>OW052241.1:63956833-64639333 GCA_932526585.2 Philonthus cognatus | reverse complement strand
ACACAAAATATTGAATTTGATATGTCCCAAATACGGACAGAACATATGAATGAGGAAGAAAATTATGTTATAACTAAACTGATTTCTGAATATTCAGATCTATTTCATAATAATGAAAAACAACCAACTTTTACAAATAAAATTAAACATGGGATAAAAACCCAGGATGAAATTCCTGTTTATACAAAATCGTATAGATATCCCGAAGTGCATCGTGCAGAAGTAGATAAACAAATGTAAGAAATGTTACGTCAGAAAATTATAAGACCATCATATAGTCCTTGATCATCGCCGATTTGGGTGGTCCCCAAAAAATCAGATGCGTCAGGCAAACGTAAATGGAGAGTGGTGGTCGATTATCGAAAGCTTAATGAAAAGACAATTGGCGATCGCTACCTACTCCCCAATATCATCGAATTATTAGACAAATTAGGTAGATGTCAGTATTTTACGACTCTTGATTTAGCTTCAGGGTTCCATCAAATAGAAATTGAGGAACAATATATCCAAAAAACTGCTTTCAATACATGTAACGGGCATTACGAATTTTTGAGAATGCCTTTTGGTTTAAAAAATGCCCCTGCAACATTCCAAAGGGTATTGGACAATATTTTGCACGGTATTCAAACTGATAAATGTCTTGTCTACATGGACGACATTATTGTATTTAGTACAAGTCTTCAAGAGCACGTTAAAAAATTGCGTGAAGTTTTTAATCGACTTAGAGATTCAAATTTCAAAATTCAATTGGATAAATCTGTATTTCTTCAAAAAGAAGTGGCTTATCTCGGGCATATTGTCACTCCCGAAGGTGTAAGACCTAACCCCGAAAAAATTAAAGCTATTGAAAAATTTCCGATTCCCAAAACAACTAAATAGATTAAAAGATTTTTAGGACTCTTAGGCTACTATCGTAAATTTATTGAAAATTTTGCCCAATTAACGAAACCGCTTACAAAATGTCTAAAAAAAGATGCAATTATAAATATCGAAAATTCCAAATATAAAAACTGTTTTGAACTTTGTAAAAATATACTTTCAAATAAACCCTTGTTGCAGTATCCCGATTTTACGAAAGATTTCGTATTAACTACATACGCCAGTAATTTTGCTATTGGCGCTGTTCATTCACAAGGTACAATCGGTTCAGATTTACCGATTGCTTACGCAAGCAGAAACCTGAACGAGTCTGAAATTAATTATTCAACAATAGAAAAGG
Source organism: Philonthus cognatus (assembly GCA_932526585.2). Taxonomy (NCBI): domain Eukaryota; kingdom Metazoa; phylum Arthropoda; class Insecta; order Coleoptera; family Staphylinidae; genus Philonthus; species Philonthus cognatus. The sequence goes on along the minus strand of OW052241.1, from coordinate 64,638,114 downwards.
AATTATTAGCAATTGTCTATGCCGTTAAATATTTTAGACCATATCTTTTTGGTAGAAAATTTAAAATCTTAACAGACCACAAACCCCTGCAGTGGCTAATGAACGTTAATGAACCAAATTCAAAATTAGTTAGGTGGAAACTAAAACTTTCCGAATACGATTACGAAATTGTTTACAAAAAATGTAAACTCAATAAAAACGCAGATGCTCTTTCTAGAATCGAACTAAATATAACAGAAAATCTTGAAGAATTATCAGACTATTTTATAAAGAATTTTAATGAAGATTTAATAGATAAGGAAAATAATTCCTTATGTGTAGAATTGCCAAAATCTAATTATGAACATTTATCTGACGACATGACTATACATTCTAATCACGAAGATCCGATATTTAATATTCCAATAATAGAAAAACCAATTAATATTTGTAACAATCAATAATAAAAGAAGTGGGTTGTGAACCTAATTTTCCAAAAAATACGCCCTTATTTAATATAAAAAAGATGCGAATTATAATAGAATTATCAAAGAATATTTTCGAATAAGATTTAATTAATTTTGTCAAGGAATATATTGTCCCAAAAATTAATGAAGAGACAGAATTAAAAATTCCTCGAATATATTATTGGCCCAATATGCGGGAATCAATTCAAAAAATAATTAACGATTGTGAAGTGTGTCTTGTAAGCAAATATGACAGACACTCTTTAAAACTGAAGTTTAATTTCACACCCACTGCAACTAAACCATTCGAAATAATACACATTGACTCAATCACAATTCAAAATGTTAAATTCTTAACAATTATTGATTCATTTTCGAAATATTCTCAGATGTACGAAATTAGTTCGTATCAAGCTGTCGAAATTGCCGACAAATTAATTAAGTATTTTTGTCATCATGGCATACCCAAAGAAATCATTGCCGACAATCACCTTGAATTTAAAAATTCAGTAATAAAAGAATTGCTCGAACTCCATAGAATTAATCTTCACTACATAAGTAGTCAACATCCCGAATCTAACGGAATGATAGAGAGAGTTCATTCCACTATTATATAGCATATTCGATTATTAAGCAACCAAAATTTATATAAAAACGAACCAATTGAAAAGAAAATTAATTATGCTACTCTTGCTTATAATAATTCGATTCATAGTGCAACAAAATTAAAACCTTTTGAAATAATAAATGGTCACATAGACGTAGGAAATCCTTTAGAAACAGATTTAGAAATGAAATTAACAAACTCATATGTAGCTAAACATAAAGACAAAGTAAATATTCTTTATAAAGAAATTAATAAAACACTGCAAGATAATAAATCAAAATATATTTCGAGTACTAATAAAAATAGGGAAGAGTTACCAGAAATTCCTCAAGAGGTGTGTGTGAAAAATTATCAAAAGCAATCGAAAATAAAAACTAAATATAAGAAAGAAACAATTAAATCTACAAATCCTGAACATAAAACTGCAAAAATAGTCACTCATCATCATAATACAGTAGATAAAATTCATTTATCTAATATTAAGCGACCTAAAAAAAATAGGAAGTAAACAAATAATTACTTCATCGTTTGATGAATTTAAAAATTATTTAAATAAATGTGATGATGTTAATTACAATAATATTGAGGAAATTAATGATAATTTATTCTTTGCCCCACAAAATTATTCTTTAGCGCATTGCGTTACTCGGGATTTACACATGAATGCGGGAATTGCATTAGAATTTAAAAATCGTTTTGGAAATGTCGAAAAATTACACGCCCAAAATCCACAACTAAATTCCTTATGTTATCTTAGAGATGAACACAAGTACATAATATATTTAATAACAAAAATTAATTATTATGATAAACCCACACTTGAAAGCGTATTTAAAACATTAATTAATTTTAAAGATTTTCTAATACGTAAACGAATAAATAAATTAGCCATTCCAAAAATTGGAGACGGACTTGATAAATGAAATTATGAAACGATTAAAAAAATGATATATTTCATTTTTGGTAATACAAAAATAAACATTAAAATCTACCTCGGTTTATCTGAAATAAATAATCAAATTTCAGGTCCCTGCGGGTTACCACAATATCGGCAATAGAAATAAAAAATATAACAACGAATATCGGAGTTTTACCGATAAATCTTGGATCCGCCAAATATCAGAAATCCGAGCATACAATCTTGCACTACTACGATTTGAAACCGATTTACATCGAAATTAAAAGATTAGATAATCAATATGATTTTATAATGGAATTTGTTAATAATATTTCCATATTTAAAAATTATTTTAAAAATTACATAAAAGTTTTAAACTACACGAGAAATAGTATATTTGGAAAAATTAACGATATTGCAAGTCATTCGATTAAGACAAGAAATAAAAGAGGTATAATAAATGGTCTCGGAACAGTAATAAAACTTTAACTGGAAATCTTGACTCCAGAGATAGAGAACGTTTTGAAAAAATGCTAAATCATTTAGAATTAAATCAGGAACAATTCGAAAATCAACTATCAATGAGATATAGTTTTGATAATGAAATTGTAAAGAAATTTGATAAAACGATAAAATATATAGAACACAACGAGATGGTTTTAAAATCAAGAATAATGCAAATGTCAGTTGTATTACAGAAGGACGCTGATATTCAGAATGTATTGTTTGTTAAGGATAATCAATTAATTATAATTTATAATTCAATTCTTAAGGTAATTGAACATTTTCAAAATTCAATAATTTTTTGTAAATTAAATACAATACATCCGGATATTATAAAGCCTGATGAACTATTATCAGAGTTGGAAAGAATTTCTATATATTATAATCAAGAATTGCCATTTGAACCAAAATCAAAAAATGTATTAGATATTGAATCACTTATAAAAGTATATTGCAAAATTGAACCTGAAAAAATAATATACTTTTTATCGATACCAATCAATTATAAAATTAGTTTTGATCTCTATAAATAACACCCAATTCCAACGAAACACGAGCTTGAATACGCTACGATAATACCGAGTATTCATTATTTCTTAAAATCAGAAAATGATAATCAGATAATACCTCTAAGTAGTGTATGTACGAAAGATGCAAAATACTATCAATGTCAGGAGTATTTACAAATCAATACCGAATCAAAATGCGAAAAGGACATCTTAGGCTGAGGAACTTCTAATCAATGCACCTACACGCCCCTAGAATACTGTCCAATCGAGCTGATACCGGCTATAAATCAATATCTCGCTGTATTTCCGAAAGAAGAGAAAATTCAGACCATCTGTAAGGAAGAAGTGGAAAAGAAGAAATTGAAAGGAATCTTCCTAATCAAGAATTCACAGTGCGACATTAAATTTAAAAACATTAAACTCTCGTTTAGTGACGTTACTTCTGGAAGCCCTACACTAATAAACATTGACGAAGTGAAACTAAACAAAATAAACTTTAGCAACTTCAAAATAAATCTAAAATGACTTAATTTTGATTTATCAGTGATCGAACATATTCCAATCACAAAATATGAATTATTCCATTACAAACTCAGTGTCTGGACTGTTATCCCCTATATTATTATGATTGGAGCAGCCGCGTACGTCATCTATACTTGGAGAAAAAAGAAGAGGATCACCGATCATGGAATCACCGAAGAAGCCTCATCGCCGAAATTGTCCTTCCATCTTCCCAAAGATGCGAGGATCTGATGGGGGAGGAGTTATATCAACTAACAATAATAACCCCTTTTGTTTTATAATAAATAAGCCTTTGTTTAATTCTGTGTAGCAGATGCATAGGAGCACCTGCAACACCCACACAATCATATTATCTTTTAGATTAGGAAATGTTATATATAGGAGTGAATTATAATTATTAATTAGAATTAGTTTGCATTTAGAACGTACTGTAACTGCGTTACATAAATAAAATACTTTTTAAAAACTTGTTTTTCGGCTTTAAACATTTAACTTATATATGTATATATATATATATATATATATATATATATATATATATACTGCCTTTCAAAATAATCAGAACACAAAGTATTTATTGGACGATTTTAATGAAATTTACAGAATTTGATCATGTAAATAAACTGCATCGATGATCAAAGAATCAATTGTTTTAGTTACTATTTAATGGTATTTTTCCTTGATTTCACCATTATGACGAGCTGCTGATTTTTTAATGTAATTGCTTCTAATATCCAAGTAGCCTCTGAGTAGTTTGACGTTGCAGTTTGCAAAACATAAAAAGATGCCCCGTGTTCGTCGGCGTGCACAATATCATCATCTAAGTGAATTTGAAAGGGGTCGCATTATTGGAATGCGAGAAGCGGGTTTTTCGGTTCGTGCTATTGCTGAAAGGGTAGGCCGTAGTGTATCGGTGATCGTACGCTGCTGGTCTAGATGGTCCGAAGCTGGGGAGAACCGACGTAGACTTGGATCAGGACGTCCAAGAAGCACCACTGAGCGTGAAGATCGAGCTCTTCGTCTTGCAACTTTAAGGGACAGATTTACAACGTCGCGGGCATTGGGAAATGATTGGATAGCTCTAAATGGCCAAAGAGTATCCATGGCTACTGTTTACAGAAGAATCCGCAGTTTTGGTATAAGATCCTACCGTCCACAATTGTGTCTACCTCTTACTCCGCAGCATCGCAGAGCAAGACTTGATTGGTGCAGGGTAAGACAACATTGGACCCATGAATGGAATAACATTATCTTCAGCGATGAGTCTTGGTTCTGCTTATGGGCTCATGATGATCGCAGAAGAGTGAGACGTCGACGCAGTTAACGCAGAATTTTACAATTTGCTGTTGAAAGACATACGGCTTACACAGGGAGTTATGGTTTGGGGGGCGATAGCATATGGTAGTCGGTCTCCTCTAGTTTTTTTAGAAGCAAGTCTTAACGCGATTCGGTATATTGACAAAATTTTACGGCCAGTGTTAGTGCCCTATGTAAATGGCTTGCAGAACCCCATTGTTCAGCAAGATAATGCTCGACCTCACACAGCGACCGTTACAAGACAGTTTTTTGATAGTGCCGAAATCAATTTGTTACCTTGGCCATCTCGTTCTCCAGATCTATCGCCAATAGAACATGTTTGGGATATGATAGGTGTTAGAATAAGTAACTTACAGCGCCCCGCTAACACTGGAATGGAACTTAGAGGTCAAATTATCGAAGTTTGGAATGAAATACCCCAAGTCGATATTGACAGCCTGATTTCTAGCATGCCTCGACGTGTTGATGAGTGTTTGGGAAATCGTGGAGGCCCAACACTTTATTAATTTTTATTCATTTGTTTTTTTGTTTTTCAAGTTGATTTGATGATTAATCATCGATGCAGTTCGTTTACATGATCAAATTGTGTAAATTTTATTAATATCGTGCAATAAATACTTGGTGTTGTGATTTTTTTGAAAGGCAGTATATATATATATATATATTATATATATATATATATATATATTATATATATATATATATATTATATATATATATATATATATATATAGATGTAAAATTCCCTGTATATTTATGTCGCCCCGTCACAAATGCCCATTTTTTCAATTTGGTTTGCCATTAAAAAAGTCTGCCCATCCCAGATTTACACCATAAATATACTTTATTCAACTGATAATTTATGATGATTAAATCAATTAAATTTTGAGTTCTTATTTCCATATCTGTATCGTTAACTTCCTTCGCCTATATCATAATTGCCACAGTTATGGCGGATACTGAATTTAGCGTTGCTAATCTTTAACGCAATTTAAAGATGGTAATTAAATAGCTAAATGGAGTTTCTCGTAAATAAATATTAGAGAAAGTGTGTAGGTAAGTAAGTGTGTTTACATTGCCCAATCGATGTGATACATCGATAGGATTTTCCCTATTGCCAACCGATACTTTTTTTCTCTCCTGTTTAAATATTTACAAAAATATATTCGGCTTTCATATAAAAAGCACCTTAAATGTATACAAACAATTATGTAAATGTATAAGAATTGTAACAAAATTATTTATAAAAGAAGTAATTGGCCCAATTTAAAAGTGGTTTGTTTTCAAAATTGTTTAAACGTAAAATATAAATGAAATGTCTATTCAGTTTGTTTCCAAAATAGTTTAAACGTAATATATAAATAAAATGTCTATTTATTTTGTTTTCCAAATTGTTCAAACGTAAAATATAAAGAAAATGTCTATTCATTTTGTTTTCCAAATTGATTAAACGTAAAATATAAATGAAATTTCCATAGGTAGTAAAACGTCTTGACAAACATTAAATATTCGATTCTATGCGCCATTTAATAGTATTTTTTTGTCGTACACATACAAATCAAAACATTCATTAAAACAACTTCTTCCCTATAGACTAAGCTGACCTAAGATTGGTTCTTTCTTAATATCAATATCCCTTTTAGTTTGCTATTATTATTCTTCTTATTTGTCTCCATTGTTTCTCTAGTAAGGTTTGAAATTATTTGTAACTGTATTGCAACACAAACATTTCATTGTATAATATAGTTTTTTTCGGGGGATTAGCTCGTGACGTAGTTGTTGCAATGAATTTGTCTATGTAAGAGAAAAATAGTAGTAAATGTAATGAACAACGTTTTTAATTTTATTAAAATAATTTAACTTGATTATCATTAAATATCATTTTAATACGCTTAAACCATATGGCAATTATGTAAATGGTCATTAGAATTTAACTGTCGCAACAATATACACTGGGATCTCTGTTTAGTGTGAATCGTACTTGCTTTATACAACAGCCAACGTTTTAAAATGCAACATTCATTGTGACTGTCTACCACGGTTGTTATGTTTAAAACACTTTGTTTTAAAACAGTGTTTTAAACATGTTTAAAAACAGCTGTCGTGTTTTGAACGGTTTTGTTTTAAACATGTTTTAAATCTTAAATTTGTTTAAAACATGCTTTATGCCTTAAATTTGTTTAAAGCGTGTTATTATTATTTTAAATTTGCTAAATTATATTTTATACTACTTCATTAAAGTTGTTTGTTTACATTTTTAAATCTTAGCTGAATTGTTGAAGATATTTCAAATTACATTATTAAACATAACATTTTATTACTAGAAAATATCAAATATGTGTGCATAAATGTGATTTTTAAATATAGGGTATTCTTCTTTCAGGTATACATATGGATACATTGTAAATTTTACGACATTCGTTGTTTTTTGAAAAGATTTGAATTTGAATTTTTAGACGAGGGTTTTCCACATCCAGACTAAGCATGAAGTGAAATTTCGAGTTTAGAAAAGCCTAAGAATTTGGTAGCGAAGCGGAGCAGCCAATCCAGATTAGGCTTTTCTCAATTCGAAATTTCACTTCATGCGCCACAAGTATAAAACACTAAAATATCGCAAAGTTTAAAATATACGGCTTTAGCAATCCAATATGTAGATGTAAATAAAACGTAAAGCAACCCAATAACTCTAACGTATATTAGGTTGCCTATAATCGTTGTTGTATATGTGTGTTTTTTGAATTTCGCTGTAAATCGGTGTTTTTAAGCGTGGCGCATGAAGTCAAATTTCGAGTTTAGAAAAGCCTAATTTGGATTGGCCGCTCCGCTTCGCTACGCGGCCAATCCAAATTCTTAGGCTTTTCTAAACTCGAAATTTTACTTCATGCTTAGTCTGGGAGTGGAAAACACTCGTTAAAAGCCTCAAATTAACCGCTTTTAAATATCGAATTTCCGCAAATTTAAAAAAACGCTGTAATTATCGTGATATGTATACAAAAAAAAAATGTCTATTTTAAACACGTATTAAACGCGTTTAAACATATTTTAAACATCTTTTTAATTGTTAATGTTTTAAACGCTGTTCAAATAAAAAAAAACACGTTTTATTAAAAAAAAGCTGTTTGTTTTAATTAATATGAAAATAAAAAAACGTTTTTTTACAACCCTGCTATCTACAATATGTGGAATTTTAAATTTTCGTCAGAGCATTAAAATCCTAGAAACAATTTACCATTTATGTGTTTATTTTGCAAATTTTATAAAAATGCAGTGTACGCCAAAGATTTAAAGCCCTGAGAATACGTTTAGGATTATTAATAGTTTAAGATGCAATCAGCAGCTATTTAATTCAGTTAAAACAATAGAATTACAGCCACCACTAAAATTTAACACTTTCGAAGACATTGCATTTTTTTATTATAGTTGGAAAATGTGTCAAAATGCAGATTTTATATCAATCCTTTCGGCCTTGGTAGTGGAATTTCCACCACTAAAATTTGGTAAACATACTGAGAATTTTTCTAATATACATACATGTATGCATGACCTGTAACTTTTGTCATAATAGTTTGTTTTTTTAAATAGTATAATTTGAAGTTTAAACGAGTGTTTTCCACTCCTAGATTAAGCATGAAGTAAAATTTCGTGTTTAGAAAAGACCTAAAATTTTCAGGCTTTTCTAAACTCGAAATATTACTTCTTGCGCCACGCGTATAAAACACTAATTTTAGGTTAGTTCTAAATATTCTACTAAAGTAGTATGCCAAAAACGTGTATTCTGAACAGAATATCACATCGGTGTTTAGTACGCGTGGCGCATGAAGCAAAATTTCGAGTTTGGAAAACCAAATTTTCAGGCTTTTCTAAACTCGATATTTTACTTTATGCTTAATCTAGAAGTGGAATACACTGGACTAGAAGTTCACTTTGAAATATTTCTAAAAACAACGAATATTTAAAGATTTACAGCGTATACAGAATTCACTGATTATAGAGGCTTCTACTTCGTTATACATTGTTGAACATAAATAAAACACTGTTTATCACTTTGTTTGTATAACAATTGGTTTATTTGGCGACTATAGTTTCGATACTACACGTATCATTATCAAACCGTTAGTAACAAAAAACTACAAAGGAACATTATTTATATTTGCAAATTTTCTAATAACAGCGTTAAAGAGGGGGGTGTATTTAAGGTCAAGCTGGTCGTTAATTACGGGAATTTCCCGATTAGCGCGGGCTCTCTGAATCTCCAAAGACTCCAGGAGGTCCATCTTTCTACCCTTCTCGGCAAAGTGAATAACTGAAAGTACATCCTCGCCAAAAGAATGGTTATTTTCAATCAAATGTTTGGCGAAAGATGACTTATCAATTAATCTATGCCGAAAAGAGTAAAGTTGCTCACTGAGTCTGGTCTTAAAATTACGACCAGATTGACCTATATACACTCCCTTACAATCATTATAGGTTAATTTATATATTCCTGATTTGTAAATACTTGGTATCTGAGTCTTATGGTTAAAAATATGATTTTTAATTTTTGTAAATGGTTTCATCGCTATATTTAATTTGTGTTTTGCTAAAATATTTTTAATTTTGTGAGTTATATTTCCAAAGTAAGTAAGGGAACGATATGTTGCTTGTGTTTTAGGTTCGATTCCGGCATATATGTATTTTCTAATAAGTTTAATTTTGTATTGATTAACTATTTTATCTACTATTGACGTAGTATAGCCATTTGAAACGGCTATACTTTTAATAATATCTATTTCTTTTTTAAATGAGGTTTCTGACAACGGAACAATAAAAGCTCGGTTTACCATGGAGTTAAAGGCAGCTAGTTTATGTTTATAGGGATGGTTGGAACAGTTAGGAATTACACGGTCTGTGAAAGTAGGTTTTCTATAAATATCAAAAGTTAGTGATTCATTAGTACGTGTTATTGAGAGGTCTAAAAATTTTATGTTATTGTTAGTTTCTGTTTCTACTGTAAATACTATATTTGGATGTAATGAGTTAATATAATCTAAAAATTGTGTTAATTGTCTATTAGTACCTACGAAAGAAGCTATGATGTCATCGACGTATCTATACCACACTTTAATATGTTTCTTGCCTAGCTGTGAATTTAAAATTGAATTGGTAAGGTTGCACATGAATATCTCGGCTAGCAACTGTCTCAATGGTGAACCCATTGCTAACCCTTCTGTCTGCTTATAATATTTATTATCGATAACAATTACTTTTCTTTCGATAATACGTGATACGTGTAGTATCGAAACTATAGTCACCAAATAAACCAATTGTTATACAAACAAAGTGATAAACAGTGTTTTATTTATGCGTATACAGAATATTAAGATATGTATACTTCAAAGAAAAACTCTCTGTATATATGAGATAGTAATAAATAATATGGAGTGTACAAAACATTTTTTGGGAAACAGAAAAAATGGGCTGAAAGGGTTAAGGTATAAAACCCTGGAAATATATAAACTCCCTTATTATTGCGTATACATAAGTAGATTTACTATCGGTAATTGTACAAGTATTTAATGTTGTAGATATATTACAAGTAATGAGCGTTTATATTTTAGTAAGTTTATGTTTAAAAACTTGAATTAAATTCAATGTTTATGCCGAATTTTCAAAATCCTGGAAATATGTTCAGAATTTATCAGAGTTTATTAGCGAAAATTAAATTTAATAAACAGACGTGTAATTACAGTCACTCAAAATTAGAATTTTGAAAAGTTGTTAAAAATTTAAGTGAATAAACGGACTTCATTATGTAATATTATCAACGTGATAAAAAATATATTCAAACACAATCATTTTTAAACTAATGGTTTAGTGGTTTCCATGCCGATTTTAATTAATTAAGTAATACAAAATGTATGTCCTATATCAGTCATTTTTCCAAAATATTATGATTTCAATAAAATATTATTGATTTTTATATGATACCAAATTACTGTATTTCAGTAAGCTTTTCAGTACACGTTAATTGCGATAGAATATAATTGACTTGTATTTTGCTCCTCGTACAGTTGATTCAAAACGTTGATTATTGGTTTGTACACTTTTGTGGCGGCATTTTTTCGAAAAAAAAAGTAACGAATCATGCTCAAAATGTTTAACAATAATTGGTTTATATCCTCTTATATGATTCGGTAATTAGGAATACAAATGTAGAGTATCTTATAATCAATTTTATTTTGTTACACACAAACACATTTAAACAAATAACATAAAAGATCAAACATATTTTTTTATACAGGGTCCGGCAGCGTTACCTGACGGTTTTTAAAATAGCACAACTCAATCAATTTTCAAAATATTTCCATGTTTTGTAAACAGGAATGTATAATCTTCAATATAACATATACAAAAACTTGGAAAAACCTCAAGTAATATCAGGTAAATGACGACCTCCGTTTTTCGATGCACAGCTGAAGTCGGATGGTTAAGTTAGTCATCACTCCTTGCAAAGTTGCTCGAGGAACCGCACGAATTTCTCGCTGAATATTATCACGCAGTTGAGCCAAATTTCGAACTTTGTCAAGGTACACTTTTCCCTTTAGGTAACCCAACAAATAAAAGTCACATGGTGACAGATCCTGAGAAGATACCGGCCATTGGATGTCACCGCGGTGTGAGATTAACCTACCGGAAAACGATGTTCTCAGCAGCTCCATAGATACACGTGCCGTGTGTGCAGTTGCCCCATCCTGTTGGAAACAAACCCTCCTGCCAGGTATTCGACGCCGATTAATTCCGGGAGAAGGTATTCCTGGATCATGGTTACATAACGGTCAGCATTTACTGTTACAGTGCGGTCGTTTTTCTCGAAAAGAACTGTACCTTGACAAGCCTCGAAATTTGGCTCAATCTGATAATATTCAGCAAGAAATTCTTGCGATTCCTAGAGCAACTTTGCAAGGAGTGATGACTAACTTTACCACTCGACTTCAGCTGTGCATCGAAAACGGAAGTCGTCATTTTCCTGATGTTATTTTCGCTACTTGAGGTATTTTCAGAATTTTCATATACGTTATAAATTTTCAATCTTGTTTGCAAACAATTTTGTTAAATAAAATATCTTTATAATTGATTGAGTAGTGCTATTTTAAAAACCATCAGAAAACACTGCCGGACCCTGTATAAGGAACAACATAAAAACAGAAAACTTAATAATTTACACGAATTTAACTTTTTTTTATTTGTTTAAAATATGTGCATTCGAAAATTGACAATATTCTAAAGGTTTTTAAATTTCTGCATTAATTACTCACCTAAAATTCTCATTCGTATTGAATATTTTATGTTTCCTCCAGCAACCCACAACATAAATCCTTAGATATAAATTATGAATGAATCCTTTTGAAAATCTTTGTGAAAATAATGATTTTTCCATAAAGAATCGTTATTGCTTTTATCAACCTAACCGCAATAAGTGTAAAAGCTAAAGGTTCTAAAAGAACAGCCCATTTTGGATTCTCTCTTGGCATTCTATATAAGTCGAGAAAATAATTACATTCGGTTTTCACAATATATTTTTCAAAATAATATCCGTAAGATCTGACAATATCGTTGAGTTTTCAATTTTACAGAGGGAAAAACATAATTTCTCCGTTTTATTGAAATTCACTAGTATTAAATGTAGCGAAATTATCTTTTGAGTATACATACCCCGATAATTGCAGCGTGTAATAAAGTGACAGGAATGCGTCTTTTAAAAAATTGGTCAATTTATAGCTTCTAACGGTGTTTCCACTCCATGATTATGCATAAAATAAAATTTCAAGACTAGGATTTTCTAAACTTAGAATGCTACTTCTTGCGCCACGAGTATAAAATACTGATTTAAAGTAAAGTTCAAAATATATGCTGCTTACGTTTTATCTCAACATATATTTCTAAAATGAATTAACGTGAATAGATTAAAGTGAGATCAAACTTAAAAGTAGCGCATGAAGTAAAATTTTGAGTTTACAAAAGCCGGAAAATGTTACTTGATGCTTAATCGAGGAGTGGAAACACTCGTTGGTAGCTATAAATTGAACGCTTTTATACAATCAATAAATGCCTGAACATTTACAGGTTATTCATCGGGATATGTATACTTAAAAGAAAAATCCACTGTATACTTACAGGATGTAAATAGACAACTGGATTATGCCAACAATTCCTTGGATTCATTGTAATGTAATCTAAGAAATTTTTGCACACATTTGGAGGCAATTGTTTACTGAAAACTTGCCTCAAAAGAATAACCAATACAGCTTTTAACACTGCAGTAATTACAATAAATAGTTAAAATGAAACACGAAAAAGCACGTTTTGAAATAAAATAATGTGATATAATAAATACCAATAATATAATATACTTATACTAGGAGGCGAAACATGAATATTCGTGTTCGAGATTGGATTCTAAGCAAAAAACGTGAAATAACTTTTTTTATCGGCTTTTGTTTTAGAAATAACAGGGCATGAAGTTGTCGGAACCTATTTAATTTTTGTCCATAAAATAAATAGTAGGTTATGGAAATTGCTTTGAAAGAAAATACTTATTTATTAGTTGTTGACAGTTGTCACAAACTCTGGGTATTGCTATTAATTTTTAGTGTTAAAAAGATACAAATTTTGTTAACAATGAAGAATATGCTGAAATTATTTTTGTTTACGGCTTTTGCAACGGCAATGCTTTAGAAAGTTGTCGGGAATATCTAAGAAGATTCGTATATAGAGGAAATTCAGAATGAAGAGCAATTATGTGACAGAATTACGAATGCTGCACTTGAAATTGAAAATGAATAAGATTTTGCTGCAGTTTATAATTCTAGGTTTTACGTTGCCAGGCTTGCATCGCTGGCGGTGGACATTTCGATCATTTCTTGTAAGTTAAACTAGTGGTTTTTCTTTCTGTGACTAAATAAAGTTTTCATATTGCCTCCTATTACTTTTTTTGTGTAACTTGTAATTAATATATGTTTCAAAAGTGTAAACCTTGATATCTCCAAAACAATGGCCGATCTAAAAAAGTTATTTTTCATATTTTGCTCAGAATCCAATCTCGAACACCAATATTAATTTTTCGCCTCCTGGTATAAATCACCCTATATAAAAGTAAAATAATGTGATATAATAAATATCAATAATAATAATAAATATAATAATATCAATTATAATTGATAGAATAAAGGAATAATTTTTAGTCTATCTCCACATTTATATACCAATTAGAAAACTTAACGGGTTTACGTGTAATATATGGTTTTAATGTATCGTGACATTAACGTTATTTATTATTTAAACGATTATTTAAATAATTAATTTAATGAAGCATCCGTTTTTATTGCAGTGGTTCTCATCATAAGAATTGTACTGACATAAAAAGTAACAAATGCCAACTTCAGTTATTCATGCGCTCATAAAAAATACAGCACCAACAATAATATCACGTTTTGTTTTATGGATTATATCAATATTTCTCCTCGCCTCGCATTCTTCCAATAAATTATTCAAGCAAGAAATCGTATAATAAAGAGAGGTAGTGCGTCATTTAATGCATTTTTTTGTCGAGCTGCCATAAAGGATAAGCTCCTTCTAATGTCTTATTAATGACCAAAGAGGGGCACAGCTGATCGCGCTCAAGGAAATAAGCAATTACCTTCAATGCACTGTTTTTATATTGTAAGACAATTACAGGAATTTAATGCGACAATAGACATAAAAGTAAGGGTGCAATTCTCTTATTCATTTTAGTAATGTATTGAACGATAATTCAATTCATTTATTAGTGCATTACAAAAAGTTTACGCAGGTCTATAATATAAAGCGTGCAAATAAAATATGAAATATTAGAAATAAAAACGAACTCAACTAGTTTTCTTAAAAACGCTGAAATAGGTCGATTTTTGTTTGTTCCCATTTTTTTAAAATGTATCCTTCAGAGTTTTATGTAGAATTTCGTCACGTGTAGCTTAACCGCCAATTAATACACGCCCGATATACATTAATAAAACTATGTTTTAATATCTATAATGATATAAAAAAATAAGACTCCGCTAACAAAATATGTGTTCCTTAACTCACTCCAAAAACTCTCAACTACATCTATTAATAAGTCGGTTGATATCTTAAAATCAGTTTTACTATTCAAGATTTCCAAAAGGTTTTAAAAAGTTTGTTCGACTTTAAATCGCGTTTTAAGGTTTTCAAATGTATTTAAATATATTCAGAAAATTTACTATTTACGGCGGATAGGAATGAAATAAATCTACATGCGTCCATGAGAGCAATAAATTATGCATAGTTCGGGGGTAAACCGTGACGTTTTTATCAGCGCTTTTAAAACACAATATGCGCAGCGTTTTACTCTTATTTCCAGATAGTCCAGCTTTAAATTCTGTTTTTTTTTTTACCAGAAATAAATGCAGACTGATACAGAATGATTGAAAATTAAAAGTAGGACAACAATTGTTAGTTGCAACTTAAACTTTAATATTTTAATTCAAACGGAAACATATTGATATTTTTAAGTAATGTAATATTGAATTTTATTGATTTACTATTTGTTTTTATTTTCTAATCACAGTTTAATTTTTTTTAAATAGTTGAAAAATGATTGCATAATTTAATATTTACTTTCTTACGTCAATGGAGTGTATCAGTAGCAGCTCGTTCATGGGGATGCAGAACTGCAACCTCCTTGTCTATTATAAATTAAAAGATATATATTTTAGTCGTATTCTAGTTTATTTTCTTTTAGTAATATATTTTTGTGGAAAAATTCCGTATAATATCTACATAGTATACAATTTTCTAGCTTTATTTCCTTGTAAGTAACTTAACAACATGCGGTTTTTACTAATATGTTTCAATTTTAACAATTTATCGAATGCCGACAAAATATATAAGGTGTTCTTTTCTAAAAAGGTAAGTATGTTTCGTATCTTAAAAATGAATTACCCTGTATATCAACAATTATTATTTATTAGTAGCTTAAATTAGTAACTTTAAATTTTATTTGAAACATTTTTTCTAAACTCATCACCAAGCGAGATATCAAGCCGTTACATGTTTTGTACACCCTGCAGAATTGAATATTACTTACATGTAAAATAAAGTACGCCTCTTCGAATGGTGAATACTGTTTACAATATACCGAGTGTCTGGGATAAGGGGCGAACATAGGAATTTAACATGTAAAATTAAATATGTGTAATTATTAGCCCCCCCCCCCCCCTATTAATTTTAGAGAAAAATCGTAAAGGAATATTTTTTTAGAGAATTAAAAACTGTATTAAATGTATCCATTTAATTTGAGTTTGTACCAGAATACACCTTAAAAATAATAAAAATAAGTTGAACAATGTACCATGTAATAAAAACCCTTGCCATGAGTTTGACAAATGTCATGTTTTAGTGAAAATAATTTTGCTAGTCAGATATCAATTCACGCATTATAATTATTATGAATAATAATCTGAGTTATTCCAATGAAGAGAGGGTATTCATTATAAAAACATTTTACAGTGGCGTCAGTTAACGCAGAGTTCGTGACTTATTTTCGGTTAAATTTAACAATCGACGAATTGCGTCTGTATCAACAATTACCAAGTTTGTGAAAAAGTTTGAAAATACAGCAAGTGTAGCGGCAGATGATTCAAAAGGTATTTTAATAGTCCAATTTCAACAAATATTAATTCAAAAACATTAACCTTACAGGCAAACGGAACAGAAGATGCAACAATGAATTGGAAGAAAGAGTTTTGGGTTTGATAAATGCTGAACCAACAACTAGCATACGATGTATTGCTCGTGAGTGCAACGTGTCTAAATTCTCTGTACATAAGCATGGATACCATCCCTACAAACATCAATGTCATCAGGAGATACTACTAGTGGATGAAGAAAGCAGGCGTGTATTCTGGGAAATAATGCAGGACCAATCAAACACAGACCGAAACTTTTTGCAGTCTATCTGTTTTACTGATGAATGCATCTTCACTCTTAATAACGAGCCCAACACACAGAACACGCGATACTGGACCCAGGAAAATCCACGGATACGCTTGCAAACTAGAACCCAGTTCCCGCAAAAAATAAATATTTGGGCTGGTATTTTTAACAATAATATTATTGGGCCATTTGAAATTTATGGAAATTTAAATTCGAATTCTTATTTAGACCTTTTAATCGACCAGGTTGGCCCTGCGTTAGAAGAAGTTGCACGTGAAAATCAGGAGATATGGCGTCAGCATGATGGATGTCCGGCCCATTATGGTTTATATGTGAGGGAATATTTAAATGCTAATTTTCCCAATTGTTGGATTGGTCGCAGTGGTACTATCAACTGGCCACCAAGATCTCCTGATTTAACACCATGCGATTTCTTTTTATGGGGTCACATGAAAAACAAAATTTATAAAAAACGCCATCCAAATATTGAATCTTTTCTGGAAGCAATTTTTGTGAATTGCAGATTAATTACAGATAGGCAGTTGGCTAATGTAAGGCAGGCATTTTATAACAGATTGGGTTATTGTTTACACCAGAATGGAGAGCTTTTTGAGTACTTGCTCTAACATTTCCAATTGGGCGTAGATACAGTAAAATAAAAATTTAAACAAAAATAAATCACGAACTGTCTGTAAACTGACACCACTATAAATTATCTTGATAATAAATTAATTATCTTTCTTCCATTAATTACGTGTTATTATTATGGTTTATCCCAAACGACAAGCATGCATTAATTATTTTTTATCGTTTAAATTTCTTTGGTAGCATTTTGATAATATGGATTCTGGTACAAACGTAAATTAAATCGATACATTTAATACAGTTTTTAATACTCTAAAAAATATTCCTTTTCGATTTTTCTCTGAAATGAATAGGGGAGCTAATAATTACACATATTTAATTTTACATGTTAAATTCCTATGTTCGCCCCTTATCCCAGACACTCGGTATAAATAATAATCGAGAAGTAGTAAATATTTATTAAACCAAAGAGTTTGATCAATTATACAAAATAGTTAGAACAATTTAAATTTAATCTTACAACGTAAGTAGATAAATTAGTATCTACGTGTGGCACTGTTAGGGTATAAATATTGGGATCCGGCGTATGGTCGGTGGCCCAGCATCGGTCTCCCGAATTGCGCCGGGGAGTGAACGGAAGATATAAGAGTACTATTCCCCAGGGAAGGAGAAGATGGGATAATATTGCTCATTGGGGTACTCGTGTTGAATCCCATGTTGTTACCTCCGCTTCCCAGACCTATGCTCGAACTGACTCCACTCATCGAATGATTCTAAAATGCATGCCGCATAAATACCGATAATTTAGGAATAATCGCTTACGCCTACCTTTAAAAAGGACTTTAAGCGATGGTTCTCCTTCTTTAGGTCGTTTATTATTTTGTAGCATTTCATTACTTCGTTTTTTGCAAGGTTGTATTTGTTGCACATATTTATTAGAAGGGCGCCCATGTTTTTAGTTTGAAACTTAACCACCTAGAATAAAATTGTATTCATTAATATAATTACATTCATATAATTTAAAAATCATTTTCTAGGCATTCCTTGAAATAAATAATTAGAATGACAAATTTAATTATTTACATATAATTTAGATTTAGACCATGCATGTAGAATTGCACTTAAAATATTTTTATTGTCGGTTAAACACTGAAAGCACTGAGATATTGCGAACAAGTAAACTTTCCTTAAAATCAGTGTCTTATACGCGTGGCGCATGAAGTAAAATTATCGAGTTTAGAAAAACCTGAAAATAGAGAGAATAACTCACATTAAAATTTTTACATGGGATTTCCTATGATGCATCATGAAACGGGACTACGGTATGTTATGTATACAAAAAATATATATATAAACAGCCCACTAAGCAAAAAACAAACAAATAACGTTATATTAACATTGTAGCAACATTAAACGTTGTTTTAATGTTGTTGAAACATTACTTGAATGGATTTGCTCAGTGGGAGTCGTCCTATTTAATTTTTAAATAACATACCTGGCGTTAAACCTAATATAAAATATGGTTATCTAATTAATTCAAAACTTACAAAAAATCTCAATCAATTTTGGTTGCTCGTTGACTAACTTATATAAGAGAAAAATCAATAAAACTATAAGAAATCAACTAAACATTAGAATTGTATTTTTATTGATATTTCGATTCAATAACAGCAATATTTCTAGCTGAATTTTTATAATAATTACCATAATTTTTTAATATTAATAATTTGTTTTGCGTATTTACTAAATTCATTTTGTCTACATGTGTTTCAGTATGAGTTACGTCAAAATGAATTTAATGTTAAATAAAACAAGTAATCCTTTTTCTGAACTGGTCAATTTTAGATGTACATTTCGTTCACTAAGTGAACATTTTCAATAGTTGTATTAAAGTTTAGTACAACTATTGAATATGTTCACTTGGTGAACAAAATGTACATCTAGTGATTAAAATAAACCGGTTGAGAAAAAGGATTACTTGTTTCATTTTATATTATTTACATGTATTGTTATCGTTAAAAGTTTAGTTTATTTCTAGGTATAAATTGTATCTAAGTTTAACAATAATTTTTATAATGCGGGGCGTTTGCTTTATAAAACTAACAAATATATCCAAACTTTTAGCCTACAGGGTATGTTACATATTAATGAATCTAAATTATGAACTGTTTTGAAAGATAAGTACTCCTTAGCAACCATTTCCAAGTGGTTTCGTTTTTTTCTTTTACGTGGTGTAGTAAGTGGAAAATATTCCCTGAGTTATCAGCCGCGTGCATGGGAATAATGGACGAAATATTGAACACAGAAATTTTATAATACACCGCGAGAAATTTACTTTTTATGACTGATGATTCAATTTCCATATGAAATGCAAGTGGGTACATTCTGGGAGTAGTTTTTGGTAACTGCACTCAAGCACTACCACTCCAGCTCCAGCTAAGAGCGATATTATTCATATTTCAGACTTGCAAAAGCCAACGACGGATACATTTATAACTCTCAGAGATAGAGATAGATTGAAGTTACCTTTTACCTTCTTTAATTGGTCGATTGATTCCTCCAGCGGCTGAAAATACGCCAGCATGTCTCGACCCAGCTCGTTTGAAAGCAGGACTGCTCTTGTGCTCGTGTTGCAGACGACGCATTTCTTACCGTTACTTTCTGAAACAAAACAAGGATTCGTATATTTTTGAACGTAAGAATCGGACCAAATGTTCACGTTACTGTAATGTTGATTAAATTTTAGTTTTTCTCCAATGCACCGAATATGAAACAATATTTTATATTTGTCGTATAAAAAGAAGGACGCGCATGCCAATCTCAAGGTGATAAAGCAAATGTAACATTTTTTAGAGAATATGTCGACAGTTGTATCTGCAACGATTTTTCCTAGTTGGGTCAAATTTTGACGTTACATGACAATTTCATACTGTTTAGGTCTTTCTGTTAGAAAAGCTTTAAATCATAGTTTCTTGTGATTTTTTTCTTTTTAGTCCCAATTAGACTAAATATTCGTTGTTTTCTTAAAAGAGGTCAATTTGAAGTTTAAACGAGTGTTTTCCACTCCCAGGTTAAGCATGAAGTAAAATTTCGAGTTTAGAAGAGCCTGAAAATTTAGTTTAGTCGCGTAGCGCGAAGCGCGGAGCGACCAAACCAAATTTTCAGGCTTTTCTAAACTCGAAATTTTACTTCATGCGCCACGCGTATAAGACACTGATTTCAAGCGAAGTTTACTCGTTCACAATATTTCAGTGCTTTCAGTGTCTAATACGCGTGGCGCATGAAGTAAAATTCCGAGTTTAGAAAGCCTGAAAATTTGGTTTGGTCGCTCTGCGCTTCGCGCTACGCCACCAAACTAAATTTTCAGGCTTTTCTCAACTCGAAATTTTACTTCATGCTTACTCTGGGGGTGAAAAACACTCGTTTTAAGGTTTAAATTGAACTCGTAAAAAAAGCGTATGCATATGTATACCTAATAGAAAATTCCCTGTATGTATACTTAAAAGAAAAATTGCCTGTATTCACAGATTAATCCGATTACTATTAGCCAAATCTACTGAATACGCATTCAATTCAACTAACATTTTCGTTTGAGCTTACACAAAATCAACATAAATGTATTATTTATTTTTGTAAATACCTGAACTATTTAATTGATGTGGAAATTGGAATTATGCCACTTAATCTCACATTTAAAAAATTGTGCAAATTAATTAAAATGATTTGTCGCTGCGTTTTTGCAGATTTATTTTTACGAAGATATTGTCAAAATGTGACGTTTAACCTTAAAACTTTAAAGCTGCATACCGGAACATACGTTATCGCATGTTTCATCTAAAAACCAAAAGACATATTATGAAGCTTTCTATATCTTTTCACACACGTAATCTGATGACATCAAACTATTTTCGAATTACTTGTATTGGTGCAGAAAGCACTACAAATCGAGGAAACCATGGGACACGTGAATCGTACCTTACTCGTGATTGACACCTTCGACCAGTGTTGCCAGATGTATATATATTAAACAAGTGGTAGCCATTAACCGAATGAAGTCGACAAAAATCGGCTATTTAATTTAAAGTTAAGATAAATTGTAAAAAAACAAGGCAAAATAGGGTTTTTTGCACGATCGGCCTATTTAAGTACTTACCACTCCACGTCTCTTTCCAGGACGGTAGGTTGTGTTTACGAAATTGCTATGAAAAACAAACCGGTAGGTAGAACTTATGTTTTACTTACCGTCTAGTGAACGGCAAATGAAATTTACTATTCATAGCAACTAGCAAAAACAACTTTACTAGAATTAAAAGAAGTAACATTTTAGATTAACTGTCATCGACATATTTATTGCAAAGAGATATTCCGTCTTGTCCGATCGTGCTAAAACGTTATAAGCATCTTGAACAGTAAGTACAATACCGGTCTCAAGCAATAATTACAGTCGTCGCTCGCTCCTCTTGCAAACAATTGTCTTCGACCGGTAACAAATCCTTACTGTTAAGTATACTATTTAAACTCAATGCACTTAAAAAATGTACATTCTACTTTCAAGAGAAACGGATCGCATAAAAAAGTTATTAAAAATGCAATTATTTTATATTTTTCCAAATTTATTGTTTGTATCAGAGATGTTCCGAATAGAGGTATTCGTATTCGATTAAACGAATATTCGCTTACTTATTTGCCAAATTTACTACGAATACGCGAATATTATTCCTATTGTCAATTATATTAAATGTAGCCAGAATAAGTTCAAATAGATATTATCTATACCTACACTCTGTTTGTTTTTAATATCATAAAACTTAGGTTGTATTTACTGCAAACAGTTGTAGCCCTGCTTTAACATTAGGGTATTTTAAACATCAAATTTTGAGATATTGGTAAATGGTTATCAATGTTTAATACGCCTGGCGCATGAAGTAAATATTTCGAGTTTAGAAACCTTAAAAATTTGTATTGGTTGCGGAAAATCCAAATTATCAGGCTTTTCTAAACTCAAAATATTTACTTCATGCGTCAGGCGTATTAAAGACTGATTTATCATCTTAATAATAACACAACATTTTTCAACATGTAAATATACTGCCTTTCAAAAAAATCAGAACACCAAGTATTTATTGCACGATTTTAATAAAATTTACACAATTTGATCATATAAACGAACTGTATCGATGATCAAAAAATCAACTTGAAAAACAAAAAACAAATGAATAAAAATTAATAATGTCTTGGGCCTCCACGATTTCCCAAACACTCATTAACACGTCGAGGCATGCTAGAAATCAGGCTGTCAATATCGACTTGGGGTATTTCATTCCAAACTTCGATAATTTGACCTCTAAGTTCCATTACAGTGTTAGCGGGGCGCTGTAAGTTACTTATTCTAACACCTATCATATCCCAAACATGTTCTATTGGCGATAGATCTAGAGAACGAGTTGGCCAAGGTAACAAATTGATTTCGGCACTATCAAAAAACTGTCTTGTAATGGCCGCTGTGTGAGGTCGAGCATTATCTTGCTGAAAAATGGGGTTCTGCAAGCCATTTACATAGGGCACTAACACTGGCTGTAAAATGTTGTCAATATACCGAATCGCGTTAAGACTTGCTTCTAAAAAAACTAGAGGAGACCGACTACAATATGCTATCGCCCCCCAAACTATAACTCCCTGTGTAAGAGCGGTATGTCTTTCAACAGCAAATTGTAAAATTCTGCGTTCACCGCGTCGACGTCTCACTCTTCTGCGACCATCATGAGCCCATAAACAGAACCGAGACTCATCGCTGAAGATTATGTTATTCCATTCATGGGTCCAATATTGTCTTTCCCTGCACCAATCAAGTCTTGCTCTGCGATGCTGCGGAGTAAGAGGTAGACACAATTGTGGACGGTAGGATCTTATACCAAAACTGCGGATTCTTCTGTAAGCAGTAGCCATGGATACTATTTGGCCATTTAGAGCCAACCAGTCATTTCCCAATGCCCGCGACGTTGTAAATCTGTCCCCTAAAGTTGTAAGACGAAGAGCTCGATCTTCACGCTCAGTGGTGCTTCTTGGACGTCCTGATCCAAGTCTACGTCGATTCTCCCCAACTTCGGACCATCTAGACCAGCAGCGTACGATCACCGATACACTACGGCCTACCCTTTCAGCAATAGCACGAACCGAAAAACCCGCTTCTCGCATTCCAATAATGCGACCCCTTTCAAATTCACTTAGATGATGATATTGTGCACGCCGACGAACACGGGGCATCTTTTTATGATTTACAAACTGAAACGTCAAACTACTCAGAGGCTACTTGGATATTAGAAGCAATTACATTAAAAAATCAGCAGCTCTTCATAATGGTGAAATCAAGGAAAAATACCATTAAATAGTAACCAAAACAATTGATTTTTTGATCATCGATGCAGTTCATTTACATGATCAAATTCTGTAAATTTCATTAAAATCGTCCAATTATTACTTTGTGTTCTGATTTTTTTGAAAGGCAGTATATATTCTTTTCTTCATTGGTCATTATTTATGGCTGAAATTCTACATATTGAAGAAATGTATTTAAGTATGGAAACACTGAGTAACTTTAAGAATGTAATTTCGATAATTTATGGAGGTATTAGTTATTGAGTCCCCCTACGTCAAAATCAAGCAACTCTAATGACACTATAACAGACTGTTATTCCTTAATTCACTTTTTATTTGTATCGTTAGATGTACATTTCGAGACACGGGGTGCTCATTATCAATAACAAACTGCAGCAGTTTGTTATTGATAATGAGCACCTTGTGTCTCGAAATGTACATCTAACAATACAAATAAAAAGTGAAGTAAGGAATAATAGTCTTTCTTAACACAATGAACCACTTTAAACTTTGTTTGTATAACACGTTTTATTTAATGTGACTGCAGTTTCGACAAATTTAGCTTGTCATTATCAAACATGGAGTAACTTTAACTAGAGGTTTTACAGGTATACATATATACACAATTACAAAACAGCGGTAAAAATGGGGGTGTACATTAGGTCAACCTGGTCGTTAATTAAGGAAATTCCCGGATTAGCGCGGGCTTTGTGTATCTCTAGTGCTTCTAGCAAATTCATTTTACGACCCTTTTCGGCATGATGGATTATGGTAAGTACATCTTTTTCAAAAGTGTGATTTTCGTCTAAAAGGTGTTTTGCAAAAGACGACTTATCACTCTGTTTAAGCCGAAAAGAGCGCAAATGTTCCCACAATCTTATGTTGAAATTACGACCAGATTGGCCAATGTATATCCCTTGACAATCTGCGCAAGTTAATTTATATATTCCGGATTTATTAAATTTATCTAATTTTGTTTTACTATTAAAGATATGGTTATTGATTTTACAGTACGGTTTAAATGCAACTTGAATATTATGCTTTTTTAGGATATTTTTAACTTGAAAACTGACATTGCCAAAATAAGTAACGATTTATATTTAATTGTTTCTTTTTCAAATGATATTCCAGCGTATAATAAATGTTTGATGTTATTAAATTTCTGTTTTTTAAAAAGTCTATCAACCAAATCACAACCATAACCATTGTTAATAGCCATAGCTCTAATCAAGTTAATTTCTTTCTCGAAAAAATTAGCTGACAATGGGATTTTTAAGGCTCTATGAATCATTGAATTGAATGCAGCAATTTTATGTTTATAGGGATGTCTGGAATGGTTAGGGATAATTGAGTCGGTAAAGGAAGGTTTTCTAAAAATGTCAAAAGAAAGTTACTACCAAAGTAAATAACAAACTCTCTTTTGACATTTTTAGAAAACCTTCCTTTACCGACTCAATTATCCCTAACCATTCCAGACATCCCTATAAACATAAAATTGCTGCATTCAATTCAATGATTCATAGAGCCTTAAAAATCCCATTGTTAGCTAATTTTTTCGAGAAGGAAATTAACTTGATTAGAGCTATGGCTATTAACAATGGTTATGGTTGTGATTTGGTTGATAGACTTCTTAAAAAACAGAAATTTAATAACATCAGACATTTATTATACGCTGGAATATCATTTGAAAAAGAAACAATTAAATATAAATCGTTAACGTATTTTGGCAATGTCAGTTTTCAAGTTAAAAATATCCTAAAAAAGCATAATATTCAAGTTGCATTTAAACCGTACTGTAAAATCAATAACCATATCTTTAATAGTAAAACAAAATTAGATAAATTTAATAAATCCGGAATATATAAATTAACTTGCGCAGATTGTCAAGGAATATACATTGGCCAATCTGGTCGTAATTTCAACATAAGATTGTGGGAACATTTGCGCTCTTTTCGGCTTAAACAGAGTGATAAGTCGTCTTTTGCAAAACACCTTTTAGACGAAAATCACACTTTTGAAAAAGATGTACTTACCATAATCCATCATGCCGAAAAGGGTCGTAAAATGAATTTGCTAGAAGCACTAGAGATACACAAAGCCCCCGCTAATCCGGGAATTCCCTTAATTAACGACCAGGTTGACCTAATGTACACCCCCATTTTTAGCGCTGTTTTGTAATTGTGTAGATATACCTGTAAAACCTCTAGTTTAAGTTACTCCATGTTTGATAATGACAAGCTAAATTTGTCGAAACTGCAGTCACATTAAATAAAACGTGTTATACAAACAAAGTTTAAAGTGTTTCATTGTGTAATTAACATGTATAACGAAGTAGAAGCCTCCACAATACAGTCTTTTTTAATGTAATAATCACTTCACGTAAACTCAAAAACATACAGTCAACTCTAATGATATAACTCCAAAGATTTATCGATATTAGTCTCATAGCCAACTCTACTAAAGCTTGTATTAGACGACACTATTTTCTTGTACAAAAATATTGTACAAGAAATTACCAAATAGAACATATTCTGTTTCCATTATACAAAATTGTACAAGATTCACGTTTGGTCATATTTTGTGTATTACACCATGATAGAAAATAGTATACTATTTTCTTGAACAAGACAATAGTGTCGTCTAATACAAGCCTAATATTTTATATGCATTTTAACAGTATATTCATATTAAATTTTAGAATTAAAAAAGAAAACTATGTCCACAATTATCCACGTTGTTTACTTATTACCGTACATTTGAAACGTTTTGTGTCAAGGTTGGACAAGTTGGATTGCAGGTAAAGCGAGCCCATATAATTAACACAAACGGTTTTGTGACGACACGCCAAATAGCAGTTACGTATTATAATTTATTAAGGTACATACATACGACACAGGAGCACAAAGGAACGGAAGACCTTTGATATTACAAACACAAATGCTATATATACGGTTTTTTTTTTTTGTATGAATACTGCTTAACCTCTGGAAGAATTTATGTACGTTTCGACTGCTATCTAAAGGCCCATCGCTTCGTCCATTTGCATGAGTGTGTTCGAAATAGACACCGTATGTATAAACAACAAAAATAATTTACATTTATAAGAGGGCAGACTGAATTATCACAATACTTGTTTGTATACAAATAAAGAGAGTTGAGAAAAAAATAACGCCCACGTTTGAAGTAGGTTGTCTATCGATAAGCGTAGTCTTAACTGAATCCGAAAATATTAGATGTTAATGATAAATATTTAACGTTTTAGTTTTACGTGCATGAAAGGAAGCACTTAGATTCTACTTGAAAAGTATTCGCTTCTGAACTCTCCGTATCAACAATTGTAAGGCATGAAGCAATGGATTCTTGCAATCCGCGCGCAGTATCAAAGGACCTGGGCCAGTATTCCCGAAGTTGGTCGTACGATTCGGTCGTATAGAATCTGTCATTTAGATAGGGATTTAACATTTGAATTTAACAGTTAGCGGGCGACCAATTGTTCGATCAATTTCAAGAATGCCGACCCTGAATTTTAAGCGAAAATGTGCCAAAAATCGTAACTTTCCTATTTTTACTTTCTGATACTACTGTATAGAGAAAGTATTGTAATCATGCCAAATATCCGACTATCCAATTTTGGTATTTCTTTACGTTTCCAGGTCCTTCGAGTACCATTTTCATATTACGATGTGTGTTTCATATTACGATGTGTATGTATGTATGTGTGTGCGCTTGTGAACACGATAACTTCCGAAAAGAAAAAAACGATCTAGTTCAAATTTTGCAAGTACGTTTTAAACCTTGACTGGAAGATCGCTAGTGTTTTTTAGCCAAATCGCACTCTCGGTTTAGCTAGAAGTGACATTAACTTTCATCTTTTCTGAATATATATAGGTAGCAATTTATTTGATTTATAGAAAGTACATGTAATCCTGCGAATAGTCACGTTTGTTTCATAAATTTATCTTTACTATTACCAGAGTCATTAAAACATATATTTTGAGAATAGACATCCTAAATATCTAACGATAAGGTATATGTGCAATCAAAGTGGAGGAAAGTCAAGTGGGGGCCACTCCAGATTTTGTTATGAATAGGGACGTTCGAGAATCAACTTGCATCCGCCCCTGACGAGTAGAAATCAAGTTAGCTCCAACTAGTTAAAATGTGTAAACTCTGTTTTTTTTTTTTTTTTTCTAGTATGACCAAACTATAGTGTATTTACTACGAACAGTTGCAGTCCTGCTTTAGCAGTACGCTATTTTAGACATTAAATTTTGAGATGTTGGTAAATGATTATCAATGTGACAAATAAATCATGATTTGTCAAATAAATTGTCACGATGCATTTTCAAAAAAGAGACCGCTAAAACTTGCAGCTTTACAACACATACAGGGATTTTTTTCTTTTAAGTATACTTTTACATATTCCATTCCAGCAGTAAGCAGTATATTTTGAACCAGTGTTTTATACGCGTGGCGCATGAAGTAAAATTTCGAGTTTAGAAAAGCCTGACGCGCGACCAAACCAAATTTTTAGGCTTTTCTAAACTCGAAATGTTACTTCATGTTTAGTCTGGGAGTGGAAAACACTCGTTAGTTAAATAATTAAATGGTTTTAAAAAGATAACGAATGTCTGAAAATTTATAATAAAAAATCGTAGCATGTATACCTAAACTCCGTTTTAAACATCAGATTTTGAGATGTTGGTAAATGATTATGAATGTGACAAATAAATCATAATTTGTCAAATAAATTGTCACAATGCAGAGATTTAAAAAAAACAGATATTCCTGAGCAAGAAATATTACCTAATCCTCCTATCCTACCTGATCCTCAGAGACACTTTATTAAATTGGGAAGAGATTCAAATAATTTGAGATGGTGATAGATAAATACATTTGTAATCGTAATCTTTGTTAGTTAATCGAATTGTTATTTTAATGTCAGATTTCCCTTCACATAACCTACATATTTAAAGTTGATTTACAATATAACATGTGATTAATCTTGTCCTAACCTAAAACACACAACCTGCATCACACAACTAAATTCTTGAAATGCCAAATTTGATTGCTCATATTGAAAAAAAAACAGATTATATGTCAAATCACTCTCATTTCTTTGAAAAATAAAATCTTGCACTAAGAATAAAATAAAATGATTATTTAATAATAAGAAAAATGAGGTAGGTGCACTTTTGAAACCATTACCTAACCAAATTCCATCAGACACTGCTGATTGCAACTGGAAGTTTAATAAGGGAAAGTACTATGATAGACATCAATTTTTTAATAATTTTAACTTAATTTAATAACACAATTGCAAATTATTGATATTAGTATGACTTGTTATTTGACACTAACAGAATTATTTCAAAAGAATGCTGTAAGCTTAACTGCCGTATTCTATTCCATGGCCACCCTTGACCAAGATACTTTCCGATATCACCGTATATTCCGAATAATGTCTAATAGAACATTTCGTTCAAAAGGAATAAATACATCATCTTAGTTTTAATCTTCAGCATTTTCCCGCCAGCCATAAAAAAAGAAAAGTTAAGAGCCTTTCTGCAATTCCTCCAGAATCTGAATTCCAGACATTAAAATCCACCTCGTAACAAAGAAAATTATCAATTAATCTAAATGTAATTTAAGAAATATTCTTTTATACATGAGATTTAATAATTTTTCGAGGAGCGTTCTGGAAAAACGAAAAGAGTTTTGTGAATAATGGATTTTCTAAGGGGGGGCATTTCGCAATTTCGCAAATCCCGTAATTACAAAGCAAATTATAAAACGTTGAATAATGAAATATCAACGCGCGCGTAATTTTTCTTTCTAGACAAGAGGAGGATGAAATAAATTCCGTTTAGTTTGAGCAATTAAATTTGCCTCATTTATGAAAAAACGAAACAAAGGGAGGGCAGAGCGGCGCACGCGAAAAGAAACGCTTTATTCGATGTACAAATATGTATGCGCACACACAAAAAAGAGGGAGAGGGATGTAGTTTCTGATTTAATTAACTTACGAGATATTTCCAGACAGAGTTTCGTAAAATATGAAATTCTCTGGTCGGATTTAATAATGAATCTGTTCAAAAACACTGGATACAATGATTGAATGCTCAGGTTACATAATTAAAATGCATTATTTATTTGTAAATCGTTTCAAGTAAAGTTCGTCCGAGAATGCAAGCAATATTTAGTTGTTTTCATTGCCATTTCGACATCTGTAAACTCCCTAAACACAACGTTAAAGCAAGCGTTAAATATATGACGTTTTGTTGGTAATACCCCGCAGCGTTGCCACTTCACCACTCGAAATAAATCCAGGCGAAATCTCCGAGTCTGGGGAAGAGTAATTAGTAATAAATATATTGTGATAATAATAAAGCTTTAATTAAGAAAAAACTTTGATTAACCCTCCTTTATATCGAACATTCTAACAAAAGAAACATATCTTTCAAAGAGACCCTCGTGGTATTGTTATTATTGCCGGAGAAGGGGTCCGAATCATAGTCGCAACATAATAATGCCAATTAGTACTAATATTTCAATGCACGTTCAAATTCATATTGATAAATGACAGTTTTATGTTATTTGGTGTGGATCTGGGCCCTCTCCTTGCTGCGCCAACCATAATTCACCACTTTTTAACCATTCATAACTCAACGTTAGGCATCTAGCACCTTACGTTTTCGGACGGCTTTTTAGGTTATGTTGAGTGTTTACATGTACTCTTGGCAACAATGCGGGGACTTTTAACCTATAACCTATATTTAAGCTATAGCAATTGATTGCTCACATTGGAATCAACTGTTTTACTTTAAATATAACATCTCTTACTTCCATTAACAAAACTCACTGAGCAAATAAAATTTAAATAATGTTAATCAAACATTGTCTACTCAATGGAAATACTCAATGGAAAAATGATGCCGTGTGTTAAATTACTCTTTTAAAGATTTTACTATAAAGCACGTTGAGGGTTAATATACAAAAAATAGAGTGGTGTAATAAATCCCCGTATTTTTACAATATAAACAAAATCGAAGGCTTTCCCCGACATCAGTGGTAAATTGAATTTTATTTTGGCGAGGTGGAGTTCATCTCGTCCCCCCACGATGGCGGAACGCCCTGCGGGATTGTCCACATGTTTATGCACTTCCCATTTTTCCTAGCAAATATTTTCTTAAGCCCTGTAATATCGGAGGACGTCACATTCATAAAACAATGTTATTTTTGCTCGATATTATTAAATTTCGACGTTCGGCTTCAACTAGGGCATCCGCAAAAATAGTTAGTTCACTACACATTTATTTAAACCGTTGAAAATAAAAGGGGCATTTTTGTCAATGCTCTCATTTAAAAATTCATCAAAAATAGTTGTCTTTAGTTTCTTAGTGTAATTATTAAATTTACAAGTATTATAAACTTTAAAAGTTGATACTTTTATAAAATTTGGTTTTGATTAGAAAAAATAACAACTACCGTACGATCATTTAAATTATAAATTAAAGTAGGCGGCATTTTTTTGTGCGGTTGCCCAGAATGGTAATTGAATGATGGAATAAATTTAAGGTTAAGGTAATCTATTTGTTAACAGTCAGTGGTTCCAATCAAAATTAAAAGCCTACTCTAATTTATATTTTAAATGATCGCACTGTATTTTTACCAAAACAATATGAAATTCTCAGAACATTAATCATTATTTTCAAATCCTTTACACCAGTGATATGCAACCTTTTTAACTATTTGGCAGCAAAAAAATAAAAAAATGTTGTTGAGTAGCAACAAATATTTTTGCCTAAAATGGCCACACTAAACACATTGATTTTTCATATTTTACACAAAATTCTCATAGGAAAATAATATATGTGCTTTTGAACTTCACTTTTTAACTTTTTAACAAAAAGCTGAATTATCAACCTTTTCTCACTCTAAATATTTACTTCATGCTTAAGGAAAACACTCGTCAGGAAAATATTGATTTTATTTATAAAAACTTATGTTAGATGTTTAATAGTTTAACCATCTTAAAATAAATTTAAATTACATTTATAAAAAAATAAAACTACACAGGGAATTGGGAGAGATGTCCTTTGGCTTATTGATGTGGAATGTGTGGTCCAAATTTTTTTGCAATGATTTTTCCGAGTTGTGTCAAATTTTGACGTTACATGACAATGTAATACTGTTTAGGTCGCAAGTATATTAGTGTTCTATCTTTTAGAAAAGCTTTAAATCACAATTTCTTGTGAATTTTTTTATGTCCCAATTACGTGTTGTCCACTCCCAGACTAAGCATGAAGTAAAATTTCGAGTTTAGAAAAGCCTGAACTTTTCAGGCTTTTCTAAACTTGAAATTTTTACTCGTCCACAATATTTCAGTGCTTTCAGTGATTAATACTCGTGGCGCATGAAGTAAAATTTAGAGTTTAGAAATGCCTGAAAATGTTAGGCTTTTTTAAACTCAAAATTTTACTTCATGCTTAGTCTGGGAGTGGAAACACTTGTTTTAAGCTTCAAATTGAACTCTTTAAAAAAAAACGTATGCATATGTATACGTAATAGAAAATTCCGTGTATGTATACTTTAAAGAAAAAAATCCCTTTATTAACATATTAATCCGATGACTATTTGCCAAATCTACTGAATGCGCATTTGATTCAACTAACTTTTTCGTTTGAGCTTACACAAAATCAACATAAATGCATTATTTATTTCTGTAAATACCTGAGCTATTTAGTAGATGCGGAAATTGGAATTTGTGGCTGGGTTTTTGCAGATTTGGTTTTACGAAGACATTGTCAAAATATGACGTTTAACCTTAAAATGTTAAAGCTGCATACCGGAACATACGTTTTTGCATGTTCCATCTTAAAACCATAGCAGACATATTATGATGTTTATACACATGTAATCTGATGACATCAAACTATTTTCGTATTACATGTATTGGTGCAGAAAACACTACAAATCAAGGAAACCATGGGACACCTCTCGTGAATCGTATGTTAATTTGGACCATAATTGGCTTAGAATATCTAAGAAAAAGTGAAAATCAACATATTCAGTTGTATAAATTATAATTTATATAATTAGTATTAAAATTTGACTGTAATTTTATTATTAATTGATTTCAAACTATAGTTATCTTGATTCTTTGGCAACTTTACATAAATACATTGCATTGTAAGACAATTAATTAATTCAAAATATTTTATTTTTCTCTAGCCTAAGTTCCATTAACTGATTTGTTATTCGTAGCCTACCGTCCTGGACACAGATATGGTAAGATTTAAAAAAAGGGCCGATCATACAAAAAATTAAATTACACTTATAAATGAACATTTTTGTAGAAACTATTAATGATTTCGATAGCTAACGCCATCTAATGCTTCATAGTGGCATCGTCCACAATGAAGAGGACCTTGAAGTCCGAAACGCGTCTGTGGGTATCTGGTGCCGGAATACTGAACACAAATTCAATTTTGATATTTGTTTTCTGGTTTCACAAACAGAGTTCTGCTCGCTCGTGGACGAAACAGTAACCTGTATATGCACTTTGTGCATTCGATGCCACTATGAAGCATTAGATGGCGTTAGCTATCGAAATCATTAATAGTTTTCACATATTGGCTTGAAATAGTCAGAAATGTTCAGTATTCCTCAGCACTGGGTCGGGACCACACTGAAGAGGACCTTGAAGTCCGAAACACGTCTGTGGGTATCTGGTGCCGGAATACTGAACACAAATTCAATTTTGATTTTTGTAGAATATTTGAGTTTTCTAAACTCGAAATGTTACTTCATGCATTATATTTTAATTTTACATTAAGTCACTGTTTTATACTGACTTTATGTAAAATAAAAAACACACAATTAAAATTTAATTAAAATAACACTAGATTAATAAATTTTAAGATGTATTGTTTTTACGTGTTGATAATCACTAGTTAAATTTTAATTTTTTTGTTTATACACTATCTATACCGGCTAAGAATCGGAAAAATCCCGGTAAATTTTGAAATGCAATTTATCGGTAGCCCTGTTTACTAATAATTCAATCCCTAATATGAAATGATGGAATTTGTAGCACGATTTTTTTCTAGAATTTAATTTTTAAAGTTTCATTTCAGTAATGTCGCAATCAAAAATTCCATTACGCGAATTCCTGTTTAGCTGTATGAATTCGTTAGGACCGATCGTTTCGGTTTAGTTTTTTGACGGGAAAGGTCAAAGACGTGTGTTTAATTATACAAATGGTATCGCCAGAGATTGAAAGTGGAGATGACATTAACTCGACAGAAGCCGGCTTCCCGGAAATGTTATTGCAATTGATTTTGCACGGTTTCAATTTTCCCCCCAGCCGACTGCCGACTCACTCACTCCGAACTGGAGAGAGAAAGAACGATTAAATATACAAACGTTCATATTTCCTATACTCCAACAAAATCAGGAAAATATACTAAATTTGAATCAATTTTTTTTTAAAATAGGTGAAGGAGACTGAAACTAATAACAACTGAGATGCCCATAAGACAAACTGTGACGAATCCTAATAAAACAAGATTTGAATCACGAATTCGAATCACTAAATATTTGTAATTTTCTTTTAAGATAAATACATTATCGTGTCGTTTTGGTTTGGTTTTATGTAGTTCCACATACAAGATTGATTATATGAAAAAGGGCAGCACAGTAACAGTAGAGTGTCATGCGAAGTTAATGCATCGCCAAACAGAGTCTGTCAAAGTAAACGGTAATTAAAACCAGGGTTGTTAAAAAAAGGTTTTCTTTCATTTTAATTAAAACAAACAGTTTCCTTACAAAACGTGTTTATTTCATTGAAACAGCGCTTAAAACATTAAGAATTAAAAACATGTTCAATAAACATTTAAAACGTGTTTAAAACAACATGTTAAAAACACAGCTAAAATCCCATTTATGCTGCGTTTTAAGAAAAATGAAAAATTTACTAAAACGTCAGATTTTCGTGAAATTTTCAGAGATCGCTGTTAGAAAGAATGTGTTTACTGTTACATAGAAATAAATCAAATTCGTTTCTTAGAAACAAACTACAGGTGGATAAACTTGATCAATAAGTGAATGAACATTGGGATAAAAGTGAACAGTTTTGTTGCGTTTTGAAAAAGTTGTGAAAAATTACCGAAATTTTGGATTTTCATGATCCTTTAAGAAATCGCAAGAGCACAAAATGCGCTTTGCTGTTACGTGAGAATAAATAAAATGAATGACTTGGAAAATAAATTACAAGAGGTTAAAGTTACGACCGTTTGATTGAACAAGCCAATTTTAATTCGAAAACATTAACTCAAAATTTAAGCTGCATAACTTCGAATCGTTCAATTCTCAGATAATCTCAAAATGTCGATCTTTAGCAATTTTATTCATTCGGTTTCGTGAAATAAAATGTCAGGTTATTTGAGAGAGCAAAAAAAAACTCAGTGTCACCAAACAAATATTGAATGTTTAAATGAATAATAATAAGAATCTACAAAACTACAAATATATTTATTTGTAGTATTACTTTGTCTTATGAAAATGTCGAGTTTTTTTTTTTTTAAGTTATGCACTACTTTTATAAAATCGAGATTTATTTGAAATAATGAAAACGCAGCTCAAAATTAAAACATTGATTAAGCGTAAAAACAATTTAACGTTGCGTCACATCAAAGTTTGATTCTTTGGTAGTCGTTTGCCGTTTGTTTCGTGAAATTTACAGTTTTCAAAAAAGTTTACCTTAATTATTTAAGCTATCCATTTGATTTTTGTTAGTTGTATTAAATTTAATTCATTAGGCGAAAAAAACAGTGATTTTGATTTAATTTTAAGCCTTGATTTAGGCGTGGAAACAATTGAGCTTTACTTCAATTTAAAGCCATATTCTTCGGCTGCCATCTGCTGTTCGTTTAAATAATACATCAAATCTGTGGACAAAGTTTTGCCTAATTATTTGAGCAAGCCTTTTTGTTTACTAATTATTAAAACATGGACTTGGATTTAAAATCTAAGCTTTGATTTAAGTTTGAAATCAATCGAGCGTTACGTCACTTCAAAGCCACATTCTTTGGCTGTCGTTCGTCTTTTGTTTTGAGAAAATACCAAGTTCAAAAGAGTTGCGTTTAATTATTTGAGCGACTATTTCTTGAAAATTTATAATTCATATCCAGTAAAGGTATTTAAATGTCAATTATAACCAATAGAAGTTTACTCGTTTCTGTGTAGATTTTTATAATTTTATGTTAATTTAATAACCTGTTAATTTTACAATTATTTAAATAAAAAACATTTACCTAAAATCGTTAATTTTATTGCATAATTTTAACTTTGGCTTAATATTATCGGAAAACGTGGCGAGATAATTACTTTTTATCTCTATAAGTTGTAAGTGCAATCAATTCTAAGTAAATTCTGTCAATGTATTGTTGATAGTATAGATTTCTAATTTTTTCAAAGCAAACTTTCTCCCAATATTATCAATTTTATCGCATAATTTCAACTTTGGCTTGATATTTTGGAAAAATCTAGTAATGATATTTAAATTTCCATTACGGCCAATCAAAGTTTATTCATTTCTGTGTAGATTCTATCTATTTCAGGTTAATTTGATAATTCGTTAAATTATCGTTGAATTGAGGGATTGAGTCTTGAGTCTTATCCACTCCCAGTTTAGGCATGAAGTAAAATTTCAGGTTTAAAAGAAAATTTGGTTTGGTCGAGTAGCGCTACGCGACTAAATCAAATTTTCAGGCTTTTCTAAACTCTAAATCTTACTTCATGCGCCACGCGTGTAAAACACTGAAATAATCTGAAGTTTAACATACACTTTTTCAGCAGCATACTGATTTAGAAGTATATTTAAAACATCACAACACGTCAGTGTTTTATACGCCTCGCGCATGACATAAAATTTCGAGTTTAGAAAAGCCTAAAAAATTTTGTTTGATCGCTTCGCTTCGCTACGCGACCAATTCTCAGGCTTTTCTAAACTGGAAATTTTACTTCATGTTTAATTAGGGAGTGGAAAGTACTCGTTAGAAGCTTCAAATTATACTTAAAACAAAAATTGCATAATTTCAACTTTAGCTTAATATTTTGGAAAAATGCGCTGTCATAATTTAATTTTCTGTAAAGCATATGCAACTGCAATTGATTCTAAGTAAGTTTTGTGCTGATTGTATAAAACTTGATATTTTAACGCACACGAATTTGTGTTGGTTCTAAACTTGAACAAGAAATTTATTTTACGTGTGTAAGTTTACAATTTTGATGTTTTTGAAAATGTTTTGGCTGTTATAATTTTTTTGACATTATGTTTTTTAATGATAGTAATGATATGTTTTAACAGTTACTACGTTTTTGGATATTTTTCGACAATTATATTATCGAATAACTCGAAAACTGTTTGTGGTGTATTTTTTGTTTTTCGCATATTCTAAAAATGTCTTCTTAACATACACGAATTTTCATGAACATTTCTTAGAGAATTTCTGTTTTGAATGGTTAAAACTTTAATTTCCCCAAATTTATCTATAATTCTACATTTTTGAATTTTAATCGAAATCAACTCTATAATTTAGAAATGAAAATAGTACAAAATATAGTTAGGATAATTTAAGACAATAAAAAAAAACTTTTTAAACA
This sequence comes from Philonthus cognatus, assembly GCA_932526585.2. NCBI lineage: Eukaryota > Metazoa > Arthropoda > Insecta > Coleoptera > Staphylinidae > Philonthus > Philonthus cognatus. Next base: position 64,600,713 of record OW052241.1, on the reverse strand, counting down.
AATTAACCGTTTAAAACATTTTTTTAACGAATTTAACATTTAAAACATGTTTAAAACAAAACCGTGTAAAACACGACGGCTGTTTTTAAACATTTTTGAAACACTGTTTTTAAACAAAGTGTTTTAAACATAACAACCCTGATTAAAACTGACAACTCTAGATGTCTGGGGATATACAGGGTGTCCGTATTTCGACAGAATCTATGGGGATCTCAGTTATTTGAAGAAATAGAGTCGGTTAAATTGCATATTTTAGGGCCTAACAACAATCTGAAAACAAATTTAAAATATCTTTTTTTATTTTCGAGTTATCAGCAAAAAAATGATTTATGGAAAAATAAAAAAAAATTTATTCAAAAACTACTGAATGTGGACATTTAGAACTTTAACAATAAAGAGGCACTTTTTAATGAGGAATCTAGTTGTATATTTTTTCTAAGATAACTATATTATTTACCCGGAGACCATAGCTAACTTTTGTTTTTCTTATAGGCGTCATTTTGGATTTTCATAATTTTTGAAAGAATATTTTTTTCTGAGCTCAGTGATGTATCACACTCATAATTTATTTAAGATTCGATATTTAAAATAATAATATTTTCTCTTCTGCAAAGAGTGCCTTGGAAACAATGACGTCATATCAATAAAATCTTGACAGCAGTTAATCATTGTTAGCAGTCAAAATTATTAACTGTCAATCTTTTGTAATAATAATATTCAGTATCGATTATCACACAAAACATAAAGTAAAAAAAAAATGGTAATGTGTCCATCATAGCATATGACTTAAATATCCACAGTATTAAAAAGTTGCACAAACTAAATTTATGCTACTTTTATTATCATTATTATTGCAAAACTATTTACAAAAAATAGTAATTCTTTTATTTTTACTACATCTCAATAAATATTGATCACCATCACATTTAAGCGTTATATATTTTTAACAACTTTTATTTATACGGTTTATACGCATGGCGCATGAAGTAAAATTTCGAGTTTAGAAAAGGCCCGTGAAAATTTGTCTCGGGTCGCTGCGCGACCCTTGACAAATTTTCTACACGAGGCTTTTCTAAACTCGAAATTTTACTTCATGCTTAGTCTGGGAGTGGAAAACACTCGTTAGTTTAAAATACTTCACAACTTGTGATGTATTTTAACAACAATAATGGGTCCTAGGAGTTTTCAAATGAGTGAGTTACTCAACTGTCTTCAAGGCACTCTTTACAAAAAACAAAAGATTAAAATTTTACATATAAAATATACAATAACCTATAAGTATGATACATCACTGAACTGAGAAAAGAATGTTCTTCCAAAAAATATGAAAATCCAAAATGGTGCCCAAAAGAAAAACAAAAGTTGGCTATGGTCCCTGGGTAAGTGTTATAGTTATCTTAAAAAAAATATGTTACTAGATTTCTCGTTAAAAAATGCCTATATAGTGTCAAAATTATAAATGTCTGGATTCAATGGTTTTTGAATAAAAAAATAAAAACGAAATTTCAAAAAATCCGTTTTTTGACAATATCTCATAAACGAAAGAAGATATTTCAAAATAGTTTTTAGATTATTATTGAGTCCTAACACGCAACTTTACCCCAATTAAACCGACTCTCTATTCTTATAACCAAGCATTCTGTTGAAATACGGGCACCCTGTATGTTCTCGCAAAATAATCAACATATATATTTTTAAGTATAAATGAAATTGCCAATTCTTGGTTGCAGAATACTTCAAACATTAAAAGTGCGATTCTTTTCGCAATCTACAACAAGTTAGTCTTACAGAGACTATATCAAACACTCATTGAAACAACAACTTCCCGGGCTAATACCCCGACGGACATTGAATTATACAACAAGTGTTTGCTGTTACATACAGTAACCTACTGCAAATGTAACAATTTGGGTAAAATTATTTAGGATGGCCTAAATAATTTGACCCAAATTGTTACATTTGCAGTAGGTTACTGTATGTAACAGCAAACACTTGTTGTATAATTCGATGTCCGTCGGGGTATTAGCCCGGGAAGTAGTTGTTTCAATGAGTGTTTGATATAGTCTCTGTAAGACTAACTTGTTGTAGATTGCGAAAAGAATCGCACTTTTAATGTTTGAAGTATTTTGCAACCAAGAATTGGCAATTTCATTTATACTTATGTTTGAACGGTAACGTGACCGCAGGTCTAAGGTGTCAAATTGTTTAGAGGGAATGGCAAAGCTATACTGATGAGAGATAAATCTCGAAACGTGTCTATAGATGGCCTAAATAATTTGACCCAAATTGTTACATTTGCAGTAGGTTACTGTATGTAACAGCAAACACTTGTTGTATAATTCAATGTCCGTCGGGGTATTAGCCCGGGAAGTAGTTGTTTCAATGAGTGTTTGATATAGTCTCTGTAAGACTAACTTGTTGTAGATTGCGAAAAGAATCGCACTTTTAATGTTTATATATATTTTTGTACAGAATTTCCTTTATCAGAAATCAATGTTTTCCTTCTGGTAGACCTTTCCTTGAGTTTATCAAAAATAATTTACGACGAGAATACAAGAATGTATAGGCATTACTAATCTCTTTCAGGTTTATGAACAACTTAAATAAACATTATTACCAATTACTGACGATACTTAAATATGTACAACATTCAATGGCAACAAGTGCCAGAAAATCAATATAGTGACGAAATTTCAAAGCGTGTAATGTTTAGCACAAACTATAACTTGAATTAAGCAGACAATTGAGTTACACAGTATTGCACTTTGGCGCTACACAATATCTGCTAGTAACTGCTTATTATGCGAGAGAGCATATTACGTTAAATCGAAGCAATATGCTTGGTGAACTTGTATTAATTATTTTCCTAGTTACAAAACCCTAATTTATTTAGTATACTTAAAGAATAAATGCATAATTAATTAATAGAGACCGATTTAAGGCTCTAGTTCTATCGTTCATTCTGGGGAAGTATCAAGTACTATAAAAATCAGTAGATTGTTCAATTATCACAAGTTAGAAAAATTAATGAAAATACGAATGAAAACATTATTAAACAGAATTTCCAATAATTGTTGCATTCTCACAATGATAATAATTGACAAAATTCGTCAATGCGGGTAAAATCATGTAACAATTGTAAAATCATCAAAATTAATAAAATTTCACAAGAGTCGATAAATGTGAAATTTAATGATTTTCGTTGTCAAGAACCATAGAGAAGTGTTTGTAATTAAGATGATTTACAAATATTGATAAAATTATTGATGTGGATAAAAATATTTCAAATAAAGTTCATGTTAGGTAATATTAATAACTGCAATTCTGCAAAATTAGATTTTTTTTATATTCGTTCACTTTTAAGATATCGGTGAATTATAATTTTAATGATTCATGTGTTATGTCTATTTTGTTAAAAATGAACTAAACATTACATTTCATGTGGTTCATAATTTTTAATATTGCAAGGGGGTGAAAAACATCAATCCCTATAATAGTTTGCATCAGAATTTTTTATTGGGTCTACATTTTTCTATTTCAAAACTTGATTTAAATGGAGCGATTCAATCTGCAACTTTTTTGTTTTTTGAAATTTTCTCCTAAAATTGTTAGTTTGGTTACAAAAAAATAAAATAATACATAGTGCCATTTTATTACGAGCAGTTATCTGCCAAATTTCATTCTTCTAAATTCTTCCATAATGGAAATACATATAAAATAAAAACATTTTTTACCTTAACTTTAGAGAGCTGTAACTTGGAGAGGGAGAGGTTTTGAACAAAAAAATATATGAAAGACCTCCCTTCATTTTTGCTAAATAATCACCCTTTAAAATCTTTCGCATCAGTTTAGAAACACCCAGTATATGCGTATTATAATTAAAATTCAGTTCTGTTATTTGAAACTCACGGTAATGGTTGTGTTTACTCGTTTTAGCGGTTTTTTAAATACAATTCTTAGACACTTAATACTATAAAAAATAAAATTTATTAATAACAACGTGCATCAAAAATATATACAAATTAATTGAAAACAAAAATAGATAAAATTACACAAAGGAACAAAACAGGGAATGAAATGAATAATAGCACAAATGAACAAAAGTTAAAACACAAACACAAGATCACACAAAGTTACAAGATAAAAACGCAAGTGACAAAGTTTCATGTTAGCAAGAAGAGATTTAGAACTTACTCGTGCCGTAGTCGGATAAGAACTCTTCGAGGATTAGACAAAATTCACCAGGGAGGTAAAGTAAAAAGAAGCAGGGTGAATCTTGATAAGGAAAGAAAGTAATTTTACACGAGATCGGCAGAGAAAGAAGAGGGAAACACACAGAGGTATACATTTTGGCAAGGCCCGCATTTTATGAGTTTGAGTCCTAAGTCGCCGTGGACGGCTAATCTTGCATTGCGCCCAATTTGGCACGTCCGCGCTCAAAATCATTGTCCAGCAAGAAACTGTTTACAAAAGGGTTTATTGGTGGCTTCTAAGGCCGTAGCCAGAAATAAAATCGAAGGGGGTTATAAACATTTCGGAGAGGAGGAGGGATGAGTTAATGGTAGAAATATTGTTTTTGCTCTTACAGTCCCGCTTTTACATACAGAAGTTTACCATTTTGAAAATTTTGGGGGTGTGGTTGAACCCTCATATCCCTCCCTGGCTACAGCCTTGGTGACTTCAAGCGCGCTTGCCCGTCATAAAATACAGCCTACCTCACAGACACAAAAGAAGAAACACAAACACAAATACGCAAAGAAATAGAAAATTCACACATTAAAATTCATAAAATTACAGAAAGTTATCAACATATAAAATAATTCAAAATTTGCGATTTAACGCGAACAGGTAGTTTTATAATTCTACATTTTCAACCGCAACTTTTTATTGCCCAATGTTTAAGTAGCAAGTTGCGTTTACAACCAACAATATGTCAGTTTAAAATCACTCAAATTGATCAGTGAATTGACAATTTATTGTTTGTAAACACATTTTACTTTTTAAAAATTGTACAACAGCAAGTTGCACCATAAAAGTGTACAAGTGTATTTGCTCCATAATGTCAATTTAATTGAGCCAGGGTAATATTAATCTTCATGTTTTGTCTATATATGATGAACAAAAAAGATTTAAGAAATTTAAATATTGCAGACAGACCATTGTTATTCTGAGTAACACAAATATTGTTTGGTTTTTGTTATGCTTGTCATTTTAATGATAATTAGACACCAATTGCAGTTAATTATCACAAGTTATTTTTATGTGTGCATGTGTCATCGAAACGTCAAAATTTAAGTAATGTTTTTTTTTTATTATTAGGTAATTGATTATAAGATTAATTTTAAGTAAAGTATGTAAATATATACTATACACAACGTTTACAATCATGTATATTGTTTATATGTACGTATATAATTAAATATACATTTGTTTAGAGAGTTGGATTAAAAACACTTACCAAACAACACGGCGCATTTTTGGCAATTCAAATGCCCGCACCCCGTCAAGTAAAACTTTATATCCTTGTTAAAACGAATATAACACTTGTTACAATGAATCCATTCGTGTCCGGACATAATTTATATTTGTATTTTACAGAAGAATACACACATTGACAATTCAAAACAAGTTATTGTTTTCTTCTTCTTTTTTTAAAAACAATTACTCCACACGCCAACATACAAAAATTTAAAACAGAAGTTAAATACGAACTTCAGATTGCTGCCACCTACAAACAAGTAAATTCCCAATAGTGCGCGCAATAAAGCTACCAACATTGATTTTGATGTTGGCAGCTGTTTTGTGCTTATTTTAAACAATGCTGGCAACAATCCGAAGTTGGCGATTAGTTCTACTCAACTTTTGAGGTTATGCCTCCTCATAATTATCAATTATTTTCATAAAATCGTTTTTCTTTCGCAAAACCACTAAAGATGTATCAAAGAGGGAAAATATCGTAAGCACCGTTTCCCGTAATTATGCAAGCAGTGCACCAGAATGTGTTTAATATAGTGCAAGCCAAATTTTCGTCGGAATCCCTGCAAGTGAGGAGCGTATCCTTTTTTTATCTCCGCAAGTTCGAAAACCACGCAAACACTCTTTAAAAACACATATGGTCGTGTTTTATAACAAAACATTTTTAAATTCGTGGGAAATTAAAAAAACAATGTGTTTTCATGTGAATGTCAAGTTTACGATTGGTGATTTTCTTGACGGTTAAAAATAGATCCATTTAAATGTATGCCTAGCCCAGAGAGATTTGGTTAGCGATCACAAGATTTTGGCTTTGGTGGAGAGCATCGAAAATTCCAGTTACGCGTTGTTTGTTTTGATCTCGGAGCACAAGCAGCCGAGGATCTTTACAGATTTAACGATCGAAAGGGCTTTTCCAATAGACCGTCATTTTAACTGTGGTAAGTTTTATTTTATACTATACACAGCCTTTAAGAATGAGTCATTATTGATTTTGATGTTATTGATTCTAGCTTATATTAATAATGATAATGTTATCAAATATTTTGAACTATTTAAACTAAAAAGTCAGTAAGTACATGGGAAATCAATATCACCCGTTCGCTTTTATCTTTACACCTACAGTATAACAGTATAGCTCCCATTTAATAATTAATTTAGTTTTACTGCCAATGAATTTCATGTTGCCTAAGGGCCGTATTATTTCTCTTTTGTTAAAGTTAAAGATAATCGTTAAGTTTGTTTGTCTCTGTCATATATGTCAATTTTGATAGCTTTCTACTCACTCAATCAATTATTTAGACAACAAAAGCCTTAATGGATAGGAAATCATATGTGTTTTAAATATTGTTTAAAAAATGATCTTGAAAAGTTGTAATTCAGTTTCATAGGACCCTTGCGAGTTTGTGGAGTTAATCACTATTAAAGTATAAGTTACGTTTAGATTATTAGAGTTTTCATACTAAATAGATTATTAAATAATAAATAAAATTTGGTTAAGTAGAATTTTAAAACGGTCTACTTATAACTATTAAAGAAATTTTAATGTCAATTACTTTCAATCGATAATGCAAAAACAGGAACAACTTAATTTAAATTTCATATGTAGATATGCATAAACTGCTACATCAATAATTACATTGTTTACTACGTGTAATATTATTTAACAATACACTTTCTAAATGTGCACAAACCATGTAACTTTTAATTCCATAATTCCTCATAAAAAGTAAAAGCAACATAATACATTATTTATGTTTCATTCTTAATATTATTTTTTACTTGTGAAGTTAGTCAGTGAAATAAAAGTGTTCTTAACACTTTTTGTTAATATAATAACACTTATCTGACAATTTATATAAAATAAACCAAGTTGAAGTTAAATTAGAAAATTGTTTAGATCTTATTGAGTTTTAATTTGTTTTTAAATTATAGATATAGATCCCATTCCAAAAAACCAGAAACATATCATATTTAATGTTAGTTACAAAAACACAGTTGTCCATTTCAAGATAGAAATAGGTGAGGAGAGTGGGAATTTCGCTTCAGAAGTGATAAAGGCTAAAGAATGTAAGTACAACCAAACCTTATGTTTACACCACTCGAAAACAGCATTTTGTAAATATCGCATTATTGCATTTCTAGTTTCTACTTGTACATTAAATAATCATAGTTGGTTGCAAAAGTACGCTGCCGCAAAGACATACTTTGAGACCGACATGGACGATGAAGTAAGTGCAAGTTTTGCCCCGTGTGAATTGATTTTTGTTTTTCGATTTGATGTTTTTTTGTTGTTTTCGCTTGACTTTAATTGTCAGATTCGGTGTGATGCAGGATGTTGTTTTTGAACGGTTTTTTCAGCACTGCGATATTACGGTTTCAAGACAGAAGATGGCTCAGTGCGGGGTCAGTTCCAACAGGGAGTCGTTGTTGAAGTATGAGCTTAGTTTGAAGCAGGCGGATTATACCACTCAACAGTTATTCACGTAAGTTTTACAAAGTTTTAAAATTATGAAAGTATATGAAATTAATGAAATATTTCAACTTTGGTTTGTATCAATGGAAAATCATTTAGAATTACATTTGCAATAGTGATCATTATTAGAAATTGAGGTTAAGTTAAATGTCAAATTGAAAATGTAAAAATCAGTTTTGACAAGGTATTGTAAGTAGAGGCAATCACTTGAGTGATTACTTTTCAAAACAGCAGGTAACTCTTGAACTGGTTTCACACTTTACATATAGCAGGTAATTTAACACGTTACTGCCACGCCAGAAATTGGCAAAGGCGTCGTGAGGCTAGACTATTTTTTTATGCTTTAGAAACAAATTTACCACGGAACCATATATAATTCGTGCACGTCATAGCCTAGAGTACATGAGAGTTGTATTTAACTCGCATAGAGGTCAACGTGTTAAAACGTGAATGCGCTTTTCGCCAATATTAAGCTTTTTCTCCCACTTATTACTTTGATTTATTCTGCCGCACAATTTATTTTTTATTATGAGTAGTGAGAATGTTGAATATTTTTAATTAGGATTTTTGTGGGTACGTGGAATGTTAATGGTAAACCGCCGCCAGTGAATGTTTCAAAGTTGAAACAATGGCTTGAGTGCGATGAAGATCCACCAGATATTTATGCTATAGGATTCCAAGAACTCGATCTCAGCAAAGAAGCGTTTTTGTTTAATGACACCACGAGAGAAGCTGAATGGCAGTAAGTTCCTTTTTTTTTCTGAAAGTTTCTTAATAACAAATATTTCACTAACATTTTTCAGTTTTAAAACTACTAATACAAAAAATTGATGCTATTTATGTATTTTTCAGGAAAGCATTGGAAATGTCGATACATTCTAAGGCAAAGTACAGATTAGTAGGTTTAGTTCGCTTAGTAGGAATTCAGTTAGCAGTTATGATTAATTATAACCATTATGAAAATGTCAGCAATGTTGCTATTGATTACGTCGGCACTGGAATATTAGGAAAAATGGTAATTATTTGACTTGAATACATATTCATTCAAGTAGATTAGTCAACAAATCTGTGCAATTTATTTTAATGAATCATTATGAGAAACAATAACTGCTTTATTAATAGACTAATTTCGTATTAATCGATTAAAAGCGCCCAACTCCAAATTTTTAGGTATTTCTAAACTCGAAATTTTACTTCGTGCGACATGTGTATAAACACTGAAATATTATTAAGTTCAAAATATACTTATTAGCACCGACGGCTTGCAGCCTAACTTCTGGGTAGGCCACAGAGCCAAGGCACACAAAATTTAAGGTTGGGATCGTGCTTTATAAATACAAGGAATTGCACAACAAAGTCTCCTTTAAATAACGAATACATATTACCTTGGGTCTCTGGCCTACCCTAAAGTTAGGCTGCGAGCCGCCGCCGCCGATTAGATACGTAATCATGTTATACATAACCTCAATATAATCAGTTTATTTTAAACTTTACTATATTTCAGTGTTTTATATGCCTGGCACATGAAGTAAAATTTGAGATTACAAAAGCCTGAAAATTATGATTGCAATCTGCTTTGCTACGTGAAATCAAGGACACTTGATAGCAGTACATTTCAATTAAATAATTCAGCAGAAGAAATACATTTTTACAATAAAATAAAAACAGTTTAACGTAACCTCTAAATACTCCAAATTTAACTAAAGTGAAGTTAGAGCACAGGAAAATGTTATCAACAGTTAAAAACTAATAGCATATAGATTTTGTTCTAATACAAAATGTTAGTATCGTGTTTGTACCGATCCAGTAGAAATTAGAGTTATTTTATTATTGTTATAGTTATTGTTATTGAGCCATTACTAATTGACTTTTCGAATTTTATTAGGGAAATAAAGGTGGAGTCGCTGTTAGTTTCCAATTACACAACACGACCCTCTGCTTTGTTAATTCACATTTGGCAGCTCATGTCGAAGAGGTCGAGAGAAGAAATCAAGACTACAATGATATCAATTCTAAAATTAATTTTAAGAGATATCCGCAAGCAATAAGAGATCATGAGTATGAAAGTTCGAAGAGCAATTATGTTTTAGAATTATTACGATTTTCGTTTTTAGCCAAGTATACTGGTTGGGAGATTTAAACTACCGAGTCATGGAATACTCTGCGCAGAAAGTTAAGTCATTAATCAGTATTGGGGATTTGAATTCGGTGCTCAGGAAGGACCAGCTCAGGGAGCAGAAGGATTTAGGAAAAATTTTACTTGTGAGTGAAATAACAATTTATTACCAACATATTAATATTAACACCTATACATCTGTCCGAGTGAGCACATAAATCATTTAATTCACGGTTCGATATTATTGTTATTTAATGTAAACCACAATGACCAGACAAACGATAACAATAACAAATCTGTAAACAATAACTAAACTGTCCTTTTTCCCAAATTAGAAACCAAGGTAGTTCAAAACTGCATATCACAAAGTTTACCGCTCTTGGGACTCTTACGATCTTTTGCCGTCTGTCCCGTTCTTTCCCTGCTTCATCGGTTTTGTTCTTCTCGCATACGGTGAAGTCATGTGTATGCGTTTCTAATATTTTAAAGTCTATATTTATCATTTGAGGTTAGTTTTAGTTGCAGAAATGGCATTTGATAGTAAATTAAGAATCTACTTAATTAAATCGGAGCACATTAAAAGTATACGGACTTATAATTAATGTATTGTAATAAGATTTTAACCAAACATGTAATACAGTGTGGTATTTTCAATGAAAATATTTTTAAGATTACACGACTTCCAGTTATACTGGAAGTCAATACTAACTTCTTATTTTAAATGGAATGCTATATTTTTTATTTTGAAATAACCTTGAAATTTAACAGTGTTTAAAATATTTGACATACAAAACAGTTTCTGCTTTTCATGATTTACTTTAACATTCGAATTTACAAACAATAGAAAATCGAAGGGATGAAATTTTGGCTATAGAAAGCCAATACCCGAAGGTACCTAATGGTGATTTTTTTTCTAAACCCAATATTTCATCTCTTTAATTTTCTTTTGTTTGGAGATACAAATTATAAAATTAATATATTTGACATTTTTTTTAAATCTCATATATCGAAATGATTTAATTTGGAGGTAGGTTACTTAATGATTTTTTTCACAATATTGTATGTAGAACCTAAATTCTAAATAAAAAATATATCATTTCTTTTAAAATAAGAAAGTAAGTTATCACCGGAAGTTAAATCATTTAAAAAATATTTTTATTCAAAAGAACACTCATTTACACGATTGCTAAAAATCTCATTGCAATACATTAATTAGAATATACTTTAAATGCGTGGTTTCAGTGGGACACCCTGTATATATTTTACATTTTTTAAGTAAATGATTAAAGTTTACCTCTATAATTATCTAACTTTTAGGATTATGAAGAAGGTGACATAACATTTCAACCGACCTACAAATACGACGTAGACACGGACCGTTACGATTCAAGCGAGAAGGCTAGAGCTCCAGCTTGGACTGATCGTATTTTCTACAAAGGAAAGGGCATTTTCCAGCAAGCCTACAGATGCCACATGGGTTTGCAATTAAGCGATCATAAACCCGTCAGCGCCTTATTCCGCTCAGAAATTGGCGTGATCAACAAGGAGAAATACAGGCGAGTGCATGAGGATGTGCTGAAAAGCCTCGATAAACTGGAAAACGAGTATTTGCCACAAGTCACCATCGACACAACGGATGTCGTATTTGATATCGTGAAATTCCGAGAGCCGCAAATAAAGGATATTATCATTGCTAATACTGGTTTTGTAAGTATGTTTATTATTAATATCGAGTGACTGTAAAGATTGTTATTTCTTGTTTCAATGTTGGTAAGAGATTTTTAAAGTAGAAAAAAAAATCTGCATATTTTGTGATTTTATTCCAGACGTTTTTAATATACAAGTAATAAACTATACAAAAAATATTTTCTTCAAAGTGATACATATCATAATGGTCCTGTGCACTGGGAGATTTTATTTGAAAAATAAAGTCTCACCGTGACCCTGGGTGTGGTATGAATGTGTCTGTTTGTCCGAATGAATAGAAGCATACTACAAATTAAAATTGTAAAAATTAATATACAAATATAAAAATTAACTTAACTCGTACACAAACCGATTTTTTAAAAAGGAATTTATTTCTTAACACCCGTGTTCACGGTTTGGTCTCTAATTGATATCTAACGATACAATAATAAAATATAATATAATAAGATAAAATAGCGAAATAAGCATAAGATAACAATTATGCAAAATAAGCAGAATAATATATAAATGGATAAATAGATAATAAGTGCTATTGTTTATAATGAAAGGAGTCTGTTGTGTTGGCGTCAGGTAACTCCTCCCCCCTTAGATTCTGGCATCGCCAGGAAGTTGAAAGTGGATCCTGGTGTCATCTTGATGATGTCCTTGATTTTTTCTTTTTCTTATCCATCTGGTGATGAAATATCCGGCGATGATGAAGACGGCAATGTACAGGGTTGTAGTCCAAATACTTGGCATCAGGATATTGGGTCGCTGATCCAGAGAAGGCAATTGTTGAAGAATTGGTACTTCTTGTAGATTTAATTTTTTCAGGTTGATGGTCATCCTGTTGTATTGTGATTTTTCGAATTTAATTTGTGGGTTGTCGATAAGAATAGGGATTCCAACAGTAGATTCCAGAAATCTAATTTGGTGATTTCGGAACTTGATTTTACATCCATTTTCCTTAATTAAATGGATGCCAATTAAAGATGTGGTGTGTGTTTCCTTCTGGCATTCGACTTTGATGTCTTCTTGGTTTGGAAATACTGCCAAGTACTGATTTATGTCAGGTATAATTTCCAGGTGATTTGAACTGATGTTTAACTTGGTGAACTGGCAATTTCGGTTGTCTTCATGTAGCAGAATTGTTTTCTCGCATTCGGCATGGTGATTCATGAGCAGAGAATCCGGACATTGATAATACTTATTACCTTTGTTACACAAGCGGCTTAGAGGCCAAATTTTGTTTTCAACTTTTGATTTGAGTAAATATTTAATATCGGGTACAATAGTCACAAAGTCTGATTCCAACTTAGTAGGAATAGGGTTTAAGTGGAAAAGTTCAAAATCATTTTCGTAATTGATTGAGATAGAGAGGAAATAGTTAATTTTTGTATTTTCTAGTTTACAATTTACTTTCATGACCATTTCAAAATCGAATATATTTTCAGCCTTAAGTTCAAAAGGGAGTTGCTCGTTATAATATATTGATATTTTTTCAATTTCTTTATATAATTCAGTTGGCCTTATAATGCTAGGGTGTAACAATCCTAATTTGCAAAACAAAAGTGAATTTTCAATATTCTCTAAGATATTTAAAATTACATTATATAAAATAATAAGTTGATTAAATAAATCTTTGGCAAATAAAATATTACCATGTTCTACTTCATTTTTAAGAAGATCATTTAATTTTAGAATTTTTGATTTTAACATTAATTCATTATGTTCAATATCTCGTAGAGTTTCATTAAATTTTCCGATAAGTATTTGATTAATACTATATCGCATTTGTAATTGACTGTATATAGTTTTTTGATTTAATTCTAAGTGATTTAATATTTGGTCAATTCTTTTTCCATCATTTGCATCTAAATTTCCGGTAACGGTTTTTACTATCGTTCCGAGTCCATCAATCAGACCTCTTTTACTTCTATTTTTCTTACTTGATTGAAGTTTAATATCAAAGATTTTATTAGAGATTTTATTTTGAGTAAATTTAATTGTTTTATTATAATTATCAAATATTTTTGTAAATGTTGATATATTTTGGATTGTTAAAATTAAAAATAAATATTGAGTATTTAAATTTTCAAATTCTGTATATATAGGCATTAAGTCATAATAGTGAACAAATGTGTGTTCCGTTTTCTGAAGTTTGGCGGGTCCTAAATTCGTAGGAATTATTCCTAAATTTTTCGTAACATTTCTTATCTCTGCACCTTGCGTCAGCAAGACGATGACGGACCTGCAAGAGAATCGTCGTCAATAGTTTTATTTAAATAAACGTGTACTTTAATTTTTGTATCATTGAAAATGTATTGTAACATTAATTTTATTTGATTATAGTCAAGCTTATCTAGACCACATCCTAATTTTGGTACAGCTAAATTTGTAATTTTATTTTGTATGCAGAATTGCTTTAGATTAATTATAGTGTTATAAAAATCTTGATATGTTGGTTTTTCATAATATTTAGATTTTGTTACTAAATAAAGAATATATCGGTTACGATCTTTTAGATGACATATTGAATTTGTTTTTGGGTTTTGATTTTTTAAAGTTTCAATTTGTCCAAATTTTGTTTTCAAACATAGGGCAATTCCTGCACTCATATGCAAATCTGCACTTGCACAGTGGGCTAGAGAATAATTATCAGGGGTGCAAAATAAGCTTTCGTTATTTTCTTGTACATTATTATTTAATAGTTTTTTTTTATTGCTTTATGAAGTCCGTGTAGCTTGGACTATTGTGAGTTTGAACTCGAGGTCTTTTAATATTTGAAATATGAATTTTTTCTACGACGTTATGATGTTTAGCTTTAATTTTAGCTGTTTTTAATTCAGGGTTTATTTCTGTAAGATTTTCCTGTTTATATTTATTTTTTGTTTTTGCTTGTTTGTGTCTGTTTTTGACAAATACTCTAGTTGAAAGAGATTTAGGCAACTCTTCACGAGTTTCGTTATGTTTTGTAATAGTTTTTGATTTATCCGTCGTAAGACGTTCATTAATTTTTTGATAGAATAATTTCATTTTATCTCTGTGATTAATAATATAATTATTTACTAATCTATTTTCAATGTCAATATTAAGTGGGTCACTAGTGTCTAAATGACCAGAGATTATTTCTGATGGTTTAAATTTCGTCGCAGAATGAATTGAATTATTATATGCAAGGAGTGCATAATTTATCTTGTATTCGATAGGGTCTCCTTTTGAAGAATTTTGATTATTTAATAAGCGTACGTGCTCAATAATAGTAGAGTGGACTCTCTCAACAATTCCATTGGACTCAGGGTGTTGAGAGCTAATGAAATGTAATTTAACTCCATGTAATTCAAGTAATTCTTTAATTACTGTATTTTTGAATTCTAAGTGGTTATCCGAAATAATTTGTTTGGGTATCCCATGATGTGTGAAAAATCTAATTAATTTATTAGCAATCTCTGTTGCTTGTTGTGAATTTAGTTTATAAAGTTGTGTATATTTTGAGAATGAGTCTATTACGGTAAGGAATTTAACTTTTTCTAAAGCGATAGTGTCAATGTGCACTATTTCAAAGGGTTTCATTGCGGTTGGAGTAATATTAAATTTTAAGTTTAAGGGCTTCCTATCATATTTACTGACAAGACAGATTTCACATTGATTAATAAAATTTTGAATTGTTCGCCTTTGATCAGGCCAATAAAATCGTCTTTTAATTTGTGCCTCAGTTTCGTCGATACCACGATGGTTACACTTTCCTTCGTGATACGCTCGTATTGTATTATCTATTTCTTCATGACTTTCTACGTCACAGAGTAATTCTGTACATTTAATAAAATTACTCGCAGAATTTTTAAAGTATTTTTGCATCGTTACAGAAAATTTCTCAAAAATGGGGCTTTCAAAGTATAAGTGATATTTAATATTGGGAACTGTATATTCCTTTATGAATTCAATGACATTATTGTCAAAATCTGATTTTGAAAATTGTACGTTTATACGTTGTTTTTTATTGTTAAATAATAACCTAATTACTGGTGGCGAAGGGGCATAATTTACTTCAGAGATTATAATTTGATTATTTCCATAATTTACAGCTTTTTCTAAAATAGGGATATCAAGAATAGGGTTTTCAATATTTGTGTGCGCTGTATCATTATTATTATCATTAAGAATTTCATTTAAATCGATCTGTGAATCTCCCATTTGTGCTATTATTGATTCAATTTCGTCTCCTACATTTGTCAATTCTACTTTAGCATTATCATCATTTACATTAATTTCTATTCTGGAGAGAAAATCAGCATTTTTGTTTAATGCTCCCTGTTTATATACTATCGTGTAATCATATTCTGAGAGTTTTAGTTTCCAACGTACTAATTTTGAATTAGGCTCTTTTATATTCATGTGCCACTGGAGGGGTTTATGATCACAAACTATTTGAAAAGTTCGACCGTATAAATATGGTCGAAAATACTTAACTGCCCATACTATTGCAAGAAGCTCTTTTTCAATTGTTGAATAATTTGTTTCGGAGTTGTTCAAAGTTCTACTCGCATAAGCTATTGGTAAATCGTTTCCTATTTTTCCTTGAGATAACACAGTGCCTATTGCAAAATTACTAGCGTCTGTGGTTAAAATAAATGGTTTACTAAAATCTGGATACTGAAGCAAGGGTTCATTTGTTAAAACATTTTTACATAGATTAAAGCAATTTTGATAATCAGAATCATTTATATTAATAATTGCATCTTTCTTTAATCTTTTTGTTAAAGGTTTAGTCAATCTAGCAAAGTCTTTTATAAATTTTCGATAATAACCTAGTAATCCTAGAAATCCTTTAATTTGCTTAACATTTTTGGGAATAGTAAAATTTTGAATAGCTTTTATTTTTTCTGGGTTTGGTTTGACACCTTGAGGGGTAACTATATGTCCTAAATAAGCTACTTCTTTACGTAAAAATTCAGATTTATCCAGTTGTATTTTTAAATTTGAGTCCCTAAGACGGTTAGGTTAAAAACTTCTCTTAATCGATTTACGTGCTCCTGTAAGCTGGTGCTAAATATAATAATATCATCCATATACACAAGACATTTTTCATTTTGTATTCCTCTTAAAATATTATCCATAACCCTCTGAAATGTAGCAGGGGCGTTTTTTTAGGCCAAATGGCATTCGCAAAAATTCGTAATGTCCATTTTCAGTATTAAATGCTGTTTTGTGTATATCGTTTTCTTCAATTTCTACTTGGTGAAAGCCAGAGGCTAAATCTAATGTAGTAAAATATTGTGATCGTCCTAATTTGTCTAATAAATCATTAATATTTGGTAAAGATACCCTTTCACCTATTGTTTTTTCATTTAATTTCCTGTAATCAATAACTACGCGCCATTTGCGTTTTCCGGAAGCATCCAATTTTTTGGGGACCACCCAAATTGGAGAAGACCATGGACTATAAGATGGTCTAATTATTTTTTGATCAAGCATATTTTTAATTTGGTTATCCACCTGTATTTTGTGAATGTGTGGATAACGATACGATTTAGTATATACAGGAAGTTCATCGGACGTTTTAATTGCATGTTTTATTTTATTTGTAAACGTAAGTATATTATTTTCCATATGGAATATATCTGCGTATTCTTTAATTAAATTAGTTATAGCATTTTTCTCTTCCGAGTTCATATGATCTGTACGTATTTTTAATATATCAAATTTAATTTTTTCATAGTTTAATGTATTAACATTATATTTTTCTTTATTTCCATTTTGTAATTCCCAATCATATTCGCTGATAGGGTCTACAATAAATGGTTTTTTCACATAAATATTTTCATCATTTTCACCCTTATTTATTATTGTACAGATTGCTTTATTATTCCTAACATGACTTATGCATTCTGTAATTTCTAAATTATGTAGTTTTATATGCGGAATTATTACATCGCCATTACTTATATTATTTATATCTACCTCAATTATTTGTTCGGACTTTGCGGGTACTACTATGCACTTCGTATCCGGGGTTTCACGAACGTTACCAAAATTAAGTGGTATTTTACACTTAGGGGTAGTTAATATTTCTTTATCAATATTTATGGTTGCTTGTATATTTTTTAAATTATCCATTCCCAACAGGGCATCGAAGTTAGAGTGAAAATCAAATAGATAAAATTTAAGATTAGCATATTTTGATTTTAATAATTGCGTCAAAGGAATTAATGTACTATTTTTTCCAAAAGTGGTACCATGTGCGCTGGCCACTTGGAAAGGTTCATTTTTAATATTTTCTTTAAATAATTTCCTAGCAATTTTTGGATTTATAAAGGATCTCGAACTTCCAGAGTCAATTAGAATTTTAATTTTATTTTGGGGGTCATATATAAAAGGAAGTTCACTATAATTATTAGTAATCCCCATTAATTCCAAAGAGTTTCCTCCGAGGCGGTTTTGCCTAAAAAATCTTGTTGTTCCTCATCAATATTATAAATTTGGTTCCTATTTGGAATAATGGCATTTCGTCCTGTAGTAACGGACATGGGTGTAGAATTTTGTAAATTGGGTGCAGAATTTTGTGGAGTATTTGAAGTACTCGGCCCGTAAGGATTATGATTATTATTATTATGATAATTGAATGTTCTTGGATTTTTACTATTAAAAGAACTATAATTTTTATTTTGGAATGCATTATTCCGATTCGGATAAGAACTATTAAATTGTTTGTTACTATTGTAACGAGAAGGAAAGCGTGGACCATTGTTATAATTATTGCGTGGCTGATAAAAGTTATCAGAATAAGATGGAATGGGACATCGTGCAAATATTTTATTTTTATCTTTATTTATCGGATTGTTGATTGTGACCTCCGTTTGAAAGTCAGCATATTTAATGCTGTGTTTAAATCTGCAGGGTTCTTAACCCGCATTTGTGAACCAATGGGATCTTTAAATCCTCTCAATAAAACTTTTAAAGCATTAGCCCTAAAAAATATTCGCAAGTGCTGTCTTTCTTGCAAGTCAGCAATATGATTTGTTATTTACGCAACTTGTAAATTTAAAAGAGATTGAATTTTATTATAAAAATCGAACACAGTTTCGTTCGTATTTTGCCTTAATGTGCAAATTTCATAATTTAATGTATAGTGGTCTCGTTTGTCACCGTATGAATTTAGTAATGCATTTTTTAAAGAATTCCAATTATTAACTGCACTCGATGAGATATTAATAGCAGCTTGACCCTTAACCCTTGAAACTATGGTAGTCATTAAGTAATCATTTACAAAATCATTATTATCCTCAGCATTATATAATCTATTTAAAAGTCTTTCACATACTTCAATAAATCTAGGCAAAAGTTCTGGTTCTCCCCTGAACTCAGGAATCATTTGCATATATTCGGGTTTTAAAGCTACGGCCATTTTGGTATATTTTTTTTTGTTTATTATTAGGAACAAGATTTAGATATGTTAGTAAATGAGCTATGAATCAGAATTTGTGTCTTTTAGAAATAAATCACTATTTTAACTATCCGCGTTAAAAAATCAATCAACTTGTGTAACTTACAGTAAAAGTATTATGTCCATGGGATACTTTCGATATTCGCTCGAAGATCTCGTGAACGTAGTGGACGATGTCTCTCAGGACGGAAATTGTCTGGGCTGCTCAATGTTCGGAGGGCCTCTCTGAAGGTCAATGTCCACCGTAAAAACCGAATTAATCCAAAGAAAAGGAAAAATGAATGAAATCTTCACTTTTCGAGATCCTACCGACTGCGCCAATTAACTTTACTCGTACACAAACCGATTTTTTAAAAAGGAATTTATTTCTTAACACCCGTGTTCACGGTTTGGTCTCTAATTCATAACTAACGATACAATAATAAAATATAATATAATAAGATAAAATAGCGAAATTAGCATAAGATAACAATTATGCAAAATAAGCAGAATAATGTATAAATGGATAAATAGATAATAAGTGCTATTGTTTATAATGAAAGGAGTCTGTTGTGTTGGCGTCAGGTAACTTAAATATATGATGTTGGCTAATGGGCAAGATCCCAAGGCCATGCAAAAGCCAAAACAAAACAAAAAATATCATAATGGCAACTACAACAATTTTCCGATAACATGACCAACAGCTGCTGAAATTTTAAATTACAACGACAAACCAAAATTTGTTGTGAAAAAAAAATGTTGTTTGGAATTTAATGTGGATTTTATTTTAGGTTCCTGTGGATTTTCGTTTCATACAAAAAAATGACGAGAAGAACTTCTGCAAGGACTGGCTCAATATTACACCGTTTACTAGTAGAATCAAGCCGGGTAATTATTTATTAAAGTTGCTGTTCTGTTGCTTTGCCGGCCTCTTCAAAACAAAAGCTTTTTAATATGCATTTTTTTCTGTTGTACTTTAATATTTTTATATTTATATTTTCCATTGGTTTTGGGTATGAGTTTTATGATGTACTATATTTAATTATATTTATATTACATTGGTTCTGGGTTTGTACTTTTATCAAATAGTCTATAATTTGTTTTTTTATTAAATAAATAAAATATTTCTATTATTTCTTACTTCTCTTTTATTCAATTTTATATACAGGGTGTTCCATGTAAGATACAATCCCGCAGGCAAGAAATGTAACCCAATATATAATTTTTGTACAGAATGCAATACAAACAAAAATGTCGACTTCTGCGTCGTGCACTTATGTTTAACACTCCACAATATATTTTTTTTCTTATTTTTTTTTTCAAATATTTTTATTATTTTAATTTTTTTATTATTTTTGTAACTGTGGATGTTTTTGAAATTTTCAGGCGAGAAATGCGACGTGCATTTGGAGATAAATTTAGAGCAGCCACTCACACGTCTGGACGATATTCTAGTGCTTCACTTGGAGAACGGTAAGGACTTGTTCATCACGGTTTCTGCCGAGTGCCAGAGGAGTTGCTTTACCATGTCGATCGCCACACTTTGCCGCTGTCCGGTTCCAACCCTGCATCTGACGTCTGAACAACTGAAGAATGCTGTAAGCATTCTTAATTACTAATTGCAATCATAAAAACACTTGTGTTTTGTTTCACTGATTTTATATTTTATACTACAACTAGTTTCCACCTTCAGTCATCTTCAAGGAGCACTAAAGTTTGAAACTAGTGGGAGCAAAAAAATATAAATTCAGTGAAACAAACCAAGTGTTTTAATTAAATATAATTAGATTTACCACGGGTTAAGTGATAAATAAATTAAATCTATAAACTTACATCATTGATTTGTTATAGGAGAATGCACAGTCGCAAGTGTTATATTCAGTTCCCAGAGAATTATGGCTACTAGTAGATTATTTGTACAGAAACGGCTTAAAAACTAGGGATTTATTTGAATCTTCTGCTTTGCACGAAGAGTTGAGCCACATTAGGGACTGGCTCGATTCAGGATCGTTGGACCCAATGCGTATCCTTATTTATATTGAATTACCCTTCAAATACAGTGTGTAAACGAACTACTGTACAGGCTCTCTACCACATAAGGGGCAGCGTTTAAATAAACAATACCTGCATTTGAAATTACCATACCTTTAGTAGATAGCTCACAAATAATTATTAAAAATAATTAATAATAATAGGCCACATGTTTGTGGTATCTGGTATACGCGCAACGATTTGGATATCGAATTACACCATCCAGAGAAAAGTGGGTCAGATTGTGAAGAATTATGTCTATGTTGTTATTGTGATTTTTTTTATACGTGACCCAGTTTCATCTAGTAATTCTCGACAGTGTGTGTGTGTGTAGTGCGTGCTAAGTGATTTATACGTCTCGATAGTGCGTGCAAAGTGATTTATGCACCTCGCAGTAGTAAAAGTAAATAAAAAATACAACAACTTACGCATCCACGAAAAATATCATGAACACAGGTAACCAGAAGTTCTCAAAAAGTAAAAAATGCATGAACAATTTTGAAAATCCAATATTTTTTTTTTCCGATTTTATTTTTGCTGCAATTGGTGTCAAAATATTTTGTGTATACGCCCTTAAGAGGATGTACATTAGTTCGATTACACGCTGTATATAGTTTGTTGTATTATCTAATTTCATCAAAATATAACCCTAACTTTCCTTACCAAATATTAGCTGGAAATGTGTTTGCTGTTGCTGAATCACTTTTATTATTCCTCTCGTACACAAAGGATCCAGTCGTACCCTATCACCTTTACAAGAGATGTACGGAAGTTTGCGAAAATTACGTCTTGTGTAAAGAGGTATGTTTTCATAAATGTAAATTTATACCACTTGTTTTAAAGAATAAATTGATTCAAAACAAAACATGTTATCACAGTACCCAGAAAAAATATATATATTTTTTAATAAAATATAATGTGTATATTGTTTTGTTTGATCAATTGATTTGTACGTATTACTAGTGCAGCCAGGAATTTGGCTTAATACAAATCAAATTCGTTTTGTGTTGAAAAGATGTATACAAAATTGATAATAATCTATTCAAATTCGAATTACTTTTCTACCAAATTTACTGCAAGTACTTGAATATTATTAAATATAGCCAGAAGAAGTTAATTAAGTTAATATTCTAAAAAAAACATTTTTAGGTAGTGGAATCATTCCCACCACTAATAAGAAATGTATTTTTATACGTCTGCATGTTTCTACAAGAACTCCTAAAATACAGCAATGACAATGGCCTGGAAGCCCACGGATTAGCTGTGCTATTCAGCGAGATTTTAATGAGAACCCCGATTCGTAGCAGGCCTCAATCTATCTGTCGTAAGAAAACCAAGTTTATCGAGCAGTTCTTGCTGAACGACTTAGCACCGCTACTTATTCCAAATAAATAATACTGTGCTTATTATTTTCCTTTTCTTCATAGGTACATTCTATTAATGTATATAAATATATTATTTTCTTATTTATTAAATGTCGTAGTTTATTAGTATTTATTGTACCACCGTCAGTATTTATTAATACCAATAATTCAGTTGTTAATCATATACATGTTATTAGTATGTATTTGCTTGTAACATACCAAGGGCCATAAATATTTAAATTTAAGAATATTAATTTTGAAATATAAACTGGAGTTTTTTTTTTTAATTTACGATACAATACCCATTATTTATTTATTTATTTATTTATTTATTTATTATCCAACAGATTCATAAGATCTAATAATGTAAATTAGAAAAATACAATTATAGCGCAATACAGTATAGTCACAATCGTTCACAATATAGCACTGCATATACTTTGAAATACAATATGTACAATACAGGATATATACTCAATGACATTAGAAGCGTAACACCCAGAAGGAGTTATTATTTTAACTTGATTTTTTGCCAGTATGGTAGTCTTACATCAAGAATAAAATGATTACATTTTCAAGAAATTTTATTAAAAAACAATCTAAAAAAAATTAATAATGTGCTTGGCGACCCCTTTGCTGTATACACTCCTGTAGACGTCTGGGCATCGACAAAATGAGATGGTCGATGTCTTCTTGAGGCATCTCGTTCCAAGCAACTTGAATTTCATCGATCAACTGTGCTAGAGTCTGTGGAGGATGGTGCAAAGAGAATATTCTTCTTCCTATGATATCCCACACATGTTCAATGGGATTTAAATCCGGCGAACGGGGCGGCCACGCCAAAACATTAACACCAGCTTCATTAAGAAAGTTCATAGTTCGACGAGCAATATGGGGACGTGCGTTATCTTGTTGAAAAAGTACGTCTGGGCGGCCATCTAAATAAGGCAACAAAGTCGGTCGTATGACGTCTTCAACATAACGCGCAGCTGTCATACTGCCTCGAATGCATACAAGAGGTGATCGACTACCATAAGCAATAGCCCCCCAAACCATTACTCCAGCAGTCCTGTGTACATGCCTCTCAATAGCAAACCTAAGATCAGGTCGTTCTCCACGGTAGCGTCGTACCCTTCTACGGCCATCATGCGTGCCTAGACAAAATCGTGATTCATCGCTGAATACGACATCGTGCCATTCTGCCTCCCAATGCTGCCGTTCTCTGCACCAGTCCAACCTTTGGCGACAGTGTCTCGCTGTTAAAGGAAGCACTAAACTTGGACGGTACGAAAGAAGCCCAAAGGATTGAATGCGGCGATATAAGGTTCGCATACTAACGGGCCTACCTTCTTCTCCAATCCATTGATCACCGATTTGACGCGTAGTAGCGAAACGGTCTCGCAGGGCTATTTGTCTTAAGCGCCGATCTTGACGTTCTGTGGTACGCCTTGGTTGACCAATTGGTCTTCTTCTTGCTCCTCTACCTTCTTCTGTCCATACCTGATACACACGTATTACAGTTGCTGCAGTGGAATCAATACGGCGGGTAATTTCGCGATAGGACATACCGACATCTCGATAAGCACCAACTCGACCCCGGTCAAAATCGCTCAAATGGTGATATTGTGGACGTCTTCGGACTCGAGGCATTTTATTTAAGCTTAACACACTCAACGGAAACACGAAAACTAAAAACATCTGTACTAAACAGCTCATATAAATAGTTTTATCAAAAAAGAAAAAGTGAAATATTTTTTTTTTCACAATAAATATTAAAGGCACAAGGTTGAAATTGTTATCAATGTATGCTTTAAATATAGTCTGTTGCTAATATATGAATTCAAAAAAATCATTCCTTCTTGGTGTTACGCTTCTAATGTCATTGAGTATATAATCATAACACTTTAAATAATGCAATTAAAAGTATATCGAATTTATTTGACATTTCAGTTTCGCAAAGTATAAGGCACAGTGCAAGATGATGCACAGGTGAGTTGCACCATGCAGGAAAAAGCAATGCAGTTTTCAGTAGGGGATACAATTTTTGCATTTAAATACATGCTACATAGAAAACTGCGTTGCTTTTATCTGCATGACGTGACTCACCTGCGTCTTTTCTTTACCAAACTAACAAAATAAATTGTAGATATTTATCCTCAGCTTTGTCTCATGTTAGATACTTGAAATCAATAGCATTCACCTACCTTATTTTTCAACAAATGTTTGTTATTCCTGTTAAACTTTGTTCGTAAGCCTCACTTATGTTTTCAGTTTTCCACTTAATAATCATGACAAGATCAAACTAATAGCAATAGCTCACTTATTCAAAGTAATTAATTCGTAAAATTCACATTTTTAAAACAATTTTAATAAAATAACTATGACAAAGTGAATACGAATTATATGCTGATTTTTCGATTATCGACAACTTTTCTTAACAAGATTTTTTATATGATCAATATTAAAGAAAAATTCAAACTACCACTTCCGATTTCCACATTTTCACCAAAAGTTGATCAGATACTATCATATGTTTAATAAAAAAAAAACCTCAAGAGTGCCATGATTTAATCTTTTTTTAAATTTATATTGGCTACGTGCTCTAGGAACTGACATATATAATGTTAAACATGATAAATTTAATATATAATTTCAGAGTTTCCAACCTACAAAATTTTCCATGGCACTAGAGGTTTTATTTTATTGAACACACGATACTATTGTAATAAAAAGCTGAAGTTTATAAATCGAATAAGTTGTTACGATGACACAGCTTAATCAGTTTAGACTTTATCGTGGCGACAGAAGGACAGACATTTTTCAAAAATGGTCTTGATCAATTCGGGGTATCTCAAAATGGATATATCCACTAAAATTTTTGATTTGAAAATTTTGTTTTGCATATCCGAAAGTAAAAATTACTGGGAGTAAAATCAAAACCTGGAAATATAAACAAAATTACAGAATTAAATAATTTTCTTCCAAAACAGGACAATCTTTAATTTGTTTCTCTATCCAAATGTCATATATTGACAAAAGATTGTTGATGTACAATATTTCAGTGTATTGTACGCGCAGCGAATAAAATAAAATTTCAAGTTTAGAAAAGCTTGAAACTTTGGATTTGCCGGCCCGCCTAGCTTCACTCGTATTCGCCATTCAAGGGATTTACACGATTTTCAACGTGGCAATCCGGCTTCTCGTAGACTGATTATTCAACCCCTTTTAAAGTCACTGATTTGGCAAAAATATGCGCGTCTTTGAATAGGAGGCATTCTTTTACAATCCACTAAAACTAAATTAAGGTTAAAAGTTTTGTTTAGAGTGGCGAACTAAAAGTAAAGTCAATTTACAACGAAAGAATGAATTGTCTATGGCAACTTGATCAAGCATTGAATAAGTAGTATAAGAAGCGAATATATTATTTAATCAATGGATCAAGTCAATTTAGAACCAAAGAATGTTTGTTTCATTGTCTATGGCCTGGGTCTCCAAACTATCTTCTTCGCGGGCCACAAATACAATTCTACATAATAAAGTCGGCCAAGATCCGATTAATTTTATAAAATTATGAAAAATTTAAGGAACAATTGTTACAATATTTCAAAATATGACATTTACAAAAAAAATTACAAAAAATCGCGGGCCGGATTCATGCAAGTCGCGGGCCGGATTTGGCCCGCGGGCCGTAGTTTGGAGACCACTGGTCTATGGCAACTTAATTAATTGATCTAATTCAATTTCATCTAAATTCACTTAGGTTAACTGGGCGTTCAATTACTTATGGGGGCCAGTATGAATGCAATATGAATTGCATACGTTAAAACCACGTGGAATGTCTCAACGGTACATCGCCTCTCGACCTTAATAATTTCCGGCAAATACAAAATGCGCTCAAGAATGCGTTCCGAGATAACGCGCCCATTTATATAAAATAATTTTTAAAGTGCGAACATTGCCGTTTATGGCAAATTACGTTTCTTAATTTTTATTACTAAACACATTGATTTATGTGTTTCACCTTATTCGATACTTTTCTTATTAGGTGTGAATGACCATTAATAAAAAAATTAAAGACATACAGTATTGGTGAACAATTTTGAATACCTTCTCATTTTTATACAGATGTTCTAATAAACAATTTCACAGTGAAACAAAATTAAATGTTTAGCCTTTTACAAAATCGATTAGGTACAATTTGATAAATTACAAAGTTATATTGATGAGAGATACATCTCGAAACCAGGGTTGTTAAAAAAACGTTTTTTTATCTTAATTAAAACAAACAGTTTTTTAATAAAATGTGTTTTTTCGTTGAAACAGCGTTTAAAAGATTAATTAAAACTATGTTTAAAACGTGTTTAAAACATGTTTAAAACACGTTTAAAACGTGTTTAAAACAGCACATATGGGGCATTTTTCTTTTGAGTATACATATCGCGATAATGACAGCGTTTTTTAAATTTGCCGGAATTCGTTGTTTTAAAGTGGTTATTTTGAGGCTTTTAACGAGTGTTTTCTACTCCCAGACTAAGCATGAAGTAAAATTTAGAGTTTAGAAAAGCCTAATAATTTGGATTGGCCGCGTAGCGAAGCGGAGCGGCTAATCCAAATTAGGCTTTTCTAAACTCGAAATTTTACTTCACGCGCCACGCTTGAAAACACTGATTTACATTGAAATAAAAAAAAACACACACATACAACAACGATTATAGGCAACCTAATATACGTTAGCGTTATTGGGTTGCCTATAAACACTGTTTTAAACAATTTCTTGAGCGCAGAATTTTAGAAAAGCCTAATTTGGACTGGCAGCTCCGCTTCGATACGCGGTCAATCCAAATTTTCATGCTTTTCTAAATTCGAAATTTTACTTCATGCTTAGTCTGGGAGTGGAAAACCCACTTCTAAAAATTCAAATTAAAATCTTATTAAAAAACAACGACTGTCGTAAAATTTACAGTGTATGCAGATGTATACCTGAAAAAAAATTCCCTGTATTTAAAAATCACATTTATGCACACATTTTTGATATTTTCTTGTAATAAAATGTTATCTTTAATAATGTAATTTGAAATATCTTCAACAATTTAGCTCAAATTTAAAAATGTATACAAATACTCTTAATGAAGTAGTATAAAATATAATTTAGCAAATTTGAAATAAAAAAAAAACGTTTTAAACAAATTTAACGTTTAAAAGATGTTTTAATGTAAGATTTAAATAATGTTTAAAACAAAACCGTTTAAAACACGACTGCTGTTTTTAAACATGTTTAAAACACTGTTTTAAAACAAAGTGTTTTATACATAACAATCCTGCTCGAAACACGTCTATAGATGACTTGTAAATAATTTGACCTGATTTGTTACATTTCGCAGTATTTTACTATACAGCAAATATTGTATTGTGTATTTCAATGGCCGACAGGAAATTAGTTGTTTCAATGGTTTTAATTTATCGGGGGTAATACTATATACGAGTGGTTTGAATTCTGTCGAATAAATTTTATTTTGCACGAGTCATCGATACAAATTTCGAGAATGAATTACGTGAGTGGTGTTTGCCTTATCGTAATTTATTCGAAAAATTTAAGAAGAAATTACGAGTGCTAAAAATATAATTTATCCTGTGTATATTTCAGCTACGAATGGTATTAGTTAGATAATGTAACGAATGAAGTGAATTTTCTACAAAATTGTTCTTGTATCATTTTCGCTGTTGTATTCTACTCCACATTGTCTTTACAATGTATTGCTGGGCATTTATTATAGTCCATTTGCTTACTTTGTGTTGAAAGCCTTATCTTCTCGCATCATTTTTGTTACGAACGCGCTAGAATGAGCGAAGAGGTCTTAAAAACGATTACTGGTGCCACATCGATGATTTTAAACATAAAAGTCGAGCATGAAACTTCTAAATGTTCGCAATAACGTGTTGAAAATGCCTATTTCGAGGTTAGGATCGACAGTTTGCGGTGTAAGGCTACCGTTGCTATGGTGAAGGTAAATAAAATTGTATTCACTTGCAAAACCTTTGTTTACCTGTTATCCGCCTTAAAACCGCTAATATGGCCATTTAAAATACAGGGCTATTCAAAATAAAGGAACAGATTTTAAACATTTATTTCTTTCAAACTACAAAAGATAGAAACACAATTCCAACGTTCTTGGAAAGTGAAAATTTCATTTTTTTATGCATTCAATATGAGGACCATGTGTTTCCCGTGTTGTGGAGTTTTTTGGGGTCCTTTCGTAAACTGTACAAATACGCTCGACATTCTCATTCGATGTGCGTGGACGTTCCGTGATTTTTCGTCTACGAATTTTCGACGCCACTGGTAAATCTGCTTATGACGAGGCAGGAAAAAGCACGCTGAACTTCAATAATGGTTTCTAGTTTTGCTAATTGCAGCACACAAAATGCTTTTTCTTGTTGTAGCGCCATTTTACTACAATTAAAGTGACAAGCAACAACGCCAATGCGGCCGTGGTTGGAACTTCTGCCTGGACTGTTCAAATTTTAAACTATTGTCTGTCCAGGAACGTTAGAATTACAGTTCTACCTTTTGTAGTTTGGATGAAATAAATTTTTGAAATCTGTTCCTTCTATTTGAATAGCCCTATACATATTATTACACATAAGTTGAATTATCACATGTAATACCACTAGTTGTTTTAAATTTTTGAAATGACTTTGTTTTTTAACGAAAGCTCAGTTGCCTAGCAATGGAACAAGATTAAACTGTCTCTGAAAAAAGCACGAGCTTGTAGAGCGAGTAACTTTTTCTGACAATTTCATCGAGTTGAATTGTTTAAGGCAACTAAGCTTGAGTGTATAAAAACAATGTCCTTTTCAGCGAAAATTTCAAACAACAAGTGGTATTCGAATGATTATTTAATGAAATTTATTAACAAAAATCATTTATTGACAACGTTTACATTAGAGCAATTAAAATAAGTGCAGTTTAATGGTGAAATTTTATAAACAATTTGTTTGTCGGAAATATTCGAGGAAGAATCTACTTTTGTTTCACTTGAACAAGAAGATCCTCGCATTGCGTTTAATTTGTTTTCGTGATGATATCTGAATTTAAATAGGGCTTTAGTGATTCTTCTGAACTATGTCCTGTAGTTTTAGTAATTCGTTGTTTGTACACTCTTGACTTAGCTAAGATAGTGAAATTCCATATCAATTTGACTGCACTTTCTTTTTAATCTGAACCGTCTTGTTTTCGCATGTTACATGCCCATAGTTTTAAAATATCTGCCAGAACTGCTTGCGGTTTGTTTGCCGTTAAATTAAAGTTGTGACGTTACCAAATGATAAGAATTGTTTCCAAACATATTAGTGGTTTTACCGCTGTTTATTGGAATTGTCTTCATTACTTTCTAATTACTACTAATTTCTTGATCTGTGTTTTGGTCAAAGCGATTCATTATAAAATGAATGGTTAAATATGACAGGTGACTGATTTATATAGGCGATACAAAAAAATCGATAAGACGAATTTGGAAAGACCACTACGATAGCAAATGTTTTCACGGAAAGACCGTAATGACAACCAATCAAAATCCGTTATTTAGATTTGAATTAAATAATCTTTGTAAGTCAAAATCGCTGAATCGGTGATTTTAATTACGGGCTATCGCCGCAAATTCAAAATTTTCAGGAGAATCAGAAAAACGATCTAAGTTCCATTCATTATTAGTTAGGCCAACATATTTTTTTTACGATTATAAAGAATCAATCCTGATGCAAAAATATCTTTTTACTTTTTTTGGGATGAGGAGGGCCCCTGAAATGGGGAGATGATTATTTTTCAAATAGAACCATGTATTTTTATATGTGAAATTTAGTCTAAAACATGTTTTTAACAATTTGAAATAATAAAGTAAGTTGAAATTAGACTAAAAAAAGATGTAAAAGTCTTCTGGTTGTTTATTCGTTTTAGTTGTGGGCCATGCGTTGATTTCATTCCAGAAAACGTTTTTGTTGTTGGGGATTAATTGTATTAATTTCCTGATGTCTTGTATTTTTTGTATATTGATAGGAAGTTTTCTTTGACGCGCAGGGTTGCTATGAGCTGATGGTATGAAGAGCTAGAACCTCTTGGTGCATGTTTTCAGAAACAGAAATCTGTACTCCACAACGCTATATAAGGCATAAACTTTTGACTGTTTAGAAATTTGCTTCCATAACTTTGTTTTTAAAAAAGTGTGACCCCTAACTTTTGAAATTAGCTACGTCTCGATACGTTTTGTGTTTAACATGGAATTTATTTGTGGTTGTAGATGATTCAATAACATTTTCATACTACAGACATCTGATCTTAACTTAAAAATATCGTATGTTTAATAAAAAATCTCTAGAGTGCTATGAAGAATATTGTAGGTTGGCAACTGTGAAATTATATATTATAATTATTATGTGTGACGTTTTTCTGTCAATTTCTAAAGCGTGTAGCCAACTTAAATACAAAAGAAGAGTAAATCATGGCACTTAAGAGTTTTTTTTTTATTGAGCATACGATTCCTTAATAATAATAATTTTAATAAAACGAAAAAGCACCTTTAAAAAATATTTCTTGCATGTAAAGATACAAATCAACTGATAGTATTTCTAGCCCGTTTTCTTATAGAATACAAGAGTAGAGGTGCTAAGGGACAGGATCTTTCAAAAAGTGCTTTTTTCAGATTTAGTAGATGGCCCCTTTTTCTAAATAACCGGTTTAGTTCTAGATTGCGAAACGTATGGCATTATTAATATTATTGAAGTTTTACAATTGAAATGAAAAATATACAGGTACTTTCAGAAAGCATTTTAAAACGTTCGCGAAATCGGTCTAATTTTATTCTATCTTGAACACAAATATGTTTGTTACTTTCTTAATGTATGTAGTAATTGGTTGCATCATAATCAATAAAATTTTCACGATCAACTGTCATTTAGTCTAGCATCTAATATTTCATAATGTTTCTATTTTATTTTTCTAGGATTATTTTCTGTTAAACTTAGAACTCTTTAATTGGTATTAATCCCAATATTTACTTACGATTGTATTGTATTTTCCTACTATATTATTTTTTTGAACTTATTCCTATTAAATCCCAATATTTTCTTACGATTCTATTGTATTTTCCTACTATAATATTCTTTGAAACTTATCTCTATTTAATTTAAACTCTATAATTAGCGACTACCAGAATTTACCTCGATTAATGTCAGTATCATTTTATTTTAAAAGCGCGTTGTATAAATTTTCTAATTAAATTTGCTTGCTCGCGTAATTAATTAACACTTGATAGTAAATTCAACGCTAGATATTAAGTTTAGTCGTATAGAGTCAATTGAAAGAGCATTTGATTGAATCGATCCGCATATCGTTCGAAAGTTCACATAATACACAACTTCATCATAACACATTAATTGGCATTAGCTGAATTCCAATCTATCACATGTATTTACGTTACTGTGAATAACCATTTACCAGGAAATTTCTGCAAATGTATGCAATTTTAATCCAGACATTCATGACATGAGGTTGCAAGGAAAACTCAAATACATTAATCTTTTATTAAGTATCAATAAAATATTCCAAATGCTAAGTATAGGCGTTTGTTTAGACTTGAAACTATATCATAAAAAAAAAATAGAGATATATTGTAATTTTTCGAAAATTAGCAAATTACTGGAGTTCACAATTTTTTTGAAAACAATCTAAATTGAAAGAAAAATTAAAATTTGACGATAATTTCAATAAAGTACAGCTTTGTTGCAATTTGAAAATCACTACTGTTTTATACTTTAAACAAATTTAAAGGAAATTTAAGAAATGTCAGACTTGTAATTTTACGACAATTATTAAATTACTGAAATACACGATTTTTTTTAACTTAAATAATGTTTAAAATAATCACAGATTTATTATAATTTATTATAATATTAAAATTTGACAAACATCTAAAGAAGGTACAGGTTTGTTGAAATTTTTGTTCAAATGACTGAAATCGCGATTTTTTCAAAACGTTCTTAAAATTATGTAAATTGAAAGAAAGATTCAAATTTGAAAGAAATTTAAAGAAATTACAGAATAATTATAATTTTACTAATATTATCGTGCAATTGAAATTCTTGAATTCTTTTTAAACTTTATAAAAATAATGTAAATTGAAACAAATATTCAATTTTGATAAAAATGATCAACATCATAAACAATTTTAAATACGGATTTATGGAAATTTTACAAATATTAACAAATTTTCTGACCAAAATTATGAAGGGTCCGGCACATAAACCTCCCATTGTATGAGTTGTGGTAGGGGTACTAGTGGTAAGCATCGTGCGTTTGTTGTGGAGAAGTATATTCCTAAAGGTGATCCTGTGATAAATACTCAGCGAGCATTTTGCATTCGGTTCGGACTTGGCCGAAATGATTCTGTTCTGGATAGAAAAACTATTCAAGTTTGGATATCAAACTTTAGAGCAACAGGTTCTGCACTAAAAAAAATAACAACCCCGGGAAATGTGGAGTGTAAGAAGAATTCTGCACAGAGATCTTCTCATGCAACCATACAAAACGGTGGTTACCCAGGAATTTAGTGAGAGAGATTTTTAAACACGCAGAGCTGCGGGTCAGGACATTCTTCGGAACATCCCCCCTGGCGCTGTTTTGCTTTCGTCTGATGGGACCCACTTTTACGGAACTACACCAACAACCACTTCACAGCCCTCGTGTGACTGTTTGGCGCGCCATTGCTGAATTTGGTATGTTGGGTTCGTATTTTCTCAAAGAAGACGGGCTAACGACCTAAGTGAAACCAGTTTGTTGGGGATCATGAAGAGGGAGAAGTCTGGTTCCAACAAGACGGGGCCACAGCGCATACTTCGCTACGTTCTCTAGAAACTTTGAGAGAGTTGTTTCCTAGACGTCTTCTCTCTTTGCGAGGAGACATCGCCTGACCCCTAAGGTTACCCGACTTGTCACCTTGTAATTTTTTTCATTGGGGTCACTTTAAGGCGAAAGTGAACATACATCGCTCCACAACCCTGCAAGCACTTACGGAGGCAATCAACCAGGCAGTGGCTGCCATTCCACCGGGAATGACACGAAGAACTATAGGCAACTTCCTGGTAAGGCTTCGTCAATGTATTAGAAATGGAGAACGCTATTTATCGGGCCTAATATTTAAGACCAAGTAATATAAAATGGCATAATATTTCTTGTTTGGAAATTAAAGTATTTTTTTCTGTATCTCTCTTTGTTTGTTGATAACTGCCTTTTAAAATACGAAAGGTTTTTATGCTGGACCCTGTACAATCTTAAAAAAAATATATGATGAATACAAGCGAATTATTAAAATTAAAGTCTTGTTAAACGATGAAAATCAAAACCATTTAGAAATTAATTTAATGATTAAACATATAAAAAGTATAATAGATTTTCTAAAAATGTACCTTTTTTATACTTTCTCGACATTTTGGACATTCCTCAATTATTGACGTCTAGACACGATAATCAAGGATTTTTTTTAAGTACTTATACATATCCCGATGTACACCATGTAATTTTTGAAGTATCCGTTGATTTTATAAAATAGTTTAATTTGAAATCTATAAAGAGTGTTGTCCACTCCCAGACTAAACATGAAGTAAAATTTAGACTTTAAAAAAGCCTGAAAATTTGGATTTGCCGGGCGCGCGAGCGAAGCGAGTCGCGCCCCGGCAAATCTATATTTTCAGGCTTTTCTAAACTTGAAATTTCACTTCATGCGCCACGTGTATACAACATTGATTATATTGTGAAGTTCAAAATATACTGATTATGTTTTATTTCGCATTAATCAGTCTTAAATAACTTTTTTCTTCCCTATATTTGGATTGGTTATATAAAATTATTTGAAGGGGCCAGGGCAAAAAATCTGGCATCGGGGAAGAGTCACGAAAAAGTCAGGGAAATATAAAATTTCAAATTGGTCACCATCGTGTTACATTATTGATTGTAATACAAATGCATTCGCCATCTGTAAATTATCTAATGCCATATAAATGCTGTATTATGGTATGATAGAATGGTTTAATTAAGTAATAGTCATTTTTATATTACTTTGGAAATATTGCAAAAATATAAAAAAATCCCTGTGCGTAGGTTGACTTATGTATGTATAGCTTGTAAACAGACAAAAATATTAAGACTTTATTGGTTGACATACTATCGCATGTTCAATTAAAAAAGAAAACCTCCAGAGTGTCATGATTTAATCTGTTTTTAAATTTAGGTTGGCTACACGCTTTAGGAATTAGTATATAATAATAATAAATAATAATAATAATTATAATATATTGTTTCAGATTTACCAACCTACAATATTTTCCATGGCACTCTAGAGGTTTTTTTTTATTGAACGTATGATATTATTTATTTTAAATTCTTACAACACATTTTTATTTAAAATAATAGACATTTATTTCAGTATTTTGATGCATTACAAATACATACATGGCTTTATTTAATAATCAATCATAACTTGGATTAAATAAAACATAACTTTTTTTTAGGTAAAAGTGATTTCCACAAAAATGTTCCGTGTGAAACATATAAATCAAAGGTTTATATGAAAGAAAAAAATCCGCTTTGATTGATAACTTCATTTCTCATGCCTTTCCATTTTTCACATTCGTACTACTTTACGGATATAATGCATTACAGTCTATTTAGTTTCTGTCGCTTAGGCATTGAATTCAGAATAATTTATTCATGGAATTGATTTAGGTCCCTTTTAAAATTCTTTATAGGCTCCCGGGAAGTAATAAAAATTGTTTGTGGAAGAATGGAGTTTCATTTGATTAATATGCACGAGATATGAGACAATTTAATTTGAATTTGGGAAAGCACAATGATATAGTTAAAATAAATAATTATTATGGGAGATACAGTTGCGAGAGAAAAAAACTAGTAAACCAGGTAGCTTTAGCCACTTTTAAAATATCGTATTTTTTTTCTTGTAAAACAAACTTGTCATGTACAACAATTTTCTTTTTGGCCAACAAGAAGCTATTGCTTTTGTTGACATGTATTTCATTAGCAATGTCTCTAATGCTAATACCGTCTCTAAATGCGTCGTTATTATCGCTTTTTGCGTTCAGTCAGTTGAGGCATGTCGATGCTAATTAAATTTCGTTTGATATTTTCACAGATTTTTCAGTTTGATTAACAATTTAAAAATTAAAAGTGAGTCCAGTTCACATAGCCAAATATTTTGCTGTACTAGTTTTTTTTTCTCTCGCAGCTGTACATGAAAGTATAAAGTCGAGTATGCAAAAAATAAAGTAAGATAAGGGTTTCATGTTTCTGTTTATTTCCGAGACAAATAAAGTGCACAATTAGTATTGTATATATTTTAACTTAATTATAAGAATAAGTACTAACTGATTAGTATACCGTTCGTTTGAATTATCGTGCTTACGATAGAAATCATGTACATTATTAGAAATACAAACACTGATAAACTATAAAATAGTTTCCAATTTGTTACAAAATAAAACTACGTTAATAAATTTTCATTTCGCTTTTAAATTCGAGCACTTTGCTTTGGGATTCATGTACAGGGTTTCTTTTAAGTATACATGTTACGATTTTTCAATTTAAATTTTCAGACATTCGTGATCTTATTTACAACTTTTAATTTAAAAACTCTAACGAGTGTTTTACACTCCCAGACTAAGCATGAAGTAAAATTTCGAGTTTAGAAAAGCCTGAAAATTTGGCTTGGTCGAGTAGCGCAGCGGAGCGACCAAGCCAAATCAGGCCTTTCTAAACTCGAAATTTTACTTCATGCGCCACGCGTATAAAACACTGATTTAAAGTGAAGTTCAAAATATACTGTTTAGTACTAATCACATGTTCATTAATTTTATAAATGTTTATATAAAATATGTGAAAGTATACTCAAAAGAAAAAATCCCTGTATGTGTTGTAAAGTTGCAAGTTGTAGCGTTCTCTTTTTTAAAAATCTCTGCATCGTGTGAATTTATTGATTTTTAAAATACCCCACTGTTAAAACAGGAATGCAACTGTTCGCAGTGAATACACCCTGAGTTTGGTCATATTAAAAAGAAAACAGAGTTTATGATTGAGCGTAACGTGAAAAATACATAAACTTGCACTTCAATATGATTCAGCATTCAATGTTTGTATAGACAGATATTTATCAAACTGCATTACCACAGCTCATATACAGGGAATTTTTCTTTTAGGTAAACATATGCATAAGCTGTAAATTTTGCGACATCCGTTATTTTTTAAAAGAGTTCAATTTGAACCTTTAAACGAGTGTTTTCCAGTCCCAAGCATGAAGTAAAATTTCGAGTTAAAAAAAGGCCCGGGAAAATTTGTCGAGGGTCGCACAAAATTTGTCTCGGATCGCTACGCGACCCTCGACAAATTTTGACGGGGCTTTTCTAAACTCGAAATTTTCCTTCATGCTTAGTCTGGGAGTGGAAAACACTCGTTTAAAGCTTCAAATTGACCTCTTAAAAAAAAGAACAAAGAGTATCTAAAGATTTAAAGAAAATAAGCTGAATTCGGAAGGTGTATACTTTAAAGAAAATTCCCTGTATATAAGTATAATTACAATAAATAATCTAAACGCAAATTGCTACAGGCGCTTTGATTTTTGAAGTTTTGATTACACGAAATAAGCATTTGTAATATTATATTATACAGTACACATTAGATTATACACCACGTAAAAAAAAATAGAATTTGGCGCACTTGGTCTACATTTCTATATGTTTGGTTTGAACACAGAAAATTTAGAATAAACACAAAATATAAACAAAATAAACGAGAAAATATATTTTTATGATAGTTTTACAAAGCAAAAATTACACTTTGATGTACCAGTAATACGCACTCCATCATTACTTGTTGCATTATAGGATATATGAAGCTTTAGTTTCGTAATGAATGTTTTCTCTTGTAGTTTTATTTTCTCGAATTTTTATTATGCAGCTATTGATTTTTTATTTCATTGTGTAAAGTTTTGAATACGAAAGCTAATTCTTTCATCTTATT
The DNA here is from genome assembly GCA_932526585.2 of Philonthus cognatus. NCBI lineage: Eukaryota > Metazoa > Arthropoda > Insecta > Coleoptera > Staphylinidae > Philonthus > Philonthus cognatus. The sequence continues at coordinate 64,563,069 of OW052241.1, read as the reverse complement.
ATTCATTTTAGTTATTTATAATCATAATGCCTCATCAATTAACATGATGTTTAGAAAAGCCTGAAAGTTTGGTTTGACAGCTCCGCTTCGCGAAGTGACTAAACCAAACCTTGAAGCTTTTTTAAACTCGAGATTTTACTTCATGCTTAATCTGGGAGTGGAAAACCCTTGTTTAAAGCTTTAAATTGAACTCTATTAAAAAACAACGAATATCTGAAAATTTACAATATATAAACTGTAATTAGGATATGCATACTTAAAAGAAAAACTTCCTGTATAATGTTCCCATATAAAGGAGTTATCATTTATAATATTATAAAGGAATTAATGTTTATAATCTTATTTATACATTATACATATGGAGTTTTGACAAATTTTTAAATAAATACATAAACTTTGATAGACATTATGAATATTGTTTTTTTATTCACTACCAACCACCTACTTATTTCAATGATATGTGCTTATATACAACATATGTTTTTTTAAATTTTAATGCTATGTAGTTATAACAGTATAATATCGTTTAGAGCGAACTGTTCGCTATAACCGATACTATTGCTTAAATAAAACACCGGCTACAACGTAAAAACATCACCAGTCCTTTGAAGTTCGCTATAAACGATTTTGACTTAATACGCAAAAATAGGTTTATTCCCGCCATAATAATTTCATAACCTGTATACGAAATAATCTAGGTCATAACACTCCCAATTCTGTTGTTGTATTTCAAAGTTTAAGCATTGAATAAGAAATATACATATTATACATACAAGTATGTTACTTATTTAATGGATATTGCGATTATATGATTATTCTTATAATAAGAAACTATATAATTTATCCTAGTAAAATTTTATACAACATAGAATAATAATGATTCTCCTGCGGCTAAAAATGGCTCATTGTGAATACGGAAACTGCTTAATATACAGAATGCAGATATGCGCGTTAGTTACCATAACGCAAACAACAGATTGCTGAAACTGAAGTAGAATCAAGCAATTTACTTGGTTCCCATGATAATATGAACGAAATACAAATGGTTTTCACGCAGATTAAGGAAAATGTTACGGTTAGTGACAGAGGAAAATATCATATCTATTTATTTAAGGTATTTTATTGAGGAAGTACGTTTTCTCTGTAGAGAATATATTTTATTTATAGATTAAGTAAATACAATAGTATTTTTATTGAATGAAGTTTGAATTAAATACGTCTAGTTTGTTAATAAAATGTGAGAATGTATGAAAACCTGGTTTTATTATTATTATTAAAACAATCTTTTGAGTCACTAGGTCATGTTTTAATAAATGGCTAAAACCAAATTGATCTATCATTAACCGTTTCCGCTCTATCACCGGAAGTTGATATAATGTCGTTTTTCTGAAGTTACTGTAGCTCATTTGTTTTTAAAGTTATAACCAAACTGTAAAAACTTTCTTATGGCAACTTCTTAAGCCTACTCAAAAGACGTACCTGTTTTATTGTGTGTGCCACATGTATACTTTTGGAAATCATAAACAAATCAAAACATAAATAAATGCCAAGCGATCAAATTAATTAAATTGAAAATCTTGGACACATCGTACAATGGAGTAGGGCCATTTACAATTTTTTTGCTTTTCAGAATTTGTAAAGTAACTTTCAGTCAAGAAAATCGTAAATTCTAAATCAAACAAAGAGGCTAAATTGAATTTGTGTTCAGTACTCCGGCACCAGACACCCACAGACGCGTTTCGGACTTCAAGGTCCTCTTCAGTGTGGTCCAGACCCAGTGCTGAGGAACACCGAACACTTCTGACTATTTCAAGCCAATATGTGAAAACTATTGATGATTTCGATAGCTAACGCCATCTAATGCTTCATAGTGGCATCGTGTTCCTCAGCACTGGGTCGGGGTCACACTGAAGAGGACCTTGAAGTCCGAAACGCGTCTGTGGGTGTCTGGGGCCGGAGTGCTGAACACAAATTCAATTTTGATATTTGTTTTCTGGTTTCACAAACAGAGTTCTGCTCGCTCGTGGACGAAACAGTGACCTGTATATGCACTTTGTGCATTCGTGTCACTGGCGATGCAACTATGAAGCATTAGATGGCGTTAGCTATCGAAATCATCAATAGTTTTCACATATTGGCTTGAAATAGTCAGAAGTGTTCGGTGTTCCTCAGCACTGGGTCGGGACCACACTGAAGAGCACCTTGAAGTCCGAAACGCGTCTGTGGATGTCTGGTGCCAGAGTGCTGAACACAAATTCAATTTTGATATTTGTTTTCTGGTTTCACAAACAGAGTTCTGCTCGCTCGTGGACGAAACAGTGACCTGTATATGCACTTTGTGCATTCGTGTCAATGACGATGCCACTATGAAGCATTAGATGGCGTTAGCTATCGAAATCATCAATAGTTTTCACATATTGGCTTGAAATAGTCAGAAGTGTTCGGTGTTCCTCAGCACTGGGTCGGGACCACACTGAAGAGGACCTTGAAGTCCGAAACGCGTCTGTGGGTGTCTGGTGCCGGAGTGCTGAACACAAATTCTATTTTGATATTTGTTTTCTGGTTTCACAAACAGAGTTCTGCTCGCTCGTGGACGAAACAGTGACCTGTATATGCACTTTGTGCATTCGTGTCACTGACGATGCCACTATGAAGCATTAGATGGCGTTAGCTATCGAAATCATCAATAGTTTTCACAAAGGGGCTAATTTGTTAAATCAAATAATTAGAGTTAATTATGTCACAGCCTTTGAATACTGAAACTGAAAAAAAATCAGAGCCTACTCCAATTATAAATTCATTTGATCGCCCTGTATATTTGGTAGATTTTATTTTGTTACAATCATTCTATTAATTTTCAATTGCTTCCCTTAAAAATCAAATTACCTCATCTGAAGCGTAGGTCCCACATTGGGAACCACTGCTTTAATGAAAGGAAAAATAAGTTATAATAGCTTTATGCTTGGCCTTTAAGCATCACTAATTTTGATTGCAGTACTTAAATTTAGTTCTTTTTCACTTTATAACAAAGTTTAATTATTTAGCAGCGACTGCGAGCTTTGTCTACATTTTAACTCATACATATTTACTTCTTGAAATAACACCTGTCTCAAAATTTAATATCCAGTGTACACAGCTTTCACTTTACAAAACCCTTATGTATATTCAACAACAGGTAAACCATACGTGTGCGCGTTTATCAACTACGTGCACATCCATATTCAAAACAAATTGAATTTCTTCGGTAACTAAAACCCAAATATAATTGTATTATGTATCAACGTTAGTACGCACCGTTTATCATTGCATATTGAAAATGATGAATGATTATTGTTGCGAAACTAATACAGTCCAGGGAATAAGATGAATGCGGGTGAATGTGTAATAACAAGTTTGCTTGGAAGGAGATGAATGAGTTACACAAATCTTTTCATAAATACTGGATCTGGGGTTTGTTGTTGCGTAAAGGAGTAATTTTAATAAGACTTATTTTGTGTCTACTGCCTCCGGTGGTTTTAATTAAATATTAATATTTCTGGGGATTCATTTCTTTGCTATTGTAATAATTCCGTTGTTAATTAATTTTTTTATTACTAATTTAGGAAAACGTTTGCTATAAAATTATTTATTTATCAGTGTCTGCCACACTAAATACAAATTTCAATAACATTAAATACACTTAACTAAAATGAATAAAAAGCCATGCGAATAAATATTTATCTATCTTTTGCAAGCTTTGTTCTTGTTACTTAATAAACACTACATTAATAAATATGAGTTATTTTTTTTATTAATAATCATTCATGCCCGTTTGCATCCAAGTCGATTAACTTAATCAGTGATTAGTACTTTTTAAAAACAATTGTATTTACAAATTGTTTACACAATGGCATATTGATGAAAGAGACATGTTTAGGATATCTTACAAATTTATAACTTTCATATGTTCTAGAAATTTTACTTAATCAGAGGTTCAATCAATGATAAGTGGATGATTGAAGCTAAGCGGTCGGGGTGCAAATAGATCTTAATCATTTAAATCAGGTATGGGCAACCTTTGACATGTTGAGGGCCAAACTTTAGCGTGCAAATACGTTCGTGGGCCGCGTTTAAAAGTACTTAGTGCATTTTTAAGTAGTGATAATATTTTTTGCGAGAGATATTAGACATGAAATAATACGACAATGTTATTATAGTACAATTTATTAAAATAACAAAATGAAATTTAAAAAAAAATGGTACATTATAATTAAATCGTTAAATTCGCAATTGTTACAAACTATAAAAGTTAAATACACTGAAATCAATGAGACACTTGAGCTTGAATTTGGGAAACTAATCCATCGATATTTGGATTAATTCCACTGACACAAAGACGTAAAGAATTTTCCAAATTATCGTCAGTCAGTCTTGTACGATGTGTTGATTTATTAACTTTCATCAATGAAAAGAACTGTTCGCATTTATAAGTACTGCCAAACGCACAAATCAATCTTCTTATGAATTTTCTAAGCTGCGGAAAATTGTCTTCTTCTAGGTACTTTTTGTAGAAATCGAACAACTCTACGTCTTCAAATTTGGATTTTAGGAGTAAGTTTTCTTGAATCTCGATCAACTCCATTTGTAAGTGTATTGGAGCATTTTGTACAATATATGTTGTAGGAGTAGCAAATAAACTGAAACAGTCTTCCATGTTTTTGAAGTCGCAAAATCTGTTCGAAAATTGTTCGGACAGTAACTTGAGTTCTTCAGCATATTGAGCATAAGCAATATTTTCATACGCAGAGAGCGTGTTGAAATGGTAACTGTTACCAGACAGCATCTGTGACTCCCACAAGCGTAGTTTGATCTGAAACGCTTTCAAATGGCTGTACAAATCATTTAGTAACTGTCCTTGTTTTTGAAGTTTCAAATTTAAATCATTCAAATAGCCTGTAAGATCGACCAGAAATGCTAAGTCACATATCCAAATTATAAGATTACTCCGGAAAATTTACTTTTTTAAAAAGGACTTTTATTTTTGTTACACATTAAAATACAGACTGACAGCGATTCGCTTTACTTACTAACACTAATCTCGTAATATGGAAACAAAGATTATATATGGAAAAGGAAGCTGAATAAGCGAAGAGATAAGATTATAATAACATTAGCTTGCATAAAGTGGTGAAATACATATAAAGACAAAGAAGTACTTATAATTAAAATAATATAATGTCTGTATTGTAGCCCAGGTTACTCCTCCCTCCTTAAATTTTGGCACACCCTGGGAGTGGCAAATCCATGTTCACTGATGCACTGTTTTTGTTTTTTCTAAAGTATTTTAGGTACACCAGGACAATACTTATAATTAATATCGTGTAAGGCAGCAGAGTCCAGATGCTTGGTTTTAATACACTTAAGTCTGTTACCGGCGTTTTACCGGAAACGCCGCAACTATGATTATTTCGGCGATTTAAATATTTTTATTCTTTCTCGCGATAACAACGGACCCCACATTGTTTTTAATCACCTTATTTTCACCTTCATAATCATTTAGTATCAAATGAATTAAGTTCGCTTACATATACGGAGTGTTCGGGTTTTTGTAAATATTATTTGTAAATATAGGATTAGTTTATTTTCATATTTTTATTAGGGTTTAGATTTTAGATTTATGACCTTACGCGGCACAAATCCCTTTTGGATCATAAAACGCAAAATTCCAAGCAGCGGCCCTAATCCGGGGAAATTTCACAATTAGGGCATTTCGTGATCACAACAAAAGCACAACAGATTTGCTCCCGAAATGCTCACAGCTAGGCACCGCCCTCCGGATTACGAAAGAGGCTGCATTTACAACCTAGCTGCTTGGAATTCGGATTAAGGGAAAATACCGAATATTTATTCATGTTTATTTTTCTTTTCTATTCGCGGATTGTTTTATTGATAGCTAAATCAATCACGTCAGACATAGTAGATACGTAAATTATTGTACATATTTTATAACGGCCGATCATTTCACCTATGTAAACATACGATAATTTCTAAACTCACTAATAACAGAAATATGAAAACTTGCACACTTCAAAGTGACAACAACCATAAGATTTAGAACCAGGATATATATGGATATATGTATGTATATATATAATAATAATAATTAGCAGCATTAATTTAATATATAAAAGCTATGATTATTAAACAAATAATTAGCAATTCGGATGCCGATTGCATCGTCCGTTTACGCCAAGGCGCGTAATGATCAAGCGCAACTCACTTGCGCACGGCACCCCTAACCGCTGAACCAATCAGAGGCAGGAGCCTTAACCACCTCCAGCTCTCACATTCCTCCATGCGAGAATTACGGGAAGGGAGAAGGTGGTTAACAAAACTGTTGGTTCACGGGGGTGAAGAACAATCGTCTCGAGTCTGGTGAATAGTGCGGTAACCAGTAAGTAGTGTTGCATAAATCATTTTTGTTTACGAAGTGGTCGAACCGTTAAGAAGTAGTCGCGTCGCGTAAGGTGTAGTTTTATTTAATTGTATATATATATTTCTCTGATTGTAAATTCGTTATTTTTATTTGTTTATTTGTAATAAACAACCTTTGTTAATGTTTTCGGAAACCTTAATCTTTCATTTAACGAACCTTTTGCATTTACCTGAAAATACGAAATATATATATACACAGTGAGTTGTTCCTGTAAATGCTGTTCCAGGACCTGATGTTTAGGGTGAGTTATTTATTATTATATTTTTCTCTTTCATTATATTTAAAGTAACTGTGTGGTACCTCTGCCTACGAGCTGCTAGGTAATCGAGGGTGATCCGATTTTGAGTATAAGGCCAATAACTTATTGAATATTATTTCTTTCAAAATCGGGGTGATTGTTTCCCAAGAGCCGACACCTTAATTTTCCCCCTTTGATAAGTCTTGTTTATTAATTGGCACTTGCACGTATTGTGGAATGTTTAATAGGCTCAATTTTTTCACTTTGATTTGGGTGTCACTAATGTTATAAGTTTTCAACTGGATGTCGGTAGCACTAATCATAATAGGGCTCCCGAATGTTTCTTCTATCTCTGGGATGACGTTGTCCTTGTAGATCATGACGCAATCGTCGTTTTTAATGATGTATATTCCTCGTAGTTCCAGGGAATCCTCAAAGTCGGGGCAACGCATCTTGATGGTATCCTTTTGGGTTAGGACAGCCAAATGTTGAGTTGTAAACGGGATGTTTTCCAGATGATTTCCTCGTAGGTCGAGTTTTGTGTATTGACAATCTTTATTTGTCCCATGTTGAATCAGATTTGTTTCGCAGGTTGTTTGCTGATTCGTTAATAATTTATTTGAGCATTGATAATGCTGTTTTCCATGAAGGCACATGTCACTCAAAGGCCATATTTGATTATTTGATTTTGATTTAATTAAATAATTGAAATTCGGAATAATCGTTAACATTTCAGATTCGATTTCAGACGGTATAGGGTACAAGGAATATAAATCAAAGGTATCTTCGTAATTAATAGGTATTGACAGGAAATAGTTAATAGTTGAATCTTTTATTTTGCAATCAACTGTGATTACTGATTCGAAGTTTAGGATATTTTCCGGTTTTACTTCAAATGGCAACTCTTCTTGATAATGTTTTGATATTTTAGATATTTCCAATAGTAAATCTTTAGGGCTAATAATATCATTATGCAGAATTTTTAATTTGTAGAACGATAGTGAGTTTATTATATTTCCTAAAATATTTGAAATAATACGAAATAGTAAAATTAATTGATTATAAAGGTCTTTAACGAAGAGTATATTTTGATGTTCAATTTCATCATTCGAAATAGCATGTAATTGCATAATTCTTGATTTTAATATATCTTGATTGTGCTGAATTTCTAAAATTGTATTATTGAATTCCTTTATTAAGTTGTTATTTAAACTATACCCTTTATTAATTTGATATTTTAACTCGGTTTGCTCTACGTTTAGGTAATCTAGTATTTCATTAATTCTTTTTTCATCATTGGCATCTATGTTCCCACTTATTAACTTAATTATACTACCTAATCCATCTATAAGGCCTCATTTATTTCTCGGCCTTATTGCGTGAGATTGTATTGTATTAATTTGCCTCATCATTTTATTTCTAGTGAAGTTTAGTAATTTATCATAATTTTCAAAATCTCGTTTAAATTTTGAAACATTGTTAATCATTGAATTTAAGTATTCATATTGATTATTAATTTTTCCAAATTCATCATAAACTAAGTTTAATTCGTAACGGTGGACAAAAGTGTAAACCGATTTTTGTAGCTTTGCTGGTCCAAGGTAAATAGGTAATATTCCTATATTTTGTGTAACATTTTTAATTTCAAATCCTCTTATCGTAAGGGTCCATATTAACCTGGAAAAGATTCGTCTTATTAAATTTCGCCTAGGTAAATTTGAATTTGTATGTCAGATTTATAAAATATATAATCTATCATAGATTTTACAACTTCGTAATCTAATTTATCAAGGCCACAGCCTAGTTTCGGAATAGCTAGTTTAGTTATTTTATTCTTTGTACAGAAACCTAGAAGGTTAATCAATGTTTTAAATAAACACTTATAAGTTGGTTTATCAAAATATTTATCTTTACTTATTAAGTACATAATATATCTACCTGCATCGCGTAGATAGCATAGCGAATAAAGGGTTGGATTTTGTTGATGAAAGTCGCGTACTTGTCCAAAACGCATTCTAAAGTCACGTGCAATACCCGCATTCATTTTTAAGTCTCTACTAACACAATGGGCTAGGGAAAAGTCATACGGTGCGAAGAATAAGTTGTCTGAAATTTCTTGAATATTTTCGGCAACTGGTTTTATTTCTTGTTTTAAGTAATTTTAGAATTCCTCAAATTGTAATTCATTTCCTTTATTTATCTCAGTGGTTACACGTGGTCGCTTTACATTAGATAAATGAATTTTATCTTGAGTCATGTGATGTCCTTTAGTAATTTTTGCCGTATGGTAATCTTTAGCGATTGATTTTATAATTTCTTTTTTATATTTATTTTTTGTTTTGGACTGTTTTTGGCGATTTTTTATGTAAACATTATCAGGAATATCGGGAGGTTCCTCTCGATTTTCATTTATTTTTTGAATTGTTTTCACCTTGTTGTCATTTAATTTTTTATCTATTTCTTCATACAAGAGGTTGACTTTTTGTTTATGGTTAATTATATAATCGTTTAAGAATATATTTTCTATATTAATTTTAAGAGCATTATCAGTACCAATATGCCCAGATATAATTTCTGAAGGCATTAATTTCGTAGTAGAGTGAATCGTATTATTATAAGCTAAAATTGAATATAAGATTTTTGTTTCGATTGGTTCAGTTTTATATATAACTTGATTATTTAATAACCTAATATGCTCTATTATTGTCGAGTGTAATCTCTCGGCAATACCGTTAGACTCCGGATGCTGTGTACTTGTAAAATGTAATTCAATTTTTTGGAGTTCTAAAAGTTCCTTTGTTAACGTATTTTTAAATTCTAAATGATTATCTGCTACGATTTTTTCAGGAATTCCATGATGCGAGAAAAATTTAATTAAGCTATTTGCAATATCAACAGCTTGGTTAGAATTTAATTTGTATAGTTGAGCGTACCTTGAAAAGGAATCTACGATCGTAATAAACTTAACCTTATCGAATGTGATAGTGTCAACATGAACAATTTGAAAGGGTTTGGTAGCTGTAGGGGTTGTGCAATATTTTATTTTTAGGGGTTTCCTATCGTATTTAGATACGAGACAGATTTCGCAAGAGTTTATAAATTTTTGTATTAATTTTCGAGCATCAGGAAAATAATAATTGCGCTTTATTCTCATTTCCGTTTCATCGATACCTCGATGATTACTTTTTCCTTCATGTGCATTTCTTATTATCTCAATCATCTCGTCTTCATCTTGAACATCTTCCAAAAGTTGTGCACATTTAACTAATTTTAATTTAGAATTATTAAAGTATTTTTGTACTACGCTACAGAATTTTTCGTAACACGGATCCTTAAAGAATAAATGATAATATATGTTCGGAACTGTGTATTGTTTGATAAAAATTATAACATCGTTGTCAAAATTATTTTTTGATATTCGAACAAAAAGTCTCATTTTTTTTATTATTATAATATCTTTCAATTTTTGGGTTTGCAGGAGAATAATCTACTTCTGATATAATAATTTGATTATTGAACACGTTTAATGATTTATCCGAAACGGGAATATTTATTATAGGATTTTCTTTATTAGAATGAACGGTTATTCCGTCATCATCGTCTCTTATCGACTGTGGGGGTTTAACAATAGTTGAAAATTTATCATTGTAATCAGGATAATCATATTCGTCGTTTACATTAATTTCAATGCGTGATAAAGCGTCCGCATTTTTATTTAAGGTTCCTTTTTTGTATATTATTTCGTAGTCATATTCGGATAGCTTTAATCGCCATCTAACTAATTTTGAGTTAGGTTGACGAATGGACATTAACCACTGAAGGGGTTTATGGTCAGTCACAATTTTGAAACGACGACCAAATAGATAGGGACGGAAGTATTTCGTAGCCCATACAATTGCAAGCAATTCTTTCTCTATTGTTGAATAACATGTTTCTGAGTCGTTAAGGGTACGACTAGCATAAGAAATTGGAAGATCAGAACCGATCTCGCCTTGGGATAAGACAGCGCCGATAGCATAATTGCTAGCATCTGTGGTTAACACAAAGGGTTTTTTTTAAAATCAGGGTATTGAAGTAATGGCTGATTCATCAAGACTTTCTTGCATAAGTCGAAGCATGAAATATAATCTGGATCATTAATATCGATAATTGAATTTTTCTTTAGGCATTTTGTTAAGGGCTTTGTCAAGTCAGCAAAACTTTTGATAAATTTACGGTAATATCCTAACAATCCAAGGAAACCTTTAATTTGTTTCGTTGTTTTCGGGATCGGGTAATTTTTTATTGCTGAAATTTTATCGGGGTTTGGTTTAACACCGTCAGGAGTTACAACGTGTCCCAAATATGCAACTTCCTTTTTTAGGAATTCTGACTTGTCTAATTGTATTTTTAGATTTGACTCTCTTAGTCTTGCAAATACTTCTTTTAACCTAAGAATGTGTTCTTGTAAGCTTGTTGAGAAAACAATGATGTCATCCATATATACAAGGCATGAATTATTTTGTAAATCACGAAGGATGTGATCCATAACACGTTGAAATGTCGCTGGGGCATTTTTAAGCCCGAATGGCATTCGTAAAAACTCATAATGTCCATTAAGTGTATTGAACGCAGTTTTAGGGATGTCTCGTTCGGAAATTTCGATTTGATGAAAACCCGATGCCAGGTCAAGAGTAGTGAAATACTGGCATTTTCCAAGTTTATCTAAAAGATCGTTAATATTAGGAAGGGGGTATCTATCACCGACTGTTTTCTCGTTTAATTTCCTATAGTCTATGACCATGCGCCATTTGCGCTTGCCGGAGGCGTCCATTTTTTTTGGAACAATCCACACAGGGGAACTCCAAAGACTATAAGATGGCCTAATAATATTTTGAGACAACATATCCCTAATTTGATTTTTAACCTCTTCTTGATGTACCTCAGGGTACCTATATGATTTGGTATAGATCGGAACTTCATCTGTTGTATGAATAGAATGTTTAATTTTATTAGTAAATGTAAGATTATCCTCATAAAATATGTCAGAGTACTCTTGAATTAAAGAATATATGTTTTTCTTTTCCTCGTCGTTCATATACTCTGAACGAGTTTTGGAAATGTCGAATTTTTTCGACAAATAACTTTTATTATTATTTATATTATTATTAAAACGAATGTTATGTTCGTTTGGATTAATTAAATTGAAAGAGTACATTTCATTTATTTTTTCGCCCTTGACCTCGTCCATGACATCATATCCACTGATATCGTGAACTTCTAGAGGTTTTTGCAAGGTAAGACGCAGGTCAGTGTCTGCGTTATTATGAATAGTGCACAGAGCTTGATTATCTCGTACATGAGTAATGCATTCAGGCACCTCCGTATCATTATCTAATCTATAATGTGGAATTATGGCTGTACCATTTTTTATATTCCTAACATTTACTTTAATTATTTGGCTATTTTTTGCCGGGATCAATATAGAACTATTTTTACTAATATTATTATTACTATTACAATTAGATCCTTATAAAATTGGGATCTCTCTATTAGGGGCAATTAACATATTTTTATTGAAGTCCAAGCAAGCCTTTAATTTTTGTAAATTATCTAAACCAAGAAGTATGTCAAAAGATGAATGGAAGTTAAACAGGTAAAATTTTAATTTAGATGCAAAATTATTATTAAACAAATTTTGGAAAGAAATTTCGGTGCATTTGTGAAGTACCATGGGCACTAATAACATAAAAGGGGTCGATTGACATTTTTTGTGTATACTTATGAGCTATTTCAGGATTTACAAATGATTTAGTACTTCCAGTATCTATTAATATTTTTAAATTTCGATCATAATCGATTATATAAGGAAGGCTGCTATTAAAATTAATTAATGATTCAATTGTCTTTCCGAGGCGTTTAGGCCTAAAAAAGTATCTCTTTCATTCGGATTACTAGGACGATTTTGTTCCTGTTCCGAATTTACGACTTCATGCTGCTGAAGCGTATAAGCTGAAGTTGTCGACATAGGCGTCGGATTATAATTTCGGGGATTATTATTATTATTGTTATTACTAGAGCCTTCAAATCTGCGTCGTTTATTCGCAAATGCTTGTGGTCTACTGAAATTTCCATTATTATTATTATTGTGAAATTGAGGTTGATACCCCGGAGTATAGTTATTGGAATAGTTGTTATTATTATTCCTATTATTAAAAAGATAATTTCTATTTTGAAAATTATTATGCTGTGGTTGATATATTGGTTTGTTATTTAATTTTACAGAATTTATTTTATTTGTTAACATTTCGACCTGAAAGTCGTTGGTGAGCATGTGTAATGCCGTATTCAAATCTGGGGGATTTTTGGTTCTCATCTGTGACCCGATTGGATCACGTAATCCTCTTAGCAAAACTTTGAGTGCATTTGTTCTAAAAAAGGCAATTAAATATTGTCTTTTTAAAATTACAGGTAAATGGTTCGTTACGTAAGAAATTTGGAGGTTAAGCAATTTTTGTAATCGATTATAGAAATCGAATGGGGATTCACTAGGATTCTGTTTTAAGTTGGAAATTTCTACATTAAGACTGAAATGATCTCTTTTATCACCGTAAGCGTTAAGCAGAGCGAGTTTTAAGTCGTTCAAATTAGTGATAATTGACGACGATATATTTTTTGCTGCATCTCCTTTTATTTTGGAGATTATGGATGCCATAAGGTATTCATTTTGGAAATCTAAGGGGTCAGCCACATTATAAAATCTGACAACTAATTTTTCTGAAATTTCTAGGAATCGTGAAAGGAGTTCAGCTTCTCCATTAAAATCAGGAATCATAGCAATATATTCACTTTTAAGAGCCATTGTTAAATTTGAGTTATTTAAATTATTTAAAATAGGGATTTTAGGAACAGGAGATCTAGAGCGATCTCGAGGGGGATTTTGTGAGTGAAGTAAGTTACTGTCTGAATCGGTATCTGAATCTGTTGAATTACGCGATCTATTTCTTGTTAACATAAAATTAAAAGTATGACCTTTAAAGTAATTTGTTCCTACCAGAGTAAAATTCCCAGCTTGCTCATTGCGTATTCCCTTGAACAGCTGATGAACGTCCTCGCGTGCGGTGCCCTCGGAGCTTGTAATTCTCGAAGTTCGGAGAACTCGTTGGTGCTACTGCGACGTGGTGACGTAATCCGTACCGTTGCCCTTCTTAGGTGCGATGGTCACGAAAAACACTCGAATACCCGATTAATCCTTGAAACGAAAAGATTACACTTCTTTCGGGTATCCTACTGACTGCGCCAATTATAAGATTATTCCGGAAAATTTACTTTTTTAAAAAGGACTTTTATTTTTGTTACACATTAAAACACAGACTGACAGCGATTCGCTTTACTTACTAACACTAATCTCGTTATAATGAAACAAAGATTATATATGGAAAAGGAAGCTGAATAGGCGAAGAGATAAGATTATAATAACATTAGCTTGCATAAAGTGGTGAAATACATATAAAGACAAAGAAGTACTTATAATTAAAATAATATAATGTCTGTATTGTAGCCCAGGTTACTTCCATTTTGGGTCACTTAATTCAGATAGTGGTTTATCTTTTATTTTCATAAAGTCTGCTATCTCATTTCTAAGCTCGTAAAACCGTTTCAACATTTTTCCTTTGCTCAGCCATCTGACTTTACAATAATATGTTACGTCGTTATATTCAGCTGATATTTCATCCAAAAACGCCTTGAACTGACGATGGTTAAGCCCTCGGGATCGAATAATGTTGATGGTTTTTACTACCACATTCATAACATTCTGGAGTCGAATGGACTTAGAACACAAGTTCTGTTGGTGGATAATGCAATGAAGGACCATCAAATCATCTTTTCGCACATTCAATTCTGTTGCTTTTTCATTCAAAATTCTGATGAAACCTTTACGTAAGCCGACCATAGAAGGTGCACCATCAGTGCATACTCCAATTAATTTTGACCATGGTAAGCCAAAACTTGTGAATACCTTTTGAACTTCAATAAAAATATCCTCTGCTGTAGTGGTTCCTTTTAGCGGCTGTAAAGCAACAATTCCTCAGTAACAGTGAACTCCTTATCAACACCTCGAATAAATATAGCCAGTTAAACTGTGTCAGACAAATCGGTGTTCTCGTCTAATGCTATGGAAAATGATTCAAAACCAGCAATACGGTCAGTCAATGTTGTTTTTATATCATTAGCCATCATTTCTATACGTCGAACAACAGTTCGTCTTGACAAACTATTTTTTTCAAATTCTTTTTTCTTTTCAGGACACATAATACCGCAAACTTCTAACATACACTCCTTGATAAATTCCGCTTCGGCAAATGGTTTTAATGCCTTGGCCAGTTTTGAGCTAACTATAAAACTAGCTTTCACAACATTATCAAGTTGTGTTCTTTGTTTATGAAACATTTGTTGCTGTTTTTCCAAATTTGCGGTAAGCTTCTGGATTTTGTCTGTTCTTAATTGTCCTGTTAGTGAGTGCAGCGTAGCATGCTTAGTTGAGTAATGCCTCTTTATATTGAATTATTTCATTACTGAATTGGATTCATTACACAGCAAACAAATAGGCTTACCATTGTGCAAGATAAAAAATAATTCTTCAGTCCATTTTTCTTTAAAATGGCGACCCTCTGTATCTACTTTTCGTTTCTTTTCACCAGACATCATTTTTGTTTACTTTTAGTTCAATAAACTTAATAACAAACTATAGTTAGTAACCACTCAAGATGCACACAAAGTCACAAAGCAAGTTGACGGCTCAAGCAGTTCGCTAGGATATCGCTTGTCCAAGTTATCACCTCGGTAGCTCAAATAGAACTGAACTAACGTTCGGGCCATCCACCCGCTTATATAGGCAAAATGAACGAATAATCTGGAATAAACTAGTTGAGAATAATGTAGAAGCAATAAATCTTTTGATGTGTCGCCTGTTAGGTGGCAAACCTCAAAGAATTTGATCGATCAAGTCGAGTGGCGGCGATTATCAAAGAGTGAGGCGGCAAACATCAAAGAATTTGATGTTTGCCGCCTCACTGTCACTCCCGTGAGTATAAGTACCTAATGTAATATTTTTTTAATTGGGTTTTTTCAATATGTCTCGCGGGCCGGATCATATCTTACAGCGGGCCGGATCCGGCCCGCGGGCCGGGGGTTGCCCATATGTGATTTAAAGAATGTTACCGGCGTTTTACCCGAAACTCCGGAACTATGATTATTTCGGCGATTTAAATAGTTTAATTTCATTTCGCGATAACAACGGACCCCACATAACTTTTATTAATCATTTTAAATTCACTGTCATAATCATTTATTATGAAATGAACTAAGTTCGTCTACATACATTGATCGTTCGGGTTTTGTAAATATTATTTGTAATTATAGGATTAGTTTATTTTCATTTCATTTTTAGTGTAGTGGGTTTTAGAATTTTTGATTTTATTGCCTTACGCGCCACAAATCTCTTGGGTCGTAAAATGCAAAATTCAGCAGTTCGTGACCAAAACAATAGCAAGACAGATTTGGTTACGAAAGGCTCACCGTCGAGTACCGCCCTCCGGATTAGGGAGAGACGGTATTTACTGCCCGGCTACTTGGCATTTGCATAAATGGGAAATACCGGCAATTCAACTAGCAATTCGGGTTAGATGATCCGCATCCGTCAGGGCGCGCAAAATGATTGAACGCAATAGACTTGCGCATGTCACCCCTAACCGCTGGACCAATCAGAGGCAGGAGCCTCAACCACTTCCATCTCTCACATCCCACCTAGCGACGATCATGCGAAGGGAGAGGGTGGTTATCGAAACTGATGGTTCAGGGGAAGGACAGTAATCGGTATCAGTCCTCTGAATTGTGCGGTTATCCGAAATCCGAGTGTTGTCATAATATTATTTTTGTTTATTTTTGTTTTAAATAAAACAAACAACGTAGTAGTCGCGTCCGCAAGTGAGTTGTTCCGGGAAAATGCTGTTCCAGGACCTGACGATGACAGGGTAAGTCATCCTGTATTTTATTTGGTTTTAAAAGTGACTGTGTGGTATCTCTGCCTACGAGCTGCTAGGTAATCGAGGGTGATCCGATTTTGAGAACAAGGCCAATAACTCAATAAATTTCTCGAAATCGGGGTGATTGTCTCCAAGGCAACACCTTAATTTCCCCCTTTGATAATTGGCGCCCAACGTTTAATTTATTTTTAACGATTTATTTGTGATAAATAACACATCGTACATTATTTTCATTCATTTTCTAACTGTGATAACCATGACGAACATTAATTAATGCTCTTACTATTTATTCATTGAATAAATGGGTCACAACGTACTCTTCTAACTTTAATTTTGTTTAACCTTTTATAATTTTGATATCTTTTAGCAAAATTAATTAACGAGTGCATTTGGTTTATACATTTGTCCCATTAGTATTGACTTAGAATTCAATTTAAATTTTGTACTACATTTTAACTATTTTCTCACATATATCACGATTGATTTCATTGCTCACGGCCCTATATAAAATTGATATATTTATTACTTATTCTTGTTTAATGAAAATTGTACCATTAGATAATTTTGAACGATTATTTTTAAAGTTAATACATTTTTGAACTGCTTACATTTCTTTTAATTTCAATCATAAAATTTGATAAATTGTTAATGTTTAATTATTAGTGTGTTAACCAACACACATTTAATTTTTGTTTTTCATTGTAAAAAGTTCGAATTTGAAATGTTATTAACTTTTTACCGTACAATTTTTATTTATAATATAGATTCTTTTTAAGTAATAAAAAAAAATCAACACATTTTTTTTTTTTTTTTTTTATTAATGACCTTGACCTTAGTCATATAGTCAACTACCAAGAATTTAGGGATAGACAAAGGACAATTTACTTCACACCCAGGTGTCCTTCAGGGTGACTAACATAAAGACAAACTAAATCAGACAACGGATTATAGGGAAAACCACATAGGAACCAAACATAGGATACAATTAAATACTATATTTTATTGATACCAAAAAGTCATACAGTGAAACATTAATACGATCATCACAGAATGACAATGCTAAGCACAAATTATAAGGACCATTTGTAAATAAATTAAGTGTGTTCAAAAGGCATTTTCTCTCTATATTATATTTACCACAAATAAAAATAATGTGATTTAAATCCTCCTGCTCACCACAATCACATTTGTCACTTTCTATCTTGTTTATTGTTTTCAAATATTTTTTACATAAACCGTGCCCTGTTTTTAATCTGCATATAGTTTTGATATAATTTTTGTCCTTGGAGGAACTTTGAAACCAGCATTTTTTATATGGTGTCCCAACTACACTTTTATAAAGGAAGCCTTTGTCAGACTTCTCAAAATCTTTACCCCATTTGTCGAAAATATCTGAATAAAATAGTCTATTTAGATCAGAGACCGGACACTGAGTACAATTATCGCCATTTTCATTACCTAATAAAGCACTTCTCTTAGCGAGATTATCAACAATTTCATTCTGTTTTATGCCGCAATGTCCCTTGATCCAAAATAATACAACTTGTTTGTCCTTTGTCGCAATATTATATAAATTCACAATTTCTATTAATAAACTATTTTCATTTGAAAATGGAACAAAATTTTTAATTTTACTTAAAGCACTTTTGCAATCCGAGAAAATAATAAACTTATTTGAAGAGGTGTCTTGAATAATAATTTTAAGTGCTTCTAGAATAGCTACTAGTTCTGCACTATATACAGAAAATTCGGCAGATAGCGGTATAAGTTTTTGATAGTCATCGGAATAAACTGCGCATCCAGTTTTCCCACTGACAACTGAGCCGTCTGTAAAAAAATATTTAAAATCTGGATATTTATCTGATATATATGATTGAAATTCAAAATTAATTAATTGTTCCGGAACGTTGTTAAAATGAACAGATGTAACCACTCGTGGAGATATAAAATTGACATTATACCCGATTTTATAAATCGGCAAAACGCTATGTTTTTGTGCCTTCTGAAATACATTAAAAAAGGTGGCTGTTATTTCATATAAAAGACATTGCGGTTTCTTCTCCCAATAGCTATCGGTAAGATATTTTACCGTGTTACAATACAATTTATTACCTAATACTTGATTACAAGAAAATATCTTAGCAATCTTCTTACTACATAGATATTCTCGGCGGTACGTCAACGGTAATTCCGCTGCCTCTGAGAGTACGGCAATAATTGGAGTAGATGGTAGCAACCCTAGACATCTTCGTAAACACTTATATTGGAATCGATCTAGCTTTATTAAATTTGATTTTGCGGAGGAGCCATAGAATATGCAACCATAATCTAAGATTGATCTAATATATGCTTTGTAAAAAATAAGAGAAATTGAAACATCCGCTCCCCAAGAAAAATAAGTCACCGACCTTAATAAATTATATGCCTTTTCCAGTTTTCCTGTAATAAAATCTATATGTGATTTCCATGTGAGTTTCCGATCTAAATACATGCCTAAAAACTTCACAACATTTTTGACCGGGACAATGTGATTTCCCATTTCGACTGAATCTGGGATGTGCACTCTTTTTTGACTAAAGAAACAACAGCTTGATTTAACATCTGATATAGATAAGCCATTTGTATACAGCCATTCGTCGAAATCCACCATAAATCTAGATAAAGTGTGTGCACCAGCATCAAAATTTTTGCAAGGTGTAAAAATGCATATATCGTCAGCATATTGTAAAATTTTTATATTTGAGCTAGTCATTTCCTCTAAATTAAGAACATATATCACATAGAATAGTGGAGACAGTATGCTTCCTTGTGGCAAACCGAGGGAGGATCTACGAGATTTGTTAAGAACTCCATTAATTCTAACGTATATCTCCCTATTTGAAAATAAGGAAATAATATTGTTAACGAATCTTTCGCTTAAATTTAAAGCTAATAATTTTGTATATAAGATATTCAAACAAACATTATCGTAAGCCCCACTTACATCTAAAAATGCAGCGAGTATAGATTCCTTTTCTGAAAAGGCTTCATATATACTTGAAATTAATTCCATCAGGTTATCTTGTGTAGATTTCCCTTTGCGGAAACCGAATTGATATTTTGGTAGAATTTCTTTGGTTTCTAACCACCACTCTAGACGCCCTTTAATCATCCTCTCGACCGTTTTTAAAACACAGCTTGATAAAGCGATTGGTCTATAAGAATTGGCATTATTTGGATCTTTATTTGGTTTTAGTAAAGGTATTACAATAAAGCTTTTCCAATCACTAGGATATTCTCCCGACTGCCAAATGTTATTAATAACTTGTAAGAGTTTACTTTTAGCTGTATTTGATAAATTGGCTATCATTGTGTAATGAATATTATCCATGCCTGGAGCAGTATTACTATTTTTTTTGATAGCCGCATCAAGTTCATTGATTGTAAATTTGGCCGTAAAGAAATCTTCTTGATCGAGTTCTTTGTTATGTTTTTTATTTAATGTATTATCTACGACAAAATCCGGCGTTAATTTATTGTGAAATTGATGTACCCATGAGTCATTAATATCTATTGGATATCTGTTTGGTATCTTAGAATTCTGCAAACATTTAACCCGGCTCCATATGTCTTTTATAGGAGTAGAAGAATTTAAATTATTACAGAACGATTTCCAATTTTCTCTTTTAGAGGTTTTAATTACCTTTTTAAAATTGGCATCAGCTTTACTATATTCTATAAAATTAAATGTAGTTGGAGACTCTTTATATATTAAAAATGTCCGCTTTCTTAAATCTAAAGCCTGCTTGCAATTTGAGTTCCACCAGACAGAGGGTACAGCTTTTTTACATATTATTTTATTGTAAGTAGGAATAGAATCTACTGCCGCTACATTAATAATATCTATAAACATCCCGTAAGAAACATGTTCGTACCTATCAAGGATTTCGTCCGTTATGGAAGCATATTTGCTCCAATTTGCCTCATTAATTTTCCACTTTTTGTGTTGCCTAATTGAAATATTGTTTATATTATTTAATTGAGAAGAAATTAGTATAGGATAGTGATTTGATCCCATTGGGTCTTTTAATACTTTCCAAGATAATGAATTAGTAATATTTTTTGAAGATAATGTGATGTCAGGAGCAGAAGGATTTTTATTAGGGTACCTAACTAATGTTTCAGCACCATCATTCAATATCGAAACGTCCAAGTCATCAATGCATTTCCACAAATTTGTTCCCTTATGATCGTTATAGCTACAACCCCAGAGGCTGTGGTGATGATTAAAATCACCTCCTAATATAAATGGTTGTGGGATATTAATCAAAAATCTATACCAATCTGAATAGCTTAGATTTTTCTGCGGCTCTATATATATTGAGATTAAATATACTACTTCGTTTGAAGGTGATCTAATTGAAATAGCACAACAAGATATATTTTTTGGTATAAAGTTTATTAATATTGGATTAAACTGTATTGTATCCCTAATCAAGATCGCACAACCACCTTTCCCATCCGGTCTATCACTTCTTAAAATATTATAGTTCTTAAACTTAATAAACGTGCCTGATTTGAGCCAAGTTTCTGATATAAAGGCAAAGTTAATATCGTTATTCAGTAAATAATTAATTAAATGAAATTTATTAGCAATAATCGAACGAATATTCCACTGTAATATCTTTAAATTTTCAAGATACATTTTTAGAAGAGTCAGTAAATAGAGCTGACATAACCTTAGCGCATACTTCTTCCACTGAGGTAATAGAATTTGAACTATTGCCTGACATTAAATTCACAACTAAATTAACAATTCTAATTATCGTCTCTTTTTCTAAAGGTTCTCCACTACTACCTTGATTATTTAAACAAACTCCATTCGAACCTTCAATAGCTGAAGGTCTCACGATATTTTTATGTTGCTGCATAGTCTGTATCTCACTTGGGGAATATGAATAAGACGGTTTACGTTTTCTCTGTGGTAGTAGAGGGAATTGAGAAGTATTACTTAATACCGGTACAGATCTAGAATGAAAAGTATTGCTATTGCTGGATAAATTTATATTATTATTAGTATTGAACGTGACTAGGGATGAATAGCTATTTGTGACTTTAACTGTTGCTTCCTTGTACGAAATATTCTCCGTACCCATTATATTTTTAATAGCTCGTTGTTTGTCAAACTCTCGGCAAGCCTTTGAGTCTATGCTCTTATGTGGACCATTACAATGAACACATTTAATGACAATACTATTGCATGCAGTACTTTCATGTTTATCACCACAGTTTTTACACCTAGGCTCCCCCCTACATTGATTAGAAACATGGCCAAATCTTAGACATTTATAACACTGCGTAACTCTCTGTATGTAAGGAGAAACCGGACAGGAGACACTAAAAATGCCCACTCTACTTGGTAAATATTGTCCTGAAAAAGTGATCATAATAACCGGGGTCGGTTTGAAAATATCTTTATTATCTACAACTATTTTTTTATTCATCCTTCTAACCGCAATAACTCTAATGTTGTTTCCGTCTAACGGGGTTATAAACCTCATTAGATCCTCTTCTGACATATTTGTATCTACATCCCTAACAACCCCAATTCGCCTAGTAAGATACATCGGTATGTAAACATCGTATTTATACTCCCTCAAATATGAGGATTCAATTAATTTATTTGCACTTATTGCTGTACGTAATTGAACGCAAATTCTATTTGACCCTAATCGGTCAATAGCAACAATTGAATTGCTTATGTCTTTATGTTTTTGGTGTAACATTTTTCCGATCGACATTGGGTGCAATGAACCCACATTTTTATCTGCACTTTCAATATGGACTTTGAATGGACCCGTGTCCGTCAAATTATACGTGGTTTTTACTCGAACACCTGTGACTGCACTCGAACTATTTATATTTTGACCTTCAAGAGGCGCATGGTTTCCAGTCATGTTTTGAGGATTATTATTAACTTGAACTTTCTCAATATTTCTAGAAATACTATTTCTATTTTCTTGAAAATTAGTTAAGTTTCTTAAAACTGCCTGCGCATCCGCAGCACTGTCGTATTGTAACACATTTACTGCGTCCGAAAAAAAATTGCTCTTATCTGAATCTGGACTATCTAAATCCATATCGGGGACTCCTGTGTCCCCGGCAGAAGAAGCTGCCATCCTATACACCTCACACTACACTGTTTTTTCCTTTTTCACCCACTGATTTATTAAGATTCGCTCGATAAATTAACGACAACTCTTCGCACGACCGATCTCCGCGAAAGAACAATGCGAACTGAAATCAACACATTGGCCAAAACATTCCTTAATTCTCGTTGTAAACTAATTGACATTTTCTTACAGGGATTGAATTGTATATTTAAATGTTCATTAATACTTAATAATTCTTAATATCTAAAGAGAATTTATACACCCATACTCACTCGATAGGTTTTATATTTTATATTACATTACGAACGTACTTTTTCGTAGTTGTGCCAGTTTATAAGTGCAATTCATGAGCACTAATTAAATTTAATTTGCAAATAAATAGAATAAATTTGATGCACAGAGTGTCCGAACTTTAATTTGTTTAAAAATTATTTGAAAACTCGACGGGGCCGACTTATAAATAATAATTTATAGCTTTTGCGAAAATTTTAAAACAAAAACTTGTATAACGGTAAACACGTACGATCTTCGCTCACTAAAACAAACCTCCAACAATATGGAGGGAACCCAAAGCGACTACGACAGCGTAACCGACAACACCACATCTCAAAACTCCACACCCGATGACACCGCGTCCAATAGCACTATATCCAACGGTACAGTAATGGACGCCGACAACAGCCGCCAAGAGAGCCGCCCACCCTCGCGAAGTTCCACTACTTTAGAGTTGACATGTGAAGTCATTAATAAAACGATGGCAGAGAAAAAGCGAGCTTTTTATGCGGAAATGGCACGATTAGCACAGGAAAAAGAAGAAATTCTGCGCCAACAAAGAGAGGAAGAAGAGCGTGCTCCTCCGACGTGGAAAGATTTCGAAGAATTGCGGAATTATTTCTTGAAAAGAGAAGAGAAGTTTATTAAAGTGGCGAAAGAAAATCGAGACCAGATAAACTTCCTCCAGGAAGAGCTGACTGCGCTTGAAGATCGCGGCCCATCACGTCTCTCAAACGCCAGTAGCGAAAACCGCTTAACGACACCACCGCGCAATCGAATACAAGTCGAAGCCGACATCCACGCACCACCAAGACAACGCACAAATTTACCATCTCGACAAGCCGCCACTTCTTCCGACCTCCCCGCAACGAATCTATGGCCCCAGCAGGTGCTCGATTTGCTTCGCGAATCAAACAGCAACAGCGAAGAAGACAAAATAATGTTTAATGGCCGCAACCCTAGAAAATTCATTTCCCAGATGGAAATCGAGTTCAACGGACGGAACATTGGCAAGAATGGACACCGACGACAGGAAAATATATGGAGAATACTTCACTGACGACGTTTCTTGGGACGAAGCGAAATCGTTATTTATTGATTCAATTGATCCAGTCTCAGTGGCGCTGGATGAAACCAAGGAATTATTAATGAAGCCCTAAGGAAATACGTCACCTGGATTATTCGCTCTACGAAAGAGAATCTTATTTGATCGACATTTATCTTTCTGGGATGAAGAAATAAAAACCACCGTCATGTGGGAATTATCATCGAAGTCTTTAAAGCAAGCGATGATTTTTATGCCGGCGAGCGTGTCTGAATTTGTTGCCAGAGCTGCGAAACAGTCATCGAAAAGAAAAAGCACAAATTTCGAACAAAACAGGAAAACGGATTGATCCCAGGCAAAATCACAGCCCCCAATAATTCAAAACACGGACCAACCGAAGGAGAATTACACTAATTCGTTAAAGAGCCGCTATAACAGTAATTAAAAAAACGGATTGATCCCAGGCAAAATCACAGCCCCCAATAATTCAAAACACGGACCAACCGAAGGAGAATTACACTAATTCGTTAAAGAGCCGCTATAACAGTAATTATAATAAACGACTTCGCTCGCCAAGATATAATCAACGTCAAAATTATGAAAAAAAGCAATCCAATCCGAATCCAGGCCAAACAGAGTGCCAAATGTCGAAGTACAGCCTCCGAGAGCAGTATCACCACAGAAAACCGCTGCTTCCACGTCAAATCGCCCCCGCAAGCCATCCCTCTGCCGAATTTGCAAGAACGGATATCATTGGCATAACGTTTGCCCAAGCAGGTCGGGAAACTACCAGGAGCGGCAGGATCAGAGATAAACACTGTACAACCCTCCCCTGCCGCCTCCGTACGATGACAACGAAACGCTCAACTAACAAGATTCAAGCTCCAGAACACAATTATTGGAAAAACTGCTAAGCGCACCCGGCACCTTCACCAGAATATCGACAAATATTCGAATAACGGAAATAATGCGAATCTCAACCTAACTGGCGACCGAGACGAGCAACACCAGCATCAGAATGCCAACCCATCTTACGATAATAACGACTCGGAGGCCGGACCATCATCATTAATAGCGCAATGCCCATCAATGTCAAGTAATACGTGCCCGCGAGATAATTTACGCGTGATAAGGACACTCTTCCCTTATGTGCTTTTTCATCAAGTTCTCCAAAACTCGTGTTATTGCCAGTGATTATGCAAGATCAAACAAAATCTTGTTTGCTCGACTTAGGAGCATGTCAAAATTATATTCGACCGGGAATCACAAAATGTGTACGCGAAATTCACATGAAGGCAAATTTAGCTGGAAAGGATATCACCGCAGATGTGACAGGGATGGCATCTGTTCAATTCCAACTAGGCACCCAACATTTCTCCGAGGATTTTCTTGTATTTCCTGATCTCCGTTACGAAGCAATTCTTGGAATAGGATTTTTCCTCAAACACCACGCTGTGATTGACTGCAGTAAATTATGCATTCACCTCGGCACCGGATTACGCCAGACAATCCGGTGGACCGAACAGCAACTCAAATCGGAAAACATCCAGGTACCTGAATTTGATTGCGAGTTATCAGGAAACGCAGCTGAGCATTTTAAAGAATTGATCGAGAGATTCGCGAGAATTTTCCAGCCCAAGGATCAATTCGCTCACCGGCCACGAATTTCGGAGCACAAAATACTGCTAACATCCAACAAACCAATTCGGATTCGACCGTATCGAGTCAATACACTGCGAAAGCAAGAAATCGACCGACAAGTAGATGACCTTCTCGCACAAGGAATTATCGAACCGAGCAAAAACCCGTACGCTTCACTCATTGTTATAGTGCAGAAGAAGGACGGGACTAGCCGATTCTGTATGAATTTCAGAAAAATCAATGAGGTGACAATATCGGAGCCGACTCCCATGCCCGTTATACAGGAAACGCTATAAGATCTCGGAGATGCCAGTATCTTTTCTACGCTTGATTTAAAGAGTGGGTATTGGCAAATCCCAATGGAAGAAAACTCCAAACAATTTACAGCGTTTTCTACACCGGGTGGAGGGCACTATCAATTCCGTGTAATGCCCTTCGGGCTCAAAAATGCTCCGGCTACATTTCAGCGCTTGATGTCTCAAGAAGTGCTTGCTGGAATAATACACGATTTCGCAATGGTGTACCTGGATGATATAATTATATTTTCCAGGACACCAGAAGAGCACATCAGACACCTCGCATTGGTGTTTGAGAGATTGGACCAATTTGACCTTCGCTTATGCGTAGATATGTGCTCGATCGGGAAAAGTTCGCTGGAGTATTTAGGACACATCGTCGATACCGACCTGGCACGTCCTTTGCAAAAACACCTGACTCAAATCAAAGATCATCCTACTCCAAAAACACGCCGTCAACTGCGAAAATATCTGGGTCTTTGCAACTGGGTCAGGCAATACATTGATAATTATGCAGATATCACCGCTCCATTAAACAACCTACTTGCCACAACACGTCCGTTTAGGTGGACGCCCTCCGCAACAGCAGCTAGTGAGATGCTGCGCGAACGCGTTCAACAACCACTTAAACTTCACCGGCCGTTATCAGAGTTATCCTACACAGTTCAAACCGACGCGGCGATGATAGGAATTTCCGCTGTATTATTCCAAACGACTCTCACCGGCGAGAAAATGATAATTTCTTTTGATTCGTGCAAGTTAAATGATGCCGAGACGCGTTACCACATAAATGAGCAAGAATGCCTCGCACTTGTATTTGCATTGCAAAAATACCGCCCGCTCCCCGAAGGAAAACATTTTTGTGTCGTCACAGACCGCAAGGCGCTAACTTGGCTCGCCAAATTTAAGGACGTGAAATCAAAACTTACGAAGAGGGTGTTACAACTGCAGAGTTTTGATTTCGAGATCGCCCATTGCGCAGGAGAAGAAAATCAACTAGCTGACCTTCTTAGCCGCGATCCAGAATGTTTACCTGTGGACCCATTACCGGAATTAGAATCTGTTTTACCACCGCAGCTAATTGTGGTAGAGCAGCCTATTGCTCATTTTTTGTGGGAAGCGCAGGCAGCAGATGAAGAAATAAAAAAAAAAATACTTCTTGCTGACCCAGACCACCCAGAATTTTAGAAATGCAACGAAACATTGGAAGTCATCGGAGGACACCTTTTTCAACGCCCAATTGATGGCCGCGATCGTGCTATCTACGTTCCTGCTGCAGCAATTCCTCGAGTCTTACACGCGATGCATGATGAGGCTATTCATCCAGGACGCGACGGAACCTTACGCAGTATTCGAAATCGCTATTACTGGCTCAATCAACCTACGGATATTTGAAACTACGTAAAGAATTGCTTGCATTGCCACGAAGCGTGGTAAGAATCAGAAACGCGCACCAATGAGAGAGCGTATACCCTTCGCACCATTTGACACCGTCGCCGTAGATTTAATGGGACCATATCCTGCTAGCACCGCGAAGAAAAGATTCATACTTGTGGTAACCGACCTTTTTACGAAATGGATTGAGGCCTTTGCGATTGGTCAAGCACGTTCCGGTAACATATTAAAATTACTAGAGTAACAAGTATTCCATAGGTTCGGTTACACAAGAGTTATAATCAGCGACAATGGACCGCAGTTTACTGCAAATCGCTGGCGAGATCAACTGCAAAGTTGGGGAGTGGAAGCATACTACACTCCCGTGTATCACCCACAGGCAAATCCGACAGAACGAAGAAACCAGGAGCTGAAGAAATGTTTGAGGATTCGTATGCAAGGCCAGCCTGGAAATAAATGGGTTCAGCACATTCCAGAAATCCTGTACGAGCTCCGGTCGAGAACGAATGCCGCAACAGGATTTACTCCTGCCGCCGCGCTGTTGGGTTATAATTTACCTCGCTCAGCAGAACGCGAAACCCCACCCACCCAACCGCCACTACAGCACAACGAGAGAGAGAGAAGATGAGAGGTAATCCGAAACAGCCATCTGCGATATGTACGTCGATATGATCAACCAGATGAACCGGCACAATATTTCATCGGACAGCAGGTTGTTATCCGAAACCATCCCATAAGTGACGCGAAAAATCCTGCCGGATTCGCAACGAAGTGGCTAGGACCGTACACTGTTCGAGATCGTTTCGCTGGACGTTCGTTTACCTCATCGAGCGTGATGGCCACACCGTCAGAATACACGCGGACGACATACGGCCAACGCCACAGGAGCCAACCCCACCAGCCTGGATTCAGGATGATATCCCTCTTCCCGAAACCACCACCCAAAATGCCGATGATGTTGCCGAAGAGGCCGAGGAACCCGCCAAAGAAGTCGAAGTTCACGAAGAAGCCGAGGAACCCGCCGGAGAAGAAGACGTGGCTGAGGAAGACATCGACAACCCAATTCCAGGACGTTTCACTGCAGCTGTAATTACTAAAGTGTTTAGTTTTCCCGCGACATAGACGTTTTGTTGTTCCGGAAAATTAAAACGCTTTTTCCCTCGTCGCAAGGTTCACTTGCGAATTAGTGCTAGTTTCCCGGGGAGTGTCGACGTTACACTTCTGCGATATAATAGAGATATAAGTGATTGAAAACACACAGACATTAAGAGTGTTTTAAGACTGTAATACAACAATCTACCGGAAAAGTCAAACAAATGATTTCCCATGCACCGCCTCCAAAAACTATTTTAGAAGTGAAACAACGCCGATTCTGCATACGGACCAAAATGCACGAACGGGCCGCGCTTCAATACCAAACTCCGCGGAATTTGCTGCCACACGATGTATCCGGACGCCACCATCACCAGCAAATCTCGAACAGCAACGCATCAGGACTGACAATGAG
Source organism: Philonthus cognatus (assembly GCA_932526585.2). Classification (NCBI taxonomy): domain Eukaryota; kingdom Metazoa; phylum Arthropoda; class Insecta; order Coleoptera; family Staphylinidae; genus Philonthus; species Philonthus cognatus. The sequence goes on along the minus strand of OW052241.1, from coordinate 64,534,022 downwards.
CAGTTATCCCATTGTGGCGCCCACACAATTAAATCGGGAACCAATAACCATTTGGCAGAAAGCCGAAGAGGAATTTTTTGCTACCAACTTTTATCAAGCGAACCGAACATCCGTATATCTACTTCCTCTTTTCAATATTTTGTCAATTTGTCTTTTCACACATATTGTCAATGACCTTACTTTATTTCACAGGGCCAAATTGTTACCAGCGTTTTACCGGAAACGCCGCAACTATGATTATTTCGGCGATTTAAATAGTTTAATTTCATTTCGCGATAACAACGGACCCCACATAACTTTTATTAATCATTTTAAATTCACTGTCATAATCATTTATTATGAAATGAACTAAGTTCGTCTACATAGATTGATCGTTCGGGTTTTGTAAATATTATTTGTAATTATAGGATTAGTTCATTTTCGTTTCATTTTTAGTGTATTGGGTTTTAGAATTTTTGATTTTATTGCCTTACGCGGCACAAATCTCTTAGGTCGTAAAATGCAAAATTCCAAGTAGCGGCCCTAAGCCGGGAAATTTTCACCATTACGGCAGTTCATGACCAAAACAATAGCAAGACAGATTTGGTCACGAAAGGCTCACCGTCGAGTACCGCCCCCCGGATTAGGGAGAGACGGTTTTTACTGCCCGGCTACTTGGAATTTTCATAAAGGGGAAATACCGACAATTCAACTAGCAATTCGGGTTGGATGATCCGCATGCGCCAGGGCGCGCAAAATGATTGAACGCAATAGACTTGCTCATGTCACCCCTAACCGCTCGACCAATCAGAGGCAGGAGCCTTAATCACTTCGATCTCTCACATCCCACCTAGCGACGATCATGGGAAGGGAGAGGGTCGTTATCGAAACTGATGGTTCAGGGGAAGGACAGTAATCGGTATCAGTCCTCTGAATTGTGCGGTTATCCGAAATCCGAGTGTTGTCATAATATTATTTTTGTTTTTATTTGTTTTAAAGAAAACAAACAACCTAGTAGTCGCGTAGCGTAAGTGAGTTGTTCCGGGAAAATGCTGTTCCAGGACCTGATGATGACAGGGTGAGTTATCCTGTATTTTATTTGGTTTTAAAAGTGACAGTGTGGTATCTCTGCTTACGAGCTGCTGGGTAATCGAGGGTGATCCGATTTTGAGAAAAAGGCCAATAATTTAATAAATTTCTCGAAATCGGGGTGATTGTCTCCAAGAAGGCAACACCTTAATTTCCCCCTGTGATAATAAGATTTTCTCAACATTACAACAATGTTCTTATGTTGTTTTAATATTGATTAAACATATAGGACATATTTCATTTGAGTATACATATTCCGATGCGTGGCTGTTAAACTTTAGACATTCATTGCTTTTTTAATTTGATGTTTTTAACGAGAATTTCCACCCCTTGTTTAAGTATGAAGTAAAATTGCGAGTTTAGAGAACCTTGAAAAATTGGATTTGGGCGCAAATCGAAGCACAGCGTCCTAATCCAATAATAGTAGAACTTTGATTAAAACATTTGGTGTGTTTCACTGATTTTTCTTTTTACTTCAACTAGTTTTGCATTAGGTCATTATCAAGGAGATATATCTGTAATAGGTCAGTAGGGGTCATGTGCAAATATAATTTTTGATAAAATTAAATTAAAATATTAATACAAAAATCACCCAAGAAAATAATAAAGAAAAATCAACATCCAGTAAATACGAGAATAACATTAGTCGATTAAAATTTTTTATGTGAAAAAAATAACAAATGCAGCATCGCCTTAAAATAATAAATAAGTACCTGCGCGTGAAAAAATGCTAAGACATACAGAAAAATTCAGTTCAGGGTTCAACGAACGCAAACACAACAAGTGGGCAAAGTCAGGGAAATGAAGTTGACGTCAGAGAGGGAAGGGTTTTGTGACCATATATGGTAGTAGATAAAATTTAAGCAACAAAAGTTGGGGAGGCGCGAACTTTGAGAGCAGCAAAGAAACGATTCTAAAAATCAGTTAAGTTTGGGACCGGGACGGGGACAATCAGTATTTGAATGTAAATGGGGACAGTTGAGAATAGGAAGTTTCAGTGGGATGTGAGTTAGTGAAGTAATGTTGATAAAAAGAGTTAAGTATTGAGAATGGAGTTAGAAAATGGAGAATGGAGTTAGGGATAACAGCGCTAGAGAGACTATCACGTAAGAGTAAAATTAATTCTACATCAAACCGACTTAGTTGAAATGAAACAAATAAAACCAGCGAAATAATTTAAACATCTGGGAAAAGGGGACAGATGAAAGGGGAGGGGAGGGCGTGAGAATGAGGGATGCATGGTGGTTGATGTGTAAGGCCGAATTGAACAAGAACACGAAGTATGTCCTACTAACTAATCGACCCAGTCGATTGATGTGTTAGGCCAATCCGAGTTAGTATTGCGCTAAGTGTCCTACTAACTAATCACACGAGTGAGGGGTGCATGGCGGTTGATGTGTAAGGCCGAACTGAGCGATAAAACGAGGTATGTCCTACTAACTAATCGACCCAGTCGATTGATGTGTAAGGCCAATCCGAGTCAATATTGCGCTAAGTGTCCTACTAACTAATCACACGAGTGAGGGGGGGGGGGGGGGTGCATGTGGGTTGATGTGTAAGGCCGAACTGAGCGAGAAAACGAGGTATGTCCTACTAACTAATCGACCCAGTCGATTGATGTGTAAGGCCAATCCGAGTCAGTATTGTGCTAAGTGTTCTACTAACTAATCACACGAGTGAGGGGTGCATGGTGGTTGATGTGTAAGGCCGAACTGGGCGAGAAAACGAGGTATGTCCTACTAACTAATCGACCCAGTCGATTGATGTGTAAGGCCAATCCGAGTCAGTATTGCGCTAAGTGTCCTACTAACTAATCACACAAGTGAAGGGTGTATGGTGATTGATGTGTAAGGCCGAACTGAGCGAGAAAACGAGGTATGTCCTACTAACTAATCGACCCAGTCGATTGAAGTGTAAGGCCAATCCGAGTCAGTATTGCGCTAAGTGTCCTACTAACTAATCACACGAGTGAGGGGTGCATAGTGGTTGATGTGTAAGGCCGAACTGAGCGAGAAAACAAGGTATGTCCTACTAACTAATCGACCCAGTCGATTGATGTGTAAGGCCAATCCGAGTCAGTATTGCGCTAAGTGTCCTACTAACTAATCACACGAGTGAGGGGTGCATGGTGGTTGATGTGTAAGGCCGAACTGAGCGAGAAAACGAGGTATGTCCTACTAACTAATCGACCCAGTCGATTGATGTGTAAGGCCAATCCGAGTCAGTATTGCGCTAAGTGTCCTACTAACTAATCACACGAGTGAGGGGTGCAAGGTGGTTGATGTGTAAGGCCGAACTGGGCGAGAAAACGAGGTATGTCCTACTAACTAATCGACCCAGTCGATTGATGTGTAAGGCCAATCCGAGTCAGTATTGCGCTAAGTGTCCTACTAACTAATCACACAAGTGAAGGGTGTATGGTGATTGATGTGTAAGGCCGAACTGAGCGAGAAAACGAGGTATGTCCTACTAACTAATCGACCCAGTCGATTGATGTGTAAGGCCAATCCGAGTCAGTATTGCGCTAAGTGTCCTACTAACTAATCACACGAGTGAGGGGTGCATAGTGGTTGATGTGTAAGGCCGAACTGAGCGAGAAAACGAGGTATGTCTTACTAACTAATCGACCCAGTCGATTGATGTGTAAGGCCAATCCGAGTCAGTATTGCGCTAAGTGTCCTACTAACTAATCACACGAGTGAGGGGTGCATGGTGGTTGATGTGTAAGGCCGAACTGAGCGAGAAAACGAGGTATGTCCTACTAACTAATCGACCCAGTCGATTGATGTGTAAGGCCAATCCGAGTCAGTATTGCGCTAAGTGTCCTACTAACTAATCACACGAGTGAGGGGTGCATGGTGGTTGATGTGTAAGGCCGAACTGAGCGAGAAAACGAGGTATGTCCTACTAACTAATCGATCCAGTCGATTGATGTGTAAGGCCAATCCGAGTCAGTATTGCGCTAAGTGTCCTACTAACTAATCACACGAGTGAGGGGTGCATGGTGGTTGATGTGTAAGGCCGAACTGAGCGAGAAAACGAGGTATGTCCTACTAACTAATCGACCCAGTCGATTGATGTGTAAGTCCAATCCGAGTCAGTATTGCGCTAAGTGTCCTACTAACTAATCACACGAGTGAGGGGTGTATGGTGGTTGATGTGTAAGGCCGAAGTGAGCGAGAAAACGAGGTATGTCCTACTAACTAATCGATCCAGTCGATTGATGTGTAAGGCCAATCCGAGTCAGTATTGCGCTAAGTGTCCTACTAACTAATCACACGAGTGAGGGGTGCATGGTGGTTGATGTGTAAGGCCGAACTGACCGAGAAAACGATGTATGTCCTACTAACTAATCGACCCAGTCGATTGATGTGTAAGGCCAATCCGAGTCAGTATTGCGCTAAGTGTCCTACTAACTAATCACACGAGTGAGGGGTGTATGGTGGTTGATGTGTAAGGCCGAACTGAGCGAGAAAACAAGGTATGTCCTACTAACTAATCGACCCAGTCGATTGATGTGTAAGGCAAATCCGAGTCAGTATTGCGCTAAGTGTCCTACTAACTAATCAGACGAGTGAGGGGTGTATGGTGGTTGATGTGTAAGGCTGAACTGAGCGAGAAATCAAGGTATGTCTTACTAACTAATCGACCCAGTCGATTGATGTGTAAGGCCAATCCGAGTCAGTATTGCGCTAAGTGTCCTACTAACTAATCGCAAGTGTGCAGAGTGTGTGATGCTAGCTCCGAGATGGTTTTTGTGGGTTTCCCATCTCGTAATGCAAATGCAGGGGCTAGTTAATTTTGCTCCCACAAGTAGAGTCATACATTTTTTTGAGTTTAACCAAATGCACATGACTTTTAAGCATAAACGTTGGGTAATATATTTCGTGAATATAAATAATCTAAGACATACCAATTCATTAGAAATGTCATGAAAGGTCAATAAACTTTGCATACGTTAAGCTCAAATTAAAAGGGAATAAAGACACAGTATTTACGATAATGCATATTGACACAAACAACGAACCTGGTAAATAAATAAAAGGGTTACTACATACACAACACAACGTAAACAATAAAACAAATTATAAATTTGTACAATACCTAGGGTCGAATCATTACATATCTCAGATATGTCATTTTGTATTCAAAATGCACATCTGGTATAAAATAAATTTGTAAAGAATAGTTAAAAGCGTTTTATTTCAAGAGATATATCTTCTTGATAATGATCTAAGGTCAAAACTAGTTGGGGTAAAAATTAAAATCAGTGAAACAAACAAAATGTTTAAGTCAAAGTTCTACTATTAATTAAGTTTGCTATATCACGGGTTAGGTGAAAAATTAATTTATTAATTATTATCCAAATTCAATTTTTCAGACTTTTCTAAACTCGAAATTTTACATGAAATAGGCGGACAAAAGAATGATTTAAAGTGAAGACATTGGCATTTCACATCGAGTTATATTAATTATTGTCAACTGTCATAATAATCTAAATCTTATTATCATCCTGCATTCGAATCTTTATAGAGAATTCGAATGTTAATTAAAACAGGATTTGCGATCTGGATTTGTTTCAATAATATTAAAGGATTTGTATTCAAATGTAAATAATTAGAATCGTTCTAAAAGGATTAAAATCCTTTTAACGGTTTCAAATCATTGCTATTATACAGAGATTACGCTGATTTTATACAACGTTGTTTAATAAGTTACTATATATTCAGTAATATACAGCCTAAACCTAATAAATTATGAATCATTTTAAAAACTCTGGCAGCCACAAAACATTTATTTTAATAGAAAGTATAATCCTAAATAAAATTAATCCCTTTGTGTGTGTCTGGTCGCTTTCAATTAATTTAATAGACCAATTTGTTTCGAGCGGCCAAGATTTATATGATCGTGTAAGCGAAATTAAGCAGAAAGCATATGCATTTTTTACTCTAAAAATTTGTTGGACGATTCATTTAATATAAATATATAAATACATTCTAAATAGTTGGGCTACAACATTTGTAACATGATTTATTTAATATGCACATTTTTCGTAGTTTTAATATTAAGTGAGTTATAGAACTTTTTGTCCTCGCTGAAACCCTCTATAATATGGTAATAATAGTAATCAAATAATAGTAACAATAATAAAATAATAATAATCTTGAAATATTGTTGACGCTGTTTTACCATCAAGATTTTGAAAGACAATCTTGGATATTCACGAAAAAAATTTACAAACGAGAAAACCGTCACAGATTTAAAAGACAAGGGAAATCTATTAAATTTACGAAAAATATCAATATTTTGATAATTAACGGATGATTTAGAAATTCACGAGTGAACGTCTTAATTTTTAAAATTTACAAAAATCTTAAAAAATTCACGAAAGGCGGAAAAATACGAAAATGACAAATCTTGAAAATTGATTAGAATGAGGGTTTTTTACTAAATAAATTTATATTAAAAAGACAGGAAAAAAATTCTTGAAGTTTATTATTAAACATGCATGCATGACTTCTTTATTTTTACCCTGTATAATACACAAAAGAAGGCGAAGCCAGCCAGCCAGATAGCTACAGGCGCATAACATGCATGGATTCACTATACCAGGTGGTGATGTGCATGGTGAAGGAGATATTGGAAGAAGAAACGGATGAAAAGTTTTGGCTTCCTGAGGTTTAAACTGGCTTCAGAAGGAGAAGATCGACTACAGAGCAAATAGCTACACTGAACTGGGTGATTGAAAGAGCACTGGATAAGAAAGAAAGAGTGTATGCTTTGTTTGTGGACCTTTAGGCGGCGTATGACTTAGTAGATAGAAGAATGCTTGTAGAATGTTTGAGAAAAAAAGGGTGTGTCGGAATATCTGGTGAATTTGATAGAAGAGGTTTGTAACGAAACTTAGTGTAAGGTAAGAGTTGGAGAGAACGTGTTTGAACGGTTTAAAGTAAGACAAAGACTAAGGCAAGGCTGCTCCCTCAGTCCCCTATTATTTTATTTATATGTGGCAGATATGGAGATAGTTTAAGAACTGGGACAAGCAGGGGGAGTTGTAATAGGTACATCTAAAATTTGGAGCTTGGCCTACGCAGATGATGTGGTAGTGTTAGCTAAATCGTTCAGTGAACTGCAAGAGATAAGTAAAAGGCTTAAAAGGTACCCTGACAAGATAAAATTAGTTATGAATGTGAAGAAAACGAAATGGATGATATATGGGAATGCGGAAAGAAGAGGGAAAGTAGAAGAATTGTTATGGAAGCGTGAGAGTGTGGAAAAAGTGAAAGGGTTTAAATACCTAGGCTTTATCGGAGACGGGTAGTAAAGCAGGGCATATAGAGTATGTTTGTAAGAAAGAGTGACGATGGAGCAATTGAGAAGAGCGTGGGAAGATGCGTTAGGAAACAATGTGAGAATGCAAATGATTTGGTGGGATGCATGCATTAGGACAATAGTATTATATAGAGCAAAAGTATGGGGTATAAGTGTAGAGGAAAAGGTAAAAAGGCTGCAACGGCAGTACCTAAAAGGTGCATAGGGTTGAAGAGGATCACACCCGGATACGTGGTGCTGCAGGAATGCAACAGAACAGCATGTATAGCATTTAAGAGAGTGGTAAAGTTTGCAAGGAGGTTATGTGAAATGGAGAATAGAAGATTAGTGCAAGAAAATTGGAAAGTGTGCTATAGGGCATGGGAACAATAGCACGAGAGTACGAAATGAATGCAAAAGAGAGCCAAACCATGAATGATCTGGAATGTCTGTGATGTATGTAGAGGAAAAGCTAGCGGGGTCAGAAGTTAAAACAAGAAGTAGTAGAAAAACTAATCGCACAAGAACTACAAATTCGACAAAGCAAAATAGCATAGAGTCGGACCTGCTCGAACTACAAAAATCTGCAAATAACAACCCCGCGCTATTTCGACCTACAGAATAGAGATAATGTAAGAATGCTAGCTCGGCTAAGGTGTGGGAATGAAGAAAGAGGAAGAAAGGTATTGGTAGGACAGGAGTACACGGTGTGCGGATTTTGTAACATGGGAAAAGATGTATGGGAACATTGGTGGTATGATGCAGTGAGGGACCTAGTATTAAGAGTAAAAGTTTAAAAAAAGTGTTGTGTGAGAGTGAAAAGGGGATTGTAGAATGCAGAGAATTGATGAGTATGAGATCAGTGAGGTGTAGCTATTTGAAATAATGAATTATAGTTTTATTTATTGTTTGTATTTATGTTGAGTTTCTACTATTATTTCATTGTATATAGTTAAAGCAGATAGTGTATATAGAGAAGTATAATATTATGCCAAATAAAGGTTATATATATATATATATATATATATATATAGGGGAGGGGGGCGGCGAATTTGGTCTACTCCCCGGGCGGCTGAAACCCACGCTACGCCACTGCCTCCACAGCCTTTTTTAGATGTATAGGTATGACCCAATTATTTTTACGACACGTGCACTTAATTAATGCAATCCTCCTTTACATAGTAAATATTTTATTATGAATTAATGTAACATGCAAATGAAAACTTAAACGTGCATCAATTTATAATATCAAAAAGGCGTCCGCTAAAAGCCGTATTTCAGCATCGGCCTCTTTAAAATACGTATTTAGTTAATGCTAATGGAAACGCGAGATGTGCCCTTGTTTTGACTTTTAGCGACGCTTTTCCTGTCAGATAATTGAATTAATGAGGAGTTTTATTATGTTATTGGAAAACGTGTTTGCCAGCTTGTTATCTGATTGTGTTTGTAAATAGTCGATTTTAATGTTTTATTTAAGGATGAACTTAAAGTTGGCAGGTGTTTATACTTGTGCAGACACAGCCGTTTTTATTTATACAACAGAGTAAAGAAATAATGATGTTATTAAGCTATGCTTATACTCAAGAATAGATTAAGAGCAATAGTGGTTTAAATTTAGCTTAGCTTAAACTCAATTTCAATTATATTGAGCCCAATGTGATTCAAACTAAGATTAAATTAAGTCACTATTGAACAACTGGCTCTACGTTGACTTAAATCTACAAAATATTGATGTTATCCTTATTTATTGTATAAATACAGACAGACGTTAGTTTTTGTTTAAGTACAGGTATAAGTACTTTAAATACGTACACATATAGGGAATTTTTCTTTAAAGTATACATATTCCAAATTCAGCTTAATTTCTTAAAATCTTTAGGTATTTGTTGTTTTATAAAAAGAGTTCAATTTGAAGCTTTAAACGAGTGTTTTTCACTCCCAGACTAAGCATGAAGTAAAATTTCGAGTTTAGAAAAGCCCTCGACAAATTTTCTGGGCTTATCTAAACTCGAAATTTTACTTCATGCGCCACGCGTATAAAACATGATTTCAAGTGTGGCTCAAATATACATAAATTTTATATTTTTTATACGCGTGGCGCATGAGGTAAAATTTCGAGTTTGGAAAAGCCCAGAAAGTATACGTATTCCAAATACTATAAATCTTTAGATAATTTCTTTACATCTTTAGAAATTTGTTGTTTCATTAAAAGAATTCAATTTGAAGCTTTAAACGAGTCTTTTCTACTCCCAGATTAAGCATGAAGTATCATTTCGAGTTGAGAAAAGCCCGATTTGGATTTCCAAATTCTTCGGACTTTTCTCAACTCGAAATGTTACTTCATGTTTAGTTTGGGAGTAGACGACACTCGTTCGACAATTGTTAATAGCTTAAATTGTGTTTTACTGTTTTATACAAAAATATGCGATATTAAGAAAAGTCGTGAACTGATAAATATTTAGAAAAGCTATGAAATTTGTTAACAATAAAAAAAAAAAACTATGACTTTTTCTAATAAAAGTTGAAATCTACAATTTTTATAAGAAAAACGATAGAAAATATTGTAAATTCACGAAAAGTGTCAACATATTAAAACTCAAAATCTTAGAAGTTCATGTAAAACGTCTTCGAAAATCAACAAAAATGTATGATATTCACGAAAATACTAATAAGTCGAAACTAGTCGGAGAGTATAATAAATAGTAGTGTAACAATCCAAGTGACTTTTATTTAATTAAAATATCAATATGATATTTTAAGTTTAAAAATTTATGAAAGTCTCAAAAGTTTGGAGGTTGCTTGTGTAATCTGACAAAAATTGACAGAGTCAAAAGTGTTTAATTAAATTAATAAATATCATAAATAGCTTAAAACATTAAACATTGATAAACGACAAAATTAATAAGCATTGTGAAAAGGCGTGGGGTTAAAAACTTCCGTCAATTTCTTAAATTTTTGTTCCATCTAAAAATGTTGACGTATTTCATGAATTTTGCACAATTTTAGTTCATTTTCAAAATCAGAAAATATATTTCCAGCATTTTGTTTATATAACATTAAAATTTTTTAATTTTCTAAATACTTTTGGAAATACACAAATCAATATAGAAAGGTAAATGAAATTCCAAGGAAGATGCTTTTAGGTACACAGTCGTCAAATTCTCTACATGGTATTGCGGAATTATTCTCTAGTCATTTTAGTAACTCTTAAATTGTTACTGGTTTAGAAGCCATGCACAGATTTGATTTGAACCAATCAGTACAGTTTCCCTCAATGAATGTTAGTCTTACGGAGGTATTTGAAGCTATGGCAAACTTACAGGAATTTGATGGAGTAGGCCCTGATGAAATCTCAGCGTACTTTCTAAAAAACTGTAAATACTCACTTGCAAAGCTTATCTGTGATCTTTTTAATTTATCCCTTAAATCTGGTGTATTTCCTAAATGTTGGAAACGAAGTTTTCTAAAGCTGATATATAAGAGTGGTGCGATAGATTATATACAAAACTACAGGAGAGTGTGCTTACAGTCGACACTACCAAAAATATTAGACCAATTAGTATCAGATAAATTAATGTGGATTAGCAAACACACTATAATAGACAAACAGCATGGAATTTTTAATGGTAGATCCACAAGTACTAATCTCATTTCGTACTACTCTTACATTTCGAATAGCTTGGAAAACGGCTATTAAATCGACGCCATTTACACGGATTTTGCTAAAGCTTTTGACCGTGTAGACTACGGTGTATTATTAACAAAATTAGAAACACTAGGATTTGGGGGTAATATACTGCATTAGTTGCACAGTTATTTGACAAAAAGAATCCAACAAGTTAAAATAGGCGGTGTTACTTCATCAGAGTTTAAGGTTACGTCTGGGGTTCCTTAGGGTTTACATTGCGGGGCAATATTGCTTTTATTGTTTATTAATGATATCGGACAATATACTAGATCTAGGAAGTTTCTCCTGTTTGCTGATGACCTTAAGATGTTTAATTACATAAAAACATCTGAAGATCGGGAACGATTTCAACATGATCTAAATAGTGTCAATGCGTGGTGTCAAATAAATATATGATATTTTAATAAAAAAAATGCAGCTCTATCTCGATCTACCGTCGCAACAAATTAACATTTGAATACAATTTATCTGGTGAAATGTTGGCTTATGTTCAAGACATAAAAGATTTGGGAGTTATTTTTAATTATAAACCTAACCACATAAAATATATTACAAACAAGGCAATGCGTTGTCTCCGCTTTGTGCGACGGAATTCAAGAAATGTTAGTGTGGAAATATTTTGAAAACTGTATATGTGCCTGGTTAGGCCTCACCAAGAGTATGCGTTTTGTGTTTGGTCACCATACACACGCTCATTGTCAAATGTTTGATGCTCGCATCTGCTAAGCTTGGTAATAGTAGACAAAATTTTAGTCGTAGTGGCATGCTGAAGTTATGGGGTCTATGCTCGTTGGAGGACAAGAGAATTAATAATGATTTAATTTTTTTGTTTAAATTAATTGATGAGCAAATTGATTGTCTAGATCTTATCGGCAGGTTAGATTTCTACGTTCATCACAAAGGTACTTACAGAGAAAAAACACTGTTCGACAATCGGGTACACATTACCAACTATGGTGAGTTTGAGCCTATTTGTAGAATCATGCGAATCTGTAATTGTTTGAGTAGCAAATACAACTTCTAATTGTTCCAGCCCTCTCTTTATAGATTTAAAATACACTTAACTAGAATTGATTTGTCTGATATCATTGATAAATTGTATGAATAACGTGTTATTCTGCAAGTGATTGTAAACCATTTTAATCTGTTATTTATTAAATTTGTCTAGCAGTTACAGTCTTATGTCATTTACAATATTTTTATAAACTTCAATCCGTGATATGTTTTGCAAATTGTCAGTGTTATTTACTTGTGATATTGATTTTAAGACTATTATAATACGTTATGTTTTGCAGCTGTGTATTAATTTACAGTCTTATATCTGTTACAGTCATTTTAATGTAATGTCCAATATAGAATAGTTTGTTCTAATTGTTAGTGATATTTACCTGTGATATTTACTTGAGATAATGTGAATTATATTTGACGTCTAGCACGTGTTTTATCTTATTTATTTGTGATAGCATACTTACATTTTTAGTCTCCAATACGATGTGTAACTAGCCATTTATTTATTTATGTATGCGAATCGTTCGATCCTTTATCTGCAGTTATGGGGTAGCGTAAGACTAACATTAATCAATCTACGAAAGGCACATGGAACGATCTGCTTTGTTTGATTAATATCTAGCCACACTAATTATTTTTCTTTAATTTTTTTGTCTCTCTCTCTTTGTTATTATTTCTGTACGAATTTAATGAAATTCAATATTTCAATATAAATTGCGAACTTGTTAAACATTAATATATAGTTCTTTAATTGTATAATTATTTGTAGAATATTTTCAAAAAGGTAAATCCGTCAAATAAATAAGTAATGATCATGTGTTGCACTAAACAATCTAAAAGCATTTAATTGTTAATTTCTAAAGTATATTTATTTTGATATTTATAAAAATTCAGAAATTCCAATAAAAAATGTAATGAGTTTATGAAAAGTGTTTTCACTTCTTGATTAAGCATGAAGTAAAGTTTTGGGTTTGGGAAAGCCTGAAAATTTGGCGCCGCGCGAGTGTAGCGAGGCGCGCTAGCAAATCCAAATGTTCATGCTTTTATAAACTCGAAATTTTACTTTGCCAGGCATACAGAAAGTTGAATTAAAGTTAAATTAAAATTATACTTTATGCATTGAATCAGAAGTTTTTTCTTACCATAATAATAATACATTACAAGAAAACTAATATTAAAATGTATTTTTCCATATTATTCAAATTTAGTTTTAGTTAATAAAACCGACAAAAATCATTAACATTGTAAAAAGATGATCAGAATCATCAAAAAATATAAACAAGTATAAGAATGTCACCGTGCAAGGTAAAATACACTAAATTTTGCAAATTGTGTGCCAAAATAGCTTCTAAAGGCTGAAAGACCTATGGTCAATAGCCATTTTATAGAATAAATTTTAATTTCTGTATATAAATTACTATCTGTTTTATATATATAAACATCTTTATTGTGTACAAAAAAAAATTACAGTTTGTTTATTTTTACACTATATTTTATTTTTTTGGATCCTTGGCTATCGACCATCGGTCTTTCAGCCTGAGTTGTACTTTTCCTTGTCTTGTCAGTTATGATTCATGTGAGATGAAATGAATTGATAAATGGTGGTTTTTGGGTTGTTGAAATTTTGAGAAGTATTGGGGTTTCGTGCTAAACAGAGGTGATTAAGGATGTCATGGATGTGTGGGTTAGATGCGAATTTTTGGGATAGTTGGGTAAGTCGTTGTTGGATAGGGATTATTTCTGTTTTTTCATACAATAAGGTATTGGAGGGGTTGTGGAGTGGGTTATTGGGGTGTCAGATTTTTGTGAGGATTCTAAGGGCTGATCGTTCTGCGACTTAGATTTTATTTAATGTTGAGGGGCGAGGGTTAAGAAAGAGGATTGAAGCATATTCTAATAGGGGGCGGCAGATCATTTTATAAATGTGGACAGCTGTTTTTGTCGTGATCCCTTTATTTTGGAAGGTTAACGATCTGAAATGCCGCGCCCAATTTTGAATTTTTGTTTTCATGGTTTGGGAATGGAGTTTGAAGGATAGTTTGGGGTCGAAAGTGATGCCAAGGTATTTACACGCAGGGGATGGGCTAATTACGGTGTTTGATATGGTTATGCTAAATGGGGAATTGAGCGGTCTGTGGAAGGGTATGAATAGATAGGATTTATTGGGATTAATGGATATTCTCCATTTGGCAAACCAAAGAGATAGCGAATCTATTAGCCCTTGGAGAGTAGAGAGAGCTTTAGGAAGGGTGGGTTGGTGTGTTATAAGGGCAGTGTCATCGGCAAAGAGCAGAACATATGCCGAGGGATTAAGGTACTGTGGGTTGGGGTTGTATATGTCATGAACATAGATATTGTATAGGAGCGGAGATAATGGAGAGCCTTGGGGAACAACTTGTTGAGGAATAAAGGGCCGGGAGATGGTATTTTGGACGCGGACATGAAGGAGTCGATTGTTTAGGAAGTTATCAATGAGATAAATTAGGTGTAATGGGATATTGAGGGAGTAGCACTTAAACAGCAAACCTCGATGCCAGACTGAGTCAAAGGCCTTTTTTATATCTAGGAATAGTATAGCTGTTTTTTGTTTTCGAGGTGTGCTGTTTGGCAGTTGGAGGTTAGGATAGTGAGTGGGAGAGTGGTTGATCTATTTTGGAGGAATCCAAATTGATATGGAGGAATGTGTTGGGCGATATGAGCTAGGAGTTTATTTTTAAAGATGGATTCGAATAGTTTTCCCAGAACTGGAAGCAGGGTAATTTGTCTATAGCTAGTGACTTCTAGCACATCGCTATCGTGTTTTAATATACACGTAATTATACCCTGCTTCCATTCCTGGGGGATGGTTTGGGTTTGGTAAATGAAATTGAGGATTTTGATAATATATTTATGGATGTTTTCTGGAAGGGATTTGAGGATTGATCTAGGAATGTTATCATAACCAGGCGCGCTGTTTTTACCTTTATGTAGCACAGTGAAATACTCTTCCTCTTCTATGTCATCATCAGGGAGATAGGAATTATGGTTATTTATGAAGGATGCTTACCAGGAGTTTACGGTATTATAAAAATCGTCATTATATGTCATCGTCTGTTTCTCAGAAAAGTTTTCTTCGAAATACCCGGCAAATATGTCGGCCATTTCTTTGGAGTCACATGTCACTTCGGTTCTTGTCGGATGTCGTAGTTTCTATAGTATGTCAGTCCTTTTGTATTTTGATAGCTTTTTAATTTGGTCCCAGTAGTTTTTGCCCTGTCGTCTGTTTATTTCTTCGCAAGCCAGTATCCATTTGTCGTGTTTGTAGTCTTTGATTAATTTGTGAATGTCTTTATTTAGTGCATTAAATTTTTGTTTTAGAGTTTGTTCGTTCGTCTGTTGTATGTCCCTGTATAGTTGTCTTTTATATTTAATCAGTCTAAGGATATATTTTGGGAGAGGATATTTATATGTGGGTTTTGTATACGTCAGAGTGTTCTTTTTAACTGAGTCAGAGAGTACTGTAAGGAATTGGGAAATAGTGGTGTTTGAAATGTTGTCGTAAATGGATATAAATTTAGTAATATCTTCTGTCACTTGGTCTATGTCACAGTCCTTATGTCTGTACAAAGTTTTTGGACGGGTGGGTATTAGGGGATTTGCTTGTAGGGAAAATATTATTGAGAGATGATCGGAGCATATGTCAGGAATTAGGCTGATGTCTGTAATTAGGTGTCGGATGTTGCTAATGCATAATAGGACATGGGGAGTGGAAGATTGGTTTTCGGACATAATAAAGGTAGGAGGAGTCTTAATTCGGACAAAGTTAGAGTTTGACATAAAAGAGGAAAGCTGTTTCGATTTCGTTTTGTTGATATTAAGGTCGCCGATTATGATGACGTGGTCATATAAGGATGCTTTCGTTAAAATGGTTTGTTCAATATTGGAGAAGGGGTGAATATAAACTAGGAATAGGTGTAGGGTAAATTGTGGTAACTCAATGGTACAGTGTAGGCATTCGTTCAGGATGTTATTGATTTTGGGGGGGTTAGCTTTGCCTAATTTAATTTCGGGCCTAGCTGCAACAATTGAGCCACCACGTTGATTATGAAATGGAGCGGATGCGGGAATTTGGATTGAGGACCAGTTTTGAAAGGTATAGGGTGTATTTGATTTAGTTTTCACCATCATTGATACATGGATAGGATTGTTACAAAGGAAATGGGAGAGAAGGTGGGATTTATAATGTAATGAGTTGATGTTTGTATATATGAAATTCATGTTAGCCATTTCTGACAACCTCTGTGGTACTGATGCGGACTCCCGTTAATGGCTCAACGGGGGGGATAATGCCAGGGTCTTTCATGTCGAACATTACTATGAACATCCTGTTGCCAGAAAAGCTAACATGAGTGTCTATGTGAAATGCGTCCATGAAGCGTGATTTTAGTTTTTTTATTAGGTCCTGTCTGTCTATGTTGGATGGTCTGTTTATTTCAGTGGTATAAGTGTCAATGATATAGTCATGGTGTGTGATTGGTGAGTGGATGCGGGATGATTTAGTGAGTTTTGTGTCCATGTCTGCAGATTTTTTGTTGGCGTTTTGTATCCTTACGTTGGGTATGCCCTGTATAGGTACGAGTGGTCTCTTGGGGCATTTTGTTGGCCATGCTCCATGGGACGTGTCTCCGCATGTCTTGCATTTGGGTAGTTGGAGTGAGCTGCAGGTATTTGTGGAGTGTGGTCCCATGCATTTTGCACATATTATGTCTTCTTTGCAATCGCTGGTGATGTGGTCAAATTTGTTGCATTTATTGCAGGGGATGGGGAGAGGTGCGGGTGGTTTGCTTTCCATTACGGGATAAACTTTGCACATAAATTTAAAATGTTCGTGCAGTAATTTCGTATATGCTTCGTGTGATCCTGTAATGATTCTAATCATGCGTGTTTTTCTGTCGTCCTGTTTCGCGACGATTCTTTTGCAATATCTGTGCGTTATTCCCATTAAGTTAAGATGCGCACTCACTGCCGAGTCGGTGATTTCTAGCTCAACACTGCGTATAATACAGGAGTAGGATGGCGCGGGCGGGTTGCGCGTAGACTCAGAGCGTGCGCTGGTGGATGTGGCGTTGAACGTGTGTATGATTTTTTCTCGTTGTAGCTGAGCGAGGTTCTCCTCTAATGTTATTTTATTTTCGTTTGATTTATTGATAAATCCATGTTTTGTTTTGAATATTTCTGTGTTAATACTGTAGTTGTGAGTGCACCATATTTGTACAAATTTCAATCTAGATATTTCTGTTGTGGTTGTAAAGGTGAATACGTTTTTGTATGTTTGTGTATGTGGAGTTTTTGTTGTCGTTGGTGTTGGTGATGGTAATGGTAATTGTGTGTGTGATGTATTTGTTATCTGTGTTGCTGATGTTGACGGTGTTGTTGCGTATTGTTGGGTGATGGATTGTAGTAACGTGGTTAAGTTGTGCGGGGCTGTTGTTTTGCGGGAGCGGGAGGACTGGGAGCTTGCGTCACTTACGTCGCTACTGTAATTGTCTTCCTTCGCTGAACTCTGTGTATTATGAGGCCTAGGCTTTTTCGGACGGCCTCTCCGTGGTTTGATAAACCCTTCCTCCTCCATCTCGCTCTCGGGAGGGTTCATTTTGCGAATAAATCGCTCTCGTTTAAATCACTAGCTGCTGATTGACACGTGTGTATTCGTCAGCGTCTGAACCGTGAATGCTATCTGTTTTATTTAAAGTTATTATGCATATTCTATAAATAAAGATGTTATATATATATAGCATTCCTTCAAAGGACGTCGATAGTAGAAAAAGGTTGGTAAGTAAACCAAATATTTAAAAATATGGTACACAGCCATATTTTTAAATATTAGAATTATATTTATAATTCACAAACGGGAGATTTGCTAGTGTGTAGGTACATTTAATGTATGTCTATTCAAATATCAAATTCCGAAACGATGATATACAAAAATAAAATAATTGCCATGCTGTTAGAAACAGATGTTGGGAATTGGTGAATCTTAAACAATTTTATTTATATCTTTAATTAATTTCTCACTTAACCCGTGGTGAAACATTTTTGAATATAATACTGGATATTTAATTAAAATTCATTAATTAAATATCCAGTATTCAATTTTATTTAGTGTGCAGCGGAACACACTTCTTCTTGCCCAGTGTGGCGCGAGTAAAAAAAAAGTTTGGCAGTTACTGCTCTAGATGTCTATGAAAAGCAAATAGTGAATAGAGTTATCAAATATTAAATATCTGTTCAAGTATTTTCTTGAATAGCTAATTACGAAGCCGCATCCTGGCACATTCACCAAAAGTACACACCCAGAATTGCTATATAATCTTCTCATTAAACGAGGATTTCAATTTATAATTTACGAAAAACATATTTCGTCAACATCCTAAAACACGACATCTTATGTAATGTTCAGCTCGTTTCATCTGATATCGTTATTACAACAGATTGGAAGGCCTTATCGAAAACTCTAGGGGCTGAAAGTGACTTTAACGTGATTAAATTCTAATCTGACGTTTATTGACCGACTTTTTCCGTTTTACTTTGTTTTTTTATTCACGAACACACAGCAGGGAAATAATAAGCGGGTTTTTAGTTGAAAATATCGAAATGGTAATTTCGAGTTGAAAATGATAAATAAATTTGATGCTAAATAGAGAATCGATTGTGGAAGTTTTAAAATGAATTTAATCATTACAAAAACATTTCAAATATTTGTTATTCATTATTACTGATTAAGTGGCGAAATATTACTTTCGGCATGTTATTACCACTTTTCTGTCAAATAATTAATCAATTTCAACATGGCATCGTAGGTGTACTTCTTAGTCTTTATTTGTTGTCATGCTTTTCCACTTCATAAAATACAGCTGTTTGTTGTCAAGTTTGTTTAGCGTGTTGGACTATTTTTCAGCCTGATCTGTTCAGAGAATTGTTAAGGATGCTTCTCCAGTTTGTCGATTTGTCAATCATCATTATGCTTGTAACATAAAAATGTGTACCATGCTTTCATCTGTTATAATATAAATGTTTTGTTTTATATTAAAAATATGCAGAATAGCATCTATGCTTAGAACAGTTTAAAGGACAAAAATCTTTTCGGTATGTTATTTAAACGAGTGTAATCTATGAATTTGTGTTAAATAATACATATACGAAAAAAAAAAGGAAGTGAAAATACATATTTGTTCAGTAATTATTATTCGTTGATTACTACCGAGAAAACGTACTTTGTTACTAACATTTTACCCAAAGTATGCACGTTTTTATATTTTTGTGTTCGGGTATCTTTGAAAAACTTAAGCTACGATTCACGAGAGGTGTCTCATGGTTTACTTGATTTGTAGTGCTCTCTGCTTTAATACATGTAATACGTAAATAGTTTGATTTTATTAGATTAGGTGTGTAAAAAGAGACAGAAAACTTCATAATATGTCTGCTATGGTTTTTAGATGAAACATGCAAAAACGTATGTTCCGGTATGCAGCTTTAAAATTTTAAGATTAAACGTCGCATATTGACAATGTCTTCGTAAAACTAAATCTGCAAAAACCCAGCCACAAATCATTTTAATTATTGTGCACAATCGTTTTAAATGTAAGTTTAAGTGGTACAATTCCAATTCTTACATCTACTAAATAGTTCAGTTATTTAAAGAAATAAATATTGCATTTAAGTTGATTTTGTGTAAGCTCAAACGAAAATATTAGTTGAATCGAATGCGCATTCAGCAGATTTGGCAAATAGTCATCGGATTAATCTGTTAATACAAGGAATTTTCTTTAAAATATACATACAGGCAATTTTTTTTAGGTATACATATGCATATACTTTATTTGAAAGAGTTCCCTTTAAAGCTAAAAACGAGTGTTTTCCACTCCCAAACTAAGCATGAAGTAAAATGTCGAGTTTAGAAAAGCCTGAAAATTTGGTTTGGTCGCGTAGCGCGAAGCGCTACGCAGCCAAACCAAATTTTCAGGCTTTTCTAAACTCGAAATTTTACTTCATGCGCCACGCATATTAAAAACTGAATGCACTGAAATATTGTAGTGACTAAACTTCACTTGAAATCAGTGTCTTATACGCGTGGCGCATGAAGTCAAATTTCGAGTATAAAAAAGCCTGAAAATTTGGTTTGGTCGCTCCGTGCTTCGCGCTACGTGACCAAACCAAATTTTCAGGCTTTTCTAAACTTGAAATTTTACTTCATTCTTAACTTGGGAGTGGAATACACTCCTTTAAACTTCAAACTGACCAATTTGAAGAAAACAACGAATATTTAAAAATACACAACACATAATTGGGATATGTATACTCAAATAAAAAATTACAAGAAAAAATGGTTTAAAACTTTTCTAAATGAAAGAACACTAATATACTTGCGACCTAAATAGTATAAAATTGTCATGTAACGTCAAAATTTGACACAACTAGGAAAACTCGTTGCAGATTCAACTGTCGACATACTCTCTAAAAAATGTGAGCCACACATTCCACATCAATAAGTCATAGGATATCTCTCTCGAATTCCACTATATACTAGCTTTTCTATGTATAACTTCACAATGGTTACAAAAAGTAAAATGTTTTCGTTACACTGCAAATACATGTATATTTAGCGTTCCATCTATCCTGAGACAATCTGTATATCATCCGTTTACAAATGAATATAAACGGCGAATAATATATACACAAGACAAGAGGATTATTGCATATAGGATTATTGCAGTATGCAATTTCAGCATGTTTGATAGATTAAATTAATTCCAATAATTGTAGCAAATGTTCAGCTGACCAACTCGAGTGTAATATCGACAAGCGATTAAATTCAGAAGGATTGCAGCTGAATTGGTAATTTTGCACGTATATGAGACGATTTAAACGTAAATTGATCCTGTGGATGTTTAATTGTAGGCTGTTAGAAGCAGATGTTGGGAAAACATTAATTTTATATTAAGTTAAAAATGAAAACACGCATTAAGTTCTGTAGTATCAACACTAATTTGTGGAGTAATTGGTAAATTGAGAATTAACACAAGTCAGCAAGGAACAGACGAAGCAACAAAATAATATTTGTTTTTATTATTTTCCAAGATCATTTACTTTTTCTATTTCTTAAAATTACACAAGATAAGTATGGATAAAATAAGATGCTGTTTTATTACTTGACTAAGTTTTTTAGCTGAAGTAGTGTGTTTTAGCTTGAAAACTTAAAAAGTAAATATTAAGTACTTATTTAAAATAATTACTAGACTTGCTAGTTAACTACACATTCAGTATTTAATTTAAAATTTTAATTTTAAGTATTCGAATAGCTTGGAAACCACTCTTGTTTTGGTTTCCAAGCTATTCGAATACTTAAAATTAAATTTTCAATTAGAGATTGTAAGTGCCGACAAATCGTAAAATTTGCTCTGCAATTTATTTATTTATTTATTTATACGGGTGGCCAAATACATAGAAAAAAAAATAACATATATAAAATAAATATATATAACATATATAATAAAAAATACAATAATACAATAATACAACAATACAATAACGTTACTTATGAGTTAGAATCTAAAACTACACGACTCGTACGCTTAAAATACTTCAGACTAACTCCGAACATATCAATTAAATTATAATATTTGTCAACGTTATGTATTAAGTAATTACGAGGGCTATTATACCAAATACAGATTTGTGAAATTCACAAGCAAGAAGTTGCTGATGCCGCGTTGCATGTCTGGGGATAAAACATCTATATCATGTTACAATACATCTGAGCAATCTACTAGATTGTTAAATAAGCGATAAGCAAAGCAAAGCGAAGAATAAATTCTTCGTTTATATAGTGGAAGGATGTGAAGATATTTGAGCATCATATCAAAATTGTCATAATATAAATGACAACGAGAACAAATAAGATTAACCATTTTCTTTTGGACGTGCTCAATGCTATTGATATGACATTTGTAATTAGGGGACCATACGATGGAGCAATAATCAAGGATAGGTCTAACGAATGATTTGTATAATTTTATAAATGTTCCGATGGATCTGAAGTGTATTGACAGTCGTTTTATAAAGCCAATTAATTGCAATGCTGTTGCCAAAATTACATTTACATATATGACTTATGAATTAGAGCTTACTGTCAAAAAATTCACCTAAGTCTCTGATTATATCAACTCTCTCTAAATTAAATAAAACTAGTATTCCTTTTTCTTCACTGGTTTATTTGTAACACTAAATGTACATTTGGTTCACCAAGTGAACATTTTCAATAGCTGTACTAAACGTTTAGTACAGCTATTGAAAATGTTCACTTGGTGAACGAAATGTACATTTAGTGTTACAAATAAACCAGTGAAGGAAAAGGATTACTAGTTTTATTTAATTTAATATCATCTTCACGTAACTCATACCGTTATATTAACTCTCTCTAAGATATGACTGTTCAGAGAGTAATCAAAACGCCACAGTATACTTTTTTTCTTTGAGAAACGCATAAGTTTACACTTATTTATATTTAAGCTAAGATCATTGTCATCACACCATCGAATGATCCTATTTAAATCAGTTTGGATTATGTTGCAGTCTTCCAAACACCTAATGGTTTTAAATATTTTCATGTCGTCAGCATAAAGTAGAATATTGGAGCTAATGTTGCTGCCAATATCATTAATAAAAATAAGAAAGAGTAAGGGACAAAAATGCGAGCCTTGTGGTACCCCAGATGTTGCATTAAATATAAGATCCGACATGGTACCATTAAATCTAACAACCAATTGTCTATTGCAAATAAATGATTTTATCCATTCAAGCATGCATCCAACAACAGTTTTGGGATGCATGATTGAATAGCTATTGGGCGGTAGTTGTGAATATCAGATTTAATTCCCGATTTAAAAACAGGAGTCACGTAGCAATTTCTCCACAAGGACGGAAATTTCCCATTTTTAATGGATTTATTAAATAAGATTGCTAGTGGTAAGGAGAAAGCACTAGAACAGTTTTTAATCATAGAAGGAGGAACTCCATCGGGACCAGGAGAACTACTTGTCTTAATATCAGAGCAAGAATCCAAGAAATCTGATTCATTGATAGTAAGTTTATTAAAATTTATGCCAACGTTAGGGACAAATTCCGGACCTGTGACGAAATTATTGGAATGTGACTCTTGAAAATAGGATGCAAATAGATTTGCTATTTCTTTATTTGAATTAGCAGTAATTGATTCATTATACATTTTAGATCGGAAACAAGTTGTGCTATCACGTTTGGACTTGCAATACTTCCAAAACTCATTTATATTACACGATATTTTGTTTTCTATATCACATATATAATTTATATGGTCACTGTGAATTAAAGATTTACATTGTGATCTTAATTGGGAGAAATGATTGTAGTCATCAAGTCTACCAGAAAATTTAAATTTTTTATGAGCTTTGCGTTTATCTTTAATTAACTTAATCAATTCTGGAGAAAACCATCTAGGAAACTGAGATTTTAACTTAACAAATTGCCTTGTATTAATAAATAATATAAGGCAATTCGGTACATGTGTTTTGCACGTTTTATGTTTTGTTTAAAAAAATAATCTTCTTAGAAAACGTTATATAAACATGTAGTATTGAATTTAAAGTTAATTTATGTGTTTACAACTAAATATTTCCAGGCCTTTCTGACCTCTAAACATTTACTTCATGTTTACTCAAGGAGTGGGAAATATTCGTTACGTAAATATTGAGTGTAATAATATAAAACTCAATATTGGTTGTTTAATAGTTTAACTAGCTTAAAATAAATTAGAACTATACACGATTCCATTTGTTTCTGGATCTTGCCTAGCTATGGAAAAGTGACAGTTTAAGTATTGTAAATGGGGCTGGTTGTGTTTTAAATCAGGGTTTTTAAATGTCACTGTCAGATGTTCGATTTTAAGGTTATAATTTCTGACTATTGTGATCTTACACTGTTGCCTGTTTTACAAATTTTCAGATATAAAAGGATAACAATATGCAGTTTTAAGATAACCAAAATTTACTACTTGGTTTTTGTACATACAAACACAGCAATAATATTGTATATAACAAATATAATGAATTCCAAAAATGGCTGTTTTTAGATCGTTTGCCAGAAGTAGTAGATTTCAATTCGTCAGGTCTTTGTCGTAAAATTAATTGTAATGAAGATCTCCCTACCTGAAACGTAATTATCTTTAATTAAATATATATGATAATTAAAATACTAGACATACCCCAAAAATATCTATTAAAATCGTAATAATATTGTGATGCTGTAGATTTGGATTACTTTGCCTAAAATGTTTGTAGGATTTCAGAATTTGTAACCTTTTTGATTCAGAGATAATCTTTGGCATGTTAATATTTAATATGTGCCTGAAATTATTTTTCACTTTGACATTGACACAGCATTGCAACACTAGAATAATTTGATTTAATAATAAAATGCTCGAAGAAGCGACCGCGTGGCGAAATAATTGTTGCAAGATTAACAATAAACCTCTTGAAAATTAAAAAGAGGATTACTTATGATATCATAAATTATTGCAACACTGTTAAAATAAGGAATCAGGAGTGGCAATTGATAAAAAATGTAAATGTTGATACTGCAACATAACAACACGAAAGCATGGCTAGGCGAGATCCAGAAACAATTGGAATATATTATACGTCTGTTCTCAATGAATTTAAACCAAATTGGACCAGAATTTTAAAAGAGAAAATACACCTAGTCAATTGTTTGTATTATAATTTCTACAATTAGTATTGAAATGTTGGATAAAAAGTTAAAGCATGTAAATAATTCAAATTCTATACAATACTGTTTTTTTTAAAGTTTTAATTTAATAATTTTTTCAACAATTTAAGAATTTCATTATATTATAAATACCTGAGACACAAATTGTGCATCAATATATAAACATATCAAGTCATAAATAACAGCTAAATGACTACTTGTAGAAAATATTTGTTCTACAAAAAATAATTTACATGTTTACTCTAAAATAATTAGCGAATATTCCAATTTCTAATGTTATTAAATGCTATTTATCATCCACGTACTCAATGACTTTTACCTTGAAAAGAGCAATGTTTTGATTTACGTGTACATTTTTCATAAACCCATATTGATTTACCAATTTACCAAGTTACCGATAATCGGTAATCGCATAGTATTTGATATTTCTTGTATAGTTCATTTCAATTATAATTAAAAAATGTTACAAGAAAAATTAAATGTGTGAAGCTTTTTGCAAGCAATTATTTACGAAAATTATTGGACGTTTATTATTTCTTCAAATTTTCATCAATCAAAGACTGGAATTTTCAATTATGTTTTATTAGAAACGTTTCATTAATTGATAAATCATATACAAATGTAAGGTATAAATAGTAAATGTCTTTGTAAAAGTTGTAACAAATGTATGCCTTCTAAACATTTAACTATAGTTAGTTTTAAAATAAATTTTGTACTTTTCCCTTATATAATACAAAGGGAAACGATTGTTTTTGTGACCATTTTCAAATATCTGTCGATTAACACAATTTTTCAACAATGTGTGGTTATGTGTCAAGCGAAAAATACAGTATTATTAAATGTGTGTAATTATTGCTCTACTACGCAAATCACATTTTTTATGCCGAAAGTACAAATAATTTGAGGCGATTATAAACTTTATTTTTTCTTCTTGTATTTTGATATTTATTATAATAATGAACAGAAAAAAAATTGTTTAGCTTAAAAAAATATGTTTTCCCATTAGCGCACTATGTACAAAAATAAATAATTTTAACTGTACATCTTAAATACACTTCTAAATAAAACACTTTTTACTTTGTTTAACCACTATATTTTGCACTTAATCTAAGACTTTAGTTTCGACTATCTAAAAGTAAATAAATAAAATAATTTTAAGTTGCATAAAGTAGTAAATGTTATTAATGGAATTTATAGCAAACGTTTGTTTTTTGGCCTTGTATAAAGTTATGCAGATTTAAATAATCCTAGTCTGTGAATATTAATTAAATGAGATTATCCTTTTCATTGGAAATTAACTCAATTCTTGTAAAACGTAATTCATCGTACAGGCCGACATAAGTGAAGCAATCTAGTTTATTAAAGTTTTAATCACCTCATTGTCCTAATTCACCCGCACTGAAATGAGGTTATCCACTGTCTGACTTCCAGTCGAATTGCGAGGATTAAAATACCTCAATTCAATTAAAATTCAACAATAAGTAAATGAAAAATTAATCGTTCAATAAATGGAATTTCTAATTTACAAAATTGATCTTTACACAGTGAAGAAAAAATTTACAAAGCTGTTATTGGCATCATAAAGTAAACTATGTTTTTTTTTAAATTAAGCTGCCAAAGGTATCATAAATCGTATTAAGCAGAATAAATCGCAGCAGAAGTACCTTTTATATACCATTAATAAGAAAGGAGTATGTCAAGAGCTTCGGTATATGTAGAATAGCGGACAACTGCAATGCTTGCAGTTTTGACTTTTTTCATAACGACATAAAGTCTGTACGTCGTTACCTTAAATAGTAGCGTACTGTCTAGTTGATATTTGTCTAATGTTTTGTTAGTAATTAGATATTATTTTAATATGTATTTTAATTTAATCTCGGTGAGTAACTGGTGTAACCCGTATATTTGAATAAAATAAAATAATGAAAAACTAGGGATATAATGAAAATGAATAATTTTCTACGGTAAATTTATTACAATAACCTTTTTGGCGCGATTCGAAACATTAATCCACCCTTATACATCTTCCAAAAAGCAGATGCTACAGCCTACACCCGGCATTTATCCGGCATTTATGTAATTTGTAATTGATAAAGACGAAATAAGATATTTTAAATATTTAACGGTCGAATTTTGTTCATCAATGCGAAACTGATGCACAAGTAATTAATTACAGCGATGTGATGGTCCGTTAAATGTATACCATGGTGGAATTATTAATGAATTTTAGTTATTTGTAGCAAAGCGGGGGAATTAAATACATCAGTGATAATACATCATTCATGTCCATTTGTGGAGACTTTCAGATTGAAATAGTGGTTATTAACTGTGAAATTGAATACTTCAGTCAGTCAAATGTATTGGTAGTACCGTGCGATCATTTAAATTATAATTTAGAGTAGGCGGCATATTTTTGTGCGGTTGCTTAGAATGCTAATTCAATGATAGAATAAATTTGAGGTTATGGTAAACTGTGTGTTAACGGTCAGTAGTGCCAATCTAATTTAAAATTCAAAGCCTACTCTAAATCATTTGTGTGAAAATACCGTGCGATCATTTGCACGGTATTTCCCACTGAACAAACATATAAAGGAAATTTTTCTTAAGTATTTAAATGCCAATGTATACGCTGTAAATTTTAAGGCATTTATTGTTTTTAAAAGCTGTTCAATTTAATGAGTGTTTACACTCCTTGATTTAGCATGAAGTAAAATTTAATTTATTCAGAAAATGGCCTATGCCCCTCTCAATTTTTATTGTTGAGTGTAATAATCATTATAATTTGAGGTTTTCTGTTATAAATTTTAAATATACTTAATCAAAAATTGTTGTTTATAGTTACAAACCTTAAATCATAACGGTTATTACAGTCAACAACAAAAAAATGAGCAATGAACTTAGGCCACTTTCTAAATAAACGGTTTATATAATATGTTAGAAATGTTAAATTATACGCCACTGAATGCCAAAAATTAAAAAAATAGTCTAATTTTCCTGCAATATTGATATCATTTTAACAAACTACAGCTAACTCGTAGCTCTTAATTTACAATAATTGTGATTTTAGATAATATGCATTATAAATTAAACATATTGTACACTTCAATTTGCAAAAATGTTTAACTAAATATGCCTTCACATGTATGTTTTACGGCAAAGAAAAGTAGAATCTTTCTTTGTTGAAAAAAAAATTGAGAAGACTTCCAAGCGTTAATAATATAAAATTAATTAACATACTTCGTTCGTTTAACTGATTTTTATTTTAACTTCAACTAGTTTCAATTGTCGAACATTATTATTATTATTATTATTATTATTATTATTCCATAATCATAGATGCAAAAATACACATTCCTTGAATTTTTATCAATATGCGTCAAACTTTAGCTTCTAAAAGTTTGTTTTTGCTCGCCCTATATTGTTTATTATCACATTAAAATCTATTATTTTTTTATCGGCCTTTTTAATTTAATTAAAACTTGGAGTTCCTCTTATTCTATACAAATGTTAAAACAGTTTTTGTTGTCCTTGTTTTAGTAATATTATTAAAATTCATATGAAATAAAATAAAACTTTAAACCTGTTTTAAATTTTTTTGTCGCATTATAATACATAAATAAACGTTTGTCACATTTATTACCGTAGGATCAAACTTAAGCAGTATATCTTGGATATCGCTTGTTTCAGGGTCAGTTGTTGAATCGTGGCTTAAGCTGCAGTTTTCGTAAACTGTTGTTATGTTAAGCTGGGCTTTATTTCGTACTGTTTTTCTGATTCTCATATTGAGCCAAGCTTATTTAAGCGTAGCTTAAGTTATGTTGGAAGTAAATATAATCTGTTTCAATATGGTACGTGTGATACTAACGGACGTGTGATGTAGATAATATTATTGTGTATGAATTTGTGTTCTGGAGGTGTGTGTTCCCACACTTCTTGAACCTTTTTCCCCCCGTATATTTTTCTTAGTATTTTCCTCTCCCATACACCTAGCATTCTAGGTTGTATGGGAGTTCCTAACGTCCAAGTTTCACTTCCAAATAATGCTATAGGTCTTATGACCGACTTGTATTTTTAGTTTTGAACTTATATTTTTATTGTATAATATTTTTCTCAGTCCTTGAATGCATCTGTTTCCTTTCATGAGTCTCGTTTGTATCTCTTTTCTCATATTTGGTTTTCTATAAAATTGGGTGCCCAAGTTTGTATAGTGTTCCACCTCCTTAAAAGTATAAGTTTTGCCTTTGTTATTTGTTATTTTGATGTTTCCATTTTCCTTGTATTCCTTGTCTGTCCATATCATCAACTTCGTTTTCTCTTCATTTATTAGTAAACCTATTTTACGGGAGGCTTCTTCCAGTTTGCTTACACACGCCTGGAGTTCATTTTCATTTATGGTTATGATGGCCAAATCATCCGCAAATGCTAAGCACTGATGTTTTTTTATGGTATAACAGTCCGGTTCTATGGAGATTTACTCGCTTTATCACTACCTCCAGGGCGCAGCTGACAATGGATCTCCCTGTCTAACTCCTTCTTTGACTGAAATATTCTGATGTTCTGTGGCCGATCTTCACCCTATTGTTTGTTTCGTTCAGTGTTAACTTTATTAGCTTCAGTAATTTGCCATCTATTCCTAGTTCTACTAGGGCCCTGTATAACTCCTTCTGTTTAATTCGATCGTATGCTTAACGAAAGTATATAAATAGCACATATATTTCTTTACCGTATTTCGGACTGGATTTCTCTTAACGCGAATACCTGATCGATCACCGACCTACCTTTTCTCAAACCACACTGGTATTCACCTATTTTTTCTCCTATTTTCAGCGTTATTCTATCTTTTAAGTGTATTGCTAGAATTTTATATACTACATTTAGGAGTGCTATTCCTCTATAATTTAATCATTCTGTTTTTTCTTCTTTTTTATATATAGGTAAGAGTATAGCTTCATTCCAATCTTTTGGAAATGTTTCCTCCTCCCAAATTTTTGCCATCAGTGTGTGGATCCAGTCTAGTAGGACTTCTTTCCCATATTTACACAATTCGGCTGTTATTTGGTCATTACCTGGACATCTATTTTTTTTTTCAAGTTTCTCATGATTTCTTCTATTTCCTTTAGGGAAGGTGGTTCGTCGTTATTTGGTTCTTTTTGTTCTAATTCTACATATTCTTCTACTTTGTCCCCATCTATCGATTCATTCAGCAGTTCATTAAAATGGTCTTTCCATAATCCTAATATTTCTTCTTCGCCTCCTATTAGTTGTATTTCTTTACTTTTATATATTATCGATCTTGTACCAGGTTCTTCTCTTTATTTTTTTAATCCACGATACAAATTTCTTATTTCTTTATTTCTATAATCCTCTTCTATTTTATCAATGAGTCTTTCGTTGTGTTTTCTTCTTTTTTCTCTTATTATTTTTTTACACTTCCTCCTTTGCTCCTGGTATCTTAGCTGTGTATGTGCGTTGCTACTTTTTAGCCAATTTATTCGTAGTTGATTTCTGTTGTCCAGCTCCACTTGACACTCTTCGTCACACCATTTCTTGTTTCTTTTATGATCCTTATTTTGGAATTTTTTTGATACTCCTTTTATTTTCTCCTTTATATCCCCCCACAGCTGATCCACATCTTTTTTTCTCTGTATCATACCTAACTGTTGATTAAGCAGCTTTGTATTCCATTCTATCGTCTTCATTTTGTAGTCTTATACCAATTTTATCCATTTTATTTTTTCGCTGGTTTTTTTCAAACGGAATTTCTTGCTTTGTTATATACATATTAATTATTTTAACAAATATTTAATCTTAAGGTTAAGGGATCTTATACAAAAAAATAATTATACATAACATTTTTCTAAACTAGAAATATTTATTTCATGTTTAATGAAGGTGTAGAACACACTGGAAAAATATCGTGGATATAAGTAAAAACAGATTAATTGTATATTTTCCAGGTATAGTAAACATTGATTTTAACACTATTTTTATATTATACCCAAATAATTTTTTTGCTTTTATATAAAATAAACATTATTATCAATTATAACTGAGTTTAGATTTAATTGAAAAAATTATGAAGAAATTGCTTTTAAACATGCATGAAAAATCAATGCGTTATTGAATAATATCGATTTTTTTTAAATTTTCCAGCCAAAAATAGAAACGTTGATAAATGAAAACAATATATTTTTACCTTTACTTTGACAGTATTTTATACGCGTGGCCCTGAAGTAAAATACTGAGTTTAGAAAAGCCTAAATATTTGGTTTGATTGTTCCGCTTCGCTACGGCTTTTCTAAACTCGAAATTTTACTTTATGCTTAACCAAGGAGTAAAAGACACTCGTTAGATTAACCTTTCAAATTAAACGATTTTCAAATACGATTATTGCCTAAAAATTTACAGCGTTTGTTACGGGGTGGGGTGATTCGCAGTTGGAATTTATATAAAATCTTCGTTAAACAATTGAGGTGTTAAACGAAGACCCACATCGCAACTTCCGGCTAGCTATTTAGTCACTGAATAATAAAATTATGCTTACCAGGGTAATCACTTCACTGATTCTAAATTAAAAGGTAAATGAAAGGTTTGAAATTGAACTTTAAAAGTAAATGAAAACTTTAGTCAAAGAGTAACAAAATGTATTAACACGAAACAAATTTAACAACGAATATAAATTTACAAATGAAGATAGAAAAATAAACAAGCAAAAAAAAACCAAAAAATCAAATAAAAAAATAACTTACGTACGACCACTGGGTCGTAAAGAATACTTGTAAAAACTTTCGTGGGCGCGGACGTGGACCGAAATTTAGCGTAGTGACGATGCACGGTTCGAAGACTTTTTCGAAGTGATGTTGACGGGTCAACAGACTTTTTTGAAGTGATGTTGACGGGTCAACAGACTATTTTGAAGTGAGTTTAGCCCTTGAAGCCGGAGGTATTTATTTGGTTTTTGGTCAACCCTCTTCCGTCTTCCCCTCTGGCGATCACCAACTTTCGTTGGTCGAAAGAAAAATGGCCAAAATAAATATTAAATATTAATATTTTGAAATACAAAATATGTCATTATATGCACGATATGATTCTGCGTCCGGGCATATATGACATATTTTGATTCGAGCTAAGAACGGGGTTTAATAGACGTTTAATTTAATTAAGCCGAAGGGGTTGACCGAATTTGCCTAAAAGTAATTCCAACGATGTGGAATGATAAAGCGCATCGTTTGGTATACCTAGCAACAATATGCATAAACAATTACGCCCACCAACTCTAAAAAACATATAAACAATAGGGGTGTTATGCCTGGACTTAGAAAATGTATAATAATAAGGAAAATATTGAATAGAAGTTTATGAAACTTCGCCCAAGCATAACGGGGAGCATAGTAATTGTTTATACATATTTGTTGCTATGTAGAACCTCGTCTAAAAGCAAATTAGTAACAATTAAATATCATGACAGCTCGCGGTTTATATCCTTCTGGTTCGAACGAACCTTATCGTGTTTGGTGTCGTTCGAATCGTCTTTCGGTTTTATAACCCCTGACGTCATGCCCGATTCTTTTGTGCTTCGCACGTACGTTCGCAGGTAGCGGCGTCCCATAGCAGATGTGGCGAACTCGGGGATAACCGGGAAATCCGTATATATTTTGGACAACCCTGGAACTGGAAATAGCGGATGCCGTAGAGCTGTCTGATGTCCGAGGGCGCCATTTGACGAGATTCCATTAGGCAACCTATCTAACTTAAATAATATCAATGTATGGCGCGGACTTTACTCATTTGGAAAATAAAAGAGAATGAAGCAATATTGTGTACTGAAAAATAGAATGAGGTGAATTGGGACCGTTGTTCCGAATATTAAAATATGTAACAAAATAACGCCCGTGGTTATGTTGCAGCTGAAATATTGCTGAATGAACAAGTTGACGACGCTTACGGAAAAGCGCCGGTAACACGTTTATGATTTAAATCAGGCATATTAATATACAGGTAAATTTTCTTTTGAGTTTACATAAGCAAACGCTGTAAAAAGTTCAGTTTAGAGCTTTAAATGAGTGTTTTCCACTCCCAGACTATACTGCTAAATTAGTATTAAAAATACACTGCTAAAGTAGAACTCAAAAATAAACTGCTAACGTAGGATTCAAAAATATTCTGATAATCATGAATATTATCAATTTCACAATATTTCAGTGTTTATACGCGTGGCGCATGAAGTAAAATTTCGAGTTTAGAAAAGCCTGAGCGTTTGGATTTAGACGCGAAGCGTCCAAATCCAAACTCAGGCTTTTCTAAACTCGAAATTTTACTTCATGCGCCACGCGTATAAACACTGAAATATTGTGAAATTGATAATATTCATGATTATCAGAATATTTTTGAATCCTACGTTAGCAGTTTATTTTTGAGTTCTACTTTAGCAGTGTATTTTTAATACTAATTTAGCAGTATATTATTTCAATTTCACAATATGTAAATGTTTTATACGCTTGGCGCATGAAGTAAATATTCGAGTTGCGACCAAACCAAATTTTCTCGCTTTTCTAAACTCGAAATTATAATTCATGCTTAATCTAGGAGTGAACAACACTCGTTTGAAGCTTTAAAATAAACTCTTAAAAAAACAACGATTTTTTAAAGATTCTCAGTAAATACACTGTAATTAGGATATGTATACTTAAAAGAAAAACTCCCTGTATATATATATATTTTCATGTATATATATTTAAAAAAAAGGCTGCATTAATTAATTTGTAACAAAGATTTGTTACAATTAATTGATTGATTGTATTTAGAATAATATTTATAAAAGAATGTATACTTCAAATTTAAAAAAAATTGTCAATAATTAAATTTCAATTTGAAGCAAATCAGATTCTTCAACTTTCTTCACATCTTTTTCAAAAATTAAATTTTAACTTGATTTATTAGTTAGAATTACAATTTATTCATAAAATTCGGTATAACCTTCTTTTGTTTTAATATTTATTTAATTAAACCAAACAGGTATAAAAGTCAACATTATACAAATTTTTGTTAGTTATAAGTTATAATTACAATTTATTTATGCAATTCGTTATAACCGTCTTTAAATATAATATTTAAATAAACAAAACAGGTATAACAATTATTATAAATTTGAAAAATTATGTTAGCCATCTTTTTCGGTGCAATGTTCTGATTTTTTACAAGTAATTTTATGGCTTTAAACGATGATAGCGTTTTTTCCTGGGGTAATAATTATACTATATCACAGATTCTATTTAAAATTAAGTGCTCTTTAATAATCAGTGAGGATATTTTAAATAAATAAATATGAAGGTACTTCTATGACTAATATTTAGGTTTGCTGCGTACGTTTTCTTCTTTGGGAAATGTGAGACAACAGTAAAAAGATTGAGAAAGATTGATATGCTCAGGTATAATATACACTGCAAATTTAGCAACATTCGTTGGTTTTCAATAGCGTTCAATTTGAAGCTTCTAAAGAGTGTTTCCACTCCCAGACTAAGCATGAAGTAAAACTTCGAGTTTAGAGAAGCCAGAAAATTTGGTTTGGTCGCATAGCGCGTAGCGCTATGCGACCAAACCAAATTGTCAGGCTTTTCTAAACTCGAAATTTTACTTCATGCGCCACGCGTGTAAAACGTTGATATATTGTGAAATTGAAATAATATACTGCTAAATTAGAATTAAATGTAACTGCTAATGCAGGTTTGAAAAATATTTTGCTAAACATGAATATTACCAAACCAAATTATCAGGCTTTTCTAAACTCGAAATTTTACTTAATGCGCTACGCATATCAAACACTGATTTAAAGTTAAGTTCAAAACATATGGTCTTAAACAATTTGTGTGGCTGTAACTCCTCTTCTGGGTGAAGAATTCAATTTCTGTTAATTGTATCTTGAGCTATAGTTAATTCTGTATAAATTACCAAGTTTTTGAAGTTTTTAAGTAAATTTTGATTTTTTTTACAAATTACCAAAAAAAAATCCATAAAAATATTCAACATTTAAACTTATTTTTCAATTGATTAGCTATAATTTTTTCAGGCAGTCGAAATTTTACTGCATGCTTAATCGGGATATATATACTCAAAAGAGAAGTTCCCAGTATGCTATTACTGGAGCTGTAGCAAAATTCTGATACAAGTTTGACATTTTGAGGTATTTATAATACGTTTTCAATGTCGGGTTAACAAGCTTCATCATTTTCCAATGCTCTCCGATAATCGAACTTTATAGAGGCAAAATAAGATTAATTTCGTATCGACTAACTGCGGGCATTTGGAAAATTATCATGTACAGAAGATCGGTTTACGAGGGAGCGTTATTGGAATTTAGTGCTTTCAGAGATTGCCTAGCATTCGTGATTAGCTCAATTTATCGAGGCAAAGTTTAACTCAGAAACTTGCTTTTAATACAGTTATGTTCTAAATTTTAGAATTGTTAAATTATTATTGATAATAACATCTAATTATTATAACTAAACAATTCAGGGGTATTCCCCCACTGAGCAAAAAAAAACAAACAACGTTATATCAACAAAGTATCAACATTAAACGTTGTTTTATTCTTGATGAAACAATTCTTAATTGTGTTTGCCCAGTGGGCCATATAAAAGTTAGTTTATATTATTTAGCTAAATTATTATGAAAAACTGTGCAATACATTAAATTCTACATTATTCAATTTAGTGGGACACATTTTATTTTGAGAGTTTATATTGTTACTTTATCATGGAAAACTCTTGAAATAAAATGTATCCCGCCTTTTTATATTATCAACATGACTTACCTTTAGATTTTTGAAATCCTGATGTATTGATTTATCTTTAATACCTGGAGAGCGTTCTATGTCACGTTTTGGTGTAGGAATAAAATGCGACAAAGCGTAAGATTTCAGGATACAGGAAGAAGCACAACAAACAGCCGTCTTTTTCCCAGGAGGAAGCGTCACAATTACCAACCTCGATCAATGTTAGTGCTATCGTATGTCAGTGCGTATTCACGTGAAGAAAATAATCATGATATTAGGACGTTGAAGAGATTATTCCTTGAGCGGTATAATTTGCCACGTTCTCAATGAAACATAGAAATAGTTGATTAAAAACATTGAATTTGGCTTAAATAGAGTTTTCAACTCTGAACTGATTTCAAAATGCCGTAGAAGTGAGATGTTATGTTAAACTAAAGTTTAAATATCAACTCAGTTTAATAGTAGAACTTTAATTTTAGTATAACTGGCTCTGTTGGAATTAATTCATCACGTATTTAAATTTGTTTCCACTGTTAAATTAAACATTTTAGGTATGGAAGATACTGTTTTTATTAACTATTGGAAATGAATTACAAACAAATGTTCATGTTTGATAATGGCAAACTAAATTTAACAACACTGCACAAGCACATTAAATAAAAACATGTTAAAAACACAACGTTTATTATCAATACTAATTGATAATGGTCACTTAAAAGGAAATTAATGTTATATTATTAGAGTATTACAATAACACCGAGGCGGTAAAAAAAACGAATATATATTATTTAAGAAAAATATAAAGCCACGATTAAATTTAAATAACCTTAATAATACAGTGCGACACTAACATTTTGAATTGAAATATGAAAACAAAAATGAAAAATTTGTGTAAAATAAAAATTCATTGAACTGTTTTTTGCCATTTAAGTCAATTAAGGATATTATCAAGATCTGAAGTTTCGAAGTTTTTTTATCAAAAAGATCACCTACAATGGCCTTATAAAGATCAGATTCGTAACAAGACACGTAGTTTTGGATGAAAGAAGTTAAATAATTTTAACTCGATAAGTTTTTCAGTTTTGGATGAAAAAATTTAAAAAAAAACGCATGAAACGACATTTTAATTTTTCATGCGTTTTTTTCTTGTTGAACTTTTTTCATCCAAAGTTGAATAATCAATCGAATTAAAATTATTTAACTTCTTTCAGCTTAAATTACGTGTCTTATTGCAAATCTGATCTTTATGAGGCCATTTTAGTTAATCTTTTTGATGAAAAAATTCGAAACTTCAGATCTCGATAAAATTCTTAAACGACCTAATATCTCAAAAAAACAGTTAGATTTATGTTTTTCTTTGACACACATTTTTCATTTTGTTTTCAGATTTCAATTCAGAAAAAAAAAGTTTGAATCTGTCGAACTGTGTAATTTACAAATAGGGATTCCAAAAAGTCGAAGCTCACAAAAATAAGCTAAAGAATTTCGAGAATGTAACAAAATAGGATAAAACTAAGAAAATCATCAAAATAGGAAAATATTGGAAGTATTTAACAGATAGACATAACCGTCAGTATTTGCAAAATTGGAACTGTAAAAATTGATCAAATCGCTACAAAATAAAAACATTTTCAGAAAATACGGAAATTTCTTAAAACATAACAACATTTATAGAACATGAACACGAAACATGAAAATGATTAAAGTCAATTAAAATCATGAATTTTAACAACAATTTTGCTGAAAAGTTCACAGTTGTTGAAAACCGAGAGGGTTACTAAATTTATATAATTCATAATACGGGAAATGTTTCTTTAAAGTATACATTTTCTCATGATTACAGTGTTTGGTATAATTTTAGGAATCCGCTGTTTTTATAAAATCGGTTCATTTCAAGCTTCTAACCAGTTTTTTTTATTGATAATGAGCACTTTGTGTTTTGAAATGTATATCTAACGATAAAAATAAAAAGTGAAGTAAGGAATAACAGTATTTTTTTAGTGTAATAATCACTTCACGTAAACTCAAAAACATACAGTTACTCCTAATGAGTGTTTACACTCAATGGTTAAGCACGAAGGAAAATTTCGAGTTAATCAATTAATATTTTTAGGGTATTTTAAACTCGTAAGGTTACTTTATGCGCCACGCATATTAAACACTGATTTAAAGTATAGTTCAGAATATACTGCTAAAGTTTGATCTTTTGTTAATAAATAGTACAATTGTTTATTTTGTGTAAAAAAATCTTAAAAAATGTTCTTTTAATTATTCTTACATATCCAAAACCAAACCGTTTGAATTTTAAAAGCGCAAGATATGGTTAGATGAAATTAACAACTAAAACTCAAAAATCACTTTATGCTTAATCAAGGAGTGGAAACACTCGTTAGAACCATTACAAAAACAAAGAATTCCTCTAAAATATTTTATTCGTGACTTTATTTGAACATCGGAGCAAGAACTTCGAGAAAAATTTTATTGGCTTTTTTTCTATCTCCTCTTTAAAGTTTAAAATAATTGTTGATGAAAAATGTATTCGGTACTTCCCAGCGAGGTCATGTTATTTATTCAAAAAATACGAATAATAAAATGACCAACTTTGCTGCAATAGATTTTTGCAACTGAAAATAGTGTGAGACTAGAATTGTATAAACAGATGCAGGAAAGTGTATTTGCACATATTTTAAAATCAGGTTAAAACGCAACTTTCTCTGTTTGTCTACGCTTCAATTTTCCTCCTAATCGATCAACAAATAATAGCAAGAGATTTTTCTTAGAGTCAAAAACTTTATTATGAAATACTAATGTCCGGTTTCACCAACGTCAATTAAATCGTATTTTAAGATTAAATACATTTGTCGATTGAGATAGATTTTCCATGTCACCAACGTCGAAAAATATGAAGTAGGTAATATTTTTTTAGCATGTATTCAACTATTATTAGAGTTTATTCGATGAATAACTATTTGTCGATTTACCTTAGGTAGGTGAAACCCAACATACCGGGTGTTCGATAAAAAATGCCTAACGCCATGACTCACTTAGTTATTGACCTATTTGAATGAAATCAAAAACAAAGTCAATGGCCGTTATAATACTATAAATTGACAGCAATTATATATTTTTTTCAAATTTACCTTCATTGCCAAATAATAGTCATCTTTAAATTTTGAAACGGGTACATATACTTTTCTTATTTTATTATATCTATGCTAGAAAAATATATATTAAATCTTATTTACATGATTTTTTTGCAATAAATTTCGCCTTGAAAACATTGGCCTTTACTGTTTAAATTGTGTATTAAATTAAATATAATCCGTGTGTTTCGTTTACTAATGTATTATACATTCACAGGTAGATATTTTTTTAAATGTAACTGTATTATTTAATCAATAGTTCTTTTCTTAGAAATAGAATATTAACTCATTAACTGTCGAGCAAATTATAAAGTTAACTCTAAAAGTTAATTTTAGGTAAAACTGTGCACTTCTTATTATGATTTCAATTAATGCGTTATTATATTACATATTGGGGTATTTGGTTTTAAATATACCTTATATATACGCTGTCAATTTTCACGCATTAGTTGATTTTATAAAAGAGTTCAATTTATAGTTGAACCGAGTGTTTCCACTCCTAGACTAAGCATGAAGTAATATTTCGAGTTTAGAAAAGCTCCGCGTAGAAAATTTGTCAAGGGTTGCGCAGCGACCCCAGACAAATTTTCACGGGGCTTTTCTAAACTCGAAATTTTACTTCATACGCCACGCGTATTAAACACTGAAATATTGTGATGTTAGAAATGCACTGTAAAAATGAGTCGTAATGGAGATATTGAAATAACAAAATATTTACATTTTTTTCATTTATTCTCAAGTTAGCTCAAATAATACAATGTATTAAATTAACTTATTTAGTTGCTAATTAAAAAATGATATAATATCATGTTGTTTATTGCATCAATGGCGCTTAATTTAACCCATTTAATACTAGCACTACTTATTTATTCTACATTAAGTTGTAACGAAGGTACTTATTTGTTGGATCATTATAATTCATGTTTGACAAAACCTCATAATAAATGAAATTTGCGACTTATTATCCAAAGCACACTTATTATAATTTTTGAAAATTATAATTTTAAATAGAAGATTTATTTAAAATTTGTTATGACAAAAATTTGAACAAAAACAATATTCATGTATTTCTTAGTATTTAAACTGCCTTTGACTAGTTTTTAGTTCAATACAAGCGGTCAATAAATGACACAGTTATGGCGTTGGGTGTTTTATATCAAACACCAGGTATATATATATATATATATATATATATATATATATATATATATTCTTAAAATGAAATGTATAAAACAATATTTTTTAGGGAAAATAGTACTCTTATGAATCACTTTGGTATTTCTTGCGTTAGGAATATGGAATATATACTTATATTTTAAATTATAGGAATATAAACGAACATATACAATTTTATTTAGGTGTAAAAAAAACGTATATCACTTGGCAATAGAAGTGTGGTATATATTTGGCTTAAAGTTTAATTGAAGACATTTTTGGAATCACAAATGATATGTATGTATGTATGTAGTATGTTGTTAGTTCTGTATTCCGGAAAACTTTAAAATACACTTGATTTAAATGCGATAGGAACTAATTAATGTGGTTTAATTAAAATTAATGATATGTTGTGAAGATTGAAATATATTTACAAAATGTATTTTTGGTATTTGTGCTGTTTCGCAAATTAAACACTTTATTTATAACTTACATAAATATAATTAACTTTCATGTTAAGAAAATAATATGAATTCGAACAGAAAATAACAAAGCTTTCGTGTTATTATTCTGAACATTATGCAATTATATGCTATTATTATGTTAATAGGTTTCATGCTTTTAATTTCAATTCATGAAAATCATATGATTTTAATAATCAAAATATAGTTGTTTAAAAGTAATTAAGTACAATTAGCCCCTAATCGCACTAAAAGTGTTTTACTTTTTATTTAAATCATGTGTGGATTGTTTATTATTTACGTAATCTCATTAAATATTTCAACTAATTAATTTCCTTCACGTTAAAGGCACTTATCGGAATTCGGAGAGGAAATAATTAAGCTTTCGAGCTTAAATGTGAATTATATATAAAGCACCACAGCAAAAGTAAGCTTCGTCGTAACATCGCTTTAAAATATAGAGCGTTTAAAAGTTTTCATTCATGTTTGCAACCTTTAAGAGTCTTAAAGCGCATTCTGTACTAAAATAATTTGTACGACAAATAAATTTGCGTCTTGTTTAATACTCGAAATGCATAATGTTCTATAGAATTACAATTACAAGAGTAATAACTGAAATACTTACCTATTTTATCTATAATTGTAGGAAATAATAACAAATATAAAGTACCCTTTTGGCCCTGACGGTTGCATTTGCCA
The DNA here is from genome assembly GCA_932526585.2 of Philonthus cognatus. Classification (NCBI taxonomy): domain Eukaryota; kingdom Metazoa; phylum Arthropoda; class Insecta; order Coleoptera; family Staphylinidae; genus Philonthus; species Philonthus cognatus. The sequence goes on along the minus strand of OW052241.1, from coordinate 64,492,916 downwards.
CCACTCAAATTTGGTAAACATACTGTTGTAACTTTTCCAATAATCGTTTGTTTTTATAATAGTTTAATTTAAAGTCCTAAACGAGTTTTTCCACTCCCAGAATAAGCATAAAGTACTATCAACGGGAGGAAGGGAACCCCACGCTGATTACCAACTAGCTCAGGTTGGTTGAGTTAAAGAGAGATGAGCAACTAACTTTTGAAACACATATGCTGTTTTAAATTATTTATTTTATACAAAATAAAACAAATAAAACATTAAAACAACAAATAGAATAAGAACAAGAGAAACGGCTCAGTCAACTTAGCCCCCCGAAGTTTGACTTTTTTGAAATAAAAACTATTGCGCTAGACGGGCCTTAGCTAGCGCAAGCTAGCCCCACAAAAATTAGAGCTAGCGCCATTTACACAGGAAAGTCAACGCTAGGTTAATGCTAGCCCCCCGAGTTTGGATTTTTCAAGTTTTTTTACACTATTCGGATTCCTCAGAGCTAGCACCAGCTAGCGTCACCAATTTAAAAGCTAGCGCTACCCCCGCAACCCAAAAAAAAAAATAACATTTTTAACCCCAGCCCCCCGAAATAAGATTTTTTTATTAAAATTGGGTGGAAAAGGTAGCTTAAAGCTAGCGCCACCAAAATATGAAAAAAATATTCTCTCAAAAAATCAGGTAAACATATATTTACATCCAATTTTTAATACGAGAGCTTTCAGATCCTGTGTGCGTATAACCATTTAATTGCTGAATTTCAATGCAAAATAATATTTGGCATTTCAAATACTGCTTCCAAAGATATTTCGGCGTTAAAATTACTTTATTTATGTTCATAGCTACACTAGCTATTAGAAATATGATGCATGAAAGACAGTAGCGTAACTGACAATTGTGTCTTTACTCCTTGTTAATTTAAATCGTTATAACTCGGAAACTTACAATACGATTTCAATTTTTTTTTTCGTCAATGGAATACCTGAAGTAATGTCCATAAACAATGCTAACGAGAAAGCTAGCGCCAGCAAGACAGTGGCGTACCTGACGATTAGTTTTTTACTCTTTAATAATTTAAGTCGTTATAACTCGGAAACTAACGATACGATTTCAATTTTTTTTTCGTTGTTGGAATACCTTAAGTAACGTTCTTTAACTCTGCTAACACGAGAGCTAGCGCTAGCAAGACAGTAGTGTACCTGATGATTGTTTTTTTACTCCTTGATAATTTGAGTCGTTATAACTCCGAAAGTAACAGTACGATTTCAATTTTTTTTTTCGTCGTTAGAATACCTAAAGCGATATTCATAAACACTGCTACCGAGAAAGCTGAGCCTAGCAAGACAGTGGCGTACCTGACGATTGTTTCTTTTACTCCTTGATAATTTAAATTTTTATTTCGTTGATGGAATACCTATAGTGATGTTTAATAACACTGCTAACAAGAAAGCTAGCAACAACAAGACAGCGGCGTACCTGACGATTGTTTTTTTTAGTCCTTGATAATTGAAGTCGTTATAACTCGAAAACTAACAGTACGATTTTAATTTGTTTTTTCATCGTTGGAATACCTAAAATAATGTTCATAAACACTGCCAACAAGGGAGCTAGCGCTAGCAAGGCAGTGGTGTACCTGACGATTGTTTTTTTACTCCTTGATAATTTAAGTCGATATAACTCGGAAACTAATGGTAGGATTTCAATTTTTTTGTCGATGGAATACCTAAAGTAATGTTTGTTAACACTGCTAACCAGAAAGCTAGCACCAGCAAGACAGTGGCGTACCTGACAATTGTTTTTTGATATGTTAAGTCAAACTCGGAAAGTAACAGTACGATTTCATTTTTTTTTTGTCGATGGAATACCTAAAGTGTTGTTTATTAACAGTGCTAACGAGAAAGCTAGCGCCAGCATGACAGTGGCGTACCTGACGATTGTTTTTTTACTCCTTAATAAGTTAAGTCGTTATAGCTCGGAAACTAACAGCACGATTTCAATTTTTTTTCGTTGATGGAATACCTAAAGTGATGTTTATTACCACTGCTAACGAGAAAGCTAGCGCCAGCAAGACAGTGGCGTACCTGACGATTGTTTTTTTACTCCTTGATAAGTTAAGTCGTTATAGCTCGGAAACTAACAGCACGATTTCAATTTTTTTCGTCGATGGAATACCTAAAGTGATGTTTATTACCACTGCTAACGAGAAAGCTAGCGCCAGCAAGACAGTGGCGTAACTGACGATTGTTTTTTTATTCCTTGATAATTTAAGTCGTTATAACTCGGAAACTAACAGTACGATTTCAATATTTTTTTTCGTCAATGGAATGCCTAAAGTGATGTTTATTAACACTGCTAACGAGAAAGCTAGCGCTAGCAATACAGTGGCGTACCTGACGATTGTTTTTTTATTCATTGATAATTTAAGTCGTTATAACTCGGAAACTAACAGTACGATTTCAATATTTTTTTCGTCAATGGAATACCTAAAGTGTTGTTTATTAACACTGCTAACGATAAAGCTAGCGCCAGCAAGACAGTGGCGTACCTGACGATTGTTTTTTTACTCCTTGATAATTTAAGTCGTTATAACTCGGAAACTAACAATACCATTTCAATTTTTTTTTTTCGTCAATGGAATGCCTAAAGTGATGTTTATTAACACTGCTAACAAGAAAGCTAGCGCCAGCAAGACAGTGGCGTACCTGACGATTGGTTTTTTACTCCTTGATTATTTAAGTCGTTATAACTCTGAAACTAACAGTTCGATTTCAATTTTTTTTTTCGTCGATGGAATACCTAAAGTAATGTTTATTAACACTGCTAACGAGAAAGCTAGCGCTAACAAGACAGTGGCGTACCTGACGATTGTTTTTTTACTCTTTGATAGTTTAAGTCGTTATAACTCGGAAACTAACGGTACGATTTTAATTTTTTTTTCGTCGATTGAATACATAAGGTAATTAATGTAGTTATATGAGTTACGTGAAGGTGTTAAGTCACTTAATTAAACACAGTTATATTCCTTTCTTCACTTTTATTTTTCTTGCTGGATGTACATTTCGGGTACTAAGTACCCATTATCAATAGCTAACTGAATAAAACACGATAAATGTTTACAATATATACCTACTCGGATTAGGCGGAAATACCAAGAAAGTAATTTGAATTTTGAAACGAATGCGGTATCTTGGAAATGGGGGTGTTGGGGATTATTCGGCTTCGGACTTGGGAGGGTTCACAATAGTGTTAATTAGGGTTATCTGTTGGGTAATAAATTTAATAAGGGGTTCATTATTGGGCTTAAATCAAAGGTGAGTAGTTCTGTCTTATTTTTCATCATTTCTACCGCTTCCAACATGTTTAATTGATACCTGCTAGATTCTTTTAATAATTTGACTCTATTTATGTTGAATTTATGGCCTGTTGTCAAAGTATGATGAGCAATTGCTGATTTGTCAGGGTTTTGGCTTTTGATGTGGTACATATGTTCTTTGAATCTGATGTGCACGTTTCTTTTTGTTTGTCCAATATACAATTTAGTACAATTATTGCAATTGACTGAGTAAATCCCTGAATTCAGCAACTGGTCTTATTTTTCAAAAGTATTACCGAATAACATTTTAAGTTTGGTATTGGTGTAATGTGCCGGAATGAAATTGTATTTTTTTAATATTTTTTTTAAATGTTGGTTGGATTTTGGCCCATGAATTATTTTTATATATTTCTTATTATTGTCTGGTTCTAAAATTGGTTCTAAAGTGGTTGTGGATTGGATGTTATTATGTCTTATGTGTCTGTTAATTAATTTTTGAATTTTTCTCTTATTATAGTCTAAATATTCTGCAATTTTAAATTTAAATTTATTTTTTTTTTCCTATTTTCTTTTGAAATTGGGAGTTTTACTGCTCTGTGGATTATGCTATTAAAAGAAGCTAATTTATGTTTAAATGGGCTGTGTGAACTTGAGTGAATATAATTGAAAGTGTATGTGGGTTTTCTGAAAATATTGAAATCTAGTTTATTTTTGTTTCTAATTACTATTAAATCTAAAAATGACAGTTTGTTGTTGAATTCTAATGCAAATGTAAAATTAATACTAGGGTATAAGTTGTTGAGGTTATTGACAAATTGTGTGATATCTCTATTTGGTTCAATAATAGCAAAAATATCAACTACGTATCTGATCCATATTCTAGGGAAATAATCTAGAGTGTTTTTGGCCGGATTTTAGAAATGGTTCATAAAAATGTTTACTAAGAATGGTGAAAGCGGGTTACCCATAGCGGTACCAAATATTTGTAGAATTTTCCGTTAAATTCAAATGTGGTAAAATCCATGACAATTTTGGTGAGTTTAATGTAATTATCTATTTTGTCTTTTGGGACGCAATTTTCAATTAATAAATCTTTTAAAATGTTTATGGTTATATCAATAGGTATACTGGGAAGCAGTGACTCTACATCAAAAGAAATTAATTTTTCATTTTGTTGAATATTTGTGTTGGTTAATTTGTTTGTGAATTAAATAGAATCTTCAACGGAAAATTCGTTATTTATTTTTAATTGTTGGAATTCATGAACCAGCTATTTTGCAATCTTGTACGTAGGTGCGTTGATATTGGAGACAATAGGTCTATATTTATTACACGGTTTATGGATTTTGGGTAGGCAATAAAATTTTGGTAATTTTGGATTACTGATTTTTAATTTATATGTAAGCTTTTTGTCAATAAAACATGTTGGAGTTTTAAGGAAGTTATTGATTTTGTTTGTATACGTGTTTAGAGGATTTTTTGTTAGTTCAATATATGCGCCGGATTCTAACATTTGTTTCACGTTGTCAAAATAATCAGATTTGTTGACAATTACAATCGCATTACCTTTATCCGACTTCAGGTAGAAAACGTCTTCTTCTTTAAGGTTTTTCAAAGTATTTATTTCCGGGTTATATTTTCTGCGCTGACGGTTATCTTTGTTCTTCATTAAACATTTCTGTATTTTTCTTTTGTGGTAATGCGGAACGCTGTTGCTTCTTCTTCTTTTAATTTCATCGCGGCAATTAGTAGGTATAAATTGTAAACATTTATCGGTTTTTATTCAGTTAGCTATTGATAATGGGTACTTAGTACCTAAAATGTACATCTAGCAAAAAAAATAAAAGTGAGAAAAAGAATATAACTGTTTAATTAAGTGACATGAAGTAATGTTTATTAACACTGCTAACGAAAAAGCTAGCGCCAGCAAGACAGTGGCGTACCTGATGATTGTTTTTTTACTCCATGATAATTTATGTCGGTATAACTCGGAAACTAACAGTTCGATTTCCATTTTTTTCTCGTCGTTGGAATTCCTAAATTTATGTTCATAAACACTGCTAACAAGAGAGCTAGCGCTAGCAAGACAGTGGCGTACTTGAAGATTGTTTTTTTACTCCTTGATATTTTAAATCGGTATAACTCGGAAACTAACAGTACTATTTTAAATTTTCTTTCGACGTTAGAATACCTAAAATAATGTTTATTAACACTGCTAACAAGAGAACTAGCGCTGTCAAGACAGTGGCGTACCTGAGGATTGTTTTTTACTCTTTGATAATTTAAATCGGTATAACTCGGAAAGTAACAGTACGATTTTGATTTTTTTTGAATACCTAAGTATTGTTCATTAACACTGCTAACAAGAGTAAAAGAACAATCCTCAGGTACGCCATTGTCTTGCCGGCGCTAGCTTTCTCGTTAGCAGTGTTAATAAACATCACTTTAGATATTCTGTCGACGAAACAAAAATTGAAATCGTACCCTTAGTTTCCGAGTTATAACGACTTAAATTATCAAGGAGTAAAAAAAACAATCGTCAGGTACGCCACTGTCTTGCTGGCACTAGCTATCTCGTTAGCAGTGTTAATAAACATTACTTTAGGTAGTCCATCAAGGAAAAAATAAAAATTAAATCGTACTGTTACTTTCCGAGTTATAACGACTTAAATTATCAAGGATTAAAAGAAACAACCGTCAGGTACGCCACTGTCTTGCTAGCGCTAGCTTTCTCGTTAGCAGTGTTAATAAACATCACTTTAGGTATTCCATCGACAAAAAAAATTAAAATCGTACTGTTAGTTTCCGAGTTATAACGACCTAAATTATCAAGGAGTAAAAAACAATCGTCAGGTACGCCACTATATTGCTTGCGCTAGCTTTTTTGTTAGCAGTGTTAATAAACATTAATTTAGGTATTCCATCAAGAAAAAAATAAAATAAAATCGTACTGTTACTTTCCGAGTTACAACGACTTAAATTATCAAGGAGTAAAAACATATTCGTCAGGTACGCCACTGTCTTGCTGGCGCTAGCTTTCTTGTTAGCAGTGTTAATAAATATCACTTTATGTATTCCATCGACGAAAAAGAAATTGATATCGTACTGTTAGTTTCCGAGTTATAACGAGTTAAATTATCAAGGAGTAAAAAAATAATTGTCAAGTACGCCACTGATTTGCTCGCGCTAGCTTTCTGGTTAGCAGTGTTAACAAACATTACTTTAGGTATTCTATCGACGAGAAAAAAATTGAAATCGTACCATAAGTTTCCGAGTTATATCGACTTAAATTTTTAAGGAGTAAAAAACAATCGTCAGGTACACCACTGTCTTGCTAGCGCTAGCTCCTTTATTGGCAGAGTTTATGAACATTATTTTAGGTATTCAAACGACGAACAAAAATTGAAATCGTATTGTTAGTTTCCGAGTTATAACGACTCAAATTATCAAGAAGTAAAAAAACAACAGTCAGGTACGCCACTGTCTTGCTGGCGCTACCCCTCTTGTTAGTAGTGTTTATTGACATTACTTTAGGTATTTTAGCGACGAAAAAAAAATTGAAATCGTACTGTTAGTTTCCGAGTTCTAACGACTTAAACTATCAAGGAGTGAAACAAATCGTCTGGTATGCTACTGTCTTGCTGGCGCAAGCTTTCTTGTTAGTAGTGTTATAAAACATCACTTTAGGTATTTCATCGACAAAAAAAAAATTGGAATCGTACTGTTAGTTTCCAAGTTATAACGACTTAACTTACCAAGGAGTAAAAAAACAATCGTCAAGTACGCCACTGTATTGGTAGCACTAGCTCTTTTGTTAGCAGTGTGAACATCAGCTTAAGAATTTCAACGACAAAAAAAAAATTGAAATCGTATTGTTAGTTTCCGAGTTATAACGACTCAAATCATCAAGGAGTAAAAAAACAACCGTCAGGTATGCCACTGTCTTGCTGGTGCTAGCTTCTTTGTTAGCATTGTTAACAAACATTACTTTAGGTATTCCATCTACCAAGAAAAAATTGAAATTAAACCGTTAGTTTCCGAGTTAAAACTACTTAAATTATCAAGAAGTAAAAAATCAATCGTCAGGTACGCCACTGTCTTGCCGGAGCTAGCTTTCTCGTAACAGTGTTAATAAACATTACTTTAGGTATTTTATCGAAAAAAAATAAAGAAATTGAAATCGTACCGTAAGTTTCCGAGTTATAACGACTTAAATAATTAAGGAGTAAAAAAACAATCGTCAGGTACGTCACTCTCTTGCTAGCGCTAGCTTTTTCGTTAGCAGTGTTATTAAACATTACTTTAGGTATTCCATCGACGAAAAAAAAAAATGAAATCGTACTGTTAGTTTGCGAGTTATAACGACTTAAACTATCAAGGAGTAAAAAAAGCAATCGTCAGGTACGCCACTGTCTTGCTGGCGCTAGCTTTTTCGTTAGCAGTGGTAATGAACATTGTTTTAGGTATTCCATCGATAAAAAAAAATTGAAATCGTACTGTCAGTTTCCTAGTTATAACGACTTTAATTATCAAGGAGAAAAAAGATCGTCAGGTACGCCACTGTCTTGCTGACGCTAGCTTTCTTGTTAGCAGTGGTAATAAACATCACTTTAGATATTCCATCGACGAAAAAAAAATTGGAATCGTACTGTTAGTTTCCAAGTTATAACGACTTAAATTACCAAGGAGTAAAAAAACAATCGTCAGGTACGCCACTGTCTTGCTAGCGGTAGCTTTCTCGGTAGCAGAGTTAATGAACGTTTCTTCTGGTATTCTTTCGACGAAAAAAAAATTGAAATCGTTTTGTTAGTTTCCGAGGTATAACGACTTAAATTATCAAGGAGTAAAATAATAATCTTCGGGTACGCCACTGTTTTGCTAGCGCTAGCTCTCTTGTTAGCAGTGTTTATGAACATCACTTTAGGAATTTCAACGACGAAAAAAAAAATTGAAATCGTATTGTTAGTTTCCAAGTTAGAACGACTCAAATTATCAAGGAGTAAAAAAACAATCGTCAGGTATGCCAATGTCTTGCTGGCGCTAGCTTTTTTGTTAGCATTGTTAACAAACATTACTTTAGGTATTTTATTGACGAAAAAAAAATTGAAATTCAACCGTTAGTTTCCGAGTTAAAACGACTTAAATTATCAATGAGTGAAATAACAATAGTCAGGTGCACCACCGTCTTGCCGGCGATAGCTTTCTCATTAGCCATGTTAATAAACATTACTTTAGGTATTTTATCGACAAAAAAATTGAAATCGTAGCGTTAGTTTCCGAGTTATAACGACTTAAATTATCAAGGAGTAAAAAAACAATCGTCAGGTACGCCACTGTCTTGCTGGCGCTAGCTTTCTCGTTAGCAGTGTTAATAAACATAACTTTAGGTATTTTATCGACGAAAAAAAAAAAAAAATTAAATCGTACTGTTAGTTTCCGAGTTATAACGACTTAAATTATCAAGGAGTTAAAAAAACAATCGTCAGGTACGCTACCGTCTTGCCGGCGCTAGCTTTCTCGTTAGCAGTGGTAATAAACATTAGTTTCCGAGTTATAACGAGTTAAATTATCAAGGAGTAAAAAAACAATTGTCAGGTACGCCACTGTTTTGTTAGCGCTAGCTTTCTGGTTAGCAGTGTTAACAAATATTAATTTAGGTATTCCATCGACGAAAATAAATTGAAATCGTACCATTAGTTTCCGAGTTATATCGACTTAAATTATCAAGGAGTAAAAAAACAATCGTCAGGTACACCACTGTCTTGCTGGCGCTAGCTCTCTTGTCAGTAGTGTTTATTGCCCTGTTGGCAGAGTTTATAAACATTATTTTAGGTATTCCAACGGCGAAAAAAAAATTGAAATCGTATTGTTAGTTTCCGAGTTATAACGACTTAAATTATCAAGTAGTAAAAAAACAATCGTCAGGTACGCCACTGTCTTGCAAGCGCAAGCTCTCTTGTCAGTAGTGTTTATTGACATTACTTTAGGTATTTTCACGACGAAAAAAAAATTGAAATCGTACTGTTAGTTTCTGAGTTATATCGACTTAAATTATCAAGGAGTTAAAAAAACAATCGTCAGGTACGCCACTGTCTTGCTAGCGCTAGCTTTCTTGTTAGCAGTGTTAATAAACATCACTTTAGGTATTTTATCGACGAAAAAAAAATTGGAATCGTACTGTTAGTTTCCAAATTATAACGACTTAAATTATCAAGGAGTAAAAAAACAATCGTCAGGTACGCCACTGTCTTGCTAGCGCTAGCTTTCTCGGTAGCAGAGTTAATGAACGTTACTTCAGGGATTCCAAAGGAAAAAAAAATAAATCGTGTCGTTAGTTTCCGAGTTATAACGACTTAAATTATCAATGAGTAAAAAACCAATCGTCAGGTACGCCACTGTCTTGTTGGCGCTAGCTTTCTTGTTAGCAGTGTTTATGGACATTACTTTAGGTATTTCATTGACGAAAAAAAAAAATTTGAAATCGTACCGTAAGTTTCCGAGTTATAACGATTTAAATTAGCAAGGAGTAAAAACACAATTGTCATTTACGCTACTGTCTTGCATGCATCATATTTCTAATAGCTGGTATCTATGAACATAAATAAAGTAATTATAACGCCGAAATATCTTTGGCAGCAGTATTTTAAATGCTAAATATAATTTTGCATTGAAATTCAGCAAGTAAATGGTAATACGCACACAGGATCTGAAAGCTCTCGTATTAAAATTTTGATGTGAATATTTGTTTACCTGATTTTTTTAAGAAAATATTTTTTTCATAATCTGGTGGCGCTAGCTCTAAGCTAGCTTTTCCACCCAATTTGATTAAAAAAATTTCATTTCGGGGGGCTGGGGTTAAAAATGTTTTATCATTTTTTGGGGTTGTGGGGGTAGCGCTAGCTTTTTTATTGGTGGCGCTAGCTCTGAGGAATCCGAATAGTGTAAAAAAACTTGAAAAATCCAAACTCGGGGGGCTAGCATCAACCTAGCCCCCCGAAAGTTCAAACCGCTAGCTCTAATTTTTGCAGTGCTAGCTAAGGCCCGTTTAGCGCAATAGTTTTTTTCAAAAAAGTCAAACTTTGGGGGGCTAAGTTGACTGAGCCAAGAGAAACAGTGCACGAGTTACAAGGCAGACTTGGTGTGGCGTCGGCGTCGCAATCGGGATTTCTACTAGCCCAGCGGTGGCATCTGGCTAGTGGTGGTTACCGGATGGAGGCGGCGTATAAGTAGCAAGACGGCGTCTCGGTGTGAGGCGACGTCGGTGGGGTGGTGCGTCTGGCTGGATCCGGAGGCAGCAACAAACACTACGCTCGTAGTGCGTCAGGAACGACGACGGAACGGCTAGCGTTGGCGTCAGGCAAAGTTTCCTGATGTCGGTGGGTTGCTGGCCTGGCCTGGATCCGACGGATGCAACGAACGCTACACTGGAGCGTCGTTGTGGCGTCGAGGCGACTGCGCTGGCAATCGGTTTCTCGGCGTCCTGATCTAAGAACAGGAACGACGGCTGGGACGGCTAACGTCGGCGTCGGTTGTTTCCTGTTGTTGGAATCTTGTTCTGACGGCAGGAACGACGGCTAGGACGTCTGGCGTCGTCGTCGGTCAGAGCTTCCTGGCTCAGACAGAAGAGTCGATGAACGGAAGTTCCTCTTGAATCCACATGCTGTCCCCTGTACAGCACAAGAGTGGACTGCCTTTCTCGATGCCGTCCCCCGGTATTTATGTCACGAAAAATGGCTTGGAGATGATTTTGAGGACTACGTGACCGTTGGCAAAGAATTCGCTAGAAAGTAGTTATTGCAGACAAAATAATTACTTTCAGCGAACACTCAATTCCAAACAACCGTTAAGTTGCAATTTGAAAGAAGTATAGAAATTTATAATCTCTCTTCTTTCAAATTGCAACGGTGGTCATTAGTCCTCTCCCTTAAATGCCGATTTCGAAAAACCCGAAGGACAATCCGCCACACCTGCCCAGGTAGATGGTGGCCCGGGCACGGTTCGAACCGCGGGAGATAATCCTTTGGACCGGGCAATTAGTTAATTACGAACTTATTTTAAATAAAAAAAAGAATTGTAAATAATATTTACAATTCTTGTTGCCGGAGAAAAATAATCCCCGGTAACAGTACCAAAACAAATTTCTAACTTTTCTAACTCGAAATTTTACTCATGAGCCACGCGTATAAAACACTGATTTTAGGTGAAGTCAAAAATATTCTACTAAAGCAGTATGCCAAAAACGTGTATTCTGAACATCACATCAGTGTTTAGTACGCGTGGCGCATACAGTAAAATTTTGAGTTTAGAAAAGCCTGAAAATTTGGTTAATACTTTAAAGAATAACTCTCTGTATATCTGAGATAGTAATAAATAGTAATATGAAGTGTACAAAACATTTTTTTAAACCAGAAAAATTCCAGGACTAAAAGGCTTAAATACGTATACGTAAATACTAACATAAAATTAGAGTATTTTCTGTGAAGCAACTATCGATCCCAGGTTCTCAACTTAAAATAAAATACAGAAAAAAACTATTTTAAATTGTTTTACAAAATAGAAATAAAACATCCACAAAAGAGCGTAGACTCTAAAAACAAATTAAAAATAAACTGATAAGGTTTAGGAAACGGTGGAGAAATATTAAAATAAATAACATTTTTCAAATTGTAATCTGAATAATACATTAACAAATACTTAAATCTTGAAATTAATAAACGATAAAAAATCAAGTAAATATTATACAAATTTAAAAATTGCAGAGAATATGTATAAACTTAGTTTTTGTTGATATTAAATATTTAAAAAATGATATTCCAAATTTGAAACTTTGTAAACATAAACAAATTCTGCAGTTGATCAAAATATTACCAATTTGAGAAGATTACAAGTGAGAAATTGCCATGTTGTGACAAAAAGAATAGAAAAATTGACATTACAAAAGAAATTTAAAAGTTATAAGCAGTCATCTGGACTAAAATTTGTACTTAAAAATCATTATATATCAAGCAAATAACAATTTCATAAAATCAGAGACATTACTTTGAAATGAGATACGAACACTGTTCAGTCAGATAAAAGTTTCTATTTTAATACAAAATAAAGCCTCTATTCATGTTTAAAATTGCTTACGTGTTTTATCATCTCGCACTTATTTATCCAATGTTCCCATGTATCAATTCCTACCTCACAACACACACACCTCCTATACTCCTCTTCCATCCGTTCCTTTTGTCCTCTTTCCTCATTTCCACATCTCAATCGTGCCAGTAATGTTATCTCGTCATCCTTTAACTTTTGTGAATAGCGAGGGAGACCGACATGCACTTGGATCTTTTTGTAAAACGGGCAGAGGCGGCTGCTACCTATTTTCCCCTGTCTAATTTGTAGCTCTACAGCTTCCAGCTAACGTGCTAGAGGTTACCATTACCCCCAGCCCTATCTTCTCATCGAACATTTCCAAAGACCATCCTGTTTTTTCATACAATTTACATCTTTCTTTTATCCACTTTATTTCATCACCTTGCTGTTTCCACTTCCAATAACACACCGCCCATGCTTCTTTGACCAATCTTCCATTCTCTAACTCCGCAATCTTCCTTTCAAACTTCACAACCCTTTTTGCCGTCTCCCACTTCACAGACATTCTACTACATTCCTGCAGTACTACATTGTTTGGCGTTGTCTTTTCCAATCCTAGTATTCTGCAGTTGTATTCTTTTCACTCTTTCATACCCTCTTACTCCCCATACTTCCGCAGCGTATTCTTACATTATTCCCTAGCACACCTTCCAATGTATTCCTCAATCGCTCTATTGCCACTCTTGCCTTTTTACAAACGAATTCGGTATGCCTTGTATTGCTCCCTGACTTAGCAAACACGAATCCTAGATACTTAAATTCTTTCACTTTTTCGACCTCTTCGCCCTGATATCCATTTTATCTTGCTCACATTCATTCTTAACTTTCTCTTATGAAAATATCTTTCAAGTCTGTCTTTCATTTCGATGGTAAAAGCAATACACAATTGTAAATATGAATAGAGGCAATAAATTATACGGAAAAAATGTAAAATAAGGAATATATATTTTTATAACATAAAACAAATTTAATATAACGTTTTGTTTTTAAGATATGGCGAGAAAAGTAAAATTGACATTTATTTTAGCTTCAATTTTCCCCACTAGAAAGATAACTAGTTGAAATTTGTAATGCACTGTAAATACAATCTAAGAAACACAATAAACCTAACAGAAGAATTTGCCAAATTTTTCTTACGGCATGCCGCGGCAGCCATATTTTATTTTTACACGATTGAACAGAGCAGAATATTTTGGTTGAAAGTAATCTTACGTGTGAAATTAAAAAGGGTATTATTTGTGTAATAAGGGTATTGTCATACCTGCTAAAATGGAACTGTGAGTAAAACTATATCAACAACTTTAGCATAATTTTTCTGTGGATATGTGAAATAAAAAAAAGATAATCGATTAAATCTTATTCTCACTATAACTTTGTTAATTAACGAGATAAGGATTCGAAATTTTGTACACAAGATAAATAAGTTCTTAGAAACATAATAGAAATTTCATATTGTATACAGGCTGTATTTGTAAGATAAATAAATAAATTGTAGATTGCGAAATAAAATTAGGTTTAATTTATAAGTTAAAAACAATTTCTCTTCTAAATTACTAACTTTTCGATGCCAGCAATTTTAAAACTATGTTTTTTCCGGTAATTATATTTTTCTCGTTACTAAAAAGGAAACTACATTAATAATCTATAGTTAAAAGCAGAGGTGTCCAAACTTATTGACGCATTAAATCCATCTTATCCATCTTAATATTTTCAACGCCAAGGTGATCTCAGTTCAATTCATGCAGCCTTCGGTAATGTTCAACTTCTCGATGTTTGAAACTTAGAATGGAACTTGTAAGCGATTACCCTCTCGTCCAAGAGATTATTTCTAGCTATTGTAGATTGGTGCTCCAATAAACATGTGTCATTTGAAATGGCGTAAATTAGTTAAATGAATTACGTGATTGAGTTATTCCTTCTTTTCCCTTAAGCAAAGCAGATCCTATAAGATCCTATAAGTAAGACGGTAAAAAACGTGCTTACCTTGTATGGCTCATCTGAACTCGTCTGTGAAAAAATTGGCGCATGGTATGCTTAAGGTTGACCACCACTGGTTTAAAGTAATGTTCGCATGTTTGATTCATTTATATTTTCATATTTTCAATTATTTGAACCGATTAATAAAATAAAATTATCTTTAAAATAAAAGTAAACAATCTAGTTATCTTTCAAGCGCATATTTTATGTTCAGATATTCTATGCAACTGTCACTTAGTATTTTGAATTGTTATAAGCGATTAGTAAAATACAAATAACATTAAATCAAAATAATGTAAACCTTCAGGTTACTCTATTTATAACATTTTTATCTATTAAATAAAATTAAATTCCTTTATTCTTTTATCGCCTCCGTCTATCTTATTTTGCATCGAAGGGAACAGCATTCGCTATTCTTTTTGATTAAAAATAAATTATCCTTGTTTTCTTTAAATAAAAGCTACTATATAAAGCATAGGATTACAACAAGTCCGAAAATTGCCTCTGCAGTGAATACGCATTTTTATTTTATAAACGATAAAACTTCCTTTTCAATCTTAGACAAAAATATATCAATGTTTAATAAATTGTTTTTTAATTATGATATTTAACCCTTTATGCCCTGACGTTGGCATTTGCCACCACTAAAATTTGGTAAACATACTAAGATTTATTCAGTGTATATTTAACATACATGTATGCATGAGCTTTTTCCGATAATAGTTTTTTTTAAATAGTTTAAATTGCAGTCTCAAACGAGTGTTTACCATTCCCAGATTAAGCATGAAGTAAAATTTCGAGTTTAGAAAAGCCTGAAAATTGAGTTTCGTCGTGCGTAGAACTAAATTTTCAGGCTTTTCTAATCTCGAAATTTTACTTTATGCCCCACGGGTATAAAACACTTATTTTGGTAAAGTTGAAAATATTCTACTAAAGCAGTATGCTAAAATGGTGTATTCCGAACATCACATCACATCATTGTTTAGTACGCGTGGCGCATGAAGTAAAATTTCGAGTTTAGAAAAGCCTGAAAATTTAGTTTTGTCGCGTAGCGCTACTCGCTACGCGACCAAACTAAATTTTCAGGCTTTTCTAAACTCGAAATTTTACTTCATGCTTAATCTGGATGTGGAAAACACTCGTGTAAGACTGCAAGTTTAACTATTTTAAAAAAACAAACGATTATCGAAAAAGTTACAGCTCATATATACATGTATGTATATTTAATTAAAAAAATCTCAAATTTTCAGGCTTATCTAAACTTAAAATGTTACCTCATGCTTAATCTAGGAGTGAAAAACACTTGTTTGAAAGTTCAATTTGAAATATTTGTAGAAACAACGAATATATGAAGATTTACAGCGTATACAGTATATTGGATATGTATACCTAAAAGAAAAACTCTCTGTATATCTGAGATAGTAATAAATAATATGTAGTGTACAAAACATTTTTTGGGGCACCAGAAAAAATCTAGGGCTGAAAGGGTTAAGGTCAACTATTAACGAATTAAATTATTGCTGAACAAAAAATCTTAACTACAGGATTGTATTTAAAACTTATATAAAAAATACTTGAATTCTTAAATTAGCGGTAGTATCAACTATGAAATAGTTTTATTGCCATGTAATGACTTTTTTATAGATATCATATTGTTATTATTTTCTCTTACAAAACAATGATTTAATAATTTAATACTAAAGTATTTCTACATGTTTAAACATTCAATTGGAAGCAAAATCGGTATAGCGTTGATTAAATAAATACTGCATAATGAATAAATTGTATTTATGGTCCAATGAAATAATTTAATTAAGTACATTTCAACATCCACTTATTTATCGATTTATTAACGGATTTAATTTTAAATGATGCAAATATTCAACTCGAATGTATTTACAACCTTATGCAACTTTAATTGAAATAATGAATAATATATCAGATTTAATGCGTAACTTGTATTTAATGAGACAATATTTATTTATTTATTTAACGTATAAACGGTTACAATTTTTAAAATTATAATACTACAAGACTAATAATAATAAGAAAAAGAATCTAAGAACAATAAACAATGGGCCTGTTCATCAAAATGTTCAACATTCAACATGTTTGGATTTGTTTGTGATATATGTTAGTATCTAATGAACGGTACTCCTCCGGTCGGTCTATTTTGTACGATTGCAAAAATTCCAAACACGTTCACGATTACCAATCCGATCATCAGAGAATTCCCTAACAGTTGGCAGTAAACTCTCAACTGTTGTCTTTGATGGACGGGCTTATTGTGGCATGCACGCTAAAATTATTAATAGAAAAATATAGAAAATTGATAATGTAGCAAAGCAAAATGTAAAATACAAAATTATGCATTAATTGAAGATGCTCTCAAAAAGCTGGTTTGTAAAATACATATCTTAATAAATTAAAAATATTGATATAATTTGGTAATGAATTAAATGATTATAACAGCCGCAATTCGTCGAGTGGTACCAGATCCTAAACAAATGGTGATGTCTATCTCCGTGGGTGTGGTGATACTGTAGTTTATTTGGGCTAACAGATCACTACAACTTTTAAACCCGTTAACCCGATTAAATGTATAAGATACATAAATCTAATCTATTTCGTAATACATATGTGGTAATGCATACATGGTGGTTGATTTATCAGTGTCCAGCTTATATCTGCTAAAATATTAAAGATACAAAAAAGTTTAACATAAAACTTATCAGGTATAATGTCCCAAGGGCAATGATAATTACAAATTCATTTTATTTAGCCGGATAGTTTGTTGCTTGGTGGTTGCGCGACGCAAGGAGGGCAATTACCGAAAGCAACAGACTTAAGAAAATTCAAAAAAATACGTAATTATCATTGCTCAAGATACATGCATAAAATATTTCAACAAAAATAATTTTGACAAACTTAAAAAAAATGTGACAGATAAAATGTCATTGATTGTATGGAAGTATCCTATGTTCAATAAAAAAAAGGCTAATGTGTAGAACAGGGTACATACTCCATTTTTGATACGTTTTCATGGTTTCCATACACCCACTCGAGTGGTTCTTAACAGATAATTTATCTGTGTGATGGTGTGTATGTGTGTGTGTGCTTTAAGATCAAAGATGAAACGTCAAAAATGAAACGTTAAAAATTAAAAAAATCGAATACTTGTAACTTTGATAATCGACACTTTTGAGCGTCGCGAATGGTCTCGTTGTGCCGGGTGTGTTCGTACGTCGGAATTGACCTATCCATTCGGGCTTTGGAGCGCAAGCCCAGTATCGACCATGTACCCTATTCTACACATTAGCCAAAAAGAAAACCTCTAGAGTGCCTTGATTTTCATTATTTTTAAATTTAAGTTAGCTTAGAAATCGACATATAAATCGTCAAATATGATAATTATAATATAGAATTTCAGAGTTGACTACTTACAATATTTTCCATGGCACTGTAAAGGTTTTTTTTAATGAACATACGAAATCATATGTTCAACAAAAAAAACCTCTAGAATGCCATAGAAAATATTGTGGGATGGCAACTCTGAAATTAAATATTATAAATATTATGTTTGTAGTTTGATATACTAGTTCCTAAGGCGTGTAACCAACTTTAATTAGAAAAAAGATTAAATCATGGCACTCTAGCGGTTTTTTTATTGAACATACGATATCATTTTGTTATGCCGATCTACAATAAATTGACGCAGCATAGCTTTTATTATGTGTTGGATAGTAATAAATATACGAAAAATATGAGGAAGCAAAATAGATTATAAACAACAGATATCTTGACATCGATTAGTTGGCTAAGAAGGTACTAAACATAAAGTTACAAAAAATCGTTGCAAGATTTCAACAGTACATCCGAAACTAGCATGAGTAAAATTAATATATTTAATAACTGGGTTTTAATAACCAATAAAAAAATACAAATGAAAACATGAATAAGGTAATTTATAATAAATGTTTAAATAAAGATCCTTGCAACGCTAAACAGTGCATTAATCTATAATAGAAGTTCCTTCTCACGTTATGAAGCAATAGAGGTGTAATGGTTCCAACACATTGACAACCTTTTGGCGAAGCTGTTATAAATTTTTAAGTGTTACTTGATTATACACTTTTTGTTTCACTTATGGCGAAAGAAAAAAGTCAATTACAGGCAAATCGGGAGACCTGGCTGCCCATCTATCACCTCTTCTACCATTTACATGATTCGGAAAAGTACTATTTAAAAACCCATGCACATTAACCATGTCGTGCGCAGGACAGCCATCCTGCTGATACTATATTTGGTTGAAGTCTACTCCTAGAAGTGGCCTTATTGCTAAAATTATTTGATCAGAGAGAAAATCCAAATACTTTACTCTAGTAAAATTTTTCTCAATGAAGAAGGGTCAAACAATAAAATCCATTTGGCGTCATTTCCATTCGTTTTTTTATTTATACTTTTATCATTGTTTTACAGAACACCATTCTTTCAATGTCATCTTTTAAAAATATCTGATGGCCTGTTAAAATTTTCTAAGATTTGTATCTATTTTATTTGAAAACTTGTCGAACCATTTCCCTGTTAGTACGAACTTCTGTAGCAATTCGAATGCTGGATTTTGACGAATCTTCTGTCGCAGCCCTTTGTTCTCTATTGTGGTATTTATTTTTAGCAATACATCTAGTCTGTTCAAAAGCACGAACAATTCTTAAAATTATTAAACAATCTGGAATTCGCTGGTTCTTCAAAATTTGCCACAAATAAATGAATCACTTATCGAATTGCCTCCGTATACCCAGTTATTGACTTGTATTCTCTCTTCCAGAGTATAAGACATCGCGGCAGTTGACAATTGCAAATTTGCATTAGAATTTGACAAACAGAATAACGTTTATTTTTGAATACGTAGGCATGGAAACAATAATTATTAAGATTTGTCTGCTATATATTGTGTCTTCCTCTTACTTCAGAAAATCCTATTGTACTATGAATTTTACTATGCTGCGTGAAAAAATTATTGAATGGTATATTATTATAACTTAAAACACATATTACTTCATAATTTCTTACCCCGCAAATATCCTCAAAAATGTTCAAAATACCTGGTGTTGTGTATGGGAGTGTTGTTTCTTAAATTAATTTATTTCTTTTTGTAATATTTTCGTTCCAAAACGGGATGACATTTTCGATGATTAATGCTTCATGTCAGCTAACTGAAAGCATTGAAAAGCAGCGGTCTTTTTTAGTTTGAGCCAATTGGAAGCAGGGGTATTTTCACTTAAAAGCAGGGGGATTATCAGAAGTGATAATTGCCCTCGGGGAATTGACGTTCTAAGTTTTTGTAGAATGCTCTGTGAGATGAAAATGGAGCAATTACATTGGTTGCTTATTATTGAAAGATCTTATCATATGAATTGACCAGATTCAAAACCATCCATACATCTATTTATTTTTTACTTTAAGTTTTTGTATCCCTGAATTCTACTCGTCTTAGGCTACAACTTTAAAAATAAATTGATTTTCAAATTCCACCCTAAACCTTTTAAAATAAATTTTAAATAATTCCGTTGACTGCAAAACCTTTTACATTTCTCGATTGCAAAAGCTGGCATATTTTCTCGATTGCAAAACCTGCCAACTTTTTACTTAGTTTTGCATCATTTTTCTTGTCTCCGTTCGATACAAAGTTTTTTCAACACTATTTTATTTTATTTAAAAGACGCTGCAATATCATGTTTTGTTGTTTTGCTACAAGTTTGTCAAAACCCGTATGGCTGATTTTGCACCTAGGCGACTCATATGCAATGTGGAATAAATTATTTTTCCCATGGTCAACGTATTATCCGGAAAAAAGTCAAATTATATTTTTTAAAAGGAATACTCTGCATATTTTCTGAGAATCATATTCTTAATTAAAATCTGTATTAAAACTACAAACTTTACACTACTTAGAATAAATAATGAATAACTCTTGATTTGTGATTTTTGTAATTTTGTAATTATGCTTGTAATCATAATAACAAAATTACAAAAATTACAATTGAAGAGTTATTCGTTATTTATATTTATTTAGAATAAATTAGGATGCGCCTTAGACAAGTATTTTTCAATTTATACTGATTTGTTTTTAAATTTTAAATATCTTTTATTATTTCTATTATTTCTATATTTCAGGAAACCGAAAAAAATAGATATTTTATTTTTTATTTTATTGGCCTCAGCTTTCGCCGTACAGCCATCTGCCATTGTATTGTTTTATTCTATTTAATGTAACTAATTCCCACACACATATTTAATTCATTTGGATGCCACATTACATTCACACTACATCCATGGACCCGGATGAAATAATTTATTTATCCGAACCCGCTACCTCTTGGTCTGTGGGCAGGGTCTCTACCCACTCGGCAACCGAGGCCCCGATATTTTAATATCGTCCATACCATTGAAATATGTCTAAAAAAATATTGTTTACTGATCTCTATATGTACCCATAACAAAAAACGTGTTATGTGGAATTAATTATTAATAAAATTTACAATTACTGGACTTGGACAAAAATTTAAACATCTGTTCGGATTTGGGCAAGAAAATTATTTTATAAATTTCCGCCTGCGTTGCGATCTTTCGTTTTGTCGTTTTGTGTCGCTAAAAACGGTTTGTTTTTGAAAACAACCAGTGACCACTTTCTTGAGGGAGGAAAGAAAGAGACGGAAGATGAGCACCCCACCCTGAGGACAACATTTTATTCTTTGGATATATTTTTGTAAATACTTTTAACCATTACCATACGAAACTCTGTACAGTAAAGAGCAATAGAAGCAGTTTTTAAAAGTGACCTCTTGTTATTTTTCGAGTCGAAATAACCACGTGTTCTTACAAAACACACCAAACCGATAAACAAAACTATTCAACATCTTTGACTTTTTTATATGTTTATAAAATGATTGCAATTAGCTGCTAAGATGACACTATAAACTTAAGGTTTTTATTACAATAGTAGTATCCGATCAACTTTTGGTAAAAATGCGGAAACCGGAAGTGGTAGTTTACTCTTAGCATTTTTTTGCATTTTTCTTTAACATTGATCATACCAAAAAATCTGGTTAAGTTGTAGAAAAACGAAAAATTAGCATTTAATGCATATTCACTTTATGCAGTAGCTCTTTTAGTTATTTAATTAATATTATTTTAAAAATGTGAATTTTACAAATTAATTACTTTGAATAAGTAAGCTATTGCTATAAATGACGTTAGTTTTACCTTCTCATAATTAATATTTTGTGGCAAACTTAAAACTTAAAACATAAATGAGGCTTACGAACAAAGTTTGACAGGAATAAGAAACATTTGTTGAAAAATAATGTAAGTAAAACCTATTGATTTCAAGTATCTAAAATGAGGGAAAGTACTATTATAGACGTATTATATAATAATAATAATATAAAAGTTGGCAATTGATTATTTATTTTAATTTTTTTTATAATGAACAACTTTGTACAACAATTAAAGGAAATTATTGATAGATGTTTTGATTAAGGCTATGAATTTTTCTAATTTAAGCATTCGAAAATTCATTTAAAATCATATTAAAATATTCAAATATTTAAATGAAAAATTTGTGCAAACAACAATACAAATATATGATACATGTTTTTTAATGCTAAAAGTATTGCACATTTAGGTATTCGAATATGTATTCAAAACCATATTAAAATACTCAAATATTCAATTTATTCTAATATCCAAATATTTGAAGTATTCAAATGTTTTAATATTCGAATAATTAGAATTTTGGATAATTAGAATATCTGAACATATTTTTGAATGAATATTGGAGTTCTCAAATTTGAAAATTTTTATACTTTACATTGAACTGAAAGAAATCTCAGCCGGTGTGAGTAACATTCTACAATGATGCAAACATTGAATACTTAAATAAATACGCGACCAAACCAAATTTTTAGGCTATTCTAAACTCGAAATTTTACTTCATGCGCCACGCGTACAAAACACTGATTTGATGTTTAGTGTTAATAATAAATAATTAGATTTTGAATATTTTTGGTAAAACAACTGGTAACAATATTTATATGGTAATAATTGCAAAAAATAATAACATCAAATTTATTCTTAAAGAATTTGTATTCGTGATTCGAATCATATTAGGTGATTCGGATTCGTGATTCGAATCCTTCTTACGAGGATTCGTCCCAGCTCTTACAAATATGTATTTACATTTAGTGAATTATTAACTTCACAATTAAAATTATAATTTACTGACAATTCTGATTACCGTTCCGTTTAGATCGCTTCCTTTCGGTTTAAATTGGAATTTTATTAAATTATTCGTATGCGTTTTGAATGTATTGATTTTTCGTCAACACAAATGTATGTTTGTGATTTCATTGATAATCTCGATATGCGATGTACGATACGCTTATTAATTAATTCGCTGCACGTAAATTTGGGCCAACAGCGAAAGTAATTAAACGTTATTGATTGGCATTAACAAGTATTGATCAAAATGCCGGTTATTTGGAATCAGTAGATAAACCTGTTCAATATATTTACGATGTACATGTAAATATTTACACAGAAACTAATGAATTTAGATAAATATAAAAATTGGATGATTCATAATACTAGTATGTATTTTACACTGAAAATAAATACTATTATTACTGAATATGTTAATCATATATTAATAGAAAACTTTAATATATACAAAAATGTAACTGTAATAGAACTTATATTATATTATTAATAGCTGGGCGAGAAATTGAAACAGATGTATGCAGATAAAACGAAAATTCCTAAAAAGCGACTTGTTTAACTTATCAAAAATAAATTACGGTATCAAAATGTTATTATTTTTAGGCAAACTACTTAATTACTCATATTGATAAACTCCACAGACATTAGAATATCAAACAAGAATAATTCAAATTCAAAACTATTTGAATTCGAGAAAATAAGCTTTCGCTTCTTATAGTTTGCACAATTTATTTATTGTCTTAAGTTATCTTATTAATTAAGACATTGTTTACATTTTCACGAATACCATGTTCGTAATTTTATATATTATATTAAAATATGTATCTAGATTTCAAAATTCCTCACCAATTTAAATGGAATGAGCACTACAGGGATATCTCCCAACATTTTATTTTAGTCATGAATTGCAACACCAGTTAATTTTATTTATAAACAATAACATAGTAGTAACATTTAATTAAATTTGCGTATGTTCCTAAAGCGTAAACGCCATCTAATGCCCCTTAGCTCAAGTAGCATCGTATACTGATGATGGCGTTGAAGCATGAAACGCGTATATATATTATCCGGTAAATGAATGAGTACTGAACACAAATTCATATTCTTGATATTTAATTAAATATTACGCACTCTCAAATTTTATGTTCATAGCCAATTTGTTTTCTAAATGTTAAGAAAATTATTGTTTATTATTTAAGTTTACACTCATTTATGCAATATTTTAGCAGACTATTAGCAATTTTTTTTATTATTCGGTTCATGATATAATTTACGTTCCCTAACAAGTTAGGATCGATAACATTCGATTCGTGAGGATACATTAGCCTCACGAAACGCATGTTATCGATCCTAACTTGTCATAAGAACTTTACTTCTGATTGCTTTTATCATTTATCAGGATCCAACGAAACCTGTTTTGATAAAATATTAGAAAGCATTTCACTTTTCATTTAATTTTCTACAAGGTTGAAAATCTCAGTAAGTTTAAATTAATTATAGCGTTTCAGGTGCGACGCAGTTATTGAATTACGCGGGACTTTTTTGTTTAAAGATTGTCAGCACTGTTTCTGTGATTTTCATTATCAACCATCATTCCGATTAGATGACCATTTACCGTTTCTCCATTTAGTAGCAATGGAATTGTTTAGTAACGAGCAACCTATTCTTATTGAGAAAATTCTTTACAAAATGGAAACCGTTGCCAGGGCATGCTCACTAACTTTTTGTGGCCTGCTATGGCAAAAATGGAGAACGACGGGATCGATAAAATGTGGATAAGGCAGGACAAGGCTACTTGCCAGAGCTGGGACGAATCTTCGTAAAAAGGATTCGAATCAAGAATCTGAATCACCTAATATAATTCGAATCACGAATACTCGAATAAAGGATTCGTAAGAGATAAATATGATTCGATTCCAGTTTTTTCGAATCCAGTTTTATTCGAATCACGAATACAAATCCTTTAAGAATAAATTAAATTTTTTTATTTCTTTGCAATTATTAATATATAAATATCGAACCAGTTGTTTTAACAAAAATATTCAAAACCTAATTAATTATTATTAACACTGAACATCGTTCATAACAGACTAAATATCTGATTCCCTGTTACTCTAATTAAAGATGTATTTGTGTGTTTTTGAACTTTACTTCAAATCAGTGTTTTGTACGCGGGGCGCATGAAGTAAAATTTCGAGTTTAGAAAAGCCCGAAAATTTGTCTCGGGTCGCTGCGCGACCCTCGACAAATTTTCACGGGGCTTTTCTAAACTCGAAATTTTACTTAATGCTTAGCCTGGGAGTGGAAACATGCGTTCAAAACTTCAAATTGAACTCTATTATAAAATCGGCGAATGCCTGAAAATTTGATAATAAAAAATTCACTGAATATCATTATAACCGGGAAAGTCAGAGAGAAATCATGAAATTATATTCAAATTGACCAAAACACTAACAAAAAAGCCATATGATAGTATTAAATTTGTCAAAATCAGCAGGGAAATTATAAAACACGTAAACATTTATAAAATTAACTTAAATATTGACAAAAAGAAAGAAACAATTTAACAAAATGGGGGATTCCCACAGAACAAAGTTACATTAAAAAGTCATGGAAAAAAATCTTGAATTAGCGAAATGCTGGAAAAATTCAACATTTCAGATTGTGGCTACCATGTCAGTTTTACTTCAAATAATATTAAATTTTTTTTTAAAACATTTTTAGCTATTTAATGTTCTTATCAAAGCATTTAGTTTGAAGTTTTAAACGAGCGTTTTCACTCCCAGACTGAGCATGAAGTAAAATTTTGAGTTTAGAAAAGTCCCGTGAAAATTTGTCGAGGGTCGCGTAGCGACCCGAGTGATTAAACAGTGATTTAACGAGATATAAAACAGTGATTTAACGAGAAATTTAAAAACACACAAAAGAAATTTTTCAAGTTAATTTTCACAATTAATTCGAATTATTTTTGACGATTCAAAACCTTTTGTAAGTATATGAATCCTTTTATAAATATTTCAATCCTTTTATAAGGATTCGAATCATCCACATTTACATTCGAATAGGAATTCTCTTAAAAAATGTAACGAATCCAGTTGAACTAAAGTATTCGATTGCCTCTTTTGAATCCTCTAGAAGGATCGAATCCTGAATGATTCGAATCCTGCCCAGCTCTGCTACTTGCCACATATCCCATAAATAATCTCTTTGCTTCATGATTCCCTGCACGTCTGGTCTTACTTCGCGGCGGCTACCATGAATGGCCTCCCAAAATTGTGATCTCAAACCTCGTGATTTATTTTAATGGGGATATGTAAACTTACAAGTTAACGTGAATAAACCGTAAACAATTAACGACTTACAAAGAGAAATTCGTTGAGTAATTGGCGAAATCGATAGAGAAGTCTGCGAAGACGTATTCAATAATTTCAACAAGTGTTTGATTGCCTGCAGAGAAAGTGGAGGTGGATATACGCAAGATATATATAATTTTGAATTGATAAATTTTGGTTCGGTTTTGACTCATTTATTTCATTTTTTAAATCTGCGTCTTTGCTAAAACACCCTATATTAAAACTTAATAAATAACACATTCAAAAATTATATTTAAAGTATTTTTCTTAAAATATAACGAAGTTGTTTTATATAATTCCAATACTTTAGGATACAAATCAATTTGTTAATAGATTCAGACAATAGAGCTTTTCAATTAAGCAAAAATCACAAAACTGACTTTAGTTGGGAAATGATTGATAAAACATTTGTGATATCAATCAACTGATAATGATAATTCGTAAGAAAATATCCAAAATCCTACAAAATACAGGCTTTTAGTACCAGGGCTGGGACGAATTCTCGTAGAAAGGATTCGAATCACGAATCCGAATCACCTAATATGATTCGAATCGCGAATACTCGAATAATGGATTTGTAAGAGATAAATATGATTCGAATCAAAGATTCGAATCCTGTTTTTTCGAATCACGAATACAAATCCTTTAAGAATAAATTTGATTTTATTATTTTTTTGCAACCATTATTATATAAATATCGTTACCAGTTGTTTTGACAAAAATATTCAAAACCTAATTATTTATTATTAACACTGAACATCGTTGAAAACAGACTAAATATCTGACTCCCTGACTAAAGATGTATTTGAGTGTTTCTGAACTTCACTTCAAATCATTGTCTGTACGCGTGGCGCATGAAGTAAAATTTCGAGTTTAGAAAAGCCCGAAAATTTGTCTCGGGTCGCTGCGCGACCCTCGACAAATGTTCACGGGGCTTTTCTAAACTCGAAATTTTACTTCATGCTTAGCCTGGAAGCGGAAAACACTCGTTTAAAGCTTCAAATTGAACTTAAGAAAAAACAAGGAATATCTAAATATTTACAGAAAATGGCTGAATTTGGAATACGTATACTTAAAAGAAAAACTCCCTGTATCTGTTTGCTCTGAAGAAATATGAATAATTATAAACGATAATAAAGATAACAATTAATTCTCAAAAAAACGTTTGTTAAAGAATGGCGGCGACAAAGAAAAAACATGTTTTT
This sequence comes from Philonthus cognatus, assembly GCA_932526585.2. Lineage (NCBI taxonomy): Eukaryota > Metazoa > Arthropoda > Insecta > Coleoptera > Staphylinidae > Philonthus > Philonthus cognatus. The sequence goes on along the minus strand of OW052241.1, from coordinate 64,465,662 downwards.
TTAATCTTCTACTAGAAATGCGTTTTATGGTAAATGAAGTAAACTATCTATCTTTCAGCTAGTAGTACAAGTTCTTTCTGCTAGCAGCAATCGTCCTTTTAGTAGTAGATGAAGCAACTACTATCTTGTTCCATCTACTATTACTAGAACTTTCTGCAACTAGTTGTAGTACAGGCTCCGTCTGCTGGTGGCCAGACACGGTAAGCCAGAACCATCTGAACTAGACGCTCTGTTAATAGCAGTAGTTCTTTCTGCTAGTAGAAATTGTGCTTAGCTTTTGTGCTTTTTGCTACTAGTAGTAGTACAGGCTCCATCTGCCGGTAGCAAAATTTGAAGCAAGAACTATCTGAACCAGAAGCCTTGTCTGCCAACAGCGGTGGTTGTTTCTGCTAGTAGAAATACCGTGTTCTGCTAAAAAGTAAACGTTTCTATCAGTAGTAGTAGTTAATTCAGCTAGTAATACAATTTCTTTGTGCTAGTAGCGTTCGTCCTTTCAGTCGTATAAAGAACAAGTACTATTTTGTTCCTTCTACTACTACTACGAGTAGGCCTTTCTACTACTAGTACGGACGGAACCTGTACTACAGGTTCCGTCTGCTGATGGTAAGACATCTGAAGCTAGAACCATTCGAACTAGAAGCTCCGTTAATAGCGGTAGTTCTTTCTGCTGTAGTAATTCTTTTAGTAAGTAGCAGTTGTTCTCAAGAGCGTAGCCGGGCGAAGGGAGGGGGGGGGGTGTGGTTCAAACCCTCCCTGAAATTTTCAAAATGATAAAAGCCTAAATTTTTGTCTCTTTTTACATAAAAAAAATTATCATTTTTAAAATTTCAGCGGGGGTTTGAACCACATCCCCCCCCCCACGAAATTTTTATAACCCCCTTCGATTTTCTTTTCTGGCTGGCTGTGGCCTTGGTCGTCCTTTCACCTTAATAGTACTTTTTTATTCTACTACCACTAGTTTTTTCGGCTACTAGTAGTAGTAGTAGTAGTACAGGCTCCGTCTGCGGAACTAGAAACTCTGTCTGCTAATAGCGGCAGTTTTTTTGTGCTAGTGGACAAATCGTTTTTAACTGAAAAAAAGTAAACGTTACATTTTGTAGTACTGGTTCTTTCGGCTAATAGTACTTAGTAGTACTACTACAGGCCTCGTCTGCTGGTAGCAAGATATCTGAAGCTACAACCACTCTTTTATTAAGCCTGAAGTAAATTTTCGAGTTTGGAAAAATATGAAAATTTGAATTTTCCACCACGTGAACGAAGCGAGTAACGCTGGCATATACAAATTGCCTCTATAATTTGCAGTATGTTAATAGATAGAAAAAAAAAACAGTATTTAAAGTCGCAGCTCAAAATTAAACAGACATATGGTATGACATTTTCTTTGTTACAATTCATGTGAACTAAACAATTTGTCTTTTCGCGCAAAAGATTTATTTATGTAGGGTGCATCCGAATTTTAGAGGTGGGATATTGCAAAAAAGGTTTAGAAACACTGAAATACTTTTGGACAAATATATTATTTCCCATATGCACTTAAGTCTATTAACTTATTCAGTGATTAGTACTTCTTAAACAGACAACAACATTATTTACAAATTGTTTCCACAATCGCATTTTACTGGAAAGGCATGTTTGGGTTATCTTAATAATTTATAACATTCTCATATTCAAGAATTTCCTCTTAATCAGAGGTTTAATCAATAATTAGTGGATACATACAATTAATCTGTCCGGATGCCAATAGGGCTAACTATCCTGAAAATTAAGTCACGTAGAGAAATGCTATTAAATATTGAATTTAATTTATGAACGAATCGTACGATTTTTTTTTTTTAATGAATCGTTTATAATTCATTATAAAACATCAGTAAAGTATAAATGAAGATTTACAACACTGCCCGAATACACATTTATAGTGTTGACATAATAAAACTCAAACTTTAAGGCGGCTACGAAACGGTTATGTGATTTTATTTTTAAACTTGGAAATTAATTTTACTATTTGTTTTAGGTGGAAATAGCAGGAGCCAGCGAGGCGTATTTTTGGAATATCGGTGTTAATTCTAGTTAAAAAAGTATTTAAAATCGTACTTTCATCTCGTTAAAATTATAAAAAAGCAAAAACATATTTCAACATACATTTTCTCGCATCCGTTTATTCACCTCGCTGAATTCAGAATTAAGTAGATATTTTACACATGTTCATTTTATTGAAATTATAAATAACATTCTTTATATATCGTATGTTCAATAAAAAAAATGGTGATGTGTCCATCATAGTACTTTCCCCCGTAAATTGCGTATTAAATCACTTTTAAAATATTTGTAGCATTATTATTTTCAAAATGTCTTCAACTTTTTAATAACTACAACTTTTATTTGAATCATTTTTCAATTGTATCAACACATACACTGAGACAAACCAATGACTAGATAAAAGAACATTATTTATTAATTATCTCAAAAACTAAAAGTGCTATAACAAAAAGTGAAGATACAAAAATCTTTAATATTTTATTACCTACAACTTTTATTTAAAACATTTTTCAATTGTATCAACACATACACTGACACAAATCAATGACTAGATAAAAAACACTATTTATTAAATATATCAAAAACTAAGAGTGCTATGACAAAATGTGAATCTACAAAAAATCTTTAGATTTTCAATTGTATCGACACATACACTGTCACACACCAATAACTAGATAAAACACACAACTTTTGAAATATCTCAAAAACTAAGAGTGCTATGACAAAAAGTAAGTAAACAATACATCTTCATTTTGTTATTATCTACAACTTTTATTTGAAAGAATTTTTGGTTTGATGAACATTTATTGATAAAATCAGAAAAAACTGAAAAACGCTAAGAGTAAAGTACCACTTCCGGTTTTCCGATTATCACCAAAAGCTTTTCAGTTCTTCCGATTGTAACAAAAAGCTTAAGTTTCAAGTTTCATCTCGACATCTTTAGCGGTTTTTGCGGTACAGCGCACACAGACACACACACAGACACACAGACAGCCAGACAGACATTTTTCAAAAATGGTCGTATTCGACTCAGGGGACCTCAAAACGGATATTTCCGCTAAAATTTTTGATTTGAAAATTTTCACGAAAACAATACTTTCCCTTTGTATTACATACGGGGGAAAGTAAAAACCTCTAGAGTGCCATAATTTAATTTATTTTTAAATTTAAGTTGGCTACACGCCTCAGGATATAAAACGTCAAACATGATAATTATAATATTTAATGTCAGAGTTGCCAACTGACAATATTTTCCATGGCACTCTAGAGATATTTTTTTCATGAACATATGATACATTTCAACGAGATGAAAGTTTGTGAGGTAATATTATTTTAGGTAATATGTTTATAAATTATTTCAGTGAAAAAAATAATTAAAAATTCTTTACCTAAGATATGTGTTTATTTTAATTATCTCCAGGATATACTTTTTCATGTTGATTATTCTAAGGGAATAGCGTCTGGGCAATTTCAATCTGTTATATAGGTATAATTTCTTATAGTTCTTTTTAATCCTAATTGAAGATCACCACAGGCATCTTGGTAATTGTCGACCACATACCGATGTCGAACATCCTCTCCTCTCAATTCATTACAATTACATTTAATGCACACTGTAAGTACAAGACAACTAACAACATAGGCGTAGTCAGAATTTTTAATAAGGGGGACTAATAAATAAAAAAATATGACATGTAGTAACACGTCAGAAATATCATAAATGGTGAATATCAGAAAATTGATGTAAATGACGTTAAAATAATACATTTTCTTCAATCTTCAAAGACAAGATTTTGCACTTAGCCCGCGCTTAGTTGGCAACGAAAGATAGAAATAAGCACAAAAACAAACGCGAAATTTATTCAAAATTGTCTTGATTCTTTTGTTTAAGCCAGTTTTAGTTAATTTTGTTATTCTGACAGTCAAACACAAATCTCTGTTTTAGTTTAGAATTGTGATGGATTGTTATTATAGATAGAGTATATTTTTCAACGTAACAGTTAGTCATTGCTTAATACGACTGGCGCGTAAATATTTCAAGTTTTGAAAAGCCTTAAAATTTGGATTGGTCACATAGCTTTGCTAAGCAAGGAATCCAAATTTGTATGCTTTTCTAAACTCATAATATTAACCTCATGTTCAATAAAGAAGTGAAAAACACTCACTAGAAAACTGTAAAAGCATTAATTAAAAACACTGAATTCATAAAAAAAGGGGGAATCAAAGTTACTTAGTCTTCAAATTTAAAATATTAATATTTTTACTTTTAGCGGCTGTAAATTATTTTAAAATAAATAGAGAAAACTTTTTATATATTTTAGCATGTGTTTTTACACATTTTTTGAACGTGTTTTATTTTATATACGAGCCAATGTTCCATAAGGCTAATCCTAAACATTCAAAACAGGAGAACATTGCACAACTTGGTTGCAAAAAAAAGATAAACATTCAAACTTCAGATACTGTTCCAAGTAAAGACATTTATACTTTAAATCTTTTAGTTTACATAACATGTTGTTTAAATGATAAATATTACGAAAAATCGAAACATGTACGTGTACTCAAATGTATTCGATAGATTATTACAGGTCATGTTTAATTTGATCAATCAGAGCGTTTTAAGCCATCCAGGTGTATTTCTCGTAATTGTAACTTTTGACACTGACGTTTTTCTAGGACAGTCTGTATATATTTTTTAAAATTTTGTATTTAGAATAATTTATTCATTTTCATTAAAAGCGCTCAAAAAATATGCATAACAGTTCTTTAACGCCTGGTTTCTTCAACGTTACTTGTCGCGTTGTATAAGTCATAGCAAACATAAATACACATATTTGCTTTATGCTTAACCAAGCAGCCAAAAACGCAAGTAAAAACAATAATTTGATTTTTTCACTTGTATTTTCACCGAAATGAAAGGTCGAATGCCTAAATTTATTAAAATCAGACTTATTATATTCATCATTTTGCAATATATTTGATTTTTCCGGTAAAAACAATTGACGTTTCTTAAGCTTTAGTCTCGTGTCCCTGTCTGGCCAAACTTTTAGTTACCCCCATGGGTACTAAACAAATATATTTTTGGGGCGGGCACAGCTACCTAAAGTACGATTCACGAGAGATGTCCCATGGTTTCCTTGATTTGTAGTGCTTTCTGCACCAATACATGTATTACAAAAATAGTTTGATGTCATCAAACGTGTGTGAAAAGAAACAAAAAACTTCATATTATGTCTGCTATGGTTTTTAGATTAAACATGCGAAAACGTATTTTTCTACTCCTATTTGTGAAATACAATTTTTCACATCGATAAAAATGTGTGAAATTTGATTTTTCATACCGATGCGTGAAGTACAATGCAATTCTTATGGGATTTATTTCACGCACCGCTGCCATAAGAGCCAATACACTTTTCAGCATCGGTGAACAATTTTTAGATTGCGGTGATTTTTTAAATGACACATGTCATTTAGTTAAGTTTGTGCTGTTTTGTGTGTTGGTGAACATTGGTGAACGTTAAAATGCAGACATCACTGTCTCCAGAGAGGCCTAATACCCCACCAAGGATTATTGCGGCAGCAAACGCTGCTAGTTCGTCGCTGTTGCCGAAAAAATCTCTTGATATTTATGAAAATATTTATAAAATATTCATGGAATGGCGCACTGAACATGAAATTAATTCATTTTCGGAAAACGTAATTTTAACATATCTCGCAGAACTGGCGACAAAATTCCAGCCCTCAACACTTTGGAGTCACTATTCAATGTTGAAGAGTACAATAAATGTCAACCATAACATAAACATTGGTAATTATACTAAAGTAATATCATTTTTAAAGAGAAAAAGTGAAGGATATACTCCAAAGAAATCTTGAGTTTTGGATAAAGAACATATCCTTAAATTTATAAATGAAGCACCCGATAATATATATTTATTAAATAAGGTAAGTGGAATGCAGCATAGTTTTCAAAATTCTTATTTATTTTCTTACTATAGGTCGTTTTAATTATTGGACTTGTTGGTGCCCTGAGAAGAGACTAATTATATAAATTGAATGTAGAGGATATTCAAGATTTTGGATCATCTTTTCTCATAGTTCTACCAGACACTAAAACTAAAATTTTAAGAAAATTTGCTGTAACACTACATTTAGAATACTACAGAAAATACTTAGCTCTACGCCCTAAAAATTACGCTGAAAAGAAATTTTTCATTAATTATCAAAAAGGAAAATGTACCCGTCAAGTTATCGGCATTAATAAATTTGGAAAGGTACCCGCAGATGTTGCAAAATTTTTAGAATTGCCAAATAAATCCTGAGCAATATACCGGCCATTGCTTTAGGCGTTCTTCTGCAACTCTGTTAGTTGCAGCTGGTGCCGATCTGTTAACTTTAAAAAAGCACGGAGGCTGGAAAAGTTCTGCTGTTGCAGAAAGTTATGTTGAAAATTCGATAACAAAGAAGCAAGATGTTTCAAACAAAATTTTGAATATTAGCAATAATAATAACAATAGTTGTCTAAATACTACATCCAACGAAAGTTCTGGTGTAATGTACCTAACCAACTGCACTGTAACAATTAATAATAATTATTATAAAGATAAATAAATACTTTACGTTAATAGTTTGTGTTTTGGAATTTATTAAATCGTGTAGTCGTAGAAAAAGTATAGTGCGTAACACGTGCGTGAAGACTTTTTTACACTCGCGTGATTGCTTCACTCGCTTCGCTCGTTTCGCAATCTTCACGCTTGTGTAAAAAAGTCTACTTCACGCACTAGATACACAATATACTATTTCCGATAGGTACTTTCGCATCAGCTCGAATACCATAAGATCGAATCCCATTAGGTCGAAGCGAAAAGGTAGAAGTCGAAGGTCGAAAACAAGTTTGGGCGCTTTCAAACTAAGATTTGAAATTTTCATTTGACAGTTGTAAGTGACATTTCTATGTGAACAACTGAAAAATGGAAAAGTACAAATATCATAAATGTTTTCTATATGTTTATAAAAATAATGTTTACAAATACAACAAAACAGTGGATTCAGCAGTTTACTATTATTGTCGTAATAAGGTAATTAAACTAAGCTTGTTTCAATGAAATGTTAAGAATTTTAACTCTGTTCTAGAAATTGTCAGCATCTTTAATACCAACACTTGGCTCATTTGACGAAGGAATTTTTAATACACGTTAAAAATTGTAGGTACTATGCAATTAAATTAATAATATAATAATTTTAAGACTATTTAAGTATATGCATGTTTCTCAAATACTATTGGTGGTTTTAAAAAGAACTGATTTGTTAAAAATTGATAAAAAAATCTAATACAGAAGAATTTAAGTGTGAAAAAATTTACAACTCAGGTGATTTTACATGAATTTAAGTTAGGTTAGTAGAAAGGTTTGCAATAGAATAAATTGCGGAAGTCTTCTTGCGTAAGTTAAATATTTCACATACTTCTAGGTTAGGTTAGGTCAGGTTAGGAGAAAGGTTTGCAATAGAATAAATTGCTTATGTCTCTTTGCACACGATAACTATTCTACATACTTCTAGATTAGGTTCCGAAAAATGTGTTCAATAGAATAAACTGTGTAAGTCTCTTTGCGCACGGTGGCTATTCCACATACTTGTAGGTTAGGTTATGTTAGGAGAAAGGTTTGCAATAGAATAAATTGATTAAATCTTTTTGCGCGCAATGATTATTCTACATACTGCTAGGTTAGGTTAGGTTAAGAGACAAGTTTGCTATAGAAAAAATTGCGTATGTCTCTTTGCGCACAATGACTATTCCACATACTTCTAGAAAAGGTTAGGTTAGGAGACAGGTTTGCAATAGAATAAATTGCGTAAGTCTCTTTGCGCACGATGCCTACCCTTTGTTATAAAAGATACATTTTTTAAATTTCCCACCATGTTCACATAAGCGCCCACTGGTGTTACATATTTTATTTTATATCAAGCCAATGAAAGATAAACGAAGATTACTAATCATTGTTTATTTAGAAATAACCTAAACATCTAAGTAGTGTAGTGGTGTTGTATTATAAGCTGAGTGAAAGTTTGCGCATAATTTTAACAGAAAATCACGATCAACTTATTGAACTTAGAGCTTCTCGTCTATATGCCTTAGCAGAAAATAATTATACAACTAACGAACAAATTTATACAAAGTTGGCATCATACTTAATAGACGAAGATATTATTACTTTTTTCGAAACAGTTGCGATTGACACTAATATCGTTTAAACTAATTAAATAAAAGTTATTTCACAGAAAAAGTTTTATTTTTTTGCAATATAAATTTGACCTTATGGGACTTCTACCTTTTCGCTTCGACCTAATGGGTTTTGATCTTATGGTATTCGACCTTATAGGGGGGATCCTTCCGGTATGCAGCTTTAAAATTTTAAGGTTAAACGTCACATTTTGACAATGTCTTCGTAAAACTAAATATGCAAAGACCCAGAAACCAATCATTTTAATTAATGTGCACAATCGTTTTATATGTAAGTTTAAGTGGTATAATTCAAATTTCCACATCTACTAAATAGTTCAGGTATTTACAGAAATAAATAGTTCATTTATGTTGATTTTGTGTAAACTCAAACGACTAAAATTTTCGTTTAAATGCGCATTTAGTAGATTTGGTAAATAGTCATCGGATTAATCTGTTAATAATGCGAATTTTTCTTTTAAGTATACATACAGGGAATTTTCTATTAGGTATACATATGCATACGCTTTTTTTAAAAAGTTCACTTTGAAGCTTAAAACGAGTGTATTCCACTCCCAGACTAAGCATGAAGTAAAATTTTTAGTTTAGAAAAGCATGAAAATTTGTTTTTTTTTTGCTTCGCGCTACGCGGCAAATCCAAATTGTTAGGCTTTTCTAAACTCGAAATTTTACTTCATGCGCCACGCGTATTAAACACTAAAAGCACTGAAATATTGTAAACGAGTAAACTTCGCTTGAAATCAGTGTCTTATACGCGTGGCGCATGAAGTAAAATTTTGAGTTTAGAAAAGCCTGAAAATTGTGTTAGGTCGCTCCGCGCTTCGCGCTACGCGACCAAAGCAAATTTTCAGGCCTTTCTAAACTCGAAATTTTACTTCATGCTTAACCTGGGAGTGGAAGACACTCGTTTAAACTTTAAATTGACCTCTTTTAAAAAACAACGAATATTTAAAAATCTACAACACGTAATTGGGATATGTATACTCAAAAGACAAAATTCAGAAGAAATTATGATTTAACGCTTTTCTAAAAGAATGAACACTAATATACTTGCGACCTTAACAGTATGACATTGTCATGTAATGTCAAAATTTGAGACAACAAGGAAAAATCGTTGCAGATACAACTGTCGACATACTCTCTAAAATATGTGAACCACATATTCCACATCAATGAGTCATAGGACATATTTCCCGAATTCCAATATAGTTGCAATATGACACATGTAATTTGTTTCAAAAAACAATTTATCATAGAGACAAATTATTTTATTTTGTCCACACCGATTATCATAATCTTCTAGAACTCCAATAAAAGATACATTTTATTAAAAAGTCTATGTTTATAACAATATAACAGTAATTGTAAATAACACTCATAAATAAAAGTATCGCATTTTCGAAATTACTGATTATCTGAAAGCATCTCGAGTAAATCCAAGATTAGATAGATAAAGTTTCAATTCGTTTAGGAATAATAAAGTTTAACACATATCTATCACTTTAATTTCCACGGGGAATAAAGCACAATAAGATCGATCAGTTCAGTATGGGTGAACGAAAACAGAGTAATATGGATATAGACTAATTCTCCTGCGAGATTTATAAAAATAAAGTTCGGAATAATAGAATAAATAAATCTCGAGAGATATTAACTTTATAATATGTAAAAAGGTTAGAGTAGACCAAAGGGATAAAACATGTAATCCTCACAATTTACTATAGATAATTTAATTCAATGTAAGTAATTTAAAATGCTTTCAGTAATGAGAACATTTTTAGTTAAGTAGTTTTCTAGATATGATTTAAGATAATATGTCAGCTTTTTATATTCAAACTTATTTTTTTCTTGGCTCCCACTGGTTGTACCACGAATATAAGTGATTCATGTCATTTTATTATTTAGTTTATTTATATTGTCAATAATAATTACGTATTTTGCAAAATTTAAATTAGGTACCTGTAGTTTTGTGAATAATGAAAATCGCATCTACTATTTCTATAAATTAGTCTATTCTTGCAGTGTGAAAATTAAAATTGTGCGAATTTCAAAAAAAAAAAAATACTTTCGGAATATTTTCATCGAGAAAGAATTTATGTAATTTAGACGTTACGTGAAGCCCATACAATTTAAAAAATTCAGTATTCCTTTAAAATCAAGCCAGATTAAATGGAGATAACCTATAATCTGTACTTTTTTAATATGACCAATCAAATTTGACATTTCAAGAATTTAGTGTTGTGATGCAAGTTATGTGTTTTAGGTTAGGGCATGATTAATCACATGTTTGTTGTAAATATACTTTTAATTTGTAAATTATAAACGGCGGAGGCTTCTACTTCATTATACATGTTAATTCAATAAAATAAAACAATTTAACTTTGTATAACACAACATATTTATTTTCGCAACTGCGGTTTCAGCAACTTAACTTGCCATTATCAAACAGAGTGAAACTGAATGTGAAAACTGTAACTCTGTTTGATAATGGCAAGTTGAATTGCCGAAACTGCAGTCACGAAAATAACAATATTGTGTTATACAAACAAAGTTAAAGTGTTTTATTTTATTTTAATTTGTAGGTTATGTGAAGGGACATCTAACATTTATATGGCCATTTAATTTACTCACAAAAATTACATAACAAATGTATTTACCTATCACCGCCTCAAACTATTTCTATCTACTACCAATTTAAAAAAGTGTCTCTAAGGATCAGGTAGGATAAAAGGATCAGGTAATATTCCTTGCTCAAGAATATCTGTCTTCTTTATTATATGCCCATTTATATGTTCAAATTTTAAAAAAGTTCTAAATATAAGGATTTTTTTCTTTTAGGTATACATGTTACGATTTTTCAATGTAAATTTTCAGACATTCGTGATCTCATTAAAAACTTTCAATGTAAAAACTCTAACGAGTGTTTTCCACTCCCAGACTGAGCATGAAGTAAAATTTCGAGTTTAGAAAAGCCTGAAAATTTGGCTTTTTCTTGTAGCGCAGCGGAGCGACCAAGCCAAATCAGGCTTTTCTAAACTCTAAATTTTACTTCATGCGCCACGCGTATAAAATACTTATTTAAAGTGAAGTTCAAAATATACAGCTTAGTTCTGATCACATGTTCATTTATTTTACAAATGTTTATATAGAATATGTAAAAGTATACTTAAAAGAAAAAACCCTGTATCTGTTGTAAAGTTGCAAATTGTAGCGTTCTCTTTTTGGAAAATCTCTGCATCGTGACAATTTATTTGACATTTATGATTTAGTTGTTACATTGATAATCATTTACCAACATCTCAAAATTTAATGTTTAAAATACCTTACTGTTAAAGTCATATTAAAAATAAAACGGAATTTACGTATGATATTTATTTTTATTGCACTTTTAGAGCTAGCCTTCTCTATAAAAGTGCTTGGGTGCAGGGAAGCTCCAGGCGCCCTATTTTATTTTATTTATAAAAAAAAATATGTAGCATTTATAAATACAGTGTACAGTGTAATAAAAATTTACCTTCGCCCTATCTAGTAACCGCATCATACACCACTGCATATGACGCGTATGATTGACATTAACTACACATGCACGTAATAGTTTTGACATATATATTACATGCTGATCACTGATCACTTTGATGTATATTGATGAAGTGGTAATTTAGTTTTTATTAATGTCATGTTACTATTCAAAATTATTGAATAAATAAGTTGTTCTTTCATGCTCATTGTTTATTTTGTTAGGGCGTAGGTAAAGTATCGTAAGTTTCTCGAGTGGTATGGCAATTATATACTCGCGGAATACTGTACTCGTCGCTAGGCGGCTCGTGCAAAACATATACGCTCATATGTAATATGCTACATACCACTCTCGTGACGTAATGTATTATTATTTATTATTATTATTACACATGAGATTTATTGGCAATATTGCTAATCGTTTTAGAAAAAAATAACATAAAAAATATTTTTTTTAAGTTATTCTAAATATGAATGCAGTTCAATTATTTCTTACAAATTAATATGGTTCCTATGTCATGTTTGAAGACGCATCATAGGGAATTTTCATGTAAAAGTTTAAATTTTAGTTGTTATCTCTATTATTGGACTTAAATGGTCAAAATCAAATTTAAATCATTCTCTTATTAAATAACGAGATATTTTTTCCTTTTTCATTCAGTTTTAATAGAAATATTGCTTAAAAATTATGAAGAAAAATAAGCCTATGAAATCCTCAAACTTGTATATTGTAAAACTTCGAAGATGTATCCATTGAAATGACACAGAAAGCAAATATATAAGGGTCGTTTTTTAAATATTGAAAGACATTTGCTCTGTCTCAGTGTGTTGAGTGAAAATGAAAAAAATATCCTCACTTCGGCAACAGATGGAATCGTAAAAGTAAACGAGAAATAAGTGTAATAAATAAGTAGTAAAAATTGAAAGCATTTTTTATTCAGATTTATATAAATAGAAAGCATATTTATAAAATATTAACTTTAGTTTAAGGCTAGTGTTGCCTTATAAGATATTAAATATTATGACAAAGAGGGTATTTCAGCGATGGCAAAAAGGTCTACTGCTTTGTTAAAATTAGTTCCTTTATGCTCAAGAGAATGAAAAAAACTACAAGACTTTATTTGATTAAGTTTTAGAGTCACACACCTCATGCGAAAATTTCTTCAAAAAATATCAAATAAATTGGAAATAGTACGACTTTATGTCATGAAGAAAATGATTTAAATGTAAATACCTTTATTGAATTATTTGACACTGTCGTTAGCCATGTTCTTCCATTATGTGAGGACATATTGTTTCTTGGTGAATTTAACAATAATTTATTGAATATAGATTTCAACCTTACTTAACAGTTTTGCCAATTTTTAGAGTCATATGGATTTCATCAGATTATTGAAGAACCCACTAGAGTCACAGATACTTCGGCTTTTCATTTTTTCATTGATAGATTTAATTATTACCTTAATAAACATAAATATCACCGAAAGTTGAGTTGTCAAAATATACGATATTGCTGATCATGATTTGACCTATTGTAAGCTGGCTGATTCCCAAAAACCTGTTAATATTATTACCTATCGCGCATTAAATAATATGGACCACTATCTTTTTTATAAATGACTTATATTCGCTTAAACTAGAACAACTTTTGTACTTAGCAAATATTGATGATAAGTTCCAAAGCCTAGGGTACGTAATGTACCTTCTCTGTTGAAAAATGTAAATGTTGCTAATTCCTTCTTAATCAACTCGGTCACAAGCTTTAACGACCCAAATCTAGTATCATGGTACACAAAAAACTTCCATCGTAATGTTAACAATAAACTCAGTTTCTCCCTTGTTGATACTCATGACATTTCTAAACTATTATTAAAAATTAAAACCAATGCAGTGGGATCAGATGGCCTTAGTGCAACGATGCTTCAAATGTGTTCTCCATTTATTGTCCCCGATATTACACACATCATAAACTGTTGTTTAGAACAATGCATCTTTCCACAGTCCTGGAAGATATTCACCGTTATTTTAGTACCCAAAAAAGAAAATCCTGAAAACCTGAAAGATCTAAGGCCAATTAGTATTTTACCTGTCTAATCTAAAATTCTGGAATCTATAATAAAAGACCAGCTGTCTCAGTTTGTAGAGACTCATTGTATCCTGCCCACGAATTAATCAGGATTTGGAACAAACTATTGAAACTGAATGTCTCTGATGATATTATCAATGCAGCTGACGGTAAATTAGTCTCTTGTTTAATCCTTATTGATAACAGTAAAGCATTTAACACAATTGATCATGTATATTATTAGCAAAAATGAAGTACATTGGTTTAGAGTCAAATGCACTAAAACTTATAAGTAGTTTTATCCGCCAGCAACGGGTAAAAATTGATAACATGACTTCGAAAAATCAGAGATAAATGCCGGTGTTCCTCAAGGCACAATTCTAAGCTCACTGTTATTTCCGATTTACACGTCATCCTGCGACTTTAAAATTCTGTACCTGTAACCTATATGCAGACGATACTCCTTTCCCTTTAATGACATATATTAAAAGTTAAATCTTGACCTAACTAATATTTTAACAGCATCCAAGAAACACATCTTACTGATTAACCCTAGCTAAACTTCAGTTATGCTGTTCGGCCTAAAGAAAATACTCAGCGCTGACAAAGGTTTATTTTTACTTAAATTGGGCAATACAGCTATACATTTTTAGACTCGGTGCGTAACTTACGCTTAGTTATCGACTCTGATCTGCGCTTTGAATCTCATGTGAGTAAATGTATCTCTAGAGCTTACAATAATCTAAGAATGATATATGCAAATCGAGAAATTGTAAGTAAACACAGCAAACGATTTTTCTGTGACATTCTAGTGCTGAGCCATTTCAAATTCTCGGATGTGGTCTATAGTGCCTGATTAGATAATATAACAATAAATCGTATACAAAAAGTTCAAAATTCTTGTATATGGCTTGAAAATTTGATCACCTTTCAGGTAAATGCAATGAACTAAACTAGCTGAATATGGCTAATCAAAGAATCCTTCATTCTTGTTTACTCTACTATAAGATAATACATTTTCGTAAACCCTCTTATCTATATCGTAGAATTGTGTTTCGGACTGATTATTCACAACATCAATCTAAGGCTCCGGAGACTTATTTCGCCGCCGAAGCACAAGTCTGGTTTTTAATTAAGATGTTATTTTACAACATTTATAAATTATATAATAAAATTCCCCAGCACCTAAAACAATTAAAATCTAACAGCTTCAGATGTGAATTGCGTTCTATGTTACTACGGGATGGGCTCTGAAATTACGAAATTACAAATTAATTCGGGATTACTAACGTCGAAATATGGTTGTATTTTATATCTCACATGTTGCAATTACATTTATATTTAATTTTTTGTAGGTTACTTCGCCTACACTTATAAGATTTTCTTCTGTATTTTTTTTTTTATGATAATATATATGATTCTATCATAATAATATAGGGGGACTCCCCCGCCGCCCCAAAAAAATCTTAGCCAACTTTGTCCCAAAAAAGTCTTGAACGGATTTTAGGCTACAAATTTTGAGGCGTTCGTTGTTTTTTCGAAAGCGTTCATTTTAAAACATCAAATGAGTGTTTTGACTTCTTGATTGAGCATGAAGTAAAATTTCGAGTTTATCCTGAAAATTTGGATCGGTCGCGTAGCGAAGCGGAGCGAATAATCCAAATTTTCAGGATTTTCTAAACTCGAAGTTTTACTTCATGGTTAACCTGGGAGTGGAAAACACTCGTTTAAACTTCAAACTGACCTCTTTTAAGAATAAAACCAAACCAAATTTTCGGGCTTTTCTAAACTCGAAATTTTACTTCATGCGACGCGTATTAGACACTGATTTCAAGCAAAGTTTATTTGTTCACAATATTTCAGTGCTTTCAGTGTTTATTACGCGTGGCGCATGAAGTAGAATTTCGAGTTTAAAGAAGCCTGAAAATTTGGTCTGGTTTGGCCAAACCAATGTTTCAGGCTTTTCTAAACTCGAAATTTTACTTCATGCTTAGCCGGGGAGTCGAAACCACTCGTTTTAAGCTTCAAATTAAAATCTTTAAAAATACGCGCATGCATATTGTAATAGGTCAGTAGGGGTCATGTGCAAATATTATTTTTGACGAAATTAAATTAAAATATTAATACAAAAATCACCCAAGAAAATAATAAAGAAAAATCAACATCCAGTAAATACGAGAATAACATTAGTCGATCAAATTTTTTTTTATGTGAAAGAAATAACAAATGCAGCATCGCCTTAAAATAATAAACAAGTACCGGCGCGTGGAGAAATGCTAAGACATACAGAAAGATTCAGTTCAGGGTTTAACGAACGCAAACACAACAAGTGTGCAGAGTCAGGGAAATTACGTTGACGTCAGAGAGGGATGGGTTTTGTGACCAAATATGGTAGTAGATAAAGTCTAAGCAACAAAATTTGGGGAGGGGAGAACTTTGAGAGCAGCAAAGAAACAATTCTAAAAATCAGTTAGTTTTGGGACCGGGACGGGGACAGTCAGTATCTGAATGTAAATGGGGACAGTCAGTATTTGAATGTAAATAGGGACAGTTGAGAATGATAAGTTTCAGTGGGATGTGAGTTAGTGAAGTAATGTTGATAAAAAGAGTTAAGTATTGAGAATGGAGTTAGAGAATGGAGAATGGAGTTAGTGATAACAACGTTGGAGAGACTATCACGTAAGAGTAAAATTAATTCTACATTAAACCGACTAAGTTGAAATCAAACAAACAAAACCTGCGAAATAATTTAAACATCTGGGAAAAGGGGGAAGATGAAAGGGGGGGTGAGAATGAGGGGTGTATGGTGGTTGATGTGTAAGGCCAAACTGAGCGAGAAAACGAGGTATGTCCTACTAACTAATCGACCCAGTCGATTGATGTGTAAGGCCAATCCGAGTCAGTATTGCGCTAAGTGTCCTAATAACTAATCACACGAATGAGGGGTGTATGGTGGTTGATGTGTAAGGCCGAACTGAGCGAGAAAACGAGGTATGTCCTACTAACTAATCGACCCAGTCGATTGATGTGTAAGGCCAATCCGAGTCAGTATTGCGCTAAGTGTCATACTAACTAATCACACGAGTGAGGGGTGTATGGTGGTTGATGTGTAAGGCCGAACTGAGCGAGAAAACGAGGTATGTCCTACTAACTAATCGACCCAGTCGATTGATGTGTAAGGCCAATCCGAGTCAGTATTGCGCTAAGTGTCCTACTAACTAATCACACGAGTGAGGGGTGTATGGTGGTTGATGTGTAAGGCCGAACTGAGCGAGAAAACGAGGTATGTCCTACTAACTAATCGACCCAGTCGATTAATGTGTAAGGCCAATCCGAGTCAGTATTGCGCTAAGTGTCCTACTAACTAATCACACGAGTGAGGGGTGTATGGTGGTTGATGTGTAAGGCCGAACTGAGCGAGAAAACGAGGTATGTCCTACTAACTAATCGACCCAGTCGATTAATGTGTAAGGCCAATCCGAGTCAGTATTGCGCTAAGTGTCCTACTAACTAATCACACGAGTGAGGGGTGTATGGTGGTTGATGTGTAAGGCCGAACTGAGCGAGAAAACGAGGTATGTCCTACTAACTAATCGACCCAGTCGATTGATGTGTAAGGCCAATCCGAGTCAGTATTGCGCTAAGTGTCCTACTAACTAATCACTCGAGTGAGGGGTGTATGGTGGTTGATGTGTAAGGCCAAACTGAGCGAGAAAACGAGGTATGTCCTACTAACTAATCGACCCAGTCGATTAATGTGTAAGGCCAATCCGAGTCAGTATTGCGCTAAGTGTCCTACTAACTAATCACACGAGTGAGGGGTGTATGGTGGTTGATGTGTAAGGCCGAACTGAGCGAGAAAACGAGGTATGTCCTACTAACTAATCGACCCAGTCGATTGATGTGTAAGGCCAATCCGAGTCAGTATTGCGCTAAGTGTCCTAATAACTAATCACACGAATGAGGGGTGTATGGTGGTTGATGTGTAAGGCCGAACTGAGCGAGAAAACGAGGTATGTCCTACTAACTAATCGACCCAGTCGATTGATGTGTAAGGCCAATCCGAGTCAGTATTGCGCTAAGTGTCATACTAACTAATCACACGAGTGAGGGGTGTATGGTGGTTGATGTGTAAGGCCGAACTGAGCGAGAAAACGAGGTATGTCCTACTAACTAATCGACCCAGTCGATTGATGTGTAAGGCCAATCCGAGTCAGTATTGCGCTAAGTGTCCTACTAACTAATCACACGAGTGAGGGGTGTATGGTGGTTGATGTGTAAGGCCGAACTGAGCGAGAAAACGAAGTATGTCCTACTAACTAATCGACCCAGTCGATTAATGTGTAAGGCCAATCCGAGTCAGTATTGCGCTAAGTGTCCTAATAACTAATCACACGAATGAGGGGTGTATGGTGGTTGATGTGTAAGGCCGAACTGAGCGAGAAAACGAGGTATGTCCTACTAACTAATCGACCCAGTCGATTGATGTGTAAGGCCAATCCGAGTCAGTATTGCGCTAAGTGTCATACTAACTAATCACACGAGTGAGGGGTGTATGGTGGTTGATGTGTAAGGCCGAACTGAGCGAGAAAACGAGGTATGTCCTACTAACTAATCGACCCAGTCGATTGATGTGTAAGGCCAATCCGAGTCAGTATTGCGCTAAGTGTCCTACTAACTAATCACACGAGTGAGGGGTGTATGGTGGTTGATGTGTAAGGCCGAACTGAGCGAGAAAACGAGGTATGTCCTACTAACTAATCGACCCAGTCGATTAATGTGTAAGGCCAATCCGAGTCAGTATTGCGCTAAGTGTCCTACTAACTAATCACACGAGTGAGGGGTGTATGGTGGTTGATGTGTAAGGCCGAACTGAGCGAGAAAACGAGGTATGTCCTACTAACTAATCGACCCAGTCGATTGATGTGTAAGGCCAATCCGAGTCAGTATTGCGCTAAGTGTCCTACTAACTAATCACTCGAGTGAGGGGTGTATGGTGGTTGATGTGTAAGGCCAAACTGAGCGAGAAAACGAGGTATGTCCTACTAACTAATCGACCCAGTCGATTAATGTGTAAGGCCAATCCGAGTCAGTATTGCGCTAAGTGTCCTACTAACTAATCACACGAGTGAGGGGTGTATGGTGGTTGATGTGTAAGGCCGAACTGAGCGAGAAAACGAGGTATGTCCTACTAACTAATCGACCCAGTCGATTGATGTGTAAGGCCAATCCGAGTCAGTATTGCGCTAAGTGTCCTACTAACTAATCACACGAGTGAGGGGTGTATGGTGGTTGATGTGTAAGGCCGAACTGAGCGAGAAAACGAGGTATGTCCTACTAACTAATCGACCCAGTCGATTGATGTGTAAGGCCAATCCGAGTCAGTATTGCGCTAAGTGTCCTACTAACTAATCACACGAGTGAGGGGTGTATGGTGGTTGATGTGTAAGGCCGAACTGAGCGAGAAAACGAGGTATGTCCTACTAACTAATCGACCCAGTCGATTGATGTGTAAGGCCAATCCGAGTCAGTATTGCGCTAAGTGTCCTACTAACTAATCACACGAGTGAGGGGTGTATGGTGGTTGATGTGTAAGGCCGAACTGAGCGAGAAAACTAGGTATGTCCTACTAACTAATTGACCCAGTCGATTGATGTGTAAGGCCAATCCGAGTCAGTATTGCGCTAAGTGTCCTACTAACTAATCACACGAGTGAGAGGTGTATGGTGGTTGATGTGTAAGGCCGAACTGAGCGAGAAAACGAGGTATGTCCTACTAACTAATCGACCCAGTCGATTGATGTGTAAGGCCAATCCGAGTCAGTATTGCGCTAAGTGTCCTACTAACTAATCACACGAGTGAGGGGTGTATGGTGGTTGATGTGTAAGGCCGAACTGAGCGAGAAAACGAGGTATGTCCTACTAACTAATCGGCCCAGTCGATTGATGTGTAAGGCCAATCCGAGTCAGTATTGCGCTAAGTGTCCTACTAACTAATCGCAAGTGTGTCGAGTGTGTGATGCTAGCTCCGAGATGGTTTTTGTGGGTTTCCCATCTCGTAATGCAAATGCAGGGGCTAGTTAATTTTGCTCCCACAAGTAGAGTCATACATTTTTTTGAGTTTAACCAAATGCACATGACTTTTAAACATAAACGTTGGGTAATATATTTTGTGAATATAAATAATATAAGACATATCAATTCATTAGAAATGTCATGAAAGGTCAATAAACTTTGCATACGTTAAGCTCATATCCTGTTTTATTTATTGTCCACACATCCTCCTAGTCAAATTAAAAGGGAATAAAGACACAGTATTTACGATAATGCATATTGACACAAACAACGAACCTGGTAAATAAATAAATAAAAGGGTTACTACATACACAACACAACGTAAACAATAATACAAATGATAAATTTGTATAATACCTAGGGTCGAATCATTACAATATGTATACCTAATAGAAAATTCCCTGTATGTATACTTAATAGAAAAATTCCCTGTATTAACAGAATAATCTGATGACTATTTGCCAAATCTAATCAATGCTCATTCGATTCAACTAACATTTTCGTTTGAGCTTACACAAAATCAACATAAGTGCATTATTTATTTCTGTAAATACCTGAACTGTCTAGTAGATGTGAAAATTGGAATTATACCACCTAAACTCACATTTTAAACAATTGTGCTCATTAATTAAAATGATTTATGGCTGGATTTTTGCAGATTTGTTTTTACGAAGACATTGTCAAAATGTGACGTTTAACCTTAAAATTTTAAAGCTGCATACCAGAACATACGTTTTCGCATGTTCCATCTAAAAACCATAGCAGATATATTATGAAATTTTCGGTCCCTCTTCACACACGCAATCTGATGACATCACTATTTTCGTATTACATCTATCGGTGCAGAAAGCATTACAAATCGAGTAAACCATGGAACACCTCTCGCAAATCGTACCTTAAGTATTTAAATAATCTAATAAAAAAATGATTTAATTATTTTAAGAGTACAGGGTATTATGTTAAGATCAAACCACAGGGTATACGCTGTATACAGATGAGACCTCTAAATGTTCTCAAAATGCCTATTTCAAGGATAGCATCGAAATTTTGCTTCGTGGATTTACTTAGGCTATCGTTGCCATGGTGAAGGTCATTAAACTTGAAAACTTTTATTAATTTCATTGTTCGCTTCAAAAATGGCCATCACGGAGATTTTAATCACACATGTTTATACCTGAATTGAATTAACTCATCTAACTTATCAATTCATATACACTTTAAAACACAATCATTTCTTGAATACATATTGAACGGAAATGGAATGGAAAATTCGACGGGCCCTCACAATTCAATCCGGATTGTGTCCTTCCGAAAATCCGGCACTAACACTAATTGCCCGGATGCCCCTGTTCAAATACACTTTTTCTCAATAGAAGATCCTGAGTAATTAATGCCTTTATCAGGAGATTATGTGGGCGTTCATTTCCAAATTAATCGTGGAATTCGTATTCATCAAAGGTTGTTGACACATTTTACAATCAACCGGAATTTTAATGATTGATACAGTTCTAAACAATAAAGCTAAATTTAGTTAATTAAAAATTAAATATTCATTAATTGCCACGATTAAAATTTAAAAAATAGTACAATTACTCGACTAGATGACAAGTTAGAATGAAACATACAAAGTGATTTGGGATAAATTATATATTATTGTTAAATAATTTTAAAATTCAATTTGAGTTTAAACTTTAAATACATACGGGTCATTTACTTTATGCACTCTGAATAACGCATTCAAAATAGCAGGACTGAACTGAATAAAACACATTGCACTTTTATAAATACGAGGCAGCATTAATGGAAAAAGTTTCCCCCGTTGAATACCAACTAAAATAAATATAAAAATTCACATCTGACTACAAAACACACATCTAAGTCATAAAAAACTGTGTCTATCACAATAACGATGGGCGATAACAATATTTCACAGTTATTGCTATTATATACGAAGTCTGAGCGGCATCGCAAGCGATACCCATCAAAGTTTATATTAATTGCAGCGCCGCAATTTTTTATTTCCTTACAGTCCTTTCAGCTCGCACAAATTGGCCCGAATATCATTTTTTCGAATATTGATATTCCCCTTTGATTTTATCCCGAATAACGATCTGTTCTCTATCAAAATTCTCCTCAAGTCTTCTTATATGAGACAAAACGAGAATTGAATCGAAATACTAATTTTAATTTGAAAAAGTAAACACAATAAGGTTGGCATTCGAATGCAAATAATTTAGATATGAATAATTAAATTACTAAATTATTCCCATACTTGAATATCTAAATATTTGAATTCTCGAATATTTATATATGTTTTTGGATGAATATTCGAACACTTTAATTTGAAAAATTATCCTTATAAAATATTATAAACTTCACTTGAAATCAGTGTTTTAAGCTTGTATTAGACGACACTATTTTCTTGTATAAAAAAATAGTATACTATTTTCTATTATGGTATACCAAATAGAACATGTCCTATTTCCATTATACAAAACTGTACAAGATTCGCGTTTGGTCATATTTTGTGTATTACACCATGATGGAATATAGTCTACTATTTTTATGTACAAGAAATTAGTGTGGTCTAATACAAGCCTTGTACGCCTGGCGCATAAAGTAAAATTTTGAGTTTAGAAAAGAATAAAAAATCAAATTGTTAGGCTTTTTTAAACTCGAAATTTTACTATATCTTTAATCAAGGAGTGGAAACACTCGTTAGACATTTCAAATTGAATGCTTTTATGAAATCAACGAATGGCTGAAATTTTATATTAGGTTATTATTATTAACTTAAAAGAAAATTTCGCTATATGAAAATTGTTACACGAGATTTTCTCAAACCTGGTCTCGATTGGTTCCTTATTAGATGCTAGTTATGAAGCACTTTATATTTGTTTGTAAACAAAATGTTGAGTGATTTTTTTGGAGAAAACTAGTCCTGTATAAAAATCACAGATTTGTATAGTTTTTCACGTCACTTATCCTAAGAAATGAGTTTCCCAAAAGACAATGTTTAAATTTTCTCTATTACTTTAATTTTTTCATACTAACAGATGCATTCAGGCATTGCAAAAAAAATGACGTGATGTATTAAAAAAATTATGTATTCATTTAATTGAAAAAATAAGAAATGTCATAAAATAATCAAGTTGTGGTATATATCACAAAGTAAAACCCTCCTAACTTGATTGTTTCATTTCAACTGAATCAATTATCTCTAAATAATAAAAACTAAGAACCTGAAAAATTGATAAAAATTGACGTGTTATCAATATTTAATAGATTGATAAATATTTGAATACTGAAATATTGGCAACAGTTAACAATATTATAAAATTGGCAAAAATGTGAGAAATCTGGAAACAGAAAATTACCGTAAATCAAGATAATTAACCCTTTCAGCCCTAAAGTGTATTCGGTGCCCAAAAAGATGTTTTTTGCATAAATAAGATGCAGTCATTATTTATTACAATTTCAGATATACAGTTTTTGTTTTAAGTATACATATCTCAATATACTGTATATGCTTTAAATCTCATCGTTGTTTTTACAAATATTTCAAATTGAACTTTCAAACGAGTGTTTTCCACTCCTAGACCAAGCATGAAGTAAAAACTTTTCTAAACTCGAAATTTTACTTTATGCGCCACGCGTACTAAACACTAATGTGATATTATGTTCAGAATACACGTTTTTAGCATACTGCTTAAGTAGAATATTTTAAACTCCACCTAAAATCATTGTTTTATACGCTTGGCGTATGAAGTAAAATTTCGAGTTTAAAAAAGCCTGAAAATTTGTATTTGCAAAGCGGTAACATTATGTTCCATCATGATTTATTTATTTAATATTGGAGGAAACACAAAAATATCAGCAGATTTCAAATTGTTGTTGACTTTTAACACCAATCTAAAATGCAATAAGAATTTTGTATTTGTTCTAATAATAAATATTTTTATTATTTAACAACGTATGAAATATTTTGTAAATGCTGATGCATTACTTCTGAAGCAGTGAATGTGTTTACCTAATATGAATATATACGTAGTGTCAGGATACACGATAATAAATTATGCATTCTCTGGCGAGATGCATATTAATTTATAAAAGAAATGGACATTATGCAACGTCCTTATACAACGAAATGCGGATGAGACCGTTCAAAATGTAAATGTAATATTTAAATGATGGGCTTGAGGTAAAATGGGTTGCACCTATAGAAATTCCTGAAAGGTCTCTTGCCTCACTAATATCCAACTCATTAAATCTAAGCGTTGATAGCTAGTGAATATTGAGTATCAAGTTAATATTGGCTGCATATTTAGAATATTATACGAAGAAATTTACTCGCAAAAAATATTCAATTAACATCGTTGCAGTTAGATGAAATAAAACAGACATTGCATACATGGTATATAAAATAGTTTGTTAATAATTGTAATTTAATGTGAACATAAGATACATTAAAATACAGCAATTGGATACTTTGTCTATAAAGATGTTTATACATTAACTTTATGACTTAATATAACACACTTTTTACCTTTCTTTAGAAATGTATTCGTTACTGGATGTACATTTCGGACACGAAGTGACCATTCTCAATGGTTTGATACTAGTATCAAACCATTGATAATGGTCACTTTGTTTCCGAAATGTACATCTGTCAAAGAATACATTTGCGAAGAAAGGTTAAAAGTTCTTTATTTCAAGTGATTAGCATCTTCACGTAACTCACCCAAATTCATTTATTAACTTTATGCACAAAATTATGCAAAATTATAGAATATGAGTCGTTTTCTTTAAAATTTATTTCAATTCCCAAACTAAATGTTCTTGAGAAATTAATAAAGTTTCTTTAAACGTTGAAGAAAAAAGAATTATTCGAATTACAGCCTTTAAAAGTATCCCGAAAAAAAATAATTTATGGTCATGATTTTAAGAAAATTGGCACAGATTATTGAGAAATAAATAAGTTATCTTTTAGCATTGGAAAACCCTAAAAAAAAAGTTTAATAATAAATTGAAATAATTTCTAAGTGCAGAAAATTAGTATTTTTGTTTTAAAATCACAAAAATTAATTGTAAAAAAGAAATCGTTAGTTTGAAAAGTGAGTAAACTTTGGTACTTTGTTATAAAAAATATGATTTTTGGTTTGATTTCCAAAATTTATTACTAAAGTGAAGAATATTGGTGTTTTTGTTTTTTGAAATTTAGAAACGTTAATTCTACGTGAATGTTTCCTGAAATTAACAGAGATTATTGAGAAGCGAATAAATCTGTTAAAAAGAATGGTTCTTTCTTTACAATATTTTAGTCGCTGAAAATTAACTCGAATGTTTTTTCTTCTTTTAAAATTCAGAGAAACTGTTTGAAAAGAATTTAAATTTGTTCTAAAATTTTAAAAAAAGTCATATTCATTTATTCAGCACAATAACAGTTGTTCAAAATTGAATAAAATATATTTTTTTGTGAAATGGATAAATATTTGTTTTTTACATTTTTTTCAACTAAAAACATTTTATTAACTTTCTAAAAAAATACATACTATAGTTAGTTTTTAGCAACTGTAATATCGTTAACAGTAAATCAATTTTATTTTTATCAAGATTACAAAAAAGTTTATTAAATTTTTACAATCACTGTAAATTTCTTCAAAATATGTAGTTTTGTTTAATTTTTTCATTTTTCATAGGTTATATATACAGGGTGTCTACGCTAAACCGTTCGTTAAAAGTTTATGGGGTTGTCGTTGCACTAAAAATTTGAAAAAATCCTTGTCATATGGTTGAATCAGTTCTCCTCATGTGAAATATTTTCAACTTTATATCACTTCCGGTTCCACCGGAAGTAGCACCAAATTTGTTATTTTAAATGGATCACCTTATATATTAGTAATTTTTTGGGTTCCTCGTTTAAATTGCAACACATTTTATTCGAACATTTGTACACTTATCTCTTATAGTTTTCAAGAAAAAAAAATATTTTTAAAATTCTGACCTCTAAAAGGAATCTTAAAATCTGTCTGTAACTTCTCTTAAGAATTATATAAAAATATGATTTATATCTCTACTTGTACCTAGAGGTAGCTTCTATAAGAAAATTAATTGGAAACTGTCAATTTTGACAATAAGTGTTCTTAAACTGTCAATATCTAAGTACTCTCTTCAATATCTAGTAATTCATTTTTTTTAAATAGAATGACCTAATTTTTATCAGGTGGTACGATTGGGGAGAAAATTTCCTACAAAAAAGTATTACAACTATACTCCTAAAGCAAGTAGTTTTCGAATTATTTCGAAAATTCTTTCTTCGTCGCATTTATGCAAGATATAATGCGCGCATAAGTCGCAATTGAATTTTAGTAGGTCAGTAGTATGCTTTTGTTTTGTCGCGATTGTATTGCGAAATGTCAAATAATAAAAAGAATTAGTACAAAGTTTTACAGAAATCAACAAAATGAATAATTACACAAATCAGGAAATTATCAATTTATTCTTTATACATGGCAACTGCCAATAGAACAAAATTTGATTCCAATCTTCTAAGTCTTGTTTTATTCATCGGCGGCAAATGTAGATAAGTTTCATTACATATTTTACATGTTCGAGTAACAATTCTATCGCAGTTGCCTTGTATAAAGAATAAATTGATAATTTGTTGATTGGTGTATTTATTCATTTTGTTGATTTCTGTATAACTTTGTACTAATTGTTTTAATTATTTGATATTTCGCATTACATGCGCGACAAAACAAATCCATTACTAAAATTCAGTTGCGACTTATGCGTGCATTATTCCCTGCATAAATGCGACGAAAAACGAATCTTCGAAATAATTCGATACCCATTTGCTTTAGGAGTATAGTTGTTAATACTTTTTTGCAGAAAAACTTTCCCCCAATCGTACCACGTGATAAAATATGCGTCATTCCATTAAAAAAATGAATTACTAGATATTAAAGAGGGTACTTAGATATTGACATTTTAAGAACACTTATTGTCAAAATTGATAGTTTCCAATTAATATACTCATAGAGGCATCCTCTATGAACAAGTAGAGATATAAATCATATTTTTATCTTACCCTTAAGAGAAGTTACAGACAGATTTCAAGATGCCTTTCAGAGGTCAACATTTTAGAAATATTTTTTTTGCTTGAAAATTATAAGAGATAAGTGTACATATGTTCGAATCAAATGTGTTGCAATTTAACCGAGGAATCCATTTAAAATATCAAAGTTGGTGCTACTTCCGGTGGAACCGGAAGTAATATAAAGTTAAAAATATTTCACATGAGGAGAACTGATTCAACGGTATGACAAGGATTTGTTTCAAATTTATAATGCAACGGCAACCCCATAAACTTGTAACGAACGGTTTAGCGTAGACACTCTGTATATACAGGGTGATTCAGTTTGGTGTTCCACCGCCTTCTAAGTTTTTTATTTTGATAGTAAAGTATAACAAACTATATATATTTATAAACGGCAGAAAACTGTCTAATAAATGGCGGCACCATATTGACAATACGATGACAGCTGTCAAGGTACCGATAGTCAACTTTTTTTTTCTCAAATGACACCATACCTATTTTTTGTGCGAATCAGATAGAGGACGCTTTTCTACATCGGCATATTTATCACTACTATACGTTTAGATAACAAAAAAAATTATGAAATCGGATTAATTTATAAAGAAATCATATTTCTATAGAATATAAATATGAGGGTTACTATTTTTGTTTCTAATGAATGTTTTAATTTGTTAAATGACGCACCTTCAAGAATTAAACACTTAATGAACTAGTTTCTTTGATTTCTCATAATTATTATAGCCACATTAGATTTTTTTATATATATTTTTTTTATTATCTAAGCGTATAGTTGTAAAGGATATTCGGATGCAGGAAAGTGCCGTTTCACCAAATTGAATAAAAAATAGGTATAGTGTTGTTTGAAAAAAAAGTTGGCTCTCGCGACTTTAACATTTGTCATCGTATTATCAATTTGGAGGCACCATTAAATAGAGAATTTCCTGCCGTTCACAAATATATATATAGTTCGTCATATAACTGAATCACTCTGTATATATAAATATATTACATATATTATATTTTGAAAAAAATTCACAGTGATTGTAAAGATATAATAAACGTTTTTATAACCTTAATAAAAAACACAATTGATTTACTGTCAGCAATATTACAGTTGCTAAAAGTTAACTAAAGTATTTATTTTTTATAAAATAAATAAAACGTGTTTTATTTTTAAAATTTAAAAAATACCATTGAGTTAAAGAAGATTAGATTTCGTTTAATATAGAGAGATTTTCAAGAAATTATTGCACTTGTTTTACTTTTGTAATAAATTTGTTTTTTTAATGTTAGGAAATAGAAAAACTTTGTTCTGCTGATGAAATGAATAAGAATGATTTGCGATCAGCGAAATTATGATTGCACACATTTCTTTAAAATATATACCGTTCGTTTGCTTTATTGTGCTTATTATTGGGATTTTTTAAACTTTTAGAGATGCGAAGATAAACAAAAATGTCCATTTCTAATACAAAATAAAATTGCGTTGGCAAATTTCCTCTAGCGTTATTTGTTTTCCAGATATGGCAAAAAAACTTTTTTATTTACATAGATAACGACCTGAAATTTGAAATGTTGGGGTACATGACATCCAAAAAATACAACTGATTTGACAGATTTTATACAGGGTGTCCTATTTTAAAGATACGACATCATTTTTATATCCAGAACAGAGCAGAACGTTTGAATTAGAAATAATGTGTCATATGTCAAATTAAAGTCATAATTGTCATATTTCATAAAATGAAACACCCTGCATAAAATAAAAATTTCTTTGTATTTTTACCGAGTCATTTAGACTAAGTATAAATGTTCAGCTTAATATCTCTTTAATTAGCGAAGTTATATATAGTAAGAATGATATTTTATTGATTTTCATTTTTTTATAATTTTGTTGAAATATATGATAGATACACATTACTGATACTAGAACTACTAAATTGACGGAACATGACGGAAAAAGTAAAAATCGATTAAATGTTATTCTCACATTAATTATAACTCATTAATTAACACAAAAAATATGGAATTATTATTGTATGCACAACCAAAATAAGTCCTTAGAAGTACACATCTGTGCAATAAAGTTAGGCACGAGTCTTCTAGCTATTTTTGACAATATTCTAGTTGTATAATTCAAGTTTGTGTTAATTGCCTAGCAGCAGTTTTAATAAATGACAAAACACCATAACTTGAAAATAACACCTTTATTAAAAAACCAAATCTATGACCTATTGAAAAAAAATGCTCATAATAAATACAACAAAGCCGAAATAGAAAAACCAATTTCTGTTTTAGTTAGAATTCAAATTTTTGACATTTTTGGCATTAAGAAAATTGACATATTTACATATTTTTGTAACTAGGAAACTCATTGGGTCCATTTCAAACTATAACATATTTTGTGTGCTTAGTTTTATTGCAAAGAAGTGTACATTGGAATTGGGAGATTTTATACCGGGTGTCTCATTTTTTTAGAAATAGAGGGTATCTTATTTTGACGTATGACCCATAATTTCCAGCTAAAATCCTGCAGCATTTCAAATTTCAGCGCATTTTCTTTCTAATTAACAAAGATATAGCAAACATAATTTTTTTGTCGATTTTTACTTTTCTAGCCATATCTTAAAATTAAATTGCACTAGATGAAATTTATTAACGCAGTTTTATTGGGTATTAACTTTCGTCTAATTCAAATAAACGAACGGTATATGCATTTTTTTTTAATTGCGTTGTCTTTAGGAAATTGCATAAATTCAATCAAACGGCAAATTTTGATAAAATGGGGAGAATTTGTTAAGAAATGGAACAACATTTTTCTGTCGATGGAAAAAATTAAATTGATTGAATATAGTAAAATTATATTTGCTTAATGTTTTCTTAAAGTTTAGTAAACGTGTGTTTTTATAGAACAATTGAGGACTTATTGCAATAACAAGATATACCACAAGTAAAAAGAACTAAGATATCGAACTTTAAAATTTAGAAAAAAATTATTACTATGATATTGCAACGAAAGTAGAAGAAACAAGTGGAAAACACTAGTATGTTCCACCGTCGCGCTTAGACAAGTGTGACTCATAGCTCGAGGGAAACAAAAGCGCCCGACAAAATAAACAACGGTGAATCACGAAAACGTTGGGATACTTCTCGAACATTCCATAAATCATCAGCCATTTTATATAGCGCACGTTAGCAGAAAGGAGAGGAGTTTTGAGTACGAACATTCGCATCGTCAACAACTAGTTATAAATAAATACATAGTGAGTGCTAATAATTAAATTACTGACATTATAAGTGAAAACTTATAATTTAGAATATAAATATTTGTGTTGAATATTTAGTTTATTTTAAATAAATAAATAGACATTGCTTTACTTATTTCCGAGTTTATGTAAACCCGATTTCGTAACAATATTGAGAATTAATAGTAGATTGATTGACAAGTTCTAAAAGCTTTAGTTTGCATGCGAATATGAGCATACTGTAGGTTTTTATATTACTGCCTAATCAAATCAAATAATAATACAGCTTTTTTTTAAATATTACAATAAGCTCTTCAATTGTGACAATTTAACATAACATCAGGTTTTGAGAACTTATCGATGAACATAATATATAAAATTACGAAAAAAATATTCGTGAAAATGCAAACAATGTCTTAATTAATAAGTAATTAATTAATTAATTATTGTCTTATTAATTAAGACATTGTTTGCATTTTCACGAATAGTTTTTTCGTAATTTTATATATTATGTTTAAATTGTGCAAACTATAAGAAGCGTAAGCTTATTTTCTCGAATTCAAATAGTTTTGAATTCGAATTTATCTTGTTATCAATGAATTTAAAATAATCCTTAAATAAAATGTCTATTGCTCACTGTAAATTCATTGTAATTAACTACAGGAAAATGTAATAATTTAACTTGCTTAAAATATTACTACTAGCTTACAGCAAATGCACTTTTTCTTGTATTAAGTTCTGAAGGCAATAACACGGAATGTAACATACTATTCCGAAGTCTCTTATACATTACAAAGCTCCAGCGTGTCCCTCTTCAACAGATGCAAAGGAAACAGAATGTGTGATCAATGAGATTTAGAAATGTGGGAATGCCAAACGTGCATGCATTCAATTTTAGATATTTGACGTTGATATATTAATGCTGTCAGGACATTAAATGAATACTTGGATTATATGTAAATACAGCAAAATGGGTTTAAATATCAACTTTTAAAATTATTCCTAATAATGTATCTGTACTATACTGATATACTTATAGGAATACTTTTCAAAAGTTGAGAGGACCATAAGTATTTCTTACAAATGATACAGGAATCAAAAGTTAAAAATAGATGTTGAGATGTATAAACTTATTTATATTTATTTATATCTTAATTTTAATACTTAATGGAATGCAAAATTTCGAGTTTCGAGACATAACGTATAATATAAACATAATAATGCATGTTGATAAAAGTGAGATTTGAGCAACAAGGACGCTCTTATTTCCTTAATTGTAAATCAGTGGTTTATGCGCGTGGCGCATGAAGTAAAATTTCGAGTTTAGAAATGCCCCGTGAAAATTTGTCTCGGGTCGCGCAGCGACCCTCGACAAATTTTCTAAGCGGGGCTTTTCTAAACTCGAAATTTTACTTCATTGTTAGTCTGGGAGTGGACGACACTCGTTAGTTTAAAATACATCACAACTATTAACATGTGTATCGTAACTGTCACAAAGAAAAATAATATCATAGAGATCTTATTATCGTTCAATTTAAACTCGTGCGAAATTGGCACGGTTGGTTAAATGTCGGCTTGTGCCGACTTATGGCAACTGCCGTTATAGTCCAAATCTCGGCTGCCGCCGACTTATGTCAACTGTTATTATAGTCCAAATGTCGGCTTACGCCGACTTATGTCAAGTTAGTGTTGTAAATACTTGGATTTTATGTAAATACAGCAAAATGAGTTTAAATCTCAGCTTTGAAAATTATTCCAAATGTATCTGTACTATACAGATATATTTATAGGAATACTTTTCAAAAGTATAGTCCTCATTGGGTGTGCGAAGGAGAAAAAACACAAGGCGGCATTCGGCTACAAGAACTACACATCGGTCCGCGCCGGCAAAATCGCTGCTATTGGCAGCTGCTCCGTGACAAGTGCATGCTCTCGCGCCACGATAGCAGAGCAGTGCTCGTCACTAACACTAACTTGACATAAGTCGGCGTGAGCCGACATTTGGACTATAATAACAGTTGACTATAACGGCAGTTAGCATAAGTCGGCGCAAGCCGACACTTTACCAATCGTGCCAACTTTGCACGAGTTTGAATTGAACTATAATTAGATCGCTATAATATTGTGTTTCTTTGTGACAGCTACGATACATATTTTAACAGTTGTGATGTATTTTAAACTAACAAGTGTCTTTCACTCCCAGACTAAGCATGAAGTAAAATTTCGAGTTTAGGAAAGCCCCGCGTAGAAAATTTGTCGAGGGTGACAAATTTTCATGGGGCTTTTCTAAACTCGAAATTTTACTTCATGCGCCACGCGCATAAACCACTGACATATAATTGGTTAACGCTTAGATGTGATGATGATCAATATTTACCGAGATGTAGCGAAAAAATGCAAGAATTACTTTTTTTGTGAATAGTTTTGGAATAATAATAATAAAAGTAGAATAAATGTACTTTGAGCAACTTTTCCATATTGTTGATACTTAAATCTTCATATCTTTAACAGAGAAAGTTCTATGATGAACAAATCACCATTTATTAATTTATTTTCGAATCAAAACAATTCAGAAATAAATAAAATAAAATGAAAAAAAAATTGTAAAACCAACGAATAGTTATTGCCGAATATAATTTGTAATAAATAAATAAATGCCACTCAATTATTAAACGTTTAAAAGTGATTTCATTTAATGTGTGATAACTAAACAAGTTATTCTTTATGAATATAAAGGGTGTTTTTTTTAGAGGTATAGAACTTCTTTTTTAAATCATCATCATATGGCACAACACTCCTATGAGGAGTTTCGCCGCTTCTTTTTTGAAGCCCTTACAATCCCCCTTTCGGGGTGGATTAATCCCCATTATACAATGTGTTTTATGTACATATCCTACTAATGTTCATTTTCTTCGCTATCTCTCTCAAAGCATTTCTATCCTGTGCTTTCGACTTCCAGTTGATAATTCCCAGGCCCCTTATATCCTCTTCTATCTCGTCTTGCCACCTACTTCTTGGTCTTCCGCGTCCCCTCTTTTTACTTAATTGCCATTCCATTATGGTTTTTAAAGTACTGCGCTCTCCTGATCTCGAAACATGTCCTAACCATTTAATTCGAGTTGCTTTGATTGAGTTTACTATGTCTTCTCCTCCAAGTTGTTCTACAATTTCTATGTTCATTCTTCGTCTTATCTCGTTCTCCCCTGTTCTTACTGGTCCAAGTATCCTTCGCATTATCTTCCTCTCAAAAACTTGTAGTTTGTGTTGATCTTGGTGTTTTAATGACATGGTCTCTGCGGCATATGTTATTGTTGGTTTAATTATTGTTTTATATATATGAATTTTGGTTCTGATATGTAAGGTCTTATTTTTTATAATATTTCTGTTGGCATAATACGCTCTGTTTGCAGCTTGAATCTTTTTGTCTATTCCTGCATTTACTTCGTTATAATTGTTTATAGTTATTTCTAGTATTTTATTTTATTAACCTCCTGAAATTCGTGTTGGCCTATTTTTATCTTTCCTGTAAATTTTTAGTTTCCAATCCTCAATATTTTTGTTTTGTCTTTATTTATTCTCATTCCCATCTTCCTCCCTTCCTTTTCGATCTCATTTAAGATGTTCTCTATTAGATTACGGCGTTTTGTCATTATTACCACATCGTCTGCGTATGCGATATTTTGACTCCCTTTTGTTCTCAGTGTTCCTCTTTTATTGATGTTTCTTAGTATGTATTCCAGCGCGATATTAAACAGAGTAGCGGATAATGAGTCACCTTGTCTTACTCCTTTATTCACGTTGAACACATTTGTTTTTCCATATGTTGTCTGTACGAATGAGCCTATGTTGTTTAACGTTAGTTGTATTAGTGATTTGATTTTGGTTAGAATTTTAAATTTTTTTAGTGCTAACATTAATTGATTTCTGATTATTGAGTCGAACGCTTGCTTAAAATCGATGAATAGCATTTCGATATTGATGTTGTGTTCATGTGCTTTCTCCGCTAATTGTTTAATGACGTGAATTGCATCTACCGTTGATTTTCCTGAAACGAACCCACATTGGTAATCTCCTATAATATTCGGCGTATATTTGCTAAGTCTTTTCTGTATCAGGCCCGATAGTATTTTGTAAGTGTTGTTTAATACCGTAATTCCTCTGTAATTGGTACATTCCGTTTTATCACCCTTTTTATGTATGGGAATAATCACGCATATGCTCCATTCCCTGGGCATTATTTCGTTGGTCCATGTTTCCATTATCAGGTTGTATACTTCTTCGTGCAGTTTCTCTCCTCCGTGTTTGATCATCTCCATACATATATTGTCCTCTCCTGGTGACTTTCCATTTTTACTCTGTCTAATTAATTCTTGTATCTCTTCTATTCGTGGTTCGACAACATGGGAGATTATCTCGTCGGTAGTTTCTATTTCATCTACTTGTGACAAATCGTTGGTGTCTGTCAATAAATCTTTAAAGTAGTTTTCCCATATTACCTTTGCTTCATCTTCACTTTCAGTTATTTTTCCATGTCTGTTTCTTATTCCTAGATTTTTCATTTTACTTCGTCTTGTCTGCGCATTAATCTTTTGGTAGAATTTTTTTGAGCTATGGTTTATATACTCTTTTTCGATTTCCTCCATCTTGTTTTGTATCCATACCCGTTTACTTTTCTTACTAGCTTGTTACATTCATTTCTTTTTTCGTCGTATTTAATTTTGTCTTCCTGATTGTTTCTTTGTATCCATCTCATTCTCAACTTTGTTTTCTCTTCAATTATTTTGCAGCACTCTTCATTCCACCAGTCGTTGTTAAAACGTTTTTGTATTGTACCTATATTTTGTTCTGTTGTCTCAATTATAGTTACTTTCAGCTTTTTCCACTATTGGTTAACATCTGTGTTTGTTGTTGACGTTTCTTTCTCAATTTTCATCTTTAATGCCATTTTGTATTCTTCCCTTGGCTTAGAAATTTTGAGTTTTCCGATATCCCATTTTTCTTGCTTTCCCTGCTTCCTCCGGTGCGCTACTTTCTGTTTTATGACTGCTGTAACCATGAAATGATCAGTATCTGCATTAGCGCCTCTATAGGATCTTACATCCAACACATTTGTTTCTCGTTCTTTCTTAATGAGGATGTGATAAATTTGGTTGCTATACTGCCGTCCTGGTGACATCCATGTTATTTTATGTTCTTTTCTGTGAGCAAATTTTGTGCTGACTACTTTCATTCCTATTGTTGTTGCTAGATAACATAATCTGTGGCCGTAGTCATTGGATGTTTCATGTATAGTATGCTTCCATCCTGCTGTTTTTAAATAGTCTTCTTTTCAGATTTGAGCGTTGAAATCGCCTACGATTATGATTGTATCTTGCTTGGGTATTTTATAGTATACTTTTTCGATTTCGTCATATACTTCATCTTTCTGCTTCTCATCTGTTACTTCGGTTGGTGCTTTTTTAAATAAAACACATAAAAATCAATAAAAAACAGATGTCTTAGCCTTAATAGGTAACCAATGTAATGGCATTTAATGTTTAAAAATAATTTTGAGCATGTGACCACTACGACTGCGTCTTAGATAAACCATTCTATTAGTCCAATTTTTTATATCTTTTTCCAATGTAGCCGGGCTAATCTCGGCAATTACGTGTTAAATGTTGCCCTTTAAGTTTTCAATCGCTGCAGGATTATCAGCACAGATAAGTGATTTGACGTAGCCCCACAAAAAGGAGTCCAATTGGGTAAAATCACATGATCTAGGAGTCCAGTTGACAGGCCTATGTCTGGAAACAATTTGATCACCTAATGTCTCTCCCAACAATATGAGGGTTTCACGCGCTTTGTGGTATGTTGCGCCGTCCTGTTGAAACTATTTAGTTCTTAACGGATTTGCATTTACCTTAGGGATCAAAACATTTCGAATCGAATCGTGGACCTGTAGCGCTCGCCATTGACGATAACATTGGCTCCGTTTTAATTTTTAAAAAAGTAGGGGCCAATGATTCCTCCAGCATACCACACAGTAACTTTTAATGGTTGTAGTGGGGTCGTAGATAAATTCGTGGGTATTGTTTTGGCTTCAGAACCGACAATTTTGCTTATTCACGATTATGAGCACGATAAAATGGGCGAAGTGCTCTATAAGTTTGACGCACAGAGGGCGCATTTTGGAAATAAATTTCCTCAATTTGTAATCGTTGGTCGACTGTGAGCTTTAGCATGATAATTTTCCAAAGCTTATTGAACGAAATTGCCACCAACAGCTTCCCATTCTGAATATGGTTTGTCCGATATCCTTCGTTGAAGTTCTATACCTCTAAAAAAAAAAACACCCTTTATGTAGTTTTATAAGGCAAGTATCAACATGTCGAATTGTCATAGTTTAATTATGATAAGAATATTTTCTAAGGCATGAATCAGAACTAAACTAGAAGAATTCTCAAAAGATGTGCGCCATTATTACAAAGTATCTACGTATAAAGCACTAATATCAGTTTCTAAAGTTTTGGCACCTGTGTTTGAATGCCAATAAAACGAAAAGTATTTCTTCAATAATCTTCATTTAAAAATAATCCTAAAGAGTAATTAAACGAATTCTGTTTTTGATTTTTTTTCTTTACAAATATTGTCTACATTGACCGTTAAATAAAAAAGGTACCCATTATTTTTGTATTGTTTCAGAATACTCAAGTTTACTAATTTATTTCTCGGCATGTAGTGTATAGAAAAAAATGGTGATGTGTTCAAGGAACGTTGCTTTGAACGTTGGTTTGGGGGTTTATTTAAATTGAGTTAAAATTCAATATGTTGTATAAAATAATATATATTAAAGGTACTTTCCATTGCGAAGATCTTTTCAAAAGGGTCGGTAATACATCTGTCATCGGTACACTTCTGTTCGGGGGATTTACGACCATTTTTGAGAGGGAAGTGATCATCTACCATCAATTAATGTGCTATAACTAATCGAAAAATATATGTCAGCACAACATAATTATATATTCGTAATGAGCACAAAATGGCGAGTTAAATATGCTAATTTCATTTAAATCAGACTAAATGTAGAAATGTAAAATCGGCGTTGTAATTAACCCGTAATTAAAAGAAATAAAAAAAAACAAATTACGCGATTTACTTACAATATAATTGTGGTTACCACTAATCGTAAGTGCAACTGTTCTTCTATTATTGTGTGTATTTTTATTAATATTAATAAGTAATTATGGACAGACATATGGACGATAAAAAATTACAGAATGTACTTTATAGCTGAAAACTTCACGCTAACTTCACATGGGTGATTTTTGGAACTGTCTATAATAAACTCATAAAATGTGTATACTGATTTTAAATACATAATTAATATTTACTTACCAAATTTTATAGATATATTTATTTGATGTATTTTATCGTTTAGATTTACAGGCATATGCAATAATTAGACCATAAATCGTAATCAAGATAACGATTTACCATCCCATTTATTTTATATTAAAATCTGTGTGGCTGACATATGTTATCTTCCGTTTATTGATTTATGCCGAGTTAATAACACGGATACGGTCTTCGCTATAAGAATGATAATATCCCGCTGGTCATATATCATTTTCTCGGGCCATATTAAATCATATAAAGTCGCCATGAATCTCTATTATGCGATATTTATTGAACGTCAAACAAAAATATGACAACAACATCAACATATGTCTATAAATAGATAATGTTAGGAATATATTCCCTTTGAGAAAATGTTGAAAACAGTCTTAAAAGAGTCAAGATGTTGATAATCACGATGTGTGTACAAGTAAACTATAGAAAATACTAGTTATTGTATTTCTAACGAGCTGAATGAGTAAATTAAAGTTTTTTCACTAAGATTAAAAAAGTTTTTGTATTCAACACAATACACATTATTACAGTTTTTTCACTAAGATTAAATCAGCCACTTATTATTTCATGCAAAGAAATTAGCTTTTCTCACAAGAATGTTAATTTTTGCAGAGTTAGAAGAAATGTGTTTGCAAGAAATAAGAGTAACACTGTTTTCCTTTCAACAATTATAATAATTGATAAATTATAGGTCTTTCTGGAAATGTATATAAAAATCAAAAGTTAAAAATAGAAGTAAAGCTATACAAGTTTATTTATTCTGGCCTCATTTTCAATAAAATATTCAGACAATGAAAGAGCAATCAAATATTATTCTAGTTTTATGTGTGTACATTTGGCAAGTAAACTAAAGAAAACACTAGTTATTGTTTTTTTACCGAGCTGTATGAGCAAATTTAAGTTTTTGTATTTAACACAATACACATTATTTCAGCCTTTTCACTAATAATAAATCAGCCACTTATTATTTCATGCAAGGAAATTAGTTTTTCTCACAAGAATGCTTATTTTTGCGGAGTTAGAAGAAGTATCCTTCCAAAAAGAAAACACTGTTTTCCATTCAACAATTATAATAATTCATAAATTATAGGTCTTTCTGGAAATGTATAAAGGAATCAAAAGTTAAAAATAGAAGTAAAGCTATATAAGTTTAATAAATCTGGCCTCCTTTTCAATACTTAATGTAGTGAAACATTCAGACAAAGAAAGAGCAATCAAATATTATTCTAGTTTCATAATAAGGTACTTGATTCGGTTTGTCTTAAAAAAATACCTTGGGTTAGGTTATTCAATACTTAAAGTAATGGAACATTCAGACAAAAAACGTGCGAATGTTGTTCTAGTTTTAGAATAAGTTACTTGATTTAGTTTGTCTTGAATAGTTAGGGAGTATAGAATTTTGTAAGAAACTTAATCAATAATGCATCTATTTATGGCTCCCAGGGCCGGAACTAGGTCCTCTGGCGCCCGAGGCAAAAAAACTGGCTCGCGGAATATTTAAAATTAATGAAAATCTAGTAATTCCTCGAAGTTATTACTTAATTTTTTAAATCTTGATACTTTTCGTGAACTTCCTAAATTATACATTTAAAAATATCAATGTTTTTCATATATTTTTCACGATTTTCGGTAATTTTTAAGTTCTTGACAATTTGTCGTGATTATGATGAAATGCCAACAGTTTTGAGTTTAGTATCGTTTTGATTTAAATTATGATTATGATAACAGCAGTAAACACGCTTATTATTCAGTCATTTATTTTTGATTATCGCTAGACAATTCAATTTTAAGTTCTTGAGAAATTCTAACGAGTGTTTTAAAATCCCAGATTAAGCATGAAGTAAGATTTCAAGTTTAGAAAAGCGGGAAAATTTGGATTTGCCGGAGTGCGCGAGCGAAGCGAGTCACGCCCCCGCACATCAAAATTTTCAAGCTTTTCTAAACTCGAAATTTTACTTCATGCGCCACGCGTATAAAACATTGACTAATTATATTTTTTGTTTGTTTGTAAGAGGTGAATTTTAATAATTTCATAACTGTCATATTCCTGAGAATATTATTTATCTTAGGTGAAGGTCTTTTAAAAATGAATTTGCAGTATTAAATAATAATAAATATTAAAACTAAAATATCTGGTATCGAAAAGTATCGATATTTTAAATATCGATACTTATCATAACGATATTTTACCGTATCGATACTTTGATATACGATATAATCGATAATCAATTTTGATTTTTTTGGAATCGGAACTTCCCTAGTTGTGACATAACTGCAATTAAATCACAATGCAATCACATGATGGAATATAACAACAACAAATGTTACTATTATTGTTATTATATTCCATCATGTAGTTCGTATTTTGGGGCGCAATAGGGCTGTCTTATTTTCACGGTAATTATTTAACACCTTTGCGCCCCTTCTAGATACTATTGAGATATGTTCACTTACTTCTGTTAATCTTTCTTTCGTGAACATAATTCACAATAAAACACCACCATGATTCACAAAACTCCCTTGGATCGACGACTTTCGGAGGTCGCACTCGGCAGTTGGCGCGTATTTTAAACAACGAAATGTGTACCACGTGGTATGATGATTCTCATTGTAGTATTTTATTATGAATCAAACGACATTAGCCGCAAGTCAATACAATAATTACTTCAAAAGATATTACGTTTTTCCTCTTTTTGGCCACTGTGCGGCGAGGCGCCCCTACGCTTGATTCGCCTGCTTGATGCGCCTGTGGCAAATGCCACCTTCGCCACGTCCTAGTTCCGGCACTGATGACTCCTATTAGTTTGCTTACTTGGAAATTAATTTAATTATAGAAACTAGTAGTGATTTTAGGATTAAATATATTATTGAACACGGTGTGTCAATATTGCAAGAGCAAAACAACAATAAAAAAGTAATTAATCAGTCTTTAAAACAATTGGCTGTCCATGTTAATGGTGAGTAGTTATTTTTATGTCTGGAAATATGAATATTTGATTGTTTAAACATCCCGTTTGCTAACATTAAATCATTCACTTATTCACATCATTGATTATACCTACTATTAGAATATTCAAATATTTGAATCATTTAATGTTAGCAAATGTCTAAGATATGTTCTAACTAAATATTTAAACAAATCAAATAGTTTTGTTGTTTAAATATGTTCCACATTTGAATATTCAAATTGTTAAATTCCCAGCCTTACTAGCTTTTAACTTCAACATACCAAAAGTAAATTGTTTAATTGTGTTTTTATGCAGTTTGACCTCTTTTGGTAATTTATTGGTTATTTTCATCCAGGACGCCCCGAAACAACCTTGTTTTAATCTAAAAAATTGACAAATCTGCAGCAATATAAAACACAATTTAATTAACATTTCAAAAAACTTTTTTCGTCACAGAATTCCCTTCATACATTTTTTAATAACGCTAAATACTCAAGCGTCTATTTGTTAGAATGCAATGATTGCCCTAAGGTGTATGTTGGACAAACAGGCCGCAGTTTCCACAAACGTATTGCAGACATCAGAAATACTACGAACATCAAAGAACTACGTCCACATATGCCAATCATTTAATCGAAAATAATCACAACTTTAACAATAAATTCAAAATCCTTCATCTCTTTAACAAAGATAGAAAATTGAATCTGCTTGAACAATTGAAAATAAATAAATTTAATAAACGCGGCATTCTATTAAACGATCCCACTACTAAATTTGTAATTCTGTAAATTTCAGTGTAAATTTTCATGCTATATTTTAATTTTTGTACAGTGTAATTTTTCTCATTTTGGTCTTGTTGTATATATGTATATGGCATATGTTAATGTTTTTATATGTTTTTGTGTACATATATGTATATATTTACTTGTGTAAATTTGAATGTTATACTTATCTTTATTTAACTAATTTAATTTTTCCGGACATTTTATCTTTTGTTTATGGTTATATGTATATGTATATACGATATGTTAATGTTTGTATATATTCATGTATGTTACATTCCCTAAATGTTGGTCAGGCGTGTTTTCTTGGCTCTGGTCCATTTTATTTAGAGTTCGACATTTCGATGACGTCGAAGTCATCATCGTCAGGTATAAACTATTAAAATTTTATCACTCTAGCAACCACTTGTTAGATTTCTACATACTTGATGCGCTAATTTCTTGTTTGGCTTCTTGTTACTCTTCTGTTCTGTTCTTCTAATGGTGTGTCTGTGTTGTGAGTTTCAATTTCGAGATTATTTTCTAAAGGGACTGGAATCTGAATTTCTTGATTGATGTTCCGAGATAATGAATTTCAACTGGAATTTATGCAAGTTTTCCAAATCAGTGATAATCTTTTGGCATCATTTCTTTTGTTAGTCTATTCGGCCTCTTTTCGATCTCTATAGCTTCTCTAATGATTCTTTCGTGGAAGAAGTCAGTCTTTAATTTTGCCCGTTGTTCCATTAATGTAAGGACGGATGACATTGCCACTTGAAGCTCAAGGCGTATATGAAATTTCATGTGGTATGTGTGAGAAGAGCTATGTAGGACAAACAAACCAAAAAATCAGCACTCGTCGAGATGAACATATTTTAGCAATCAGAAAATCCGACCCACAACAATTTTTATTTCAACACGTCAAAATTTCAAAACACACAATAAATTTCGAAAACACGAAAATATTAAAAAAGACTGACTTCTTCCACGCAAGAATTATTAGAGAAGCTATAGAGATCGAAAAGAGGCCGAATAGTATAAATAAAAAAAAAATGATGCCAAAAGATTACCACCAATTTGGAAAACTTACATAAATTCCAATCAAAATTCATTATCTCGAAACATCAATCAAGAAATTCAGAATCCAGTCCCTTTAGAAAATAATGTCAAAATTAAAACTCACAACACAGACACACCATTAGAAGAACAGAACAGAA
This sequence comes from Philonthus cognatus, assembly GCA_932526585.2. NCBI lineage: Eukaryota > Metazoa > Arthropoda > Insecta > Coleoptera > Staphylinidae > Philonthus > Philonthus cognatus. The sequence goes on along the minus strand of OW052241.1, from coordinate 64,423,067 downwards.
GAGTAACAAGAGGCTAGAGTGATAACATTTTAATAGTTTATACCTGACTATGAGGACTGCGACGTCATCGAAACGTCGAACTCTAAATACAATGGACCAGAGCCAAGAAAACAAGCGGGACCAAACCCGAAGAAACAGTACAACTGTGTGGTTACAGAAAAAGTTCACATGTTAAAACTATGGAAATTATCACTGTGTTACACTGTTTCTTGGATAACCCGGGGTGCATCACCGCGATTGTTTAAATTTAATTAACTTGTATTCACGTGGCCGCCTCGTAGTGCGAAACGACGCACGTGATTTCACACCAACAACAACAATGGCTGGTGCCTGTCCACAGGTGCCGTTCGGCTCCCTCCGTCTGTCAACGACGGAGGGAGGCGCACGTCACTCGTTTCTAGGAGCGTCACGCCAGCCAGCGCGCGGAATTTGAAATCTCGTGCTTGAGCTCGAGGGATTCAAAAATCGACGCTGGAGGCCCATTTACCTGCCCTGTTGTTGCCGTTTAGGAGTTTATTGCCGAGAAATGACTATTATGCATATAGGTAATGTTATTGATGCCCGGTTTAGGTTAGGTGCACGAAATAGATTTAACTTGGTGCGCTCACATGTTTCAATAGAAAGGTTTGGAAGAGTAAAAGATGTAAATGAAAAAATCCAACTAAAAATGTAATAAAATTATAATTTTGAGCGCAATCAAATTAACTCCGTAGAGTGTCACCACCAACCTGAGACTCACTCGACGACTCTGCCGTCAGTTTACCCATTTCTAACAGACCAAGAAATTACTGGGCCTTATCTAGCTAAATGTGAATTGATGAATAAATTACCTTAATGTGTTTAATTGACGATTTATGAGTCAAATTTCAGACAAACTACCACTATCTAAATTATTGCTGAATGTTATTAACCTGTTAAGCTAAAGGAGACCGGTGCCAACGGCTCTGATCTGTCCATGTCTATTAAATAGGAATAAATGCAACTAAGGCCCTCCGTGTGTGCTTTGGAATTCATTGTTGCAACGCCTGCCTTTTTTTATGTGGAACATCTCAAGGAACAAACGACTTATATAAAACATTGACTTATCTGTAATTTCGACGTTTGTGAAGTCAGGTGCATGGTCCTCACTGTTACAGTGTATAGACAATTCACATGACTTCTTATTCAGTCTTATGTCACTTTTATGTTGAATTATTCTGCTTTTTATCCATTGAGAAGTTTGACCTACATATCGGAGGGGGCATTCAGTGCAAGGGATGCTGTAAATTACATTAGACATTTGAGCCGTGGGCACTGGGTCCTTCAGTTTTGTGTAGAATCTTTTTAGTGGAGCCACACCGTATTTTGCTATCTTAATGTCACTGTTGTCGTTCCTCAGGATTCTGGCTATTTGCCCTGTAATTTTTTCTAAATAGGGGAGTTTTCTGTAGTAGGTTGGTTTAGGTTCGGGGTTGGGGATGGGGTCGGTTTCTATTGCAGTGGAGTTGTGTAATGGTTGTGGTAAATTGGGTGCGTTTCTATCAGGGGTGGGTGCCGCTGAGAAGATTATTTTGTTGACAATCGGTCTGGGGTAGCCGTTGTTAAGTGCTATTATTTTTAGCCTGTGTAGGTTTTGTTGTAATAAGGTAGGGTGTGATATGCGGGTTATTCTATTTTTCAGTGCTATGATGGTGTTGGCTTTCATCGTCATGGGGGCATATGAGTGATAATTGATGTATCTGCCGGAGTTGGTTGGTTTCTGATACCAATCCAGTATGATCTGGTTACAGGCTGTGCGGATAACTCTTGTATCCAGGAAGGGATTAGATTTATTCACCTTCTGTTCGGTTGTGAACTGAATGTGTGTGTTGTAGCTATTGAAAATATTACATACCGTCTGCGTAGAGCCTGTAGGCAATCCAAGTAGCAGATCATCTACATATTTTTTAACAAATGATGGCCTGAAGGGCAGTTTGGGAATGACGTTATCTAACAGCTCATCCATGACGATGAGAGCCAACACCGGACTAATGGGTGAGCCCATACGGGTGCCAAAGGTTTGTTTGAAAAATATGTTATTGAAAGTGAAAAAGGTGTTATCTCCTACGAATCTGAGCAGGGACATGAAATCAGGCTTCGTCAGGTCGGTGTGGGGTGCCACCCTGTTGAAACCCGATTCCACGATCCCCAGCGCCAGATCCATAGGGATATTTGTGAACAGCGAGACCACATCCAGAGAGGCGACCTCATGACCATCAGGTAGTTGGAAGTCGTTAAGCTCCTCGGCGAAGTGAAATGAATCGATGATATTGTACTGTGTTCTAGTTACGAAAGCCTTACTTAAAATCTCCGCTAGGAAGCTGGAGAGGTTATAGGTTGGTGAGTCGACCAACCTATAACCTCTATAACCTATAATCAAGCACGAGATTTCAAATTCCGCGCGCTGGCTGGCGTGACGCTCCTAGAAACGAGTGACGTGCGCCTCCCTCCGTCGGTGACAGAGACGGAGGGAGCCGAACGGCACCTGTGGACAGGCACCAGCCATTGTTGTTGTTTGTGTGAAAACACGTGCGTCATTTCGCACTATGATGCGGCCACGTGAATACAAGTTAATTAAATTTAAACAATCGCGGTGATACCACCCCGGGTTATCCAAGAAACAGTGTAACAGTGATAATTTCCATAGTTTTAACATGTGAATGTGCCGTTTGTTTTAAATTTGGCTTTTTCTGTAACCACGCAGTTACGATTTTTTGTACACCATAACCTCACATTTTAAATTCAACAACCACCATGAGTATCGATAGGATAATCAAACAAATGCAGCGTCAGTTTAACAATAGTAATGTAAGCTCAAAAAATTATTCACTAATTATTTTTTTTAAGAATTCGTCATTAACCAATACTTTAATTCAGATAAGTAATTGTTTGTTTTTGCTCATTGTTTTTTAGTGTTAACCCTGAGGAAGGGACAAAATTAGTCCCGAAAGCTTGGTATTACAATAAAGTAGATTACACACATCTCTCCTGCCGTATTATTGGTCGAATATATATATATATATATATATATATATATATATATATATATATATATATATATATATATATATATATACTGCCTTTCAAAAAAATCAGATCACCAAGTATTTATTGCACGATTTTAACAAAATTTACACAATTTGATCATGTAAACGAACTGCATCGATGATCAAAAAATCAACTTGAAAAAAAAAAAAACAAATGAATAAAAATTAATAATGTGTTGGGCCTCCACGATTTCCCAAACACTCATCAACACGTCGAGGCATGCTAGAAATCAGGCTGTCAATATCATTCCAAACTTCGATAATTTGACCTCTAAGTTCCATTACAGTGTTAGCGGGGCGCTGTAAGTTACTTGTTCTAACACCTATCATATCCCAAACATGTTCTATTGGCGATAGATCTGGAGAACGAGATGGCCAAGGTAACAAATTGATTTCGGCACTATCAAAAAACTGTCTTGTAATGGCCGCTGTGTGAGGTCGAGCATTATCTTGCTGAAAAATGGGGTTCTGCAAGCCATTTACATAGGGCACTAACACTGACCGTAAAATGTTGTCAATATACCGAATCGCGTTAAGACTTGCTTCTAAAAAAACTAGAGGAGACCGACTACCATATGCTATCGCCCCCCAAACCATAACTCCCTGTGTAAGAGCCGTATGTCTTTCAACAGCAAATTGTAAAATTCTGCGTTCACCGCGTCGACGTCTCACTCTTCTGCGACCATCATGAGCCCATAAACAGAACCAAGACTTATCGCTGAAGATAATGTTATTCCATTCATGGGTCCAATGTTGTCTTTCCCTGCACCAATCAAGTCTTGCTCTGCGATGCTGCGGAATAGGAGGTAGACACAATTGTGGACGGTAGGATCTTATACCAAAACTGCAGATTCTTCTGTAAACAGTAGCCATGGTCATCATTTCCCAATGCCCGCGACGTTGTAAATCTGTCCCTTAAAGTTGTAAGACGAAGAGCTCGATCTTCACGCTCAGTGGTGCTTCTTGGACGTCCTGATCCAAGTCTACGTCGATTCTCCCCAGCTTCGGACCATCTAGACCAGCAGCGTACGATCACCGATACACTACGGCCTACCCTTTCAGCAATAGCACGAACCGAAAAACCCGCTTCTCGCATTCCATTTTAAATCGTATCGTGTCGTGCTCCGTATTGTGCTCCGTAGTTTTAAATGAGATTTTAAGGGTTTTAAGCGTTTAATAAGGATCAGTTTTGATTGGCTAATTAAGTGTTGTGCATACTATCAGTTGTCAGTTTTATAAAAGAAAGTGTAATCTTATTTGTAAGTAATTTTAATAATTTAGTGTGTACGTCTCGCCGGCTTATTCAGATAGCCGTCTTTTTTGTGAGCTCGATCGGGCCGTGACCATTCGTCCTCTATCTTCACTCACTCATTCATCTTATCACTGTGAATTTATGAATGAAACCCGAATTCGTGATAATTGCAAATACCTACAGCGCATAGTACAGTAATTGCGTTACATTTTATTTTATATTACTTTCCTTTGTTCTCTCTTGTTATTTCCCTTCCGTGGCCTTACTACAACTTGTATTGTCTTTTGTTAGTCACCGCATAGGGCCGTGCTGGTGTGAAGCGTGTATCCCTGTGTTCTCCTATATCTTTATTAATAATGGTTCATAAATGTCTGATTTGTGAAACCGCAATTGCACCAAAAACTCCGTATATTGCATGCTCTGGAAAATGCAATAAATCGGCGCATATCAAGTGTACAGGTATAAAAAATATTAATGCCTCTAGTGAAATTATTTGGTTCTGTAGTAACTGTAACAATAAAGACGGAGTTCGGGATAAATGTCAATTTTCTCATGATGCGCTAGTTCAGGTGATTACAAGTCAATTCAAGGAATTTAAGGAGGAAATAAAAACTCTAATCGCAGCAAAATTTGAAAACTTAGAATCACGTATGACACACTTGGAAACAAAATTTAGTTTAATTAATCCTGAGTCGTTTGTAAAAAATAAAGATGAGCTTTTCATAGATATTATCGAGGAAATTGAGGAAAGAAATAATCGAATGAAAAATGTTATTTTATTTAATTGTCCTGAATCGTCTAAAGGTGATGCTGAATCTAAAAAGAAAGCAGATAAACAGAACGTGCAAAATATATTAGAATCGAGAAATGTAACTATTAGTTCCTTTTATGCCTTTAGGTTAGGTACATACAATACTTCAAATAAGCCCCGTCCCATTAAAATAGTATTTAATAGTGTTAATGAGGCTATGGAAGCCCTAAAAAGTAATTCGCAAGAGTAATCTCCATTTTTGTTCAGATAAAACAAAAAAACAACAAGAGTATTTTAATAAAATCAGAAATGAATTAAATGCTCGTAAAAATGATGGTGAATTAGATCTCAAAATTAAATATAAAAATGGCATTCCATATATTGGCACAAACCAGAGACAAAGGGTAAACTCAAATACAAAAAACTAACGGTATATTACCAAAATTGTGGGGGGTTGCGGACAAAAATTCCGAATTTAATGTTAACCGTTAATAATAATGATTACGACATTATTATCTTAACTGAAACCTGGCTGTTTGAGACGATCTCGAATAGTGAATTGCAGTTAATGAATTATAATATTTATAGAGTGGATCGATCCGAAAAGGGGGAAATAAGGGGCGGGGGTATTCTTATTGCTACAAAGCGGTGCTTTAAATCATCAATGATATTGAAGGATAATACTATTGAACATATATTCGTACTTTTAATAATGAATAACACTAACTACATGATAGGGGGTGTATATATACCTCCTTCCTCACCGATAGCTATATATTCGGATCATTGTAGGACCGTTGATAAATTAGTTAATCAATATTCCACTTATCAATATTTGGTCTGTGGTGATTACAATCTTCCAGATATAAATTGGAATAATACTCATGCACTTGGTATAGTTAACACAGATTACAACAAATCTCAGCTAGTTATTGACACGTATAATTATCTGAATTTTGAACAAATTAATCATATCCCTAATAGCAGACATGTATTTCTGGATTTGTTTTTTTCAAACACATCAAAATTTAAAGTTGATCTTTCTGACAATTTATTATCTAATACAAGTCAACACCATTATGCTTATGATATTAACATATCTATGTGTGAAAGTAAACCTTTGCAATCGACGAAAAAATTGTATCTATATCATCTAGCTCGTTTTGAGGAATTAAATAGATTTTACAATGACAGTTTCTCTTCATCGAAATGGATATCTGCTGTTAATGAGAGCGATATAAATACATTAGTTGATATATTTTATAATATTCTCAACGAGGGTATAAATAATTTTATTCCATGTAAATATGTTAATAATAACACAAACTGTTATCCCAGATGGATGTCTGTTGAACTTAAACAACTTATAAAAAGAAAAAAAATAGCACATAACAGATATAGACAATCGGGTGGGTATGATGACTATTTATTGTTTAAGTCTTTACGATCCCAATGTAAAACATTATCTGAAACTTTATATCGAAATTTCTTAAGTGATGTTGAATCAAGAATAAATAGTAATCCTAATTATTTTTGGGAGTATGTAAAAAATTTGAAACACAATGAAACTATTCCAGATGCATTAGAATTCGAATCGAAAATTGGAATTAATGGTGATCAAATTGTTAATCTGTTTTCGGATTTTTTTGCCTCAGTTTACGCTACAGATAACGGTTTATCTTTTAATAATCTTTCAGATGAGCATAAAACTATTAATGATTCTAAACTATTTGTTTCAAAACAGGACATTTTTAAACCTAATAAAAGTTCAGGTCCGGATGGAATTTCACCTTATGTCATCATAAATTGCGTGTACTCATTATGTAATCCAATTTATGACTTATTTTCTATTTCTTTGTCGAGGGGTACTTTCCCTTCTGCGTGGAAATTAAGTTATATACATCCCATCTTTAAATCTGGTAGGCGTGAAAGCATTACAAATTATAGAGGAGTATGCTTACAATCATGCATACCTAAGTTATTAGATAAAATGGTTGCTAACCAGCTGTACTGGATGTGCAAAAATGTTTTATCTAGTAATCAACATGGATTTGTCCCAGGACGGTCAACACAGACTAATTTGTTATCCTTTGATCAACATCTGGTGAATGCTTTGGAGAAAAAAAAGCCAAGTCGATTGCATTTATTTGGATTTTTCCAAAGCATTTGACAGAGTTAACCACAAGATTTTATTGGATAAATTAAACATATACGGATTTAGTAATACGACTACTAACTGGATATCGGAGTTCCTGACAAATCGATTCCAAATGGTAAAAATTAACGACTATATATCGAAACCAATTCCTGTAACATCAGGGTTGCCGCAGGGCTTACACTGTGGGCCTTTGCTATTTATAATGTTTGTCAACGACATAGAAAATTTAATTTCTAACAGCAAGATCCTTATGTACGCTGATGATATTAAAATATTTCGGGTAGTGGAAACCTTAGACGAGTGCGTTGGCCTACAGCAAGATTTGGACAGAATCAACAACTGGTGTCAGAATAATAATCTATTTCTTAATGTGAGTAAATGCAACAAGATGTCTTTCACTCGGAAAAAATCAACTCTGTCTTACACATACGAAATTGACAACAATCCAATAGCTAGTCTATCCGAGGTGAAGGACTTAGGCGTAATTTTCGATCCAACGCTCTCATTTAACTCACATATTCTCAATATTTCTAACAAAGCACTAAAAATGTGGGGTTTTGTATTAAGAATAGGTAAAGATCTGGGTCCAAATGCTTTACAACGACTCTACTGTGCATTTGTTCGCTCTAATATGGAGTATGCATCTGTGGTTTGGTCTCCGTATTCGATAACTCACTCGAATAGACTGGAATTAATCCAAAATAAATTTCTTCGCTCAATAGAGTTTAAACTGGGTCGACAACATATACGTGGCTGTTATTCCGATATAATGAGCGAACTGAATATCAGAAGCTTAGCTGATCGTCGGGTTATTATGGATTTATGCACACTGCAGAAAATAATAAATTATAAAATAGACAGCCCGTATCTATTGGAACAGCTCAATTTCTACGTGCCAGCTCACTCAAGGACCCACAGGAATTCTCATATATTTCGGTTGAAGACCTTCACCAGCAACTACTGCCATTTCAATCCAATAACAAGAATGATGAGAACAGCAAATCAACTCTCGGAAAAACGCTGGCTCAATTTATTTAATTCAAGTTTATATCACTTTAAGTATACGTTAAGGAAACATTTGTAATCATTTTGTCTATTTCAATTCTATTTCAATTTTATTATATGTATGTGTCAACAAATACTGTTATAGAACATAATCTTTTTGTTATAGTTTTTATTATATATGTATATATCATCGCTATATTATGTAATTATATTGTTTTTGTTAAAAAAGGAAATTCCCGTCAATAAATAAATAAATAAATAAATAAATAATGCGACCCCTTTCAAATTCATTTAGAGGATGATATTGTGCACGCCGACGAACACGGAGCATCTTTTTATGTTTTACAAACTGAAACGTCAAACTCAGAGGCTACTGGGATATTAGAAGCAATTACATTAAAAAATCAGCAGCTCTTCATAATGGTGAAATCAAGGAAAAATACCATTAAATAGTAACCAAAACAATTGATTTTTTGATCATCGATGCAGCTTATTTACATGATCAAATTCTGTAAATTTCATTAAAATCGTCCAATAAATACTTTGTGTTCTGATTTTTTTGAAAGGCAGTATATATATATATATATATATATATATATATATATATATATATATATATATATATATATATATATATATATATATATATATAAATATCCTTTTACTTATTAATGGTTTGTCAGAGATTTAATATTATTTTATTTAATTTCTATAATGTATGTACTGGTATTACTTCTGACACTTTCGAAAGTAAATTTTATTGTAATGTAACAATTATTGTATATTGTACTCTCATATTTACCACTACTGTTGTATTATTATTATTATCATTACTTCATGCTTAATCAAAAGTGTAAGACACTCTATAGTAGCTTGAAATTAAACTCATTAAAAATCAACCATTATTTTGTCACAAATCTTCCAAATAATATCAATAAAAGTTAAACACATCTCGTTCTTTTTTGTTTGAATTTGCAATTATGAATTTGAAAATTAATTAAGTTTAATTGTGTGTGTTAAGTGCTTAATAAAATGAATTACCTAAAATGAATGTCAATCACTCGTTCCGTCTTAGCAAATTGTATTATTAATAGACCAAGATCTACATAAATATTTGCCCGAAACGTTGACGGAAAGAATCGATGAAAAGTGGTAAAAATGCGTTCCGCGTTATTATTAGTGCACGCCATTTATTCCAGCAAATTTAAATATATGTTACATGCAACAAAAGCAACGAATACTTGTCAATCAATCTCGTGTTATTACCTAAAAATACATATTATTTAAATACATGTATTAAGTAAAAGAAAATAAATGGATTTTCAAGAGGTTCAAATATATATTAAGTATTAAAACATGTTGAAGGCAATAGATTTTCTGTAGGTAAGGTCTGTAATATAGTAACTGTACCTATAAAACATCATTTGAGTAACAAGATGGATTTCTATTGATGAGTGCATGCCCTCGGCCTGCGTGTCAAATGTACAGAAGGTGATAGCGGATGAAAACGTGCGGATTCTATCGAGAGCTCAATTTCGTGACATGTTTATTTAATGCCATATAGCCGCTCTGAATGCGAAAAGTCAGCAAGAAAAAATGAAGAATAAATGGAACTTTGGAAACATTTTCACGCAATGTATATACATCTATAAAAAATATAAGTACCTTTCTTATAACTCGACATTGATGTATTAATTACTGACACATTTTGCAAATAAAGTATACGCAGTATTTTAATTAATCTTAGTTAATAAAAAGTTCAAGTTTTAAGTTTCATCTCAATAGCGATTTTGGCTGCACGACGCACACAGACAATTAAACATGCCTGTGTGCGTCTTAATAGACTCAGGGGACGTCAACAGATATTTCCGCTAAAAATGTAAAAATATTTTCACAGGCCTCCCAAGCTTTATGTTGGATATTTTCCATAAAAACCGTTTTTGAAAAATCTTGAAAAATCAAAGATTTTCTCGTTAATATTATAAATCATATCATAAGTTATCATAAACTATTTTATATCCTGCCGAAAATAATATTTTACTAACATTTCGTATACTGCGTGTTGGATAAAAAAAATCGCCTAACACCATATCTCTGATATTTAAGAAGCTCAGTGGAAAAGTACAAGTGCTATTTTCTTAAAAATTGGTATGTCTCATTTGTAGATATCCGTATCTACAAATGAGATTCATATTTACTGTTATAAAAAATGGTACAATTGAATATGTGTATCTCTGAATATGATATACAATGTTATTGATTAGACATCCACAGATTTTTCTATAAAAGTTAAACTTTATCTCTAATTTACACAAATAAATCTCATGTCACTTGTACTACTTTTCCACTAAGCCCTTATTTTATTGACCAAATTGAATGAACTAAAACACAAAGTCAATGGCCGTTTAAATACCACAAAACGGAATTAGTCATATATTTTTTTTCAAAATTAAGTTCATTGCTAATTAATAGTCAACTTTAAGTTTTTAAATAACTGCATATACTTTTTTATTTTATTATATTAGACATTATTCTTCTAAACCCAATTATGCCCGATATGCTGATTTTAATTTATTGTTTATGCCAGAAAAAATAAATAATAAATCATGTTTATATGATTTTTTTGCAGTATGGTGACTTTTTATAATGTTAGAAATTTGGTTGGATACTCTGGTTGTAATTCTGTCTTCTGACGATTTTGTTTCATTCGGTAAAACAAATACGTTTCTGTTCAGTTTCAGTTTTTATCATTTAATTCTAAATAAATCCGGTTCGATTTCAGTTTTATTATGAATCGGAACTAAAACTTTGATTGGAAAAGTAATTGTAAACCGATGAGGACATATTACAAGAATCTCTCAAATGTTGTATACTTAGAAGTATTTTATTTATAAAAAAACAACTTCAATGCAAACAAGTAATTTATTTACATAAAGTTGCAATCGGATTATCATTACTGTATATTTGCAGGGAAAAGCGAAAACGGGGGCAATTGAATTTCCCCGAACACAAGGTTAGCGAAGCATAAGAGAAAACAACGTTAGCTGCACAATTTCCATCGGAAATAAATTTGAGAATTATGAATTTGTGTTCATTCGCCGGATAGCTTAAGCTATATAAGCGTTTCAGGCTTTAACGCCATACTTGAAGAATACTGAATATCTTTGACCATTTATCATGACCTGTGCAATTCAGTACAAAAGTAATGTAATAGCTCGATATCTCGGATTATGATAAGTTTAGATTTTTTTTAAATAAAACACGTAGCTACTAATTAAACCTACTAATCGACTATATTTTTTATTACATAGAGTAATTCATTTTCACGATACATATCAAAATTACCTTTTTTTAAAGAACACCCTATATATCTTGTTGGTATTCGACAACAAGTTAAAATATAAGGTTACTAGGGAAAACCGCCTTCATTCGTTTAAAATTTACAGATGAATGAAAACATACTTTATTGGTAAGAACTACAAAGTTAATAACAAAATATTCAATATATATATATTATTAAAGCTGGAGCTCAAACTGCCTCCTCTCTTTAATTTGAGTTTATCCCAATGATTTTCCGGCATATAATAAATGTTTAATATTATTGAATTAGTGTTTTTCGAGAAGTCAATCAACCAAGTCACAACCAAAACCATTATTAATAGCCATGACTCTAAGTTGATTTCCCCCTCGAAAGAACTAGCTGACAAAGAGATTTTTGAGGCTCTGTGCATGTGGTTGTGACTTGGTTGATAGACTTCTCGAAAAACACCATTTTAATAATATTAAACATTTATTATATGCCGGAAAATCATTTGAAAAAGAAAATATTACATACAAATCGTTAACTTATTTTGACAATGTTACTTTTCAAGTTAAGAATATTTAAAAAAAAAAACTGTACATTATGTTTTTTTAGTCGCATTTTAAACCTTATCGTAAGATTAATAACTATATTTTTAACAGAAAAACAAAATTGGATAAATTTAATAAATCTGGAATATATAAATTAACCTGCGTAGATTGTCAAGAGATTGGCCAATCTGGTCGTAATTTCAACACAAGGTTTAGGGAACATTTGCGCTCTTTTCGGCTTAAACAAAGTGATAAGTCATCTTCGCAAAACATATTTTAGATGAAAATCACACTTTTGAAAAAGATGTACTTACTATAATTCATCTTTAAATGATCCGTTAAACAAGATATGTTTTTACACCCATTTCGAATAACCCCGTGCAAATATCTCTTACAGTCGATTTACTTTGAATTGAAATAATGTTACTAAGAATTATAAAACTATCTTACATTATAATCCATATAATTCCATTGTATATGTAGAAAACTCTTGAGAAAAAAAAAAACGTGAACAGGATCTGCGCAGAGAACCGAGTATTTATTAAAAAATAAACACGGACTATTTGCGTTCAAAGTTTTCTTCATTAATTAAGAGTTCTCCGGGTACGCTATTGCACTTACGAGTCTGCGTGTTTTTTAAGTCTGGATCGTTTAAATATTAAATGGGGGAACATTTTTAAGCTGGTATCATTTAATTATCTAATGGGGGGTAATTTAGAGTTTTATTTTAAAGCCTGTGAGGCACTTGATTTAATGGTTAACGATTCAGAGTTTCGTATTTAGTCTTGCGGGGGGTAAGCTTAATTAAATAATTTATCTTAATTGTATATGCTATTATTAGAATATTTATTTTGAAGTTCTAATGAATATTATGAGGAAATCAAGGAACAATAATAAGTTATTTCTAATCAAATTTATAATTTAACTAGAATACAAACGTATCTTAATCATGCCCGACACTAGAGCCAATTTGTAAAATGTATTAAGTGAGATCAAACATTAAATCAAACTGAGTCTACAATTGTAAACTTCTTAAGAAATCAGTGTTATATACGCCTGGCGCATTAGGTAACATTTCGAGTTTAGATAAAGAATGTATTTAGGTATTAACATTTTAATCATAAAAGGTTGATGATTAACAATGATATTCTCAATTTGTGAATCTAAATTTGTACGCTTTTCTAAACTAGAAATTTTACTTTATTCGCCAGGCGTATAAAACATTGATTGTTGAAGTTCAAAATATAATCCTTACAACGTGGATAATATAATATCCTACTTAGTTCTTATGTTTGATTTCACGTTAATAATTTTTACTTTTTGCTTTAAGATTTGGAATTTTCTTTATTGGTGCTTTAAAAATAACAATCTTTACAAAAGTCATTGTACCTTAAAGCCAAAAAAAAAAATAATAATAAGAATACGCCCACTTAAATAAATATATTTGAAAATAAGTAATTTAATTAAAAAATTAAAAGGTATGACAAATTACGTATTGAAAATGAAAACATACATATTATTTAAAATATAACTCAACATTTAAGATGAAACGTATTGTAGGTATATTTATATACAAATATTTATATAAAATCTGGTGATGTGTGGTGATTTTAATGAGATGACATTTTTAGACATAGATCCACAGTTGGTAACACTTCCGGCGCCCGCTTTCAGTAAATCATTTTTTTGTAGAGCAAAACATTCTGCGTGGATTCATGTTGTTATGTATTTTTTGCATTCATTAAAACCCGAAAAAATAATAAAACAAAAATGATTTTTATTACAAAAATGAAGGAAGCCATACAATTAAACGAAGACTAGATGATGTTGATTTGTTGGCTTCTGAATAAAAGTTCAATTGTTGTTGATTTGATAAAAATTGATTTTATATAAATGTGTTAACAACATCAAATTATAATATTTAACCTCCCCCCACTTAAACGTTTTTTTTTTCACTCATGGGTGATGATTAATTTTGTTTATTAATTACGTCTTAAATTGGATAAATTATGCATAAATTACCAAGATTTATATTCTATGTAATTTATGCAGTTTATTTATTAGCTTTAAAGGAACATTTATCTTGTTTTTTTAAATTATCAAACAAAATCCCACTGAATTGTTGTTTATCAATATATACTAAATTCTTAGTAGCTGTAACTCCACTTCTGAGAGAAAAATATATTTCTGTTGATTGTATTGGCTGTGATTGCACTTCTACGCCCTGTATATATTTACAAATTATATACAAAATACAAAAAAGTTACATTGTTTGTGTGGTGATAATCTCCAAATTAACGAGTGAGATATCAGTCTCAAGTGTACTGTGAGTAGTTATCGAGTTTTTTTAAATCTAATTGGGATAACCTCTAATTGCTGTGGCCGTCTTGCCAGCCGGGGTGATGGTCAAGGTCGCATTTTAAAAAGAATTGCTGATCGTTTATTCAACTTATGCTATTTTCATTTCCTTTGTTTTTATTTGTAATTTCCTGCCCGTGGCCTGTTTTGTTTGTTATTTAGTTAATCACCGCAAAGGGCCGTGCTGGTGTGAAACGAGTGTCCCTGTGAGCTTCCTAGTCTATATCTAATCCTATAGCAATATCTGTTAAATCAATATAACATTTATAAAAACAATGGTTCATAAATGTATTATTTGCGACAATGCTATTACTCCCAGAACTCCCTCTATCGTATGTTCTGGAAAATGTAATAAATCATCTCACATTAAGTGCGCCGATTTAAAAGATATAAATGATTCGGAAGAATTAATTTGGTGCTGTAATAAATGCAACATGAATGTAAATAAATCTCCATCTCATGATGATTTATTTGAGCTTATTTCAATGAAATTTAATGAATTCAAGGCAGAAATAAAAACTCTTATCGCAACAAAATTTAATGAATTAGAATCACGTATAGTACAACTTGAAGCAAAAAGTAATTTGATTAACTGTGATTCAGAGCGTAGGCATGATAATGAGTCTTTTGAAGAAATTCTTACTGAGCTGGATGAAAGGAATAAGAGAAAGAAAAACGTTATCCTATTTAATCTTCCTGAACCGAATTCAAGTGAAATTGAAGCTAAGAAGAAAGCTGATTACGAGAGTGTTGAGAAAATATTAGAACCAAGGAGTTTACAGTTTAAACCTACAAAAATATTACGTTTAGGATCACTTAAAATAAATAGTAAGCCACGACCTTTAAATGAAAATGAACTTGAATCTCGGAAATCATTAGGTGAATTAAATCTCATGATTAGATATAATAATGGAGTTCCATTTATTTGCTCTAAGCAGATCAAAGCCTCATATTCCAAACAAAAAAACTAACCGTATATTATCAAAATTGTGAAGGGTTGCGAACTAAACTTCAGACATTTATGTTATCAGTCAATAGTAATGATTATGATGTACTTATCTTAACTGAAACATGGCTTTTTGAAGCTATTTCAAACAGTGAATTACAATTAATAAATTACAATATATATAGGGTTGATCGTTCCAACAATGGTGAAGTCCGTGGTGGTGGTATTTTAATCGCCGTTAAACGTCACTTTGAATCATCTATTATATTAAAGAGTAATGCTAGAGAGCATCTATTTGTGTTATTATCAGTCAATAAGACCAATTATATTCTTGGCGGCATATATATACCGCCATCGTCGCCTGTAGCTTCTTATTTTGAGCATTGTGAAGTTGTGGAAAATATAGTTCAACAATATTCAGATTGTCAGTATTTAATTTGTGGAGATTACAATCTCCCTAATATTATCCGATAAATATAATTTAGATGACCATAAAACACAGTTGATTGTTGATACATTTAATTTTCTAAATCTTGAACAAATAAATAAAATTCCTAATAGTAGATCTGTTTTTCTTGATTTGTTCTTTTCTAATATTTTAGAGTGTGAAGTTGCATTATCAAATAACTTATTATCAAATACAAGTCAACATCATTATGCTTATGATATTTCGATTTCTGTGTGTGTTTATAAACCGCTACAATCTGTACATAAAATATTTTTATATCATCTTGCCGATTTTGATGCTTTAAATCACTTTTATAATATTATGTTTAGTTGTTCTGAGTGGATATCTTTAGTAATCGATGCTGATATTAATATGTTAGTTGACTATTTCTATAATATTGTTAATAACGTTATAACTAATTTTATTCCTCAGAAATTATTTAAGGATAGCGATAGCTACTGTCCTAAATGGATGACGCAAGATCTTAAGCTTCTCATAAGAAGAAATAAATCTGCTCATATCAAATACAAACAAACAGGCAATCGTGATGACTATTTATTGTTTAATTCGTTACGAAGTCAATGCAAGAAATTAACAGATTTATTACATTCAATTTTTTTATCAGACGTCGAAGCTAAAGATGCAAACTCTAATTTCTTCTGGAAGAATGTCAAAGATTTAAAGAGCAACGATGGCATTCCTAATGTCATGGAATTTGATTCAAGAACCGGCTTAGACGGTAATCAGATTGCTGATATGTTTGCCGAGTACTTCGCTACTGTCTATACCAATGACGCTAGTCCATATACTAACGCTTCGTTACAGAATAACTTCTCGGTCAATAATTATGAGTTCGTAATTTCCAAGGAGGGTGTTTTTAATGAAATAATGACTCTAAACCCAAGTAAAAGCTCAGGCCCTGATGGCATCTCTCCCTATCTTTTAGTTAACTGTATTTATTCATTATGCGGTCCTATATCCGATATATTTTCTATGTCTTCGGCACAAGGTGAATTTCCATCAATCTGGAAACTAAGCTATATCAATCCTATCTTTAAATCTAGGGAACGAAAGCTTATATCAAATTATAGGGGCGTTTGTCTTCAATCTTGCATACCGAAAATACTTGACAAAATAGTTGCGACACAAATGCATTGGGTTGTTAAAATTTTTTGTCAGAGAATCAGCATGGTTTTGTACCGGGTCGGTCAACAAATACAAATCTTTTATGTTTTAATCAATATTTCTTGAAGGCTTTCGAAAATAATAGTCAAGTTGATTGCATATACCTAGATTTTTCGAAGGCCTTCGACAGAGTCGATCATAATATTCTATTATATAAAATAATATCATAAGGTTTTAATGATATGGCCGTTCATTGGCTATCTGACTTTTTAAGTAACAGGTTTCAAATGGTAAAAATACACAATTACATTTCTAAACCAATTTCTGTAACATCAGGGGTTCCGCAAGGAACTCACTCTGGGCCAATATTATTTTTACTATTTGTAAACGACATTGAAGACATTATTACTAACAGCAAGGTTTTATTGTATGCTGACGACTTCAAAATATATCGGATCGTCAAATCGTTTGAAGATTGTAAAAGCCTGCAGGATGACTTAAATAAGATTAATGACTGGTGCTACTCCAATAAATTACACCTTAATGTGAAAAAATGCAATCTTATTTCATATTGTAGAAAACGCTCCAGTCTCAATTACGCATACAGCATTGATGGAAATGATTTAGCTAAATCAGCAGAGCTGAAAGATTTAGAAGTGACATTCGATAATAGGCTTGCATTCAACTCACATATCAGTAACGTTTGCTCCAAAGCTTTAAAAATGTGGGATTTTGTCTGGAGGGTGTGTAAAGATTTGGGTCCATCGTGTTTAAAACGATTATATTGTGCATTGGTTCGCTCCAACGTTGAATATGCTTCGGTAATATGGTCTCTATATCAATCAACACATATTAATAGATTGGAACAAATACAACATAAGTTTTTACGTAGCACAAACTACTCCCACTACAATCCACTGGCCAGAATGATGAGGACAGCAAATAGCTTGGCCGATAGGGAGTGGTTCGATTTATTTAATTCAAATTTTGATAGTTTTAAGTGTAAACTGAAGAGGATGCCTAAGATTTGTAATTTTAATTGTTATTATTTTGTGAATAATTTTAATTTTTTGAATGGCTCGAATTAATAATATTAATAGTATTATTTAATGTAATGTAATTTTGATTGTTGTTTAAATTATTGGTGCTCTATCTTTGTTAAAAGGGGTTTTCCCGTATAAATAAATAAATAAATATATAAATAAAATAAATAAAATTAACTGTTTAAAGTTCAAGCAGTTCAGATAAACAACCATTTAAAGTCTAGAGTTTAATATTAGTTTGAGTATGTTTACACGTTGGAATTAGAATAATTCCAGTATAAAAAAGTACCCCTTAGATTTACTGCTTAAATAAATGTATTGATTTAATAAAATCTTTTTTTTATTTTTTTTATATGCATTATTTATGTAATTCAGTAAGTTAGTCATGTGCTGGAATTTTTTATATTCTCAGTTGATCTGCACAAAAATGCAATATGGTCTAACAGCACGCCTTATAAAAAGGGAAACCTTGAATAAGTGTTTGCAGTATTTGGCTTGGTTTATACTAAATCGATTTGTAGATGTGTAATAATGATTGATAAACAAAAATATGAAATATTCCATATTAGTTCCTAAAAAATTTAATGTCTTTAGAAGAAATTTTCTAAGGAATAACGAATTCTAATTATTGATAATTGAATTGACTAATTATTATTCATTGAATAAATAAATAACATGAAAACTATAAATTATTTATAATGTTTTAATCATACTAATACTGATTTGATTATTTATAAACTTATTTAATTTTTGTAAATAATCAATAACGTTACAAGAAGTTAAAATTGGACATATTAAGCCAAGGACGGTCGAGTATACGGGAAGAAGGATCGACAGAATCGAAGAGTTTGGAGTGGGGGTAGAGAATTTAAATGTAGTTAGCCTATTTTCTGTATATCTTGATATAATCCCTGTTTTTTTAAAGTTGAATTTGAAGCTTCAAACAAGTGTTTTCCATCCCCAGACTAAGCATAAAGTAAAATTTAGAGTTTAGAAAAGCCCCGTGAACATTTTTTTTAAACAATTTTCTATTGTAGTTTTTTTATACGTATGGCGCATGAAATAAAATTTCGAGTTTAGAATAGCCCAGAAAATTTTCACGGGGCTTTTCTAAACATGAAATATTACTTCATGCTTAGTCTGGGAGTGGAAAAGACTCGTTTGAAGCTTCAAATTGTACTTTATAAAAACAGGGTATATCTCAAGATTTACAGAAAATAGGCTAACAACATTTAAATGCGCGACCCTCGACAAATTTTTACGGGGCTATTTAAACTCGACATATTTGTTCATGCTTAGTCTAGGAGTAGAAAACAGTTGTTAATAGCTTCAAATTAAACTTTAAAAAAAAACAGGGAATATCTCAAGATTTACAGAAAATAGGCTGATTTAGAATACGTATACTTTCAAGAAAAACTACCTGTTTAATGTAAATACATATTTAAGGAAGATGTGAAAAGTGGAATAATATTTAATACATGTTAATAATTTTATTGATTTACAATTAAATTAGAGAATGAATTCTGTCATACCTTGTAACACATATGTGCTCATATGTGTTACGCCCATCGACGTACCTATTTGTAACGATGTAATGGTTATCTACTTTTAAAACACATTTTACAATCAAAATTTCTCAAATAATTCAAATTTCTTTTGCTCACAGATTGATTTCTACAACCCTTTAAACACAAGGGTAACGATGTAATGGTATCTACTTTTAAAACACATTTTACAATCAAAATTTCTCAAATATTTCAAATTTCTTTTGCTCACAGATTAATTTCTACAACGATGTAATGGTATCTACTTTTAAAACACATTTTACAATCAAAATTTCTCAAATAATTCAAATTTCTTTTGCTCACAGATTGATTTCTACAACCCTTTAAACACAAGGGTAACGATGTAATGGTATCTACTTTTAAAACACATTTTACAATCAAAATTTCTCAAATAATTCAAATTTCTTTTGCTCACAGATTGATTTCTACAACCCTTTAAACACAAGGGCCACTACTTGTGTAAGGGATATTAGGTTTAGTAGTCTTGGGTTCCCTCGCACTTCGACTGATTAACTATAATCATCTACTAATCATTGATTAAACCTCTAATAAGTCAAAAATGTTAAAAATTAGTAGTTATTGTGCACTTATTTAAACAATTTACGATTAAAATAGATGTATTTTAATCACTTGCTAAACTCAATCAGCTGTGGTGCAAAATTATTTTTTTAGAAATCATTCAGATAATTCGCAAGAATAAAACACGTTTAGTACCAAATGATTATATTGAAGAATAAAAATAAAACATTGAAACACTTCAGACTGTTAAAAATTGAAAGGAACATCAATTTTTAGCACACACAAACCAAATGTTCCGGCCTTTCTGAACTTGTAGGTCTTTATTATAATATTACAATTTTAAGTAGTGTATGTAGACTTTTGTGACTAGCTAAAAAGTGTCAATGTCGGCAGTTGTCCGACTGTCCGAATATAAATGTCTCCTTATATCCGAGTGTCAATAAATAGCAACTATCAAAAGTGATGTGACATACGAAATATGATTATAAAGAAACATTGACATAAAATTCAAATTCCGCATTTCTGCACATCTCTAGTCGTACTGTTTTATTTAATTTACCAAAATACCGGCAAAAATTCGTTAAATTACCGGTACATTTTCGATAGCATTATTTAACATTCTCTGCTAACCAAACAAGTACAAATCTAGGTTAAGGGAGCGCGTGGCTATGCAAAAACTTAAAGCAAGGACGATAACTGATCGGAGAATAATTATTACATTTTCATAAGTATACTTTTAAAGAACACTTAAGACAAATTAATGCGTAGCGGCGTATCCAGCTTCTTGTCGGCGGAATTATGCAGCTACATATATAAAAGCGTTTCAATTTATTTCATAAATATGTTACACGAAGTTGATAGTTTATAGTATCAAGACTTAAATTATAAAATAAGGAAGTAAAAAGTGTGTTTTTAGTGTATTGGTTTCTAGGAACTAACACTTAGAAAACTTGCAGCTTCAAAAACGTCCCTGAATATGAATTCGTTATAAGATAAAAGTTCTTTGACTTTGACCAGTGTTCGATCGGATTATGAAAATGTAGTTTTTGGCACACACTATTATGTTTTTTGTTCTTAACTTTGCTAAAAAGTTAGTACTAGTAAAGTTTTCAAAATATATTTTACCTAATTTAGCCCACGTTGCTTCAGTCATATTCAAAACGTCCCTTTTCCCAATACTAAAGTTGGGTAAACAACCATTCTTGAACGATAGATAAGGTTTATTTTTCCCTGATATACTTCAAGTTTTGAGTTTTGGTGTTATTACAATTTTAAGATCGTCTGCAAAACGAAGAAAGTTCCAATGATTGACATAAAACTTTAAATCATTTATAAATAGCAAAAACAGTATTGGTATGATTGATATACAAGCAAATTTGTAAGTGTGGATCTACCATAAGATAACCCATGGTTCTTCACAGATAATATGTTTGCAATGAAATGATGGTGTTTGGCAATGTCAAACATTTTAAGTATAACAGATTGAATAGATATTCCTCTATAGTTTGCAATATTTTCCCGGTTTTCACTTTTAAAAATAGGTCTTGTAAAGCTTTGTTTCTCGATGGAGGGGAATTCACCCAGATTGATTGATAAATTGACTATTGTATGCACTAATGTACATAATGA
The DNA here is from genome assembly GCA_932526585.2 of Philonthus cognatus. Taxonomy (NCBI): domain Eukaryota; kingdom Metazoa; phylum Arthropoda; class Insecta; order Coleoptera; family Staphylinidae; genus Philonthus; species Philonthus cognatus. Next base: position 64,401,351 of record OW052241.1, on the reverse strand, counting down.
ATCAGGCGCGCACCTAGACATTTCTCTTAGGGGGGTTCACGCGTCTTGAAGGGGGCCCATCCCGGTATCCCGGTCTTATAGGGGGAGGAGGGGTCACGCATTTAAACTTATGTCACCGACAAAACACGCAATTGCAGAAAACGCGAAATGTCTACTGCTTATAGACATAGTCCGAATAAAAACATAATTTCGGGTTTTGTCCAGACAAATCGCGTTTTGTCCGTATGAGTTTAGACATGTCCTAACATGCTGTTTTATAAACATTTCAAATTTGTAGAGTTGTAATAACAGAAGCTCAACGTTAATCGAAATTATTGAAAATATAAGAACATTGTGCTGTATTTTGACGCTCGCAAAATATTAAAGAAATGAAAACAAATACAGAAAATAGTAATTTCTTTGAATTTTATGTAAAAAACAACAAAATTGAGCCGAGAAAGCTAGAGGAGCTAAATGTTGGGATTAAATTATATATAATTCGAGAAATTCTCCCGCTTTTTTCCGAAATTATAGAATAAATCGATCAAACAAAACAAAACAAAACAAAAAAAGTATTGGAAAACATCACTTTGTTTTATAAACAAAGTGACAAATTAGTATATTTTAAACTTCACTTTAAATCAGTGTTTCGTACGCGTGGCACATGAAGTAAAGTTTCGAGTTTAGAAAAGCATAAAAATTTTACTTCATGCATAGTCTGGGAGTGGACATACTCATTAGAAGTTTCAATTTAATTTAAAATGTAAAAAAGTATCTAAATTCAAATACAATTAATTAATTTGGTAAAAAAATGCTATTCAAATCAAGTCGTCTTACTTCAATTCAATTTTAAAAAAAATTATGATAAGAAGTTATGATTTTACGAAGTGATCAATGAGAAACAATACATTAATTGATAGCTATAATTTTGTTATATTTAAAGATTCGAATATTTTTTGACAGTCGTGAACATATTTGGTTTGTCACTCTATAGTCTATCACTTATAACATTACATAGTTTTTCACTAATTTGTATACAGGGTGCCCGTTTTTAGAGCTCAAGCATGGGGATCTCGGTTATTTGAAGAGATACACGGTCGGTTAAATTAGGGCAAATTTGCCCAATCTGGAGTATAACATAATGCCGTTTTGAAACATAAAATATTCCCACTACTTTCGAAGATATCCAAAAAAAAATCGAAATTTTCAAAAAGCGTTTTTATTTTTTTGCGTGACTATTTGAAGAGATTCTTCAAAACCATTTACACTTTACCATTGCTAGTTTTACGCTCTACAACGTGGTGATATCATAATAAAAATTCGACTTATACATTTTCGGCAAACATCATCAACTTTGTATTTTCTTATGGGCGCCATCTTGGATTTTTACATTTTCAAATACAGCTTTTTTTTCTGATTACGGTGATGTGTCATGTGTTGGGGTTTGGTCTAGCAGTTTGATAGAAATGCCAAAAATCCTGGCTTTGCAAAGAATGCTATGGAAATGACAGCTACGCTTTTGTTTAATAAAGTTATTTATTAAACAATAATACAAAACTAACGCAAAATTGTTTTTTAATCCTATTTCATTATCAGATATAAAAAGTACAAAAATTTTATTTACATTCATAACATCGAATGAAACAAGAACATGAGAAACGAATAAATTAAAAAACAATTATAAGAGGTGTTCGAATAGCTCACCTTCCAACTCCGAGTATATGCGTCTGTATGCGTCTGCTTAGATTTTATATTGATCTTAAAACATCCCTTCTTCTTATTTTGGTCCTTAAAGTTGTAATGATCTTTCTTCGCAAGTCATTGATATCGGTGGGTATACAGATTTATAAATAATTTTTTTATAGCTCTCTATAAATAATAATCTAATGGAGAAAGATCTGGTGAACGTGTCGGCCAGCGTAGGTCCTCACTATTTGAAATGACTCTATCGGGAAATATTTCAGACAAGTAATCAGACACTCTCCTAGCGTTATGTGGTAGAGCTCCATCTTGCTGGAACCAAAGGTGGTTGAAGCAAATGTTGCCATCGATGTAATTGATCAGGTAGGTCATTATAAAGTGCAAATACTTATCTGCGGTCAAATTGTGTTCGTAAATGTAAGGGCCAATGATCTTATCTTATTCGTGTGGATTTTCAAAAGACCATACATGTTCATTGTGACAATTGAACATGCCTATGTTGGTAAACTTGCACTCATCCGTGAAGAACACATTAGAAAGACAATGGAGTTTTGCAATAACAGCGTCATGATGTTCCTACAAAACTTCATCTTCGTTCAGTGTCTCCTGGATGCAAGACTTGCGTGATATGAATTTTAAAGGGACGATACTTATGTTTTTACAAGACTCTCCACACTATCTGATGAGATACATTTATTTCTTCTGTTATAGCCCTTTTCGAAGTAGAAGGATTATTTTGAATGTAATGGAGAATTAAATTTAAACCTGTTTATTATTTTTCAGAAGGTTTAAACATTTTACTAACTGCTTATAACATTTTTATTTCATTTCCGTTGGGCCTATGAACACGACTTCTAGGCTTAGAAAATGCACCAAACTCAGCTAAATTTCTATGAAGAATCAGAAAATAATTTTGAGCAGGTTGTTGTCTTTCTGGATACCGCTGAACACATCCGAAGTAACTTGCACATTTCGATGCGATCCGTAATAAAGTTTTAGTATATCGCGTTTTTCTTCAATTGAAAACGGACAAAATGCCTTAAAAATATTAATTTATACTAGTTTTGTAACTGTAGGTCAGGATAAATGAAATTCAGTTGAAGTGTTGAAGTTGAAGTGCAGCTGTCATTTCCAAGGCACTCTTTGCAAAAACAGAATTTTTAGTATTTCTATCAAACTGCTAGACCAAACCTCAACACATGCCACATCACCGTAATCAAAAAAAGCTGTATTTGAAAATGTAAAAATCCAAGATGGCGCCCATAAGAAAAAACAAAGTTGATGATGATTGCCGAAAATCGAAACGTCGAATTTTTATTATGATATCACCACGCTGTAGAGCGTACAAAGTGGCAATGATAAAGTGTAAATTGTTTTGAAGTATCTTCTCAAATAGTCTCGCAAAGAATTAAAAACGTTTTTTGAAAATTTCGATTTTTTTCGGATATCTTTGAAAGTATTCGGAATATTTTATGTTTCAAAACGGCATTATGTTATACTCCAGATTGGGCAACTTTGCCCTAATTTAACCGACCTTGTATCTCTTCAAATAACCGAGATCCCCATGCTTGAGCTCCAAAAACGGGCACCCTGTATTTGTTTATAATTTCTGAGAAAAAAAAAATACTTATTATTATATGTCGTAAGGTAACATAACATTAAGTAACTAATATTGAGACGTGTTTCGATGTTTAATATCACTTTATTTAAATAATTCCACGACTCCAGTTTCGACATATTTAGTGTCATTTTCAAGTTAAATATGTCGAAACTCGAGTCGTACAATTATTAAAATAAAGTGGTAAAAAACATCGAAACACGTCTCAATATTGGTTAATTAATATGGATTACCACATAGTAACGCTCAATATTATTCAAATATTGTAACATTAAGTGTTGAAAGTGGTATAAAACGGCGAATGTGTCAAATGTTAGGTTATGTTGGAGTCACATACATTTAGGTAGACGATATAACATCGAAAGTAACCTAACTTATGACACATTTGACGTGGTCACCGTGTCAAGTTTGAAGTTTGGTTGTATCCCACATCGTCAAGAATTTTGAGGTTAGGTATCACTCTAATAAGTTAGGTTAGGTATAATGTCATTCTGTCGACTTACCACAACTGCAAATATAGTTCAGATATCGACTTACGTCCACTGTCTTTATGGACTTACGTAAAACAAACATAGTAATTAAGATACTAATTCAAAATAAACATAGCAAGTGCCATAAAAATGTTATAAGTGATAGAGTGACAAACAAAACATATTTACATTTGTCTAAAAATATTAAAACTTTCAAAATTTAAAAAATCTATTTCTATTATTGAATGTATTATTTATCATTGATCACTTGGTAAACAATAATTACTATGTTTTTAATATTAAATTCAAATATAAAATGACTAGATTTATATAAAAAAATACTAAACTAAATAAATTGATTTTATTTATATTTAGAAACGTTTAAAATTTAAAATTAAAATAAAACTACTTAATTTAAATAGTAAATAAATATAGGCATACGTTGTTGATGATAATAATAATCATTATTTAGCATCTTTTGCTTTACAATAGCGTAGAAATATATATAATTAATCACTATGAAAAGCAGATTTTTTATGCAAGGTTTATTTTAAAAGCGTTCAATTTTGAACTTTTTACGATTGTTTCGACTCCCAGATTAAGCATGAAGTAAAATTTCGAGTTTAGAAAAGCCTAAAAAATTGGATTTGCCGGGGCGCGCGAGCTAGGCGAATCGCGACCCGGCAAATCCAAATTTTTAGGCTTTTCTAAACTCGAAATTTTACTTCATGCGCCACGCGTATAAAACACTGATTTCAAGTGAAGTTCAAAATATATTCCTTATGAATAATTTGTCACTTTATTTATGAAACAAAATTATGTTTTCCAGTACTTTTTTTTAGTGTAAAATCTTGCAACGCATTTTGTCTAATAGACCTTAGACACAACGCATTTTGTCTAGGCAATATGCGAATTGACAGACGAATGCAATTTTATTCGGCTGTTGTCTAAAATCGTTAAAAAACTCGCATGTTGTCTAGACAAACCGCGTTTTGAGCGTATTTAGTTTTTTGTTCGCAACATATACATCGACAAACTACAATTTAGTTAGTCTTGGGAGGAGCTCAAGCCCACGAGAGACCCCCTTGGGTGCGCGCCTGTAATGAATAGATGTATTGTATTATAAAACGATGGTATACCACCAATGAGTTTTGTAGACATTTGTATATACACCAGAAAAATAATCTCCACACAATCACCAGAATGACTTGATTTTTCATTAAAATACATTACCTTGAGGAATCCTTCTATTTTCCTGGATTCATTCATATTGTAACAAAATGATTTAGGTTTCCGCTTTTGCGTACCACTCTTCAACGCCACTTCTGAACGGCATTCAATCCTCGACGCAAAAGTATGGTCGAAAAAGTGCATCTTTCAGGCAAAGGAGTGTGCCGTTCAATCGTCGATAAAAGAGTGGACGTGTAAAGGGCCCTATTGAAAGAAGACAAAACATACCACGAACAAAAGAAAACCAACTTCATATACCTACGCCAACCACCTAATAGAAGACAAACATTATTTCGACGAGAATTTAAAAATTTTTCATAGAGACGAATAAGACAAAGAACTCAATACCATGGATAGCATGGAAATCAACTAAAGAAAATACTCTGCATATCTTCTGAACGACCAAATTGCTTATCCAATTCATCACTGTTAAATTTAAAAATGTTCGGATAAACCACACTCACCATAAATATTATATACGTACATACCTAATTTCAAAAATGTACTGTACCATTTCTCCGCCTGAAGAAGCCACAGTATGGCGAAACAATTGTAGAGTTTTTTGCAATACAATTTGAAAATATCTAGTCCTCTTAATTTTAATAAATGTAAAAAACTGAAGAAGATTTTAGGTTCACCCTTTGTGAATCGCCGAACATATTATCCAAAATCGACAAAAATAGTCAATTAATATTAAGGGGCGTACGAGAGGTGCGCTTCTTCCAACCAACTTAAGCGACGTAAAAACGCAAGGCGCGGGCGGAAATGCGAACGCCAGCGCTTCGTCGTCTCGGTGTGGTTTGACTCATATTATTACATAGAAGAGGCGTCAAAGAGTCGCGCTTCTCGCCTCGCCTGCGCCGCGTTTCCGCCCGACACCCGTTCGGTGTGAATTGGGCCTAAGCGTCTTTTCATATTGTGGTTACAAATTTTGTGTAAACAGTGTTTTTGGCCATTAGTGTCTGCTGTATTTTCACTCTCTTTTTGACGTCTATTAGAAAAGTAAATATTACCAAATTATTATCGGTGGATTACTTTTCAACAAATATACGGAATTCTGCATGAATATTATTTCAATGAGTATGCAGCCATTTAGATTATAACGGCGGTCATAGGTGCATTTGGTTGCAGTTATAGGTGCATTTAATTCCGTCGTTATACTATGAATCTTACCACAGGAAAACACAAGAAATGCAGGTACTTGGGGAGTTTTATTTACACTTAACTATGTCACGTACAAAAAAAAAAAACGTTAGCACGCGTTATTCTCTAAAATTATTTTTTTATTATTTTTGTGTCCACGGTAACCTTCCTATCTCTCCCCGCCGTCCGGATTATTCTTGTTAAGGCGACACCACATTACCCCCCACCTAGATTGAGGAGGAAAAGGAAACAGAGGAAGAGAAAGTTACACGTTTAAAAGATTTAGAAGAATGATTTGGTCCAGAGTGTTTAAGGATTGATTTAAGAGATGTGGTGTATGGAATAGAAGAATTAGAGTGTAATTGTTTTGTAAAGGAAGTAACTGAAACTTGTGGTGTATAGCTAGGTTTAAGTCGATCGATAGAAACGCAATCGTTTCTGCCGTTAACGACTGATAATTTCGAAAGGGCCATCGTAAGAATTTTGTAACGGCCGTTTTGCGTGATCCTTCCTTATAAAAACATGAGTGCATTTTTTTAGATCGGGGTGTATGAAAGATTTGCGGTGGGTTAAGCGAGTAATTGCGGGGCTAAGCGTCTTCATCCTATCTCTCAGGCCGTCGATAAAATTTGAGCCTGAAGGAATGAATTTAGAAACAGATTTCGGAAATAAAAAATCGCCTGGTAAACATAATGTTTTACCATAGACGTATTCCGCTGCGGTGGCCGAAAGAGAGGTTTTAAAAACTGTACGCAAACCTAATAAAATTAAGGGAAGTTGGGATACCCAGTTACTAGGATCGTTACTCATTCTGATCGAGTCTTTAATTTGGCGATTGAGCCGCTCTACCAACCCGTTACATTGCGGATGGTAGGCGGTAGTGGACTTATGCGTGATACCGAAAATGTTGCAAAATTCCTTCCAAATGTTGGATTGGAATTGCCGACCACGATCAGTAATATTCGTCGATGGAATTCCAAAACGTGCAATCCAACAATTTAAAAATGCTTTGGAAACGGAATCTGCAGTAATTTCGACTAGTGGTTGGACTTCAGGCCAACGCGTAAAACGGTCGATGCAAACTAAAAGGTATCTGTAAGTGTTACAAATAGGCAAAGGGCCGATGATGTCGATGTGTATATCGGTGAAACGGTCGTCAGGGTCCGGAAAAGTAGCGATTGGTGATACAGTGTGTCGGTGAATTTTAATTTGTTGGCACTTCAAGCATGATTTGACAAATTGTGCAATGTCTTGATTCATCCGTGGCCACACATAGCGAGATGTAACCAGACGTTTCATTGCACGGACGCCAGGGTATGTAAGTCCGTGAAGAGACTGTAAAATGTTAGTTCTTCGGACTGAAGGGATATAGGGTCGTCTTTGAACAAGAGTTATGTCTGTGTATATAGGTGTGCTAGTGCCAGGCGGAGTGTATTGCTCGAGCTTAAGTGAGGTAGTGCCGTTATTCAAAAGGAATTTTAGTTCGCCGTCTTCGGATTGTAATTTTGCAAGGTTAGGTATATCTAAAGAGTTAATTTCGACTCGCGATAATGTATCAGCAACGCTGTTTTCGGTACCTGGAACGAACCTGATGTCAGTGGTGAATTGCGCGATGAAAGTGATGTGTCTGTGCTCTCGTCCTGAAAAACGATCCGAGTTCGAATTTATAGCAGAGATCAAAGGTTTATGATCTGTAAAGATGATAAATTCGCGACCTTCAAGATAATATTTGAACTTTTTAATAGCCAACTAAACAGCAAGCAATTCAAAAGTACTGTATTTGCGTTCTGTTGTTGAAAAACATTTGGAAAAGAAAGCGAGCGGTCGAAGAACTCCAGAATTATCCTTCTGCTGCAATACCGCGCCAGCAGCGGAGTCAGATGCGTCTACCATAATGCTTAACTCCACAACAGGATCTGGTAAACCAAGCATAGCACAGTCGGCGAGTGCAGCCTTAACTGTCGTAAATGCTTGAAGAGCGGGTTGGGACCAGACCAGGGGTTTGTTGCGTGGAGTTTTTGCAGCAAGCTGGTTGAGCGGTGCTAGGATACTCGAGCATGATTTTATGAACCGATGGTAAAAGTTCACCATGCCGAGAAAGCGTTGCAATGCATTTTGGTCAGTGGGTTGTGGGAAGGACAAAATCGCATCGACCTTGGACTGTAGAGGTTTGATTCCCGAATCACTAATGCTGTGACCTAAAAAGTCTAATTTTGTTTCACCGAAAACACATTTGTTAGAGTTAATTTTTATTCCAAAAGAAGTTAATCGCTCAAAAATTTGTTGCAAGTAACGAACGTGTTCATGTTCATCCTTGCTGAAAACGAGAATATCATCGATGTACGCGAAGCAAAATGGTAGTCCGCGTAATACCGAGTCCATAAACCTTTGAAACGTTTGAGCGGCGTTTCTTAAACCGAAACTCATCCTAGTGTATTCGTAAAGTCCAAAGGGTGTTGTGATTGCCGTTTTCGGAATGTCTGCAGGATGAATTGGAATTTGGTGATATGCCTTTACTAAATCGATTTTTGAAAATAACGTGCAACCACAACAATTGTACGTGAAATCGTGAAGAATAGGCAAAGGATATCGGTCTGGTATGGTAACTTTATTGAGTCCACAGTAATCGCCGCATGGGCGCCAAGAGTCATCTGATTTACCTACCAGATGTAGCGGCGTCGCCCATGGGCTGGAAGAGGGTCTCACGAAACCGAGCTGTAACAATTTATCAAACTCGTTTTTTGCAATTTGAAATTTGTGAGGTGGTAATCGTCGCGGTTTGGCAAAAACTGGTGGTCCAGATGTTTCGATGTGATGTTGCACATCATGCTTGACCAGTTTAGCTAGGTCAAAAGGGGTTGTTAGATCAGGAAATTGTTGCAATAATTTTGAATAAGGTGAATATTGGGTAGACAAGGAACAAATTTTGAGTTTTTCTGATGGGCCGAATACATTCCTTACGAGACGTTCGTGGGCAATGTCAACAATGATGTTGAAATGCCGAAGGAAGTCGGCGCCCAAAATGGAGTGTGCAAGCACGAAATTCCACGCAAGTTTTACGTCCAGACCGATGTGTACTGTTAATTTTGAAGAACCAAACGTGAGTATTAAACTACCGTTAACGGTGGTTAACGAAAATTTTGATTGGCGATGAGTGTTGGCGAAGAGTTTATCCACCGCCAAAATGCTAACCTGGGCTCCCGTATCTACTAAAAATTTTGTCCCAGAGTTAGTGTTACGCACGAAAAACAACGGGCCTGGAGAGACAGCGGAGGAATGGGCCGACATTAGCCCCGCTGTTCGTCGTTTCCCCACTGGCATGGTGGAGTGCACTTCCGTGCATCACCACGAAAATTGTGATGGTACCAGCACAGTTTTTGTTGCGGGTCATCGCCTAATTGCCAGCGGTTTCTTGATGCTGACCGACTTCTGTTCCGAAATTTGTTTTTAGATTGCTTCGTCAAAGCGGTTGTTAATGAATTTAAATTTTGTGTCAGCTCAGAAATTTGGGATTGCAGTTCTAAAATTCTAGTGTTGTAAGATGTTGGATGTTCAATTGCCGAGGTGTGAGAAACGTTGGTGTTATTAATGATGGTGGGTGCCGAAATTTCTAAAATTTGATCTGCCATTTCTGCCAAGTTTGTTAATGAGGTGGTTTTTGCAGACACTAGAATTTTTTGCACATCTGACGGTAAACGATTTAAAAAATTTCGCGTAGGAGATTGTCGTCTATTGGCGTTGTTCCCAGCAATTGTTGCAATTTTCGTAGTAGTTATGAAGGCGTTTGGTCGCCGAGCATCTCCGTCGACAACAATTGCTGCAAGCGCTTTTTTTTCGGAAATGGTGGTTCGTTTTATTATCTCCACTTTGAGCGTCTCATAAGGAAGGTCAGCGGGAGGTTCAATTAGTAAATCCCTAACTTCGATGGCAATGTCTGTGGGTAAGGGGGCTACGACTCGATAAAACTTGCGACTAGAATTTGTAATGCGCGAGTTCAAAAAATCCGCTTCAATCTGCACGAACCAGATTGAAGAGTCAACGCGGAAAAATGGGGGCAAATTACATCTTACGGTGCCAACGGCAGCATCTAATTGTTCTTCCATGGTGTGTGATTGAAAATAGGAAAGGTAAGGAAAGTAAGCAGAGTAGTAGAGAGATTAAGGTTGAGAAAATAGTGGAAGTATTTTTCTCAAAAACGAGGGGGGCTAGTAAATGTCACCTGTCACTTCAAAATCCAAAATCCTGGTTGGGGGTGGGTGCTGGCGGCAAATGGCAAGGTTGCAGGCTGTGTCGGCTCGGTACCCTGCTTAGGAGCGGGCCCGCGGCCGGCGGCTGCGAACAAGGTCCGGTTTTCTGCACTTGAAACAGGGCTCCGTCGTTGATGCTCGATGCAATCAGGAATTCGTCCGAAAAAGGGTCATTGGCGTCGACGTCTGATGCTGGCGGGTATTCCTGTAGTCAGCTCGCCTTGTAGATCCTGAATCTTCATGATTCCCATGGCGAAGATCGTTGTGGAAAGATCACGTCGGGGTCACCAATTTATAACAGCGGTCATAGGTGCATTTGGTTGCAGTTATAGGTGCATTTGATTCCGTCGTTATACTATGAATCTTACCACAGGAAAACACAAGAAATGCAGGTACTTGGGGAGTTTTATTTACACTTAACTATGTCACGCACAAAAAAAAACGTTAGCATGCGTTATTCTCTAAAATTATTTTTTTATTATTTTTGTGTCCACGGTAACCTTCCTATCTCTCCCCGCCGTCCGGATTATTCTTGTTAAGGCGACACCACAAGATAATGTATTCAAATGTAGTGTAGTGAGACACAATTTGTGGTGAGTTATGTGACAAATATTTTTGACAATGTTCAACCTGAGATCGCTTCTTTTGTGCGTATCTAGCATTATTCATTCTAAACTTGAATGTTTCATGCAATGTTATAGTGATGTCGTGTTATTCCATGATTTTAGTTTTCAGGTATAGTCATTATATAGACTGTTTATTTCAGAATTTGTTCATCAAAATGAGCTTAAATTTTTTTTTCTACAAGTTACGTGTACTAATACTTTTTGCTGCAGTTAAATAAGAGACTACAAGAAACCTATTAGTGACTGGATAATAACAAAGACAGATACAGGTAGTACGTATCGAATAAAATTGTTGGTTTCTTATTCTTCAGATTGTTGTAAATTTTATATGAGATTAAAAGAAATATTTAAACAAAATACTGATGTAATATTAAAATTATCCGAGGATTTAATAATGCAGAACATAAAGACAAGACATTAGTGGACAATGGTAACATTCTCGGAAAATCTTTATATTTATTAACAGACATTAGTACAAAGTTCAAGTAGAGTTGGAAGCAGGCGCTCACCCAGAAATTTGTCTTGGGGAGGGCTCACGCGTCTTGAAGGAACCCCATCCCGGTCTTATAGGGAGGGGGCTTACGCAATTAAACCGGTGTATATATGTTACAGACAAAACACGAAATTGAATAAACGCGAAATGTCTACTGCTTACATAGTCCGAATTAAAAAATAATTTCGCGTTTTGTCCAGACAAATCGCGTCTTGTCCGCATGAGTTTAGTTAAGTCCTAACATGCTAAGTTTCATAAAATTGTCAAATTTGTAAAGTTGTAATTTCAGAAGCTCAACCTTAATTAAAAATATAAGAACATAGTGCTTTATTTTGACGCTCGCAAAATAATAAAGAAATAAAAACAAATGAACAATTTGTAAGAAAATATTAATATCTTTGTTTTTTATCGAAAAAAAAAAAAAAAAACAGTAAAATTGAGCCGATACAGCTAGAAGTGTTTAATGTAAGGACTAAATTTTGAAAAATACGAGACATTCTCCCGCTTTTTTCCAAAATCATAAAATAAATCGATCAAAAAAACAAGTACTAAAAAACATCACTTTGTTTTATAAACAAATTGACAAATTATTTATAAGGAGTTTACTTCATGCTTAACCTAGGAGTGGAAATACTTAATAAAAGTTTCAAATTGAACCCTTTTATAATGACCTTGTATAAAAAAATCTACTTCTCATAATTGAAAGTAATTCATTATTAAATTATAATGTTTAGTTTGATATTATTTGAAATGAAATTTATAAAAAAGATATTTTGTGCAAAGTTTCTTATACAACCGTTCAATTTTGAACTTATAACGAGTGTTTCCACTCCCAGATTAAGCATGAAGTGAAATTTCGAGTTTAGAAAAGCCTGAAATTTTGGGTTTTTTCGACTCGCTTCCCTCGCGCGCTCCGGCAAATCCAAATTTTCAGGCTTTTCTAAACTCGAAATTTTACTTTATGCGCCACGCGTATAAAACACTAATTTCAAGTGAAGTTCAAAATATATTCCTTATAAATAACTTGTCACTTTGCTTATGAAACATAATTATGTTTTCCAGTACTTTCTTTTTTCAATTAAAATCTTTCAACGCATTTTGTCAAATAGCCCTTAGATACAACGCAATTTGTCTAGACAATGTGGAAAATGACAGACGAATGCAATTTTATTCAGCTATTGTCTAAAAACTGGCCAATTCGCATTTTGTCTAGACAAAATACGTTTTGTCCGTACTTCGTGTTTTGACCGCAACGTATGCATTGACATACTACAATTTAGTTAGTCTTGGGGAGGGCTCAAGCCCGCGAGCCACCCCCCTGGGTGCGCGCCTGGTTAGAAGACAGTAGTACTATTTTTTTAAGTTTGAAACACTTCTACTGACATCTATTACATATATTTCGTACACATTTCTTAAAACTAGATAATTATATTTAATTAAAGGTTTTTTTGTTGCAACGGTTTTATTCATTTATTAATTCATTGAGATTACATTTATTTATGTTTTAACTTACTTGTTAATTACGCAAGAACATTTTTGAACATCTTAAATATTATTCCAACAGTTTAATTTTGGACATGATTACCTTAACTAGAAACATAAATAAACCGGAATCAACGCAAATTTTGCCCGCGCAAATACAAAAAACCTGATTTATATTGTTATAAAATTCGTTAAATCTGTTATTTAGCGCAATGGGTGGTAGTAAATAGATAATTCATTTTCTGTACGTTTATAAATACGAAATCCGTCGGCGCGAGTTTTCTGTAAACATGCGCTCGACGCTCGAGACGGCGGAAAATCGCGCCAGTGTTATCTTCCATCCGTGTTCGAAGCGTCGCGACGCCCGCTAGCTGCACCCAACCGCTCCGTTTTTGCGCAAAAGTTTACGAAGTGCTAATGTTTTCAAACAAAAGTGGGTTTTAGTTAAGACTGCAAGGAAACTGTTTTAATTAGTTGATTAGTAATAGGATTTTGTGTGGAATGATGATTTTGTTTTTGTGATTTTGTAAAATGTAATCGGTGAGTATTGAATTAATGGTTCACAATTAACTGACATTTTATTTTATGACAATAGTTTCAAAAATTTTAACGATATATTAGCAAACTCATGATTTTTTAGTTATTAAACTAAAGAAAGTCGATTATGTGAATTTGCAGAACAATTATTTTAATAAATAAGTTCAATTACTTTCTTCATTAATTTGTTAGTGTATTTGTTATATGTGTTACTATAAATTATGTATTATCCAATTAATTGCTAACTCCTAATCAACTTTAACAACACCCACTGAGCAAAAAACAAACAAATAACGTTATATCAACATTGTAACAACATTAAACGTTGTATTAATAAAACATTACTTCAATGTGTTTGTTCAGTGGGCATGTTACGAATTTTCAATATAAATTTTCAGATATTCGTGATCTTTTTAAAAACTTTCAATTCAAAAACTCTAACGAGTGTTTTCCACTCCCAGACTAAGCATGAAGTAAAATTTCGAGTTTAGAAAAGCCTGAAAATTTAGCTTGGTCGCGTAGCGCTGCGGAGCGACCAAGCCAAATCAGGCTTTTCTAAACTCGAAATTTTACTTTATGCGCCACGCGTATAAAACACTGATTTAAAGTCAAGTTCAAAATATACTTCGACTTAGGGTTGATCACATGTTCATTAATTTTACAAATGTTTATATAGAATATGTGAAAGTATACTTAAAACAAATTCCTATGAAATATTTACAGAAAAAATAGAATTGTAAATAAATAGTTTAGTTGTCGCTAATCATAAAATATGCATTATATTTTTCTATATCTCAATAAAAGAGCTAGTAAATCACTTAACAAACTTTTTATAATTTCTTTGTTAAAACTATTTTTTTAGAAGGAAGCATTTTTTTACGCGTTGCATTACTAATAATTATTTTATTATTTAGGTTTTGTACAATTGTTTTTTTTTAAATTAAATGTCTAATTACAATTATGCACTCATTATTTAGTGACGTATTTGTTTATTGGGACCAATTGAAACTTCAATGAAATATTAAATTTATTTTAGATATTTCCTCTAATGTTTTGTTTTAAAAATTCTGAAATATTTGGGAATTATCTAAAAATAATTTAAATATATTCAGTTTTGTTAAAATTAATTAGCAGTAAGTAAACTTTTAAAATTCATAAGCCTAGAAATGAGGGACAAATCTCAAATTTGCATTTATAGTGTTTAAAGTTTGTCGGTTGGTAAACGTTACCAAAGTTAACATCACATGGAAAAAATAATAATGGACTCAGTATTAATTTGCCTGATGAAGCCACTGTGTGGTAAAACATGTTGCAGTGTTCAACAATAAAGTGAAACCCTCCCAACTGCGTTAATTTATTCTAACTAATAATACAGTCGTTAAAATTATGAAATATTGATATGTAAAATCAGTCACTTTGATTTAAAACAGTGATTTAAACATGTTTAAAAACAGCCGTCATGTTTTAAACGGTTTTATTTTAAACATGTTTTAAATCTTAAATTTGATTAAATCATGTTATAAACGTTAAATTTGCTTAAATGGTTTTTCTTAATTATCTTAAATTTGCTAAATTATATGTTATACTACTTCATTAAGATCTTTTGTTTACGTTTTTACATTTTAGTTAAATTGTTGAAGATATTTCAAATAAAATTATTAAACATAACATGTTATTACAAAAAAATATCACAACTATATGTGCATAAATGTGATTTTTAAATACAGGAGGTGCATATATGCAGACACTATATATTTTACGACATTCGTTGTTTTTTTAAAAGATTTCAATTTAAATCTTTAAACGAGAGTGTTGAAGTAACATTTCGAGTTTAGAAAAACCTGAAAATTTGGGTTGGCCGCGCAGCGAAGCGGAGCGGCCAATCCAAATTAGGCTTTTCTAAACTCGAAATTTTACTTCATGCGCCACACGTATAAAACACTGAATATCGTAAAGTTTAAATATACGGCTTTAGCAATCTAATATGTAGATGTGAACAAAACGTGAGTCAAATTCAGCGCTAAACAAATTGTTTAACAGTGATTATAGGCACCCAATAACTCTAACGTATATTAGGTTGCCTATAATCGTTGTTGTATGTGTGCCCTGTATGTATTGTTTTAAACATGTTTTACACGTGTTTTAATCATGTTTTAAACATGTTTTTAATTGTTATTGTTTTAAACGCAGTTTCAATGCAAAAAGCACGTTTTGTCAAAACACTGTTTGTTTTAATTACAATGAAAAAAAAAAAAACAACCCTGTGTAAAATTACAGGTGATAGGATTTTTTGAAAATATGTTGCTATTTGTATAAAACTTGTATGGCATGAAAAAAGCCCGAGATATTGATATTAATAAATGATATATTTTAATTTTTATTAATAAAATGTAGATGCATTGATATTTTAGAGAACATATTTTAGAGAACATAATTCTCAAAATTATTTAGTGTCTCCATTTAGACTATAGTTTACCAAGTAATGAATATATCGGGTTTTTTTATTCTATGAAACCTATTTGGATTTAAAACAGAATCATAAACGAAATATACTATTTTTTGAATAGAACTTTTTTATGTTATTTTTTTATTATATTTTGATATTTAATAATACAATAACGTTTGTAATTTAAAGCAAAAATGCTCATTTGAATAGACAATTAGAGTTCCAAATTGTGATTGCTTTAATTATATGTTTTATTATTTAATATATTGCAAAACATTAAATGAAAGTAAATGTAATTTTTAATTTGTATAACTTTTTAAATAAACAATTGAATGCCGGTCAATATTATATAATCGTATGAATATAATAGATTAAACTTAAAAATATTGAACTTTCATACAGTGCATTTTTCTTATAAGCATACATATACCGATAATTACAGCGTTTTGTAAATTTGCAGAAATTTGTGGTTTTTATAAAAGCAGTCAATTTAAAGCACCTAACGAGAGTATCCTCTCCTATTGCGTAGCGAAGCGGTGCAACTAACAAAATGTTAGGGCTTTTCTAAACTTGAAATTTTTCTTCATGCGTAATGCGTATTAAACACTGATTTAAAGTGAGGCTTAAAATGTAGTGCCAGTGTTTAATCTTACTTTAATAAATATTACAAATATTTGTTTCATTTAACCAACATTTTCAAAATTCAAGCGCCTGGTTTAGTTTGCTTTTGGATGTTTGCTTTTAATGATACTTATATGTTTTAAACAAAATTGCACAAATTTTGAATACGGAAGATTTGGTTCAAAGAAATAATTGTAAAATTCAATAACGAGAGATAACGTAATATATTTTGAACTTCACTTTAAGTCAGTGTTAAATACACGTGGCGCATGAATAAAAATTTCGAAATTAGAAAAGCCTGAACATTTTCAAACTCGAAATTTTACTTCAGGTTTACTTAAGGAGTTAGAGTGAGATAACGCTATATATTTTGAACTTTACCTTAAGTCGGTGTTAAATACACGTGGCGCACGAATAAAAGTTTCGAAATTAGAAAAGCCTAAACATTTGTAAACTCGAAATTTTACTTCAGGTTTACTCAAGGAGTGAATACTCTCGTTAGAAGATTTAAATTAAATTTTTTTTTAAATCAACAAAGCTTAAAAATTGACAGTGTATACATCGGGATGTGTATACTTAAGTGAAAAAATCTCTGTATAAACATTTTTCAGCTACAGTAATATTTTTATCAGTCGTCTGCAAACTTGTTAAATACCAAATATTTGTTTAAACAAGCAATTGCAAAACCAACAAATATTGTTTTTAATTACTCATAATTTATTTATAAGATAGGAAGAGAACATTGCTCTATACATAATTACTATAAAAAATATTGAAAGAAGGTATTATAAAAATGTTTTCTTTCAAAATGTTTACTATATATTTACAAAGATTTTTTTGAAACAAAATGGAACGTAAGTTAAGAAAATTGCTGATTATTATGTAATATATCAACATCACCCTGAAATCATAAAAAGTGTTACTGTTAAGTAAATATTCACAATGAATGAATTAATTATAAGTAGAAAAATTTCACTCTGTTTCATACCATAATATGTTTTATGGAGCACTACTTGAGTTTAGACATTTTTAGTCTCATTTTTAAGTTATTAACATGCTATGATTCTACGATTACAGACATTATAAACAATTTAGGAGTGGGGAATACAGGATGTCCGTTTGTCCTTTAAGAAGAATGACCGATGTATTACTAGATTGTTGCATAATTTCTATACCTTTCGTACAGTGATGTAAAATTTTTATTATTTTGTTCTATTGCCTAATTTTTACAAATCTTATTTCATTTTATTCATTTTATTCCATTTAAATGTTTATATAATTCTAATTAATAGTTTCCAGAAAACGATCACTTTAAAATCGTTTTTCAGGTATCGTACCTGAAAATTAATTTTAGGGGGGTTGTTCTCTTCGAAATATTTATCATTTATTTCGGATGCAATTTTTAAAAATTATCATTTAAAATACTCACTACTTCATTTTAAAGTAAATGGTTATATTTCTGAAAATATACAATTATTTTGATAATTATTTAATATCGGCTGAGTTTTTGAAAATCAAATTAATTTATGAAATGTTTTAATTTAATTCATTACAATTTCCATGTCTATGGCAGTGATTTTGGTCTCTGTATTGAATAATCGTTAATCATTCTTGATAAGTAATTTATAAAAAATATATAGTCAATTTGACTGTAAATAATTTAATAATTTAATTTATTAGTGTTTATCACATACATGTGTTACACAGGTCAAATTATATTTTCACAATGAATAGCTTAAAACTAAAAATATTAACATTAATATAGGACTTACACCGACACAGCAGGAGTGATAATATAAAATATTTTGTTCTTAAATTACAAGGAATGTTGTTATCACAGTCATTTATAAAATAAAATTAATATAAATGCGTACAAAAACAAATAAAAGTCACGGTGAAATAAATAATTAAAAAATAACGATAACAAATTACATTACAAATAAACACGAAAAGTGAAAAATTCACTAATCTAAATATTAGGTAAATTTTTGATGAAAAGTCTACTTCAATTCTAGATAGATTATTTCCTTTTTTCATGTACTGAATAATAAAATATTGTCATTACTCGTAATTGGGCTATTTCTGATAAGATAAAAATATTTTTCTTTTATAAAAAAATCGTGGAAATTTTTCAAGTAAAGTCTTCTCAGACATTGAATTGTAGAAACTTTCATTTTGCAAGCCTATAACTTTAATTTCATGTAGATTATTTTGTTTTTCTGTGTTACATTATAAACAATTATTAATTCGACGAGTTTTTTGTTTCTTGTAAAATTAAAAAATTATTACCTTTGCTTTGATCTATGTTAATGGTAAAAGAAACTGTACATTTTTAAATCTTGGAATTTTCACGAATTTGAATTTTCTCTAAATTTGAAAAAAACTGTGTTTCGAGAAGAATTCTAGAGAGGTTATTTTAATAAATGAATAAATTAAAAAAAATCACAAATCGTCGTAAAGGAATATTTTACATCGTCACTAATTTAGTTTATCAATGTGTTTTTTAGATATTCCTGAAAACAATTAAATTTAAGTCGATATTTCGCTAGTTTACCAATATTTAATATTTTTCATGAAATAACGGTAAAAGTGGAAAACATTTTACTGAGACAAGCAAAACGTGTATACTTTCCTTAAAGTATACATATTTTTGCAAAACGTTTCATACATAAATGGATGTAGTAAAGATAACAACATGCCAAGTTTTCAGCGTTTACGTAGCGGCATACTCTGAATAAAAAAGCACTTTTATCTCAATTTTTATAATTTTTAAGAAGTAGTGAGCTTGTTATAGTTTCCTTCAAGAATTTAGGATTATTGTGTTATTTAATTTCCTTGAAGTTCCCTATAAACTATACATTAATTGCTATAATAAAAACATTGCATGTCTATTTTTATACTTGGAACTATGAAGTAAATATTTTTACTTTAGAAAAATCTGACAATTTATTTTTGCTGCCTCAAGTCAAATTTTTATTATTTTTTAAAGTCGATATATTTACTCGTATATTTACAAAAAGAAGACTATAAATATTGTATAATAAATGTGTAGTTACTTCACAATTGTTAATATACTATGAATAAAACAGAGATTTACGCCACGTTTAAGCGTTATTCCTTTGTTTTTTTTGTATTAATTTGCATTAGATTGCCAACTGTAAAGTACCATTAAACAACAAACTGTTACTGTTAATTGGTTGGGCTTAGGTGGTGACTTGCGGATTATTGCTCGACGGACTAATAGTTGCAACCATTTTACTAAACTTCAATTTACACTTCCATGTGAAGTAACCGGTCAATATTCGGATAACCAACTCACATGAAATTACATAATGCATTTACTAATTGTGAGCATTTTGCATGCACAAACATGATCCAGTTGTTTTAATGTAAAATTATGTAAAAAAGATATCCACAGAAAAATCTAAATATCGGAAAAAAAATCATTAAGTATATAAAAAATGAATATGTGTGTAATGAATAAATTATTTTAGAAAATTTAACAATATGTATGTTAATATTTAATATGTAGGTAATTATTTAATAATTCGAGGTAATAAGCCTTAGATTTAAAACAAAATATACTCAATGACATTAGAAAAGTAACACCCAGAAGGAGTTATTATTTTAACTTGATTTTTTGCCAGTATGGTAGTCTTACATCAAGAATAAAATGATTACATTTTCAAGAAATTTTATTAAAAAACAATCTAAAAAAAATTAATAATATGTTTGGCGACCCCTTTGCTGTAACATATACACTCCTGTAGACGTCTGGGCATCGATAAAATGAGATGGTCGATGTCTTCTTGAGGCATCTCGTTCCAAGCAACTTGAATTTCATCGATCAACTGTGCTAGAGTCTGTGGAGGATGGTGCAAAGAGAATATTCTTCTTCCCATGATATCCCACACATGTTTAATGGGATTTAAATCCGGCGAACGGGGCGGCCACGCCAAAACATTAACACCAGCTTCATTAAGAAAGTTCATAGTTCGACGAGCAATATGGGGACGTGCGTTATCTTGTTGAAAAAGTACGTCTGGGCGGCCATCTAAATAAGGCAACAAAGTCGGTCGTATGACGTCTTCAACATAACGTGCAGCTGTCATACTGCCGCGAATGAATACAAGAGGTGATCGACTACCATAAGCAATAGCCCCCCAGACCATTACTCCAGCAGTCCTGTGTACATGCCTCTCAATAGCAAACCTAAGATCAGGTCGTTCTCCACGGTAGCGTCGTACCCTTCTACGGCCATCATGCGTACCTAGACAAAATCGTGATTCATCGCTGGATACGACATCGTGCCATTCTGCCTTCCAATGCTGCTGTTCTCTGCATCAGTCCAACCTTTGGCGACAGTGTCTCGCTGTTAAAGGAAGCACTAATCTTGGACGGTACGAAAGACGCCCAAAGGATTGAATGCGGCGATATAAGGTTCGCACACTAACGGGCCTACCTTCTTCTCCAATCCATTGATCACCGATTTGACGCGTAGTAGCGAAACGGTCTCGCGGGGCTATTTGTCTTAAGCGCCGATCTTGACGTTCTGTGGTACGCCTTGGTTGACCAATTGCTTTTCTTCTTGCTCCTCTATCTTCTTCTGTCCATACCTGATACACACGTATTACAGTTGCTGCAGTGGAATCAATACGGCGGGCAATTTCGCGATAGGACATACCGACATCTCGATAAGCAACAACTCGACCCCGTTCAAAATCGCTCAAATGGTGATATTGTGGACGTCTTCGGACTCGAGGCATTTTATTTAAGCTTAACACACTCAACGGAAACACGAAAACTAAAAACATCTGTACTAAACAGCTCATATAAATAGTTTTATCAAAAAAGAAAAAGTGAAATTTTTTTTTTCACAATAAATATAAAAGGCACAAGGTTGAAATTGTTATCAATGTATGCTTTAAATATAGTCACTCTGTTGTTAAAATATGAATTAAAAAAAAAAAATCATTCCTTCTTGGTGTTACGCTTCTAATGTCATTGAGTATATTAATAGGTCACATTGAAAAATGTGTTTATTAATGAACTCATTAGCCCTTGAAGGTAAACTAAAAATTGCAAGTTTCGTGACATGTGATATTTAAATATTTTATCCTTAGATATATACAAAATGGTAATCCAAAATGTATTTGTGAATTAAAGAAGGTCATTTTGCATATACATATATCTGTCGGATATTACCACCTTATTAAGTGTATATTTACATACGCTCTTATTGCAATATTTGCTTTTATGCACTTCTTAAATACATCTGTTATTTACTTATAGGGATATTTTAAAGAAGTCTCCCAATGTATAAGCTGTAATCTTGTATTACTCGATTGATCAAAATTTTCTAAGGGCAATAGTCAAATATGAAACATTCAAATTAAACAATTATTTAAACAAACAAACTATTTGAATTTATAAGCTGTTTAGTTTTTGATAATATACAAGACGTGTTTTCTTAATAGAGATCAATTTGATGTTTAAACGAGTGTTTTCCACTCACAGGTTAAGCATGAAGTAAAATTTCGAGTTTAGAAAAGCTTGAAAATTAGGTTTGGTCGCGTAGCGCGAAGCGCGGAGCGACCAAACCAAATTTTTAGGCTTTTCTAAACTCGAAATTTTACTTCATGCGCCACGCGTCTAAGACATTGATTTGAAGCGAAGTTTACTCGTTCACAATATCTCAGTGCTTTCAATGTTTAATACTCGTGGCGCATAAAGTAAAATTTCGAGTTTAGAAAAGCCTGAAAATTTTCTAGACTCGAAATTTTACTTCATGCTTAGTCTGGGAGTGGAAAACACTCGTTTCAAGCTTAAAATTGAACTCATTATAAAAAGCGTATGCATAGGTATACCTAATAGAAAATTCTCTGTATATATACTTAAAAGAAAAATTCCCTGTATTAACAGATTAATCCGATGACTATTTGCCAAATCTACTGAATGCGCATCCGATTTAACTAATATTTTTGTTTAAGCTTGCACAAAACAACATAAAGTCATTATTTATTTCTGTAAATACCTGAACTATTTAGTAGATGTGGAAATTGAAATTATATCACTTAAACTCACTTTTAAAACTGTTTTGTAAATTAATAAAAATAATTTATGACTGGGTATTTGCAGATTTATTTTTACGAAGCCATTGTCAAAACCTTACAAATTTAAAACATACGTTTTCGTATGTTCCATCTCTAAAACATAGCAGATATATTATGAAGTTTTCTGTCTCTTTTTACACACGCAATCTGATGACATTAAACTATTTTCGTTTTACGTGTATTGGTGTAGAAAGGACTACAAATCAAGGAAACCATGGGATACCTCTCGTGAATCGTACCTTACATGTATATTGAAACAGCTCTGACACTAGTTATAATTTCTTAAAGGTGAGAGGTTATTTTTATTGAGTAAGATTTGCGATTTTATTATGTACAAGTTAATACAAAAGTAACAATTGTGAATCGTACAAATTTATTTTAAAAATCGTTGTAATGTTTGCGTTACTTACAGACCGATGCGGTATTATTACGATACATCGTAATCGTCCATATGAACAAAAAAAAATTGGTAAACTAATTATCAAATTTGCACCTAGTTTACGCTACTAAAGAAAATATTGCAACTGTTGTACAAAGTAAAATAAAAAAAAATCGATTTGGTACCGTGCGCAGCAATTGGTCCACTTTTTGAGCAACTTTATGTAAAGATCTTGGGTTCAGACCTTACAAGATGTAGAACGTAGAAGTATTGAAGCAGCCGGACCATCGGTTGCTACGTTTGTTTGACCAATGGCCTGAAAATCAAATGCAAGTTTAGCGTTTAAGTTATTTTGCGAAATAGGCCTGGACTGTTCATTGTCCCCCTCAATCCTGTCACTTGACGCCTCTAGATTATTTCCTGTAGGGATTTGTAAAAATACAGATAAGCCAGCGATGTTGAACCATTTGAAGATGAACGTTGTGCGTGTTTTGGTGAAATCAGGCGACCACTGCTTGAAAACCAAATCGAAAATTTGACCTCTATGATGCGCGATATTAGAACCAGTCGCGGGTCAAAGCCCCGAAAGAATATTGTAACACTAAATTTCCGATCGAATACCAATATTTTGTCCAATTGGTCAAATTTGATGTGTTTTAATTCAATTTAAAGTTCTAATATGCTAAAAGAGAACATGCTTTATTTTTATTATAGCAAGGGAAGCCAGTGCTAATGGAAAAACTGGAAATTAAGTAGAAATGGAGAGACTATGGTTAGGATGTAGGGTAAAAGTAAGAAAGAGGACTGTATACACTAATCACCGGTCTCCCTTCTAGATGCAGCATCCAAACATAATAATACATGATCTATCATGTTTAGCGAACAAATGTTACACGTTATATAATTTGTGTATTAGTATTCTTCTAGGTGTAAAAATGTTAATTCCTAATTGCCATGCTAGCTTGTTTGTTAGTTTGGAAAAAAAAACAACTTTCAGGGAAAATTGGAAAAAAGTTTTATTACGCCCGCCCTTGCATCACAAATAAAGCCCTATGTTGCTTTATTACTTCAATGCCTGTCGTTTCAAACCATGCGCTAAACGTTTGACTTAATTTATAAGTAAGGGCTATAATTAGGCTTTTATTATTGTCTTATACTAACTGCATTGTCTTATGTAAGTGACAGTTAATAAGAAGGACGTCAACGAATCATATACTATAGATTTACAAAGCGGGCAACACAATTCTCAAAGACATTGATAAAATCAATTTCCGTTAATATCATTACAGTTTAATGTTATTTGATATCTACTAAACCCGTACAAACACAATACTTACATTTCGCATTAATAAATCAAATTCACATGCTCTTAGTTTTGAACTATTGATAAAATAAATGTGGCAACATAACATTATCATGTGTTCCGACTTCACTCTAATTAAATTTTGAGTAATTTCAAGGTTATGTTACACCGTGTATATGTTCGTGTAAATGTATTTCTTATGCTAAATTATATAATTGAAATTTACTTCTAACAAGTGTTTCCACTCCTTGGTGAAGCATCATTACCAAACAAAATTTTAGGCTTTTCTAAACTCAAAATTCTACTTCATGCACCACGCACGCGTATAAATTACTGCTTTCTAGTAAAGTTTATTAAGTATGTATAGTGGAATTCGGGAGAGATGTGTAATTAGAAATTTTCAGAGAGTATGTCGACAGTTGTATCTCCAACGATTTTTGCTAGTTGTGTCAAATTTTGACGTTACATGACAATGTCATACTGTTTAGGTAACGATTATATTAGTGTTCTTTCTTTTAGAAAAGCTTTAAATCATAATTTCTTGTGAATTTTTTCTTTTGAGTATGCATATCCCAATTACGTGTTGTGGATTTTCAAATAATTGTTTTTTTCTTAAAAGAGGTTAATTTGAAGTTTAAATGAGTGAGTTCCACTCCCGGGTTAAGCATGAAGTAAATTTTTTCGGGCTTTTATAAACTCGAAACGTTACTTCATCCGCCACGCGTAACAGACACTGATTTAAAGCGAAGTTTACTCGTTCACAATAGTTCAGTGTTGAATACGCGTGGCGCATGAAGTAAAATTTCGAGTTTAGGAAAGCCTGAAAATTAGATTTTTAGGCTTTTCTATACTGAAAATTTTACTTCATGCTTAGTCTGCGAGTGGATAACACTCGTTTTAAACTTCAAACTGAATTCTTTAAAATAAGCGTATGCATATAAATACCTAATAGAAAATTCTCTGTATGTATACTTAAAACAAAAATGTTCTGTATTAACAAGTTAATCCGATGACTATTTGCCAAATTTGATTTAACTAACATTTTCGTTTGAGTTTACACAAAATCAACATAAATTCATTATTTATTTCTGTAAATACCTAAACTATTTAGTGGATGTGGAAACTGGAATTATACCACCTAAACTTAAATTTAAAACGATTGTGCACATTAATTAAAATTATTTGTGGCTGAGCTTTTGCAGATTTAGTTTTAAGGAGACATTGTCAAAATGTGATGTTTAACCTTAAGATTTTAAAGCTGCATACGGAACATACGTTTTTGCATGTTCCATCTAAAAACTACAGCAGACATATTATGAAGTTTTCTGTCTCATTTTATACACATAATCTGATGACATCAAACTATTTTCGTATTACATGTATTGGTGCAGAAAGCACTAGAAATCAAGGAAACCATGAGACACCGTCCGTGAATCGTACCTTACATGTATGATTTATAGCATATTTATATACATTCTAAATGAACCTATTTTTATGTCCATTGAGTGTAATATAAAATCAAATTATAAAATTTTAAACAATTTAATTTTTAATTGTAAGCAAACAATAGAAATCAACTAAAATGTTTTATTAATTCGATAATGTTAATATCATCTATAGAACCGTGGTAAAGCTATTGCAGTGGCGTATTTTTGTTTTATGGGTAAAAGTACTTACACAATTAATAGAATTTAATAAATCAAAACAACGAAAATTGCTTGAAAAATGGCAAAAAGATGCGTAATTAAACTAAATTTAAATAATTTGATAAAAATCTCCAAACAATGAAAACTTAGTAAAAATCATAAAAGTTAAGTAAAACTTTACGATTTTTACAATTTCTATAATCAAAGCCAAACAACTATTTCTCTTAGTACAGGGAATTAATTTTTGTCGGAACGCCTATGTTATCCTTTATTAATAGGGCTGTTTGAGGTATGCACTTTTGCACTAACAGTAGGATCTAATTTGCATTAGCATAATTTAGTCAAACTTTATAACGATGCGTAATACAAAATAATAAACCTCTGTCATAAATGGAAGCAGTATTTTTATAAATAAATCTCGCCTTACTTTTTTTTTATCTGTTTACTTTACGGCTTTCTATTTTTCGATTCGTGCGTCCACCCAATTCATTTAGAACCGCAACAAGTCGGTTTGTTTTTAGTTAAATGTACTGAAAAGTTTGTTCAAGCCTGAAAATACATCACCCACTAAGATTCGAACCAAGAAAAAAAACTTCCTCAGCGGTTGATTAAACCTGCAAGGCTTCTAAATTTAAGGCCATCTAATTTCTTTCAGTTTATGTTGGAACGATAGCCGATACTTTGTAACAAGGAATAACATCGTTATAAATTTCCTTCTTAAAAGTTACTTTAGAGTATATATTAATGTAATATAAGGTGCATAATTTGAAATTTTTATGGTAATTGCATTTTATAAAAGTCTGTTATATGATAACATTTGATAAAATACTATTAAGCCTTTAAGGAGAATATTTTGAGTGTATTTTAATATACTTTTTTTTATGTTTAGAATTTTACGTTTTATTTAACTCTTAAAACTCAGAACTAAGTAAAACAAATTGTAATGTCTGAGGAGAAAGTGAAGATAAAAAAAACAAAAATTGATTAACAGTGAAAATAATTGATCGGAGACTTTATATCTGATTCCGTGTTATTCTTAACTGTATGTTTTTGAGTTTACGTGAAGTGATTATTACACATAAAAAGACTGTTACTACTTACTTCACTTTTTATTTGTATCGTTAGATGTACATTTCATGCCGTGTTATTCTAATTATAGATAGTGTATGCGTTTTTTAACTTCACTTTAAATTAGTGTTTTGTACGCCTGGCGTATGAAATAAAATGTTGAGTTTAGATTTTAGATGAGCCAGAAAATTCCAGCAAATCCAAATTTTCAGACTTCTCTAAACTCGAAATTTTACTTTATGCATAGTCAAGGGGTAGAAACACGTGTTAGTAGTAAGACAATAAATGCATTAATATTCCATGTATGTTATGACTTTTTCCGCTAAAACAACGATATTGCGATTTGCTAGAAAATTATCAGAATACCAGTTTTGATTCACAAACTTACCGAATTACCGCTAACTGAAAAAGTCGGTAAATTTAATGATAACAAAAGATGGTAATGTACGGAAACTGGAAGTTGACAAATATGCAAAAGCTAATAAATAAATTCACCACTGGTGTTTTAAATTTTGATAAAACTGTCAATCAGATAAATGAGCTTTCTTTTTTAATATAAAATTGTTATATAATATAAAACAATTTATATTTGGAATTAATTAACTAAACAATAAATAATTCAATAAAAATTTAATAGCTCAGGCTGTTACTTGGTGAAATTCCATATCAACACTTTTCGTAAATAACACACTTGGTTCAGATTTCACTGTTTATTAGTTGATACTGCAATAATCTGCCTGATGAAGCTACTGTGTGGCGAAATATTTATTGCAGTGTCAACTAATAAACAGTGAAATCTTAACCAAGTGTTTAGTAAATTTACTAAAAGTGTTATTCATTAAATATTTGAATTCAGTTTTTAAAATAATGATACAAAATAAAACAATTTAATTTAATTCAAAATAATCTGTACTGAAAATGTTACTTTATTTTGTTACCTTTATTTAATTATAATAAACACTTAAACGTTCACTTTCAATAAAATCTCCAATGCCTAGGAATGATTAAACTTTATTTCAGGGTCGAAAAAATTAAAGTTACCACCAGAAATAATCTGTACTAAAAAGTTAACCTTATTTTCTTCCCTTTATTTAATTATAATAATCAATTAAAACGTACGATTATAATAAAATCGGCAATAACTAGAAATTAATTAACTCCATTTCAGGGCTTGGAAAAAATAATATTGAACACTAGAAATAAAAAAAGTTGTTTTAATTTAATTTGTTCAATCGATTGGATATAAAGTTACAAAACCTCAAAGTTGACTAAAATTTATAAAATACATAGAATAAATATATTAATAATAGACTTTCTGAAGTCACTTAAAGGATCAGTTGGGAAATTACAAAACATCAAAGATGACTGAAAATATGCAAAACATCTTAAATTGAAACAATTTAGTTGAACACTATGATGCGAAATTATAATAATAGTATCCTAGGTTGCACGGACATTTATAACTGTAGTTTCAAATGTTTTATTAAACAAGTCGCGAATCTCCATTAGGTCTTAAATTTGTATCATATTAATTTATATATTCACTTGTAGTTTCTTATTTTAATTTGTTAGCATTTATTCTATTTTATTTTAATATTTTTGTATCTTACGTATACACGCTTTTGTTACTTTTTGTTACTCTGTTTATCTTTTAGTTTTTGTATATTTTTCCCTGTAATAGGATAATTTTATATCTGTTGGGAAATAAAAGTATTATTATTATTATTATTATTCTTATTATTATTATTATTATTTCTTAACCGA
This sequence comes from Philonthus cognatus, assembly GCA_932526585.2. Taxonomy (NCBI): domain Eukaryota; kingdom Metazoa; phylum Arthropoda; class Insecta; order Coleoptera; family Staphylinidae; genus Philonthus; species Philonthus cognatus. Next base: position 64,372,485 of record OW052241.1, on the reverse strand, counting down.
TGCCATTAATTTTATCAAAATTTGGCATTTAATTATCTGTAATTAATAAAATTAATGGCATTGATGAAGAAATGAACTGAATTGTTTTAAGTTGAGATGTTTTGCATAATTTCAGTCATCATTGATGCTTGTAATTTTTTAATTGATCCATTAATTGATTAAAAATAAAAGAATTATAAAACATCAAAAATAATTGAAATTATGCAAATAAGAAAATTTTGAGTTTCTTTACCGAAAATAAAACAAGAATCAAAATTAACATTTTTAAATAAATAATAGAAATAGAAATTAATCAACATTCTTTTTATTTAAGCAGATGGAGCTTTTTGGCTAAAATTATGAAAAAATCTGATTGATTGTCTAAGACTAAGTAAAATTTTGAGTTTAGAAAATCCTGAAAATATGAATTTACCGGGGCGTGCGAGCAAAGCGAATCGCGCCCCGGCAAATCCAAATTTTCAGGCTTTCCTAAACTCGAAATGTCACTTCATGTACCAGGCGTAATTAACATTGACAATATTATGAAGTTCAAAATATACTGCTTATGTTTGATTTCGCGGTAATAAATTTTAGAAAAGTAATATCAAATCTTGCTATTTCTAAATTCGTGCTTTATAATACGTTTTCTGTCCACCTCTTTATATAACTTGAATCACTTTTTTCTGCCCTATATTAGGTTTGGTTATATGAAATTATTATAAGGTGTCAGGGAAAAAAATCTAGCTTCTGGGAAAAGTCAGCGAAATTTAACATTTCAAATTGGTCGCCACCATGTATATAACTTTGAGTCCAGAATTTGACCCAGAGTGATTTAATTTTGTTATGATCTAACATTGTAACCAAGAATATATAGTTTTTCTTTAATTTAACTAAAACAAATTCAAATTTTAATATATTATATTGTATTTATTACATTTTTGGTACTATCAGACATAATTCAAAACTGATGGTCAAATGATTAAATTTTGGATTTTGAAATTGAAGGACTGTCGGAAATATTTCAAATAATATATGAGGAAAAATAAATATTTTGCAAATTAAAAATAACCAGACGCGGGAAAATTTATGGGACCAGTATGAGGAAGATACATTTAAATCAGCTCGGGGACAGTGAGGTTAAATATGTATAAATAAATAATTTATGTTCTCGTAGGTGTGATATTTAAGATAATCGACATACTTTTTAATATTTATGTGACAAGGTGTTTATTAAAAAAAAATAATAATAATCTTTATTTACAGACAAAATACAAAAATAAAATAATTCATAATTAATAATAATTAAATGATAATAGCTATCTGCAAATTGGCTATCGACCGGTGGTCTTTCAGCCTGTCTTTGTCAATTAATTGTTTATAAAAATTAGTATTAAAGTGTGATGATCACTAATGTCAGTTAAACTGTCTTTGTCTAAATGTGAAAGTATGTCATTCGTTTCGAGATTGTGTAGAACAGCTGGGCGAGGATTGAAGAGAAGGATGGCGGCATAGTCGAGAAGAGGTCGGCATATCATTTTATAAATATGAACCGCCGTTTTTGTTGTGATTCCATGGTTTTTATAGGTTAACATTCTGAAATGCCGAGCTGTCGCCCCGACTTTTGCCTTCAGGTTTTGGGAATGGGGCTTGAAGCTGAGTTTTGTATCAAATATAATACCAAGGTACTTACAGGTGTTAGATGGGGAAATGTAATTATTGTTTAATAATACTTTAAATGGAGATTGGAGAGGACGGTGGTATGGAATAAAGAGTTAGGATTTATTGGGATTTATGGTTGTTCTCGGTTTTGCAAACCATAATTGGCTGTCTATCAGTTCCTGCAGAGTGCCCATGGCCTTAAGGATTGTGGGAGCGTGGGATACTAGGGCGGTGTCATCTGCATATAGCAAAGGGTAGGCAGTTTTATTTAGGAAATTTGGATTGAGGTTATACAAATCATAAACAAATATATTGTAGAGGAGAGGTGATAAAGGCGAGCCTTGGGGTAAACCCTACTCTGGTATAAAGGTATTGGAAAGCGATGTACGGATTTTAACTTGAAGGGATCTATTTGAGAGAAAATTGTCTAGGAGGTTGATGACATGTGGAGGGATATTTAGTGAGTGACATTTAAACAACAAATCTCGATGCCAAACCGAATCAAAGGCTTTTTGTATGTCGAGAAATACTACGGCGGATTTATGGCTCTCGAGGTGTGTTGTTTGAATGTTTGAGGTAAGGATTGATAGAGGGAGGGATGTAGAGCGATGCTCAAGAAATCCAAATTGATAAGGAGGGATGTGATCAGAAATATGTTGCAATATTTTGTGTTTGATTATAGGCTCGAAAAGTTTTCCGATAACTGGAAGCAGGGTGATGGGACGATAGCCAGAAACAGCTAGTGAATCGTTGTTTTGTTTTCGAATACATTTTATTATTCCCCTCTTCCGTTCACAAGGAACGTCCTGAGTACTATAAACATGATTATAAATTTGAATAATGTATTTGTGTGTGTGATCAGGTAAGGATTTCAGGATCAGTCTTGGGGTGTTATCGTAACCGGGTGCTGTGTTTTTTCCCTTCGAAAGGAATTCGTGGTATTCATCTTCTTTTATGTCATCTCTAAGAGGAGAAGGGATAGGATTGTTTTTGAAGGATTCATACTATGAATTTATAAATTGAAAATAGTCAGTATCGAAATTGTCGCTGTCGGTCATTGTATAACTATCCTTGAAATATTTTGAATAAATGTAGGCTATTTGTGAGTTATCTGTTGTTATTCTATTTGATGCTGGGTCTTGAATTTTGTGAATGTAATTGTTTTTTCTATATTTTGACAGTTTTTTTAATTTTTTTCCAGTATTGTTTTCCCTTAAGGTAATTGATATTATTACAAGCTGTGATCCATGTGTCAGTTTTGTATTCGTTTATGAGTTTGTGAATATCTTTGTTTAGGCTATTGAATTTTTGTTTAAGAGTCATGTCGCCGGTCTGTTTTAAGTCCCTGTACAATTGTCGTTTGAATTTAATTAATCTTAATATATATTTTGGGAGAGGGTATTTATAGGTATTTTTTGTATAGGTTGGGGTATGATTTTTAATAGATTGTGATAAATTAGTTAGAAATAAGGATATGGAGTTTGAATTTATTGTCTGGTGGGTATTTATGAAATCAGTCATGTCTTTTGTCACTTTATTTATGTCACAGTCTTGATGTCGGAATATAATATTTGGAGGTGCTGGTAGAGGGGGTTCTTGTTTAAAGGAGAATTGTATCGACAGATGATCGGATCCTAGATCTGGGATTAGATTGACAGTATGAACAAGATGTTCAATGTTGCTCGTACATAAAAATATATCAGGATTCCTCAAGACTGGTTATGTGACATAATAAACGTGGGAGGAGTGTTGATACGAATAAAATTTGAAGTTTACATAAAAGAAGATAATTGTTTGGTTTTTGTTTTATTTAAGTTAAAGTCTCCAATTACGATAACACGGTCATATAAGGACGCTTTTGTTAGGATGGTGTCTTCAATGTAAGAGGAATGGTGGATATATACAAGGAAAATATGTAGTTGAAAGGACGGAAGGTCAATAGTGCAGTGTAGGCAATCATTCATATTGTGATTAATTTTGGGTGGGTTAGCTTTTCCAAATATAATTTCAGGCTTTGCTGCCATTATTGATCCTCCCCGTTGATTAAGGTTAGGTACAGAAGATAGTATTTGTATATAAGACCAATTTTGAAAGGAAAAAGGTTTGTTGGTTTTGGTTTCTATCATTAGGTTAATATGGACTGGATTCTGAGAGAGGTAATGAAATAAGAGGTGGGATTTGTAAGAAAAGGAGTTTATGTTTGTGTATAAGAAGTTTACATCACGATAAACATTTTATTACCTGAGAAGTTTATGTGGGTATCGATGCGGAATGAGTCGATGAATCTTGTTTTCAGTTTTGTTATCACTGCTTCTCTGTCCGTCGTTGTTGGTGAATTTATTTTGGTGGTGTAAATGTCAATAATGTAATCATGCATAGTGATAGGGGTATGAATACGCGAGTTTTTCGTCAAGTCTTTGTCAATGTCTGCTGATTTTTTGTTTTGATTGATAATTTTGATGTTTGGAATCCCTGGGATTGGTTTAAGTGGTCTTCTGGGGCATTTTCTTGGCCATGCTCCATGATCGGTCTCTCCGCATGTCCTGCATTTCATTGGAAGAGTGAAAGCACAGGTATTCGTGTGGTGAGCGTCTCCGCACTTGGAGCAGTTGATCTGTTCTGTTCAGTTTTGAGTTGTGTGGTCGAATTTGTTGCATTTTGAGCACGGCACTGGAATTGGAGTCGGTGGTTTGCTTTCAATTACTGTGTAAACTTTGCACATAAATCTAAATTGATTTTTGAACAGTCTAGTAAAAGCCTCTTGCGATGGTGTTATTATTCTGATCATATGCGTGATGTAATTGTCCTTTTTTGCAATAATTCGCTTGCAATATCGATGCATTATGCCATCAGTGTTTAGCTGAGCGCTTATTGTGGTGTCCTGTATTTCAGGCTCAACGCCTTTAATAATACAGCAATACGATGGTGGTTGAATCTCGCGCTGTCCTGACGTTGTCGAGTTGCCCGCGCCGGTCGCGCTCGCGCCGCCACGACCGGCCGCTGATAGTGCGCGATACTCAATGACAGTTTTTTCTGATTTTAAAATATCTAGATTGGATTCGATGAGCTGTTTTTCGTTGTTTGATTTTAAAATGAATCCGTATTGGGTTTTAATAATTATTGCGTTAACATCAAATTGGTGAATAAACCAAACTTGTACCAGTTGAATTCTTGAGAGATCGTTAACAATTGTAAATGTGTACGTGTGTTTATATTGTTGTTGGTTAGAACGAATTTGTGATTGTGTATATTGTGGTTGAATTGGTAAGTTGTATTGCTGCTGTTGTGTATTTGTTGAGTGTGGTTGAGAGTTGTAATTGATGTTGATGTTCTTATTGTGTGATGTTTGTTGTGGTTGGGGTTGTGATTGTGATTGTGATTGTGGTTGTGATTGCCTTGGTTGATGGTGAATGTGTTGTTGGGTATTTTGGGGAGTTTGAATGGAATTTAAATGTTAAAGGGCTTGTTGTAGTTGTTTGTTTGTCGTTTTGGGTAAGTTTAAATTACCTGTTGCTACATTTTTTGCCGGTTTTCCGGTGCAGTATTTTGCTGGGCGGCCTATTTTATTTGAAGTTACTTGGGTGTAGCCATCAGTCTCCCAATTACTACGCTCTCCTTCATCAGCCATAGTGAATAATTATCACCCTCATACGCGTGGAATTTTCAGTATCGAAGTTGATAGTTGAGAATTTGATATTTATTTATTTATTTATTTATTTATTTATATGAGAATTTAACCTTTTTTGCACTTGGCATTAAACGCAGTTGTTTGCTTGCACACGTCAAACATATTAATAATAATAATCAATTATTTTTCGGTAATCACCTTTTACATTAAATATCAAGATTATATTTCTTAAATTAAAAATTACTGCCATATTTAGTCCGTTTTATATAATCTTGTTTTTTTTTATAAACATTATTAATATTTGTACTTACGTCTTTTAGTAGAGCGTTAACTTTATTAAATGTACGCTATGAAATCTAATTTACAGGTCATTCTAAACTCGAAATTTTACTTAATGCTTAAACTGGGGTTAGAAACACACAAATTGAACTATAACAAAATGAATGCCTTCAAAATGTACAAGCATCAGGATATGTATACTTGAAAGAAAAATTCATTAAAATTAGCAAAAAAACTATTTTTTTCTTAAATTAAGTTCAATTTAATTTGGTTATGCTAACAGCAAACTAAATTAAGAACCTAGGCTGAACTTTATTTTAATAATAACCATTGAATTAAATTGTTCTTAATGACTTCTGTAATCAATCACGGAGTTTATAGATCTCGTAATTATAAATAATACTAATATTTGTATAATTATAAACGTAGTGAGTATTATCCAATATAAAAAGTAATTTTTTGGTATAATACACAACTCATAATCATTTTAAATGTAGGTACATATGAAAAATAACGTTGATTTAACGGAAAGTTATATTTTGAAATGGATGTAATTTTTTCACTAACATACAGGGAGTTTTTCTTTTAAGTATACATACAGGGAATTTTTCTTCTAAGTATACATATATATGTTTTTTTGTAAACAATTTATGAGGCTTAAACGAGTGTTGTCCACTCCCAGATTTAGCATGAAGTTAAATTTCGAGTTTAAAAAACCTTAACATTTGGTTTGGTCGCTAAGCCAAATTTTTAGGCTTTTCTAAACTCGAAATTTTACTTCATGCGCCACGCGTACAAAACATTGGTTTTAAGTGAATTAATACGTCTTTAGCATACTGCTTTAATGGCATATTGTAAAATTCACAGTACATTAGTATTTTATACGCGTGGCGCATGAAGTAAAATTTCGAGTTTTGAAAAGCCTGAAAATTTAGTTTCATCGCTCTGCTTCGCTACGCGATCAAACTAAATTTTTAGGCTTTTCTAAACTCGAAATTTTGCTTTATGCTTATTTTGGGAGTGGAAAACACTCGTTTTAAGCTTCAAATTAAACTCTATTAAAAACAACGTATTTCTGTAGATTTGTTTTTATTAGGGTATGTATACTTAAAAGAAAAACTCCCTGTTTTATGAAAATAATATAGAATTTTTATTATTATTATTCGTACTGCAATTCAAAACAAAAATTTGATAATATGCGAATGCTCCGAAGTCACAACTATTTTATATGAATAGCGATATAGGTGAGCACGTATTTTTTACTGTTAAAAACCAAAAAAATTAATAAATAACTACGCAATTACAAGGTAAATTATTGTGTAGCATGGTTTTCATTATTCGGCTTAAAATACCAACCATAACTCGTGTACGGTGGCCCTGGTATATTCCAAATTATATTTATAGTTGGATAAAATAAATACCTTGGCGAGAATAGATTACATCTAAATAAAAGTAGATAACCAAACATCCGAAAAATAATATCCGCTTTTAAATTATTTCACTGAAACACAAAAGTCCATTTTCCAAAAAATTCTTTAGGCATGAGATTAATGGAATTGACTACTAAAGGTCATTAAGTGCACACACAAGTAAAAATGTGTCCACGTGTAAATGAATCAAATTTATTGCTAAAAGTCACTGAGTACACACAAAAGTTAATTTTACTAAAAATATATTCTTGCGTAAAACGAGGAATTTTATGGCAATTGTGATTAAGTAGTAACTTTAAACCGACTGGTATAAATTATCAATGTTCAAAAATTATTTCCATAAAAGGGGATACTTTATGTGCTGAATATTTCAGTTATTACAAAGGTGTGATTATGCATGAATGGATGTTATTTCACACTTAAAATATATTATAGAAATATAATATTATATGTAGGTAAATGGATACTTATTTAAATTAATGTCATATTATAAACTGCATTTATGTGTAGAAAAATATGTTCTAAATGCGTATAACGGTCACGTATTCAGGAACTTTTATTAAAAAATGCTTTTAAGAAGAACAGCATGTATAAATATACAACCGCGGCAGTGGCATATTTATGAGGGCAAATATGAAGAAAACGATGAATGTATCTTTATTTATTTTTGTTTTTCTAGAACTCATTCCCGGGGAATTCTAGAAAATCATAAATAAATAAAATTATTACCAATGGTCGTTACAGGCGTATCAAGCGGATTACGCCATTGGATTTTGAGGATATTTGTAAAAACTGTAAAGAAAGTATGTGCTACAAAATATGCAAACAAATTTTGATAAATAATTAAGTTTGGCTATAATTATAGATATTGTTGAAATCATAAAATTTTACTTTATGATTATCTTTGGTTTTTAAAGTTTTGAGATTTTTTTTTAAATTGTATAATTTAAGGTAATTTTTAATTTTAACAACATTTTGTTATTTTTCAAGTAACTTTTAACTTTTTGGGTTAATTAAATGCTATTAATTGTCTGCGTACTTAACGACTTTTATCCCTAAAAACGACGATATTGCGATTTGCCGGGAAATGATAGGTAAACAGAGCTATTTTGAGGCATTTGTCAATGGAATTTTGAATAGGTCAATTTCTAATTTAAGGGAGACACTTAGCATGGCTATTTATGTTTAATCCTTTCACTACTTAGTTTGAATTTCCAATGCGTATTTTCTACCACAGGCTTATATCTGCATATACTGTGTGTAATCATTTCATAGACTTGCATTACATTTTCTTTAAGGAAAATGCAAATAACAAAACACACAAAAGTTGGGCATGGATTTTTTATTAATTTTACTCTGTATAGACTCATTAAAGAGGTTTTTACAAACTTAGTGCACTTTCAACTCACGATTTACAGGCTTTTGAAAATATACGCTCTTCGCACACGGAGCACATTAAAACTAAACGTATGGATACGCTCCTCGTAACTAAAGGGTTAAGTGCATGAAAATCAATCAAATATATTTATTTTTAATATGGGTGTCGTAGTCCGTCATATCAATTTAGTTAAGAAATTTAGGTAGTAGTTCAAAGTACTTCTTGGTATATTTAAAAAAAATATTTTATTTTCTGTACCGGATTTGAACAAATTTGTTCATCTATAGCAGAAATATTTCACTTAAAATCATTGTTTTATACGCGGTTTGCATGAAAAAAATTTCGAGTTTAGAAAAGCTTAAAATTTTGTTTGGTAGCATACCAAAGCTGAGTGACAGAACCAAATTTTCCTAACTCAAAATTTGACTTCATGCTTGAATAATTTAGCAGTCTAAATGACTTAAAATTTAATTAAATTAAGTTGAAACACACGATTCGATGTTGCCACGAAAAATTTTTATTTTTTTATGACAAGATATTCCTAATGACTAGTTATTTAAAGTAATTAAATTAATAAATTTTTAAGAAAATCTAAGGAACCCGAAGTTATTTAATAAACCATTGAAATTTCGCAAAATGTTGAAATAAATATTTTCATTATTTGTTTGATATTTCAACAAAATTTCAACTTTAATTTTCCTCTAATTTTGTGTCAAATTGAGAGAGAAAAAAAAAGCAAACGTTGATTCTATTTTCTTTACAGATTATTCATTAAACTGTATTTAATATTAAACCACAACTGCGAATGGTGCGAAATATTTAAGAGTTTTCTTTCCAGCATCAAAAATAATGTTATGCGCCATATATTACATTACCTAATTACTATTATTATTTGTACTATAATTATTATTAATTATCCTTCGTAATTTCCAGAATATTATTAGCTTTTATTGTAAACGCTTTGTACCGAACGATAAAATGAATTTATAAATAGAGTAGGCTCTGATTTTGTTTGCAGTTGGCGGTGTATAAGGGCTGCAACATAGGTTACTTAAATTATTTGATTTGTCAAATTAGTGTCAACATTTATAAAGTGCTACCCAAAGCTACCACCCTAAATTCAAACTTCATAGCTTGCTTGATAATAAATTAATTTGATCGCCAGGTACTTATACTTTGCATAAAGGGATTCTTGTAAATATAACAATAAATAAAAATCAATTTTATTATATAATTAAATATCCCTATTACATAAACAATTGATAATTGATACACTAAACTTATTTTACTTGCCAATCGGTTGAAGACAATTTCAAATTTAATCAGCGTTTTATACGCGTGGCGCATAAGGTAAAATTTTGAGTTAAGAAAATCCTAATTTGGCTCAGTCGATCTGCTTCGCTACGCGCCCGAGCCAAATTTTCAGGCTTTTCTAAACTCGAAATTTTACTTTGTGTTTAGTCTGGGAGTGGAAGACACTCATTTGTTTCATCATTGAAACAATTGAAAATTGATATAATAAGTTTATTGCCGTTTTATTGATGAAAAATGTTCTGTATTGTTAAAACGAAATGTCAATTTTGATACAAGTTAAAAAGGATTCAAAAGATAATAGTTAAATTACAGTTAATTACTATATCGATTATGTAAACTATCTTGATATTACTGAATATATTGACAGATCGATTATATTGACCATTTTGTCACTACTAAATATATCGATTACATGACTAGGTTGAGTATATTAATTATCATTTAACAAAATCGACAATATTGACTATTCTTTGACTTTATTGACTATTATGACTAAATTACCTGTCACTCGACAACTTTAATTATTTTTTGTTGTGTAATAAAAAAATCGTGTTTTTTTTTCAATCAAATTTTATGAATTATAAAAATTAAAACGATCATAATTTTGCTAGTTTTTATTAGATCTTCCTAAAATTTTGTATCGGTATTAAGGAAACATTCCTCTTTCAAAATATGTCAAAACTTAAATATACTCGATTGATGGTTTTTGAATTATTTTCGTCTGATTGTCAAAAAATGCGTTTCTTTAAACCAAATTTTATGGAGTGTAAAATATAAAAACATCATAACTTCAACATTTAAAGTGAGATGTTTGTAAAATTTTATAATGATGTTAAAAAAATATTGCTTTATCAGATCATATTAAATTATTAAAATACTTCATCTATAGTTTCTGACTTATTTACAAGAAACAACATTGTAAGGCGATTTTATCCTAGTTTTAATGCAATTCCAGTTTCAGACATACATAACTTGATATTTTTAGGATATCTTTATGATATTTTGTGTGGAAATCAAGTAAACATTGCCCTTTTAGAATATATTAAAATATTAAAAAGTTCCCGTACATAGTTTTTAAGTTATGTATAAAAAAGGGTCGCTGTGACAAAAAGTGTATACACATTAAATGCACACTTTTTTTATTATCTACAAGTTTTCTTAAAAAGATTTTTTTATATGATCAATATTAATTAAATTAAAAAAAATCCAAAGAGTAAAGTACCACTTCCGGTTTCCGCATTGTCACCAAAAGATGATTGAATACTACTATTGTAATAAAAAGCTTAAGTTTGTAGTGTCATCATAACAGTTCAATCGGGTTAAACTTTATCGTGGCGACAGAAGGACGATAAAGGACTAAAAATGGTGTTTATCAACAATTGATTAAAAAATTTTAGCGAAAACAATACTTTCCCTTTGTTTTGCACATGGGGGAAAGAAAATCGAATATTACTCATATTCATAAAATTTAAAAACGATTGGCAATCGTAAATATTAAAATCAATTGTCACTGTTTCAATATTTAAAATGGAATAATTAAGACCAAACAGTTAAAAAATTATTTCGATTATTCAATATAATCAATACAACAAAACCAATGTAAAATGATACATCGACAACCACTGACGGTTGTCCTTGTTGCCATAAAAACAAGTTTAGTATACCCTAACCACAAGATAATTTATTCGATAAAGTTATTTTCTTTAGAAACAAAAACAGTAAGTTGAAGACAGATTGCTAACATTTAAAATCAAAACACCGAAGAATTTATTGATAAGTTATTATCCACACATTACAATAACCTTAATTTGAATTTTGAAAATACTTTTTCACAACACCTAAATATAATTAATGCACTTGAGATTAAAATTAATAAACTGGAACAGGATAACTCTACTCAGAAGGACCTTATTCTATTGAAATCAGAGAAACTTAAATCAAATTGTTTAAATCTCAACGCGTCAGTAGATATGTCCTTAGTCACCAAGGAAATAATCGACTGCGATAGGAGAGCATTCAATGCTATTTTGTTTGAATATGAGAATATTCAGGATGTATCTTGTTTCCGATATTACTAAAACAGTTAATAATACTATTTCAGCTGAAAAAAACTTATTTAGACTCAAAGAAAGTTCTAACAAGCAAAAGGCAAACAAATTGGTATTTCTTAGTATAGATGATGTTAATAATCGTATACGAAACTCCAATTGCTTAAAAGAAAATACATTTAAATTATTTAAGAGTATTTCTATGAGAATACAACTCATAGCCTACTAGAATGTATTTTCAGCCAATCAGATGCAAGTACATACGTAGCAGATGTGTATCGCAGCGATGATAAAAAATCATCGCAATGATAAGTTTGATGTGGTCATAAATTGTTTTTTAAACGTCAAAGTGGTTAGACGTCAGAATTCCAAATATTAAAATGGACGTTGGAAACCGTTTTGGTACGGCTTCTAGCAGCAATATAAGTGAAGTTGTGAAAAATACGATACCGAAAAACACAGTGCGAAATAGAGAGTCGCATTAGCGACAATTTCTGAGTTTTGTGCCGCTAGGAAGTTTCAGATAAGTAAGATTATAACATTTTATTCGTTATATTCTCTCACTTAATATAACTCGTGGTACGATTAATACCAGATGATATTTAGTCGTTAAAACCGAAGCAGCACATTCAACTCGTCCTACGGACTCGTTGAATCTGCAGCTCGGTTTCAACTTCAAAATATCATCGGTAATAATCTTACCACTCGTTGTATTATGGCTGACAATTGATCCTACCCCCAGGCAACTACAGCAAGAGATAAATAGTAAAACAGAATACATCAAGATCAAACATGTTAAAGCTGCACTCCGGATGTTACAGGAAAACTAGATGAATCTCAACAAAATTTAAATGAATATACCTATTATCAGAATATACGAGGATTATTAACGAAGACTAACGTATTATTCTGACATTAAGTAGGGCACAACTAATAACAACCATAGGACTACTAACAGGCCACATGCCTGTTAAGGACCACCTAAGGAAAATCGTATCATATAATAGCGACACGAGTTGTCGGCTATGCAATATGGCACCGAAAACAGCAATGTACATTCTGTGCAGTTGCAATGCGCTGAATAACAAAAGACGGCTCATATTTAGAAACAGTCAAATGGTACCAAAGGATTTCCAGGAGCAACCCCTGAAGGACCTGCATAAACTACTGCAGAGCATTGAGTTCAGAATAGTTGCGTGAGTATGGCAATATGGGGTAGTACAATAAGCTATGTACGCCACAGTGCATCCGGATCTGCAAAGATGACGACCCCTACAGGAAAAAAGAACCTATTTTTCAATAATGTAATGTATCTGCAAGCAACCACGACGTTATTATGTTAAGTGGTTACATGGTTACATGAAGGTGTACTGGACTCGGAACTATTTCCTAATAGATATTGCGTTTTTAGGTGCGACAGAAATAATCGGATGGGAAGCGATGTTCTGGTAACTAAATACAAATGTGATGTAATTGATATTTCCGTAGACCTAAATTGTGAAATAATTGGTGTTAATATGATGGAAATTTGCTACATTTACCTTGATATTTCCCCCGTGGAGCCTATTGATTTTAACACAAAATTATTTATTATATTATTATTAAAGGATAAAGTCGCAGCCTAAATTTATAGAAAATTTTGATGAACCTCTCATTTTATTTTTTACAAATCATGTAATTATCTTCACATATCGAGTAAGAAAATGTACATTGAGTGCATTTGAATTTATAGGGCGGGACATGCTTAAAAAATAATTGGAAAACACTGCTATAGACATTCGTTAATAGTAAACGTAGTAGTACTTTAATTAACAAGCCCTTCTAGTAAAATTTAGTTTAAACATTTAAAATTTTGTACTCTTAAATCTTCTGTTTATTGCTTGTTTCATCAAACGCCATTCGAGAAATTGATTACAATTTATAAGTTTGATAAATAATACAACTTCACTTTATCTTTAATTACTTATAATAACTAACTTCTCTTATAATTTCTTTGGATTGTTTTTCTACATGTTCTAAGGTTAGCGACTGAAAGATTAATCACCTTAGCCAGACAAATAAAAAGTATTAAAAGCATGCAGAAAAAGATAACTAAATAAATTGGATTCTTGATTCGTTTAAATTAAAAACATTCGAGATGATTATCTACTGCATTAAATAAAATATCCTAGGGCCAACATACGTTTCGACAGCAAATAAAAATGTTTTAATTTAGTACATCGATACGAAGCGGTTCACAATAACTAATTAAGGTAACAGATCAATAAGATTCAACGTGTATCTCGTAGAATCTATTACTAGAATTGAGAATTTATAAAATTTATACACCCAAATCAAATCAAATTACTAATTACTAATTAAAACGTGCGAATACAATTGACTTTAGAATAAAGATAGTGCTTCTGTTTATTATAGAACTACATAGAAAATGAATATTGCTGTGCAGGCTATTATTTTGTGCCTGGTGCATAAATAATAGTATATTTCATTAGGAGTCCAGAAAAAGGGATTATTCCGGGCGCGCGTGACATTTCCCGTGTGAGGCGTAGCCGAACACGGGAAGTCATGCAAGCACGGAAAAATCCATTTCTGGACGTGTTATAAACGCTATTTTTTATTATACTTATCTGAAAACAACAATAGAAAACCAAATATTTTCATATTTCTTTTTGCTTTCAAAACTATAATATTTATAATAGTAAAAATAGAATTAAAATATATATTAACGAAAATCAAATTTAGTTGGAACTGTTATTATTAATAGTAAGGTTTAGCATTTCACGATCCTAAGTTATTTTTTCAGATGTATTTTCCGCATGAGAAGGGTTAAACAATTTCCTTGACACTGCTATTTTTCTATGTATAGATTTTTCTATGTATCCTCCTGCTACATTAGAAGATCGGCATCCTCCGTGCCTTTTCAGAGTGAGCAAATCACCACCGCTTTCGACCAACATGGTTGCCGAAGAACGTCTTATCCCGTGTCCAGTATATTTTTCCGGATCTTTTAGTTTTAGGTATTTTGCAATAAGTTTCGGAATACCACTGATAGTATGGCATCCAACATGTTGAGCGTAACATTTGCAGTTTCGGTATGCAACAAATAATCTTCTGCTTTCCATTTGTTTAGGCCGTAAATCTGCATACTTGGGGTAAAGTGTGCAGGGCTCGAATATACATCCTTCACTTGTAATCATAAATTTTCTTGATTTATGATTTTTTCCATCTCGCCAAAACACGATAAGAAAACGGCCATTATCTTCCACATCATCTAAACTTAAACGTATTAAATCATCTCGACGGCACGCACCGAAGATTCCAAATACTAATATGACTTTTGCTATTAGATATTGCTCATCTGAAGCTTCGCATACAAATTTGGTAACTTGTTCTGCTGTAAGAACTCCGGACTTTTTTGGTACATAACCTACAGCTTGACGCTTCAAAAAAGCAACCGTTTTTCGAAAATTGTTGGGATCGATATATTCTTTTACAGCCAAACAACTTCTTATCATCGAGAATCGACACCACAAAGTTGACGATTTTAAAGATTTGGACTTTTTAGAAAAATATACTAGTAGTACATCGTCACTCACACTGTTTATATTCTTCCGAGTTCGCCATTCATAAAAAATTTTATATTCTTGTTCGTACCTGGGTTTTGATTTGGCCGATAGTAAATCTGCACTAACTTGTGCCGCTTGCTCCAATATCTCATCAGGAATATCAGCTACATCAAGATTATCGTACATTTTAAACAATCAAATGGATTATTTCAATGACGGAAAAAGAAAAGTCAAACGTCAACCGTTGCTATGGATACATTTCGTAGGCGCACGAAAAGAGCGCACAAACAAATACTTTCCGTGCGGTGGCTTGAAAAAGCGACGTTTTCATTATTCTAGAGGCATATGGAAATGAAGTATAATAAAACATATTTTTAGTTAGAAAAGCCTAAAACTACTGATATGGTTTGAATGTTTAATAACTTTTTTATTTAATGGTTAATTATTATTATTATTTTTTTGTTATAGGGTATATTAATGGGGAGTATTTTTGGCTTAAGTATGAAAAATTATATCCCGCAAGTGCTGGCTATTTTCGGCTTCGCACATTCGTGCTCTTTCCAGTACATTTTCCATAACTTTTCGTAAAATTTCTGGTGTTATAGCTTGAATTTGCAAATGTTTTGTTTTAGCTCTGGTATGGTCGCTGGCTTAGTAAGTAAGTAAGTAAGTTCGCCATAGGCGTTCGCCAAAGAGTAACAGAGCCATTGTGTCCCTTGCAGTGTGGACTGTGGTTCCATCTTGTTGGAACCACAACTGTTGATGGATTTCTACAGCTGGCCTCAAAAAATGGTCCAGCATCGTTCGATATTCAGCACCATTAACCGTAACTGCGCCGCTATGTGCATTTTAAAAAAAATATGGACAAACGATCTTTTCAGACGATACACCGCACAAAACAGTACACTTAAGTGGGTGTAATTGTCGCTGATGAACTGTTCTTGGAATCTCCGTAGCCCATATCCTGCAATTTTGCTTGTTTACGGAACCATTCAATTGGAAATGGGCTTCATCGCTCATTATCAAATTGTTAATGAAATCGCGATTTTCTTCTGCTTTTTGTCGGAATGAAATGGCATAATCAAGTCGTTGTTGGTAGTCTATCGGTTTCAATTCTTGCACAAGCTTAACCTTATGCAGGAACATGTGCAATGTGGCCAGAATCCTCTGAACGGACCTCCGCGATAGCCCCAGTTGTGCCGAACGTCTTCTTGTTGATGTTTCTGGACTGTCTGGACTTCCGTGTGGACCGTATGTGGTATTTCGGTACATGGAAGGTGTCTTACTGTAACATGTTGCGAAAATTTGCAACCAGGCGGGTTATTGTTGATGCTGAAGGTCCAGTACGCACATTAAAAAAATGACGATTAGCACGCTGCGTCAAAACAATTGACCGTTGATTTTCAAAATAAAATTCAACAATTTTTGATCGCTGTTCTGTTGTGTACTGTTCCATTTCAAATTCCCCAAGTTTTCTTTAAGAAATTCTGAAATAAATATAAAAAATATAAATAAATTTAAAAAGTTATTAAACATTCAAACCATATCGATAGTTTTGCGCCACCCTGTACAAACCTAATCTGCGAGGGCAAGTTGAGCATCATCATTTTCGCGAACATTAAACATAATAATGTTACCGGCACGTTTCTGCCCGTTAATTATTTCATCCGATATTGTATTAATATCAACATAGTTATTATTGGGGGTTTGTATTTGACCTCTAATTTAAGCAATTTCATTACGCAAGGAAATATTTTCTTTTTTAAGCTGCAAGACTTTTATATTAACTGAATTAATATGAAAAAAATTAATAATGAAAAAAATCATTTATTTGAGTTTAAAGTTCCTTAAATTTAGCATCAATTATGCCACTAATTTTAATTAATACATCTGGAGATTCTTCAAATTCCTTTAATTTAGTATCTATCAAGCTACTAAGCTCAGATAACATATCTGGAGATTCTTTCTCAATCGTAGGGATTCCTAATTTACATGAGATACTGCAGAACTATTTTTTATTGTTATTCTTTTCAGATTTAGTTTTTGATCGGCGTCACTAAGGCTAATACATTTGCCATGAAACCACTTTGAACAATTTCCACTACACTTAATTGCTGTATTAACTGATTTAGGTGGAATACAGTTATTACATACTGTACAGTTAAGGGACATTGCTGTAATGTGATAAGCAATCGCAACACAATATGAAAACGGTAGGAAAAACAAAAAGACAAATCTTCACACTACACGGTCCGTCGTAGTGGCTAACAAAAAAATGTAAATACAAAACAGCTGGTTAAAGATGGACCACAGAGGAGGTCACACAAGAGAGACAGAGGTCAAAGAGGAGAGAGATTTTATTGGTATTGTCGATAAATGCATGGTAGATCCTAAAATTTACCTACGGCAAATCCGTTCTTACACGATATGAGATCAACGTAGAACTCACTAAACTGATTAAATGAAGAGGGTTTAAATCATTTTGTTCACGACAATCTTATAATATGTACAATATTTAATTGTGTGGGCAGCATAAAAGGGGTGCATTTTACACTTAAGTACATTAAACACGGGAATTGCATGATAAATGTGTTTTTTAACACGAATATAAATAATTGCCTACTTAGATTTTTTGCCGCTATGCAGTAACAGCGCTGTGCTGGTCAAATCAGCTTCTTTTGTTTAACATTTTATCATGGTCGTGATGACGTTGTCGACGCCATTTTGTTAAAGCATGAAGTAACGCGTTAACATATCCGCCGTTCTCACTGGTTTAACCCGCGTAAACGCGTTTGTAAACATAAATCATTCTTAAATTGGTAAAACTATTGTGCTTCTATCCGTCGCGAGTATTTTTTAAAGCGGAACAAACGTTAACCCCGTAAATAATCCATTCAAACGGAAGAGTTCGTTTTTTGTGCATAGAGCGTGTTTCTATGTAACTTAGGCGAAAGGATAGACTATGTGAGTATTATATATTGTTCAACGATTGTTTATATTTGTGTTAAGTGCAATTAACCCTATTACATGTTCAAATCATTGCTCTGCAATCTGTCATCATTAAATTATTATAAAACAAAACCGACCATTAAGACTGACGCGTATTTATTTAATATATATTATAAATGTTATGTTATATATTGTCGTTGTCGCGAACAAGTATAGTGTATAACTCGCATATAATGGCTATTAATCACTCGGACGGCTTGCTCTACTCGCCTTCGGCACGTTCCGCAAACCTCGTTCTCGTGATTAATGGCCATTATTATATGCTCGTTGTACAATATACTATTAACCACAAAGAGAATATATTGAATGCGGAGCAAAATAAATACGTGCGTAGCTCGCGACATTTACACGGCGTGTAATATTGCAGAGAATTTTTCTTTTTTAAAGATTTACAGAAAATAGGCTGAATATGTATAATTCCAAATTCAGCCAATTTTCCGTAAATCTCTAGATATTCCTTGTTTTTTTCTAAGTTCAATTTTAAGTTTTAAACTCTCAGACTAAGCATAAAGTAAAATTTAGAGTTTAGAAAAACCCCGTGAAAATATTTTGGGCTTTTCTAAACTATAAATTTTACTTCATGCGCCACGCGTATAAAACACAGACTTCAAGTGAAGGTTGAATTTACATAAATTTCACAATATTTAAGTGTTTAATGCGCTTGGCACATGAAGTAAAATTTCAAGTTTAGAACAGCCCAGAAAATTTGTCTCGGGTCGCTGCGCGACCCTTGACAAATTTTTACGAGGCTTTTCTTAACTCGAAATTTTACTTCATGCTTAGTCTGGGAGTGGAAAACACTCGTTCAAAGCTTTAAATTGAACTCTTTTAAAAACCAACGAATGTCGGAAAATTTGCAGCTTATTCATATGTTTACCTAAACAAAATTCACTGTATATATGAGAAGTGCGGAAGAGTTAATGAAATGCAAATACCTTAAATTAGCAATCTAAAGAATGTACCTGATGGAATTTTTATCTGCAGTTTCCAGGCGAATTTGGCAACATGTCTTGCTTCTTACAGCAGAAGTGTGCAATAAAGTTGAGACACACAATTTTCTTAAAAAATAAATGGGTATGAATATTTATACAACGGTCCTTGCATACAAATTACAATCGCTTATAATAACTTTTCATAAATTTCATGTATGTAAATATAAACATTGTTTTAGAATAAAAAAATGTATACCTTTTTTGTTTGAATATGAATTATTGAACTATAATTCAGTGTCTTACAATTTTTATTTACAGCCTAGGGATTATACAGGAAGCTTTTCTTAAAAGTATACGTATTCCAAATTCAACTTATTTTCTTTAAATCTTTAGATATTTGTTGTTTTTTTAAAAGAGTTTAATTTGAAGCTTTAAACGGCTGTTTTCCACTCCCAGACTAAGCATGAAGTAAAATTTCGAGTTTAGAAAAGCCCCGTGAAAATTTGTCGGGGGTCGCGCAGCGACCCGAGATGAATTTTCTAGGCTTTTCTAAACTCGAAACTTTACTTCATGCGCCACGCGTATAAAACACTTAAATATTGTGAAATTTATGTAAATTCAACCTTCACTTGAAATCTGTGTTTTAGCCCCGTGAACATTTTCTGTGATTTTCTAAACTCGAGTTTGAAGTTTGAATATACAGTTGCGAGAGAACAAAAACTAGCACAGCAGGAAGCTTTAGCCACTGCTAAAATATCGTATTTTTTTCTTGTGAAACAAACTTGTCATATGCAGGTTAACAACAATTTGTTTCTTGGCCAACAAGTTGACATGCACTTCAATAGCAATGTCTCTAATGCTAATACCGTCTCTAAACAGGTCATGATTATCGCTTTTTGTGTTTTAATCAGTTAAGGCATGTCGACGTTAATTAAATTTCGTTTGACATTTCCGCAGATTTGTCAATTTGTTTGAAAATTTGAAAATACAAAGTGAGTCTAGTTCACATAGCCAAGTATTTGACTGTACCAGTTTTTTCTCTCGCAACTGTACATTAATTTCACAATATTTTAGTGTTTTATACGCGTGGCGCATGAAGTAAAATTTCGAGTTTAGAAAAGACAGAAAATTTGTCTCGGGTCGCTGCGCGACCCTTGACAAATTTTCACAGGGCTTTTATAAACTTGAATTTTTACTTCATGCTTAGTCTGCGACTAGAAAATACTCGTGTAAGGCTTAAAATTGAACACTTTTATAAAAATTATTTATTTATTTATTTAACGGAATCTCCATTTTACATAAATCTACAAAGATAATTAATTAAACATGTATGTTGGATGTGTAACGCATGTCGGAAAATGTACAGCTTATGCATATGATTACCCATAAGAAAAATTCTCTGTATGTTCATGTTTATATAAACATTAAGATCATTGTTTCTTCTTAAAATCCCTGTTAAATTCCAGACGAATCTGATGGTTTTATAAATATTATTGTTTAAAATCTACGTATTTTTGGTTTGTTAGTCAGTTTCATTGTTTCTTTAATACTGGGTGATTTAAAATATGATTAAAATAATTGGGTTTAAAAAGTTCACATCTTGTTCAGAGACTCATTTGAAAAGTATAGGTTAAATAAATATATGTCAGGTTTTCATTATTTACAAAAGAATTAGAATTATCATTTATGCAATTCAATAATTAAAACATAATTTAATAAGTAATTAACATAACACAAATAAAAAATAAACAAATTTAAACTTCGTATTAAATCAGTGTTATATACGCCTAACTCATAAAGTAAAATTTCGAGTGTAGTAAAGCCTAAAATTATTATTTTATTCCTGGTGTGGTGTGGATACTTTTGTTAAAAAATAAAATAAAACACTTATACTTGCAATTTCTTAAGATTTAATTAAAGCAAGTGTTAATGTTCAAAATTACTATATGGAAGTTTTACCTTACAATGCCAAATTTATTACTGTTTAGCTGTATTTAATTAAAAATTGTCATAGTTTTCCTTGTTTTAACCTTGAGTAATTAAATATTGTTTTCGGAGTTATGACCTAGATTAATTAATTAACTAGCATGTTACTTAGGGTTGAATACGTTACTGTTTTATAAAATCCATAGATAGTAAACACCATAGCTAGTAAATTCTGTTTGCCTTATTATATACGGTAATAATAAATAAATTATCACCTCAAAATTGGTGAAACTCATTTTCGTTATCATACAGTACAAGTACATTTGGCTTTGTATATTGTTAGTTTGTGGAGTAGAGTGGAAATGCACCGGTGAGGTCTTAATTTTTGCGGTTCGTTGATTAGGTAGGGAATTACTACAGCGAGATAGTTCGTCAAGATGCCAGATATCCGAGTAGAATATTGAAAGGGTCCCTCTATTCTTAAAAGAATAACGAAAACTTCAACTCTTTATCTCATTTAGTTTCAGAGATATTTTAGGTTTATGATACCACTACAAACGTTAATTATTTACAACAAAGTCCAATAACTTCAAAGGGTATGACTTGAACCAAATTTATCAGTTTATGTGTATTAAAAAAATCATAATAAAAAATGGAGCTGTTTTCTTAAATAATTTACGCTAATTTCATCAATATTGACGGCCGAACAAAATCATTTCTTTTAGTGCTACTAAAAATAAAATAAGAAAGTAACTGTAGAGATGAAGTGCAGTTACTTTAAAATGTTTATGCAGCTAGCACTTCCTTTTTGTACAGGGAGTCCACAAAATGTGTATTTGTAAATAGAATTGAATAAAAGTCAGTAATAATAAAGTGTTATATTCATTTTTAGATCAAGTTTTGAAAAATTGAGTGCCAAAAATTACGTTGTTCAAATGTTGACCCTTACGCTGCTAGCACTCCTCTAACCAAAAACGGAAATTAACCGCTACGCCTCTACACATCTCTCTGGAAATTGCGGCCATTTCGGTGCGGATGTTGTCCTTCAATTGCAGTACAGTTTGTGGTTTGTTTTCATAAACTTTCTCTCTAAGGTATCCCCATAGGAAATAATCAAGAGGTGTAAGTTCGAGGCTTCTCGAAGGCTAGTTAATGGTGCCTCGACAAGAGATCACTTTTCCGGGAAAATTTCATTGACAACCTCAAGTGCCAAGTTGCCCTATCTTGTTGAAACCATGTTTCCATATTAAAATCTTCAAACACAGCTGTGGAACCAAAAAGTTCCTTAACATATTGCAATACTGTTCACAGTTTGCAGTAAGTGCTCGCCCTTGTCTGTCTTAAAAAAAATACCTTAAAGAGAAAGTTTATAAAAACAAACCACGAACAGTACTGCAATTGAAGGACAACATGCGCACCGAAACGGCTGCAGTTTACAGAGAGATGTATAGACGCGTAGCGGCTAATTTCCATTTTCCGTTTTTGGTTAGAGTGCCAGCAGCGGGAGGGTCAACATTTGGATAATATAATCTTTGGCACTTAATTTTTCAAAACTTTGTTTAATAATTAATACAAAACTTTATTTTTTCTGACTTTTTTTTATTTTTTATATAATTTGCAAATTGTCCCTTTGTGGACACCCTCTATATTTAAAAAATACAATCATAAATATAGTTAAATATTTTAGCAGTTTTTATAAAAAAAAAACAATTTAACATATAGTTGAACATTTTTTAGAGGTAATAATATTAACACATTCAACATTGTTTATTCTTAAAATCAACCCCCAGCTTGTGTTTATATCAATGTATTCAACACTATCGTATTTTTTGCGTATATAGGTGTAACTAAAATACTTTCTATCAAAATGAATCGAGTCTGGCGAAACACAGCGGGGATCGGAAATGTTGTCGATAATTACATTCCCACTTCGTGGAAACAACATACGTCGAGGGGATAGAATAGCATCTCTTTTCTATTCCATTTGAGTGCTTGTCATTGCAAGCTAGATTTACGCTTTCGTCAAGCAGAGAGTAAAAAAACCACACCATTAAGACATTTCACTACAACAGAATATTTACATAAAATTGTGTAATAAAAACTTAAAAAGTACAATATAAATAAAATTGTTAATTCAATCACCCAGAAGTAAAGGAGTGTAAGTGACTAACAAAAAAAAATGAGAAAGCCAGTTTAAAAGTTCCAGTTATATTAAAAATAACAAACAAAATGGCAGGTTCATTGCATTAACTACAATTAATGAGTCCTACAATGTTTTTTGTTTAGTATTAATAAGACGAATTTGTTGTAGATTACGAAAAGAATTATTGGCACTTTTAAAAATACATAAAATAAGGGTAATTACATTAAAGTAATTTTTTTTTATTCCTTTGATTTATAATAATGCACAGTTTTGAAGTCGATCAAATATAAACGAGCCTTTATTTTTTACAGAATGTACGTAATAGAAAACATCTATATTTTTATAAATTATTTTGCTACATAGTATCCTCTATTTAAAATAATTGTTTGCCATTGTTTCGGAAGCTTTTAACTCCGTTATCGCAGAATGAAGCTGGGCGGGTATGTAACGAATTGCACACTTACGTTTCCACTTCCTTATTACTGTCAAATTGCTTATCTCTAATTGCTTCTTTTAGGGGTTCAAGCAACTGAAAATTGCATGAAGACAGGTCTCGAGTGCAAGGCCTATGTTCAAGTGTTTACCAGGTAATTTTCATCATTTTCGGCTACCTTACAGATGTTCCATTGCCCTAGCATTGTTATGGGGGAGCAATACAATCTCGTATTTTTTCCCGATTCTGAAGCCTAACTTGATCTAAAAAGTAGCAAGAGCAAATTGCGTTGTTGGTGCGACGTCTGTGTAAGAAATCTATTAGGAGGACCCCTCCCCTGTCGCAAAAACGTGGCCAGCTCAGACAATCGAATTTTGACGTTCTCGCTCTGTTGGCCTTTGCTTCTTACTTGATTCAATGCACTAAATCTTCTTTTCAAACCTTTTTCATGAATGGGATCATTACCAAACTAGACCTGCAGCATGCGGAAAATTT
Source organism: Philonthus cognatus (assembly GCA_932526585.2). NCBI lineage: Eukaryota > Metazoa > Arthropoda > Insecta > Coleoptera > Staphylinidae > Philonthus > Philonthus cognatus. The sequence continues at coordinate 64,348,266 of OW052241.1, read as the reverse complement.
CGACTAGTTTGACGGTTTCACGGATGAGGAACTTTGGAATTACGCGTTGCGTACAAGAGACAGGTCCACTTTTCACATTTATTAGTAGAACTACTAAATGAAAGACAGAACCAGTGAGCTGGTGTGGTTAACTAACTCTGGGCAACCGAACCTAAAGACTCTCATAGCCCAATTACAAATAAATATCATTCCCAACGCTCACAAGACAAAGGTTCGTTTATATTTGATCGACTACGTAATACTCTTGTATCTCTTATTACAAAATGACTTGAATCTTATAAAAACTAAATTACCCAGATATTTTCGTAAACTTTCTATTAAAGCTTTTTTTCTTTCTAAGGGGGTGGTAAGTATTATTTTTTTTTTCGTCGAAAAAGGGACTCACAGTGGTGGGCCAGCTTTTGGCTAGAAGTCGAAAAATGGATCAGATATTTGTGAAAATTCTTATACAAGGTGGCCAGAAAAGGTGTGATAATCTTCAGGTAGAGTGGTTCATTGATTAATTTCCAGCAGAAAATTTAAGTAAAAAAATATTGTATTGTGGCTTATAACTCCTCACGAGCCAATTTAAAGAAATGTAAATTTGGCAACAATGGATCAAACAAGTGTTTAATTTAATAATAATCATAAATTTAACAAATCTACAAAAATTAATATTTGAAGTATACATCAAAAATGAAAGATTAAAGTAAATGTTCAAATTGATAACTATCCGTTTCTAAGCAGATATGGAGCCGTCGTGGGATAAAATTAATTACTCGGAGCAACATCTCTTCAGTAATTAATTCCACTGCAACACGAATTCTATTCATGACGTCTACATTGTCCACTGGAGGTGTTGAATACACCTTTTCTTTTAAAAATCCCCAAACGAAAAAATCAAGTGGATTCATATCCGGCGACCTTGCTGGCCATAGTATGGGTCCATTGCGCCCAATCCATCTATTTGGAAAATGTTCGTCCAACCATTCTCTTGAAATTCTTGCTGTATGAGGTGGTGCACCATCATGCATGTACAGCATGTTGTTTACTAAATTTAGTGGAATATTCTTCAAAACTTCTTCTAAAATATTTTCATAATTTAAGGCATTTAATCTTTGATGAATAAAAAAAGGCCCAATTACACGTAAATTTAGAATACCAAGCCAGACGTTAACTGAAAATTTCCTTTGATGTCCCATTTCTCTAACCGCCCGAGGATTTTCTTTTGCCGAAAAATGATAATTATGACAATTATATACCCCATCTCTGGTGAATGTACATTCATCACTCCAAAGAATTTTAAATAAAAAAATCACAAAACATACGTCCTGTCACAAAACATACGTCTACGCTCGTTATCATTTTCATACAGTGGTTGAACTTTTCTTGAATGAAATGGACGCATTCGATTTTCTTTCAATACTGCATTGACTGTTGTTTTACTGGGGACATTTAACTGTTGAGCTATTTGTCTCGTACTAATATTGGAATCTTCTTGAACTGCATTCAATATTTGATCTTCTAGGTAAACAGTGCGACGTTCCCTAGGTCTCCCTCCATCTATGTTATTATAAACGAACGACCCAAAAGTACGTAGCCTTTGGTCTAATTTTCTAAACGTATTTACGCAGGGCTGTTGGCGATTTGGATATCTTCTTTGGTACTCATCTTTGGCACTAGTTGCATTACCATTGCGAAATCCAAATATCATGTACATATCTGCATACTCGTTGAATGTGTACATCTTCAAAAAGTATGATGAACTTATACAAACTTACACAAATAAATTATGACAAGTATATGTCAAAGTCTAGTGAAATTTAGTAAGGTTACATATGAAAATACATAGTTGCCAGGTCTATTTTTATTAACAAAAAGGCTTCTGAAGAAGTTATTAATTTGTTAAAGTTTCCAATTTATTTATCACCTATGTCATTTAAATTTTACAAATGTGTAATTGATTGTAAGTTCTATTGATTTTTTCCAAAATAATAGAAAATAACACTAATTTCCAGAGATACGTTTAATATTTTAACGACCTCGTGAGATTTTATGAGGAAGAATACAATATTTTTTTATTTAGATTTTTTATCCAAAATTAATCAACGAATCACACTACCTGAAGATTATCACACCTTTTCTGGCCACCTTGTATAGTAGTTTTTAAGATTGCCCAATTTAATTTTTCTACTCCTATTTTGAAATGTCTTACTAATGGGTCCATCAATGATTAGTAAATTTAATGCAATTTTTTATTATGTGGTCGTTGCCATAGAAACCAATTCAGTTCTAGAGTTACGAAATACCTATTCCAACTCTAGAATGGATTTGGTTTCTATGACAACGTCCAAATATTTTTTTTTAACTGAGTGCGACCTGAAATACGTGAATCTGACAAAACGCCAGAAATTTTAAATTTTATACGCTTAGCGCAATTTATTCAATTTCGACGTAAGTTAGTGCTCCCTACAACCGAAAACTATTCGCGACGCTCAAAAGTGCCAAATAAAAAAGTTAAGTATTAATCGGAAATTTACACACCCTAAAACATTTTACGCTTGTCCAAAGACCGATTTGAGGCCCTAAGCGGGTTAGTTTTGACGTAAATCAGTACATCGATACGTGAAGAGTACTTGCGAGGCTTGAAAGTGCCGAATAGAAAAGTTGAGTGCAAATCTAAATTGAACATTTTCCACTTTTGAATTGAGTGCTGTTGTGCGGTTCAGTGTGTGAGAATGGAGCAATAGTGCAAGGAGGGCACATCAGGCTACACATTAAAGAAAAGTTGAAGAAATTCCGTGCAGAATTGTGCGTTTAAAAGTTTAAATGGCAAAAATAGTGCTGGTTTTATAATAAACTAAACTGATTTTGCTTAAACATATGTGTACAGTTGCAGAAAACGTATAGTGTACAATTCGCACTGAATCTTCATTTCCCACTTATATGAATTGCTGCTCTCGCCTGCGGCTCGTCCAGCAAATTTCACATAGAAATATGGGAAATGATTCCATGCTCATCGTCCAACACTACTATTGTAAAAATGTAAATGTAATTGCTTAAATTGATGTTAGTTTTTAAATAAAAATTGGTTTATTACTTACAGCTTTTTATTGTTATGATATAGCTAGACTTGTAAACCATATTATAACAATAAAAAGCTGTAAGTAGTAAACCAGTTTTTATTCAAAAACTAACATCAATTTAAGCAATTATATTTAGATTTTTACCTAATCTCCTTCTATAGAATTCTGTGTTGGGTCTAAAATGTCGCGATAAAAAAATTAACTATGCTAAATTGTAAAATTATCTAATCTTAAATTTAAACAATTTCTACTTAAGAACAAAGTAAGACAAATCTCAAAAATATTCGTATTAGATTCTAATTGTGTAATCCACACTTCTACTAAAATTCCGTCTTAAATAAAAGCCAATATGACAGATAAAATTTATATTTTTTTTTAAGTATAAGCTACACTTATATCGTTGGTACAAAAAATGCTGCAAATATGCGCAGACTTTTTTTGCTATATATTAAAGAATATATCACTATTTACATATTCCATATGCAAGTAGCGTGGGATCAGTGGAGATCATAATTTTTGTCATTATTTAATTAGGTATTTAATAAATCAAATTTCTTTAAATGGATCTTTTGTAAGATTTTTTATACACGAATAAAAAAATATCACAACAAGTAAATCTCTTACTAAATCATCAACCAACGTCATCTATAAAAATATTTTCAAAAGTTATTTGAATAAAAAGTTATACGGATTTCAAATTCGTTTAATATTTTCATTTTGAATATTGTGTGGCGGTAGGCCAAGAAAAGTTGGGAACCTATCGTGTAAATGGTCGATGTAATCATCGATACGATAATCGATATAGTTATTATTGATACAATAATCGATATAATATACAGGGACTTTTTCTTCTGAGTATACGTATCCCAATTATGTGTTGTAGATTTTTAAATATTCCATGTTTTCTTAAAAGAGGTCAATTTGAAGCTTTAAACGAGTGTTTTCCACTCCCAGACTAAGCATGAAATAAAATTTTCAGGCTTTTCTAAACTCGAAATTTTACTTCATGCTTAGTCTGGGAGTTGAACGCACTCGTTTAAAGCTATAAATTAAACTCTTAAAAAAAACGTATGCATATATTTATATATCTAATAGAAAATTCCCTGTATGTATACCTAAAAGAAAAATTCCCTGTATAACCGATCTGATATTCGATATAATATGCCAATGTACTCGTATCTATATATTTTTTTAATAATCATCTATTTCGGTTATTCTCATTACATGTATAAACATAAAAGTAGATGTAAAAAAATGCATTTTCAAGAAGACGAGCGCTGCATCCTTTTACAACGAAACGCTATTAGTCTCATAGATTCCAAAAATAGTCTCGCAATAAATCCTTGATTCTGTCCGTGGTAATAATTTTAATGATTAATTAATGAATATACTGTATGTATGAATTGTTTATTATAAAAACATATAAAACGCCATAACGCGAGTTATTTGTGCCTTACTGCCTACTCAGATACGCCCACGTGCATATGCACCTGCAATTGCGCTCATTATGTTTTTCTCATTAGTGAAACCAAATGTAAGCTTTTGACTTGTATCGCGCACTGTTATTTTGCGTTTCCCAAATCCTTATTATAAACACGAAAACAAAATGGAAAGAAAATAACTCACGTGTTTAGTTTTAATGAGCTGCTTGTGGATCCAAGGGAAAATCTAAAATATATATATAGGGAAAATAATTCTTGTTTTCTGTTATTAATTTAGCACAGCGGTATAAAATAATGAGCACATATTTTCAGTTTAACAAAAACTTGAAATTAACGCTGATTATTTTAATTAATTATTGAAATTGGCAGAATATTCATCTACCTACGAAAGGATGTTCTGCAAATTTAATTAAATAATACGAAAATGCATCGTTTTGTTTGTTCATTTGACTTCAGCTCGAACTCCTGTGAACTACAAATATCTTCTGTACAATACAAAAACCTAATGTTAATTAATATTTTGAACTGATACACACTTACATATCTAGTTCGGGACGTCACAACAAATTGACGCACATCCGTGACTCCACTGAGTGCAAATTTCGAACCCACTGTCAACGTGAACTGATTTCCAACTCGTTCAGGTTAGTTTTGAATTATGAGAGCAGATCAACTTACTTTTGAAACACGATTGAGTTTGAAACGATTTATTTTTAAGACAAAAAGAACAAGAGAAGGAAGTTACACAGTGCACGTAGTAACAGGGCAGACTTTGGAGTGGCGTCAGGATAGGGATTTGTCGTCTGGATGTGGAGACAGCGTCAGGTGATTACGGCGTCCGGATGGTGACGGCCTTCAGATGATGGCGGCATCCAGATGGTAGCGGCTCAGATCGTGGCGGCGTGCAGATGGAGACGGCATCTAGGTGACAAAATGGCATCTAGGTGGCAAAACGGCGTCCAGGTATGGGAACAGCGTCCTTCCTGAAGTTACCGTATTGCCTGCAAGAACGATGGCGGAACGGCTGATGTCAGCGCCGGGCTGTGTCCTGAAATCAATAGATTGCTGACCAGGGCTGGATCTGGCAATGGCAACGAACACTAAACTGGGAGTGTCGTTGTGGCGTTGGGGCAGCTGCAATAGCAACCTGGTGCTCGGCGTCTATGTGAACTGGAGGAACGTCGGGCTGGGTTTCCTGGAGTCGACTTTTTTGCTGGCGACAAGAACGGCGGCTAGGACGATGGGCGTCGATCAGAACTTGAAATATTTTCAGCGAATTCTTAAATCCAAAAAACTGTTAAGCAGAAATTTGAAAGAAGTACACTAATCTGTAATCTAGTTAATGCTTGTTGCGCTACACTCTTGATGGAACCGGATGTACAAATTTGGCGAAGAAAAACACTTGTTTTGTTCCATGATATTATTTTCAGTTTTCTAACACGTGTTTTGGTCTTGACAGATCATTATCAAAGGTTTTAACCTTTGATAATGGTCTGTAAATATCGAAACACGTATCAGGAAACTGAAAATAAAACCTTGGAAAAAACAAGTGTTTTCCTTTACCAAATTTGTAACCAGTAATCTATCTTACTTCAAACTGCAACGGTGGCCTTTTTGCTTCCCTTTGGGCGTAAATCTGTGCTTTCACCCTAATATCCGCACGTGCTCTTACCTAGGGTCGGGTAATAATCCTCTAACCTCGGGCAGTTACAGGTTGGTTCTAAGGATAATCCACGATGGCTGGGTAAAATTAAAATTGAAGGTTTTGTTTTTGTTGCCGAAAATTAAATATTAATCGCCAAAACCACCACGACTCTCTGGCCCAAGTTCAGAAACTCTACTCACTAACCAACGAACGTCCCCAAAAGCATCCTCAATTATACTAGTTTTTGGGATTTAAAAAATCAAGCAAAGAATAAAATACAAGTTAACGAAATAGCATCTCTTCGAGACCTTACAAAATTACGTCATCTTTAATCAACCCATTAAACCAACTCCTGTGCACTACAAATAATGTATTCTAATTATAAATTGAATATTTAATCTCTCAGAAAAATTTGATAATAATTCATCATACGTTCGATTCCTTTCCCAATACCGGAAGCGCCTGAACCCGTTGTTACCCGATAACATCAACATCTACTGTTTTTGACTTAATTTCATCGTATCACTCACTTACCTTAACAGTGACATAAAAATATTCATTTCTCGTTGGAAAATCCTCTGATCGATAGCTAAATAATTGCAGGGGTCCGTTGAATAACGCTGTAAGCGACAACTTTTGCGAAGTAATGTTTTGCGGAAAATCGGAATATCTTACTGAATTTACCATTTATTTCTAGGGTGAAACTAGCAAACACGTTTTAGTTAAAGTCAATAAAGCTGTCAACAATTCGATTTATGTATCAAAAATATTTTTTTTTAATTTCTGAAAAGTAATGTTTAGTCGCTTACAACGTTATGTGGTGGAGCCCTTCAGTTATCAAGAGACATGTAATTTTAAGTATTTTATGTTATACCTTATTCATTTATATTTATATGTATTCCTTGGATAACAAAGATTTGTTGCTGTTGGGTAGAATGTAACGCTGATAATTCAGCGAATATCTTGCACGGCAATACGTGCATTGTTTGAGCTATGAAACCTATGAACAATGTAGAAAAGCAACCGAGTTTAATATTAAGATAGAGAATGTATTGATTATATCATACCTACGGTTACTCAAAGCCTTGTAGCTTCCGCAAGTTCACTTTGTATAAAATATAATTTATTATTATACTCGCTACATTATGTGACAATAATATATATAATTAATAATATAACAAGGTAATTTATCCATCATAGTAACATGGAATCAAATCAAAGATGGTAATGTTTCCATTGTATACAGGGTGTATAAAAAGTAATGTAATGGCTCCATATCTCAGTTTGTGATAAGTTTAGAAAAAAATGTATCAAATAAAACCTATAGCTACTAATTTAATACGATATTTTTGAATATACAAAGTGATTCAGTTGTCAAATCAGACAGTCGATATTTGAAAAATGTCCACCGAACGACGGGGTGAGGTTTCTGAGGCGGAAATAAATAATTTAACTACAAAATTTACACCAAGAAATACTAGAATAAATAAAATGTCTCATTGGCGTCAGTTCATAAGCGTCTGCTCGGCAAAAAAAAATATAAACTTGATATGAATACTACGACCAAAGAACTTGCCGTGATTCTAAAGGATTGGGCATTTAACATGCGAAGAAGAGATGGGATGAACTACAAGGAATCTGTTATAAAAACGCTATAGAACAGTGTAGCCAAAGCACTACAACAATTTTTTTTTAAGAATATAAGATCAAATTTAATCCATTTGAAGACATCGACTTTTTGGAAGCAAGAAAAGCAAGGGATACAAAACGAAAACACTTACAAAGTATCCCGGAGAAACGCAAGGCAAGTTCTATAGCATTTACATTAGAAGAGCACAATCAAATGCAAAATGTGTGGGATGAAAACACGCCAGAAGGTCTTATAAAAAAGTTTTACATCATAGTCTCTATAGAATTGGCTTGGAGAGGCAAAGATGCTGCATATGCTATGGTATTTCATTTTCAAATTGAATTGTCCAATTCTAGAAATCCTACAGGTAAAATAGAATACAATCCAATATTTTCAAAAACTCATCAAGGTGGTGGTAAGAGCTGTACAATTAGCAAATGGCTAATTAAACATTTAGATGAAAATATTTGTCCAGTTCGTCTCTACTACAAACTAATAAAAAAACGTCCTCTAATCATGCCATGACTGACCGTTTTTTTCTAACACCTAACAATAAGTGGAATTTGCATGATTCAGAATCAGAATGGTTTAAAAATATGCCGGTTGGGATTAATAAACTATCTTCATGGACCAAGGAAATAGCTGAAAACATTGAACTAGATACAAAGAAAAAGAAAATTACAAATCATATTAATAGATCCACTGCCGTAACCCATCTTGCAAATGCTAATGTACCTGAGCAGCAATTGATACAGGTAACAGGGCATTCAAACTCAAATTCCATATAATCTTATTTAAACATGCAGCCAAAACGACACTAGGATATTATAAATACAATGAGAGGCAGTCGTGAAATTTCTTCAGAACATCATGAAACAATGAATATGGCTGACAGTGTTGAAGAAAAATTTTCAAAAATTATATACAACCATTGTGTGTTTAATGTAGCAAATATGTATTGTATTAAATAGTTCGATTATAAAATCCAGTTACATTTAATTTGTTTTATTCGTTATATTCTCTCATCGAATATAACTCGTGGTATGATTAATAATCGATAATATTCATTCGTGAAACCAGAGCAGCACATTCAACTCGCCCTTGGGGCTCGTTGAATCTGCAGCTCGGTTTCACTCATGAATATTATCGATGATAATCATACCATATGTTATATTATAGCTGAAAACATACTTTATTGATAAGATCTTTAATGTTAATAACAAAATATTAAACTTGTAACGTACGCCCTGTATCTTGCATCTCGGTACGCCAATGATCAACGCCGCCCTTATGATGTGATATTAGTTATGTTGCTAAGATATAATAATAGATTTTTCTGATAAACTGTTAACTGTGTCCAGTATCTCTCTCAAATCCACAAAAAGAATTCCACACAAAAGTATAACAGAGCTGAACCCTGTTACAATTGGCGCCCAACTGATGTTACCAATTGTAACAGGGTTCAGCTCTGTTATACTTTTGTGTGGAATTCTTTTTGTCGATTTGAGAGAGATACTGGACACAGTTAACAGTTTATCAGAAAAATCTATTATTATATCTTAGCAACATAACTAATATCACATCATAAGGGCGGCGTTGATCATTGGCGTACCGAGATGCAAGATACAGGGCGTACGTTACAAGTTTAATATTTTGATTAAGTTAACAAGTTTGAAATTAAGTGTTGTCGTCGCATCGTGAAGATTAATAGTTTCGTACATCGTGATTTCACCGTACGTTGAAAAGTATATCTTCAGACGCTCTGTGTAGTTGGTAGTTGGTTTTGCACGACATTGACTTGACAGTCGTCGTGTCAACGTTTTCTATTTGTATACGTATAGTATATTGTTTTAATGGGTAAAACAAAGCAGACGAGTGGTCAAAAAGTATCATCGAACATGATATCATTTACTGATGAGCAATTCCAAGCACTGTTGCATAGGATACAAGCACCGTTTCCGCAAGTAAGTGTCATCAGTGGGAATTTTGCAAGATGTCAGTCTCGTTTTGATGGATCTAAAGGTTCTGATGTTTCTAGCTTTTTGGATGCAGTTAATACCTATAAAGAGTGTACAAACGTAAGTGATGAGCATGAGTTAAAGGGATTATCTATGTTATTAGATGGATTTGCGTCTACATGGTGGTGGCAAGGAGTAAAAGCTACCACAGGTACATGGAATGAAGCTGTAGCCCTTCTTCGATGTACGTTCGGACCTCAGAAGCCTGCTTATCGAGTTTATAGAGAATTATTTGCCGAGGAGCAGAAAACAGATACTTCGACAGACGCAATTATTTGTAAGTGTAGAGTTACATTATCACAATTACCTGTTGGTACTCTGTCAGAAAATGTGCAGCTCGATATGGTGTATGGCTTGTTGCATTCTGGAATAAGAGAAAAGATTTTCCGTGATGGATTTTCTTCATTCACAAAACTCCTGGAACTTGCTAGAGCGATTGAAGAAAACCTACAGTTACAAATCCAGTCAGAAGTAAAGGAGGAAAAGTGTAACTACTGTCGGCAGTCCGGTCACATAAAAGAATCTTGTAAGAAGTTGCTTGCAAAAACAAAACCGTATTTGTTAACGTTTGCTCAGGAAACGTTAACAAATACGGTGAGATGTCAAACCATTTATTAATTGTTACAACTGTGGACTGACAGGTCATGTCAAATCCAGATGTCCTAAAATAACGAAGAAGATAAATGATTATTTGAATTTTTGTTCATTGGATTTTCATCAGATTTTGAAACCCCGTCGAAGACCAATACTGTTTATTAATATCTGTGACAAGAATGGTACAGGTTATTTGGATTCAGCTGCTAATCTTTCTGTTGTCAGTAAAACGTTGTTTGAAATGCTAAAACGAGAAGGTTACCAGTTCAGTAAGAAGAGAGTTTGTACTTCGTTGGCTGATGGTAGTACTGAATATCAAGATGTATTAGTTTGTATGGTGACAGTAAAACTCAAGACCAAACTAATCCCTACAACTTTTGTTGTGTTACCCGAAGCCAAGAACTATACACTCTTAGGTGTATATTTCATAGAAGATGCTAAAATAGTGTCAAATCTTCATGACCAAATTTGGCATTTTGCTGATGATCCACATACTGTTTTTAAACATGAATATGAAGATAGTTCAAAAATGCTAAGTGTGGATTGTATTCAGGTATTGCGTCTGGAAGAAGGCTCTATGTTAGATGAACCACAGAGGAAAATTATGAATGGCTTACTTTTTGAAAATTCTTACGTGTTCGAATCAACTGGTGAGGTTACTACATATGCAGAGCACTGCATAATAACAAATACTCATCCGCCGATTGCATCGCCGCCGTACAGAATGGCTCCTGCAAAGAAAGCTATTCTTCGGAGAGAGATCAATAGAATGTTGGAAGAAAAGATTATCAAGGAATGTGAAAGTCCTTGGTCCGCGCCTGTGGTCCTTGTTCCAAAGAAGAACAATGAAATGCGTGTGTGTATTGATTATCGTAAACTTAATGCTATTACTGTTGCAGACACTTATCCGCTGCCTCGAGTAGACGACTTACTGCACGCGACAAAGCGTTCTCTATACATCTCTACTATTGATCTTTGATCCGGTTATCATCAGGTGAAAATTCGTGAGTGTGACAAACACAAGACAGCATTCATCGCGCCCTTCGGTACATTCCGTTTCCTTAGGATGCCCTTCGGTTTGCGCAATGCCCCCGCTACCTTTCAAAGACTGATGGATAGATTTAGAAGTGGTTTTAAAGACTTTGAACTTTTATCTTATTTAGACGATATAATTTTAATATCTGCTTCCTTTGAATATAAGTGATCTAAAACAAGTATTTCGGAGATTAAGACGATTTAAATTGACTGCTAATCGTGACAAGTGCCATTTCGCGTGTAAATCCGTAAAATACTTAGGTCATTTAGTTACAGATCAAGAAATCCAAGTTGATCCTGAAAAGACTGCTGCGATCTCACGGATGCCCTCTCCAATGAATGTAAAACAAGTCATTTCCTTCTTACAAACCTGCTCCTGGTATAGAAGATTTGTACCGAATTTTGCCGAAGTGTCGAGACTGCTGAGCAGCCTGACGAAGAAAAATGCTGCATGGGAATGGGGTCCACAGCAGGGGGAGTCTTTTGAAAAGCTGAAATCCTTCTTAATGTGTGCTCCGATTTTATTACAGAACGATCCTGAAAAGCCTTATTTTGTTCGAACTGATGCGAGTGGTTACGCCCTTGGTGCTGTGTTACTACAAGGTCAAGGCGAAGAAGAACACCCAATTGAATATGCCAGCCGCTTGTTAACATCTGCTGAACGTAATTATTCAACTACCGAGCGAGAGGCTCTAGCCATAGTTTGGGCATTAGGAAAATTTCGTGGGTATATTGAAGGATCTCAAGTCACTGTCGCTTCAGACCATATGCCATTGAAATGGTTGGTGTTTTTGAAATCGCCTTCTGGGCGCCTAGCACGATGGTCATTAATGTTACAGCAGTACAATTTACAATTAGAGCACATACTTGGTAAGAGTAATGTAATTGCTGACACGTTGTCACGTCCTTGGTCGACTGAAGCAGACTGCATCGTCAATCTTGACTTAATTGCTCAAGAAGTCCCGTCTAGATCTTTTTCTGATCCTGGTAATGAACAGTTAAAGGATCCTGAGTTGGTTAAGGTAATTAACTGTTTCGAGAAGGATGGCTCTGACGTAGATTTTTCAAAATGGACCGAGAGAGGTTACATTATTACTAATGGTGTGCTGTATCGCTAGTCTCCCGATTCTGATGAAGAATGTGCTGCGTTTGTTGTGCCAAAACATGAACGTCTTCGAGTTCTACATGAGTACCATGATTCGCCAACTGCTGGTCATTATGGTGTGAATCGTAAAATTCAACGTATTATACCTAGATATTTTTGGGTTGGTATGAGGAAAGAAATTGCAGATCATGTTAAGTGCTGTATAGAATGTCAACGGTATAAGGCATCAAACCAGAAGCCATCAGGTTTGATTGAAACACCTTCTTATGCGCAGCGTTTTGAGACGATTGCAATCGATTTGTTTGGTCCACTGCCAGCCGCACAATCTGGGGAGCGATGGATTCTCGTCGTCGAAGATATTTCTACAAAATGGGTAGAACTTTTTGCTCTCAAAGAAGCCACAGCCATAGAATGTGCTCGAACGCTAATTGATGAGGTTTTTTTTAAGATTTGGTTTACCTCGTAAATTAATTTCAGACAACGGTACTCAGTTTGTTTCTAACATAATGCAAGAAGTTACCTTTGTACTGGGTATTAAGCAATCATTGATTCCTGTATACCGTCCTAAGTCAAATATGGTGGAGCGGAAGAATATAGATCTTAAACCTCGTCTCGCAATTTTAGTTGGCAAAGATCACAGTCATTGGTTACCATATTTACCAGCAATAAGATTTGCCATGAACACTGCTAATTATGAATCAACTGGATTCACCCCTGCATATCTGAATTTTGGTAGAGAATTGCGAACAGTTGATGTAATTTAAGATCCTAAAATGATTTCAATTTATCCCGGAAATTACGCCATATTTAAGAAACGTAATTAACGTTTATGGTCGTGCTAAGGAGACGAACCAGATGAAACGTGATCGCCAACAGGAAACTGCAAATAGTCGTAGACGCGAAGGTTCAGGATATATGGTTGGTGATTTGGTGCTGGTTGACGTCAAGAAATTAAGCGATGCTTCTAAGAAGTTAAGTTCAAAACTTCTCCCACGTAGAGATGGTCAGTACATGATTCAAGAAAAGAAATCGCTTCGACTTTTGTAATTGGTGAGCATTCAGATGAATCGAACACTTATGGTACCTACCACGTGTCTTCTTTAACAAAATTTATTGGTGCACCAGAAATTATACCAGTAACACCGCTTCGAAAAAGAGGACGACCTCGTAAAACACCTTAGAATGATAATTGTATTGGTTCCCTTGTCGGGACGTCTTCCGAACCAAAGGGGGAGAAGTGTAACATACGCCCTGTATCTTGCATCTTGGTACGCCTATGATTAACGCCGCCCTTATGATGTGATATTAGTTATGTTGCTAAGATATAATAATAGTTTTTCCTAATAAACTGTTAACTGTGTCCAGTATCTCTCTCGAATCCACAAAAGTATAACAGAGCTAAACCCTGTTACAAACTGTTTTATTAAAGCAGGCGCTTAAATTGCCCCCCCTCCCTCCCTTCAATTTGACTTCATCCCAGTGTATTATACAGTTATAACAGTATGCCACTTTCCGATTGATATGTTTATAGTTCTATAATTCTATAGTTCAAATTTTAATGTAGTCTCGTAGATTCTTACGCGATTGTCATAGCCTCTCTCATAATTAAAATTGTATTTTTGAGTTGGATAAGCATACCTTCTTGTATTTTGGAAAAACCCAACAATAACAGATAACTGAATAGTAGCTAATGTCAATAACAATTGTTTCAATATTTTGAGATACCTACCAACATTTTGAGTATAATAGATATTTTATTTTCGTTCGTATTTTTGCTTGCAACTTTTATTCAAGTCACTTAAAACATGCGGTTTTCACTAGTATATATATATATATATATATATATATATATATATATATATATATATATATATATATATATATATAATACATATTATATCTAGGGCGTTCTATTTAAAAACAAGTAAGTTTGTATCGTATCTTGAAAATAAATCACGCTGTATATTAACACTTATTATTTATTAGTAGCTTAAATTAGTAGCTACAAGTTTTATTTAAAAAATGTATTTCTAAACTCATCATAAAGCAAAATATCAAGCCGTTACATTACTTTTTATACACCCTGTATATATACAAGGTGCCCGTCTTTCTAGTGGCACTATAAGGATCACGCTTATTTGAAGAGATAGAGATTCGGTTAAATGGGGACAAAGTTGCGTATTTTGGTGCTTATTCACTACACTCGTCGATCTCGTCTATCTAACAATGATAAATTAATTCTTATTCCTTGACAATGACGATAAGTCGAAACTAGATGGAGAAATAAATAGAGTGCTACGCTTTCTGCTAGAAATACTAAAGTACAATTGATAACTTATTTATATGTTTGATTGATTGATCTCCTTTCATCTTCTGATAATATATTATTTCAGAATTATTATTCTCGCTATTTAATTCCCACGCTTTTATTTTATTGTGTCTTTGTTAGTCACTATAAAGGCTGGGGTCAGTGTAATGAACTTGTATCCCTGTTAGTTTTCCTTTAGTTTGAATATGTTTTTGTATTGTATAATAGTAATGGCTTTTACATCCGATCATTACACAAATAATATAAGCTCAAATTCGTATTACCTTAAGCCAGTCATAGAGTGAGATAGACCTATATTTCTATTTCCAGCATAAAAAAGTAAACGTAATATATCATGAACATTTTTTTTATAAATGTTGAGCTAATTGAATGCAGAATGTACGGACACCCTTGAATTTTACGTAGTACAAATTTTTGTTGCCTAAAAAGAAGTAAATAAATGACAAAAAAAACTATTTTCAGGATTTTTTTACAACAAAAATAAATATCTTAATCGTTTTAAATTGGTGACATTAAAATCCCCTAAGTTTTAGGATTATTTTAAGGTATCATATAATATTGTCCCATAATCAGAACATAGTGCTGGAACTAGTGACTACCAAAAACGTTTGATTTTACCCATAATATATCGCAACCTTAAATGTACTGGGCTATGCGACAAATGGTTTAATTAAGCCCAAGCCGTTTACGCCCACACAAACTTTATCCTCGTCATTCAAAATGTACCGGCTTATCCGATAATGAAACTGCTCAATTAAAAAAAAAGTGCCAATAATTTGATTTGTAGTAAATGTTAGTTGGTCGGTGCATTTAATAAAAATAAATTATCACAAATTGAAACAATTCTTGAAAACTTATTACAGTATCTCGTAACAATTAAATCCGTAACTTAAATCTATATTTAAAAAAAAACAACTTATTGAACTATATAACACAGAAAATCGAAACTGACTTTACAAATATGGAACACAAATAAAACTAGTATTATTAAGGTGTAATTACTGAGCAACTTATTATGAATCAATCTAATATATTCGAAGAGTTTAGTGAGATGATTTCTTAAGCATGATAGTATTAGTAAATAAATTTCTTTCTTTACTGTTTTTTTGACTATTGCAACATTGACTATGTCTCTAAGTATGATAGTAGTTTGTCATTAAATTACTCGGTTGACTGTATATTGACATTTGTGACATTTTAAATCTTAATAGACTGCTTAACTGTCTTTAAACTGTTATATGATTTTGTCATATTATATCTTTATTGACCGTGCTTTGACTATTGTGACTGTAAGTCAGTTGATTAACTGTATTTTAAATATGCTAGGATTTTGTCTGATTATGTCGCTCTATTGATTGTATTTCAACTATTATGATATAATGATTGCAAGTCAAATACAGTAAATACAGTGATTTAATGACAAAAGCAGAATAAGTAAAAGACAGCCAACCAAGTGACTTACAGTCGTAATACCAGAATAGTCAAAATACAGTGCATAGAGACATTATCAGGCAAAATCTTACCATAGTCAAAAGATAGTCAATCAAGTGACTTACAGTCATAATGTCACAATATTCAAAATGTGAACTTATGATTGTAAATCACTAGGTTGACTGACATAAGTCTATCATTTCAGCTTGACATAAGTCAGCGCTAGCCGATATTTAGTCCATTGTGTCAACTTGACATATCGGCGTAAGCCGACATTTGGACTATAGTGACAGTTGACATAAGTCGGTGGCAGCCGACATTTAACCAATCGTGCCAACTTGACACGAGTTTGTATTGAGCTTTAACGAGATCGGCATGTTATTGTTTTTCTTTGTGACAGTTACGATACATATTTTAACAGTTGTGATGCATTTTAAACTAACGAGTGTCTTCCAGTCCCAGACTAAGCATGAAGTAAAATTTCGAGTTTAGAAAAGCCCCGCGTAGAAAATTTGTCGAGGGTCGCGCAGCGACCCGAGACAAATTTTCACGGGGCTTTTCTAAACTCGAAATTTTACTTCATGCGCCACGCGTATAAACCATTGATTTACAGTAAAGTTAAAAATATATAACGCTTAGATGTGATTGTGATCAATATTTACCGAGATGTAGCAAAAAAATGCAAGAATTACTTTTTTGTAAATAGTTTTGGAATAATAATAATAATAAAAGTAGAATAATTCAAGTTTGACCAACTATTCCATTTTGTTGATTGTTAAATCATCATACCTTTAACGGAGAATGTGCTATTATGGGTACATCACCATTTTTTGTATTATTGATTTTACGACAAAATGTTACTCTTAATAAAATCTCGGGATCCGTTAAAAATACAATATAACCACTCTTACAATATACCACTTTTTTGAAAATTTCATAAAATGTATGCTTATCCTAATGGCGAAAACAAAAAACAAATGAACATCACGTTTAGGAGATATCCACAAAATCAGATTTGTGCATAAAAATTAAAATAATTCTACAACTCGTGATACAATAAAATAAAATATTGAAATGATTAAAAATACCACAAAGCTGAATACCTCAAAAGAAACCAGCGACATTAAGAATAACAAATTTGTTAAATTCATTTTCAACCCTCTAGTTCACCACCAAATCAACAAAATATTCAAAAAATTCAAATTAACAACTGCTAACTACAGCAACACAAAATTAAACATATTATTAAACAAAAAATCGAATAACAGGGATAATTTAAATAAATCAGGAATTTACATGATAGAATGTAACAATTGTGAAAAAGTTTATATAGGTCAGACTCAACGGAATTTATCAAAAAGATTCAAAGAACACACGTATCATATAAAAAATAGAAACCCCGAAAAATCCGCGATAGCATACCATAATTATGAAACCGGCCATCAATTCCCAATAAAAAATGTAAAATTACTCAAAGAATCAAACAGTTATCGATTAAATATGTTGGAATCAATAGAAATGTATAAAAACAAAAACAAACTACTTAATTTTGACCTGAGTCCCTTAGATAATCCTCTTTTAACCCTCCTTTCGGAAAATTGTAAATCACCGACACTCATTAACACCAATCCACCCCAAACAGGTAACCGACATAATTAGATTAAGGTTTTTCCACTAATCCTCAAACCATATATAAACGATTGTAAATTAGTTTTAAGGCATTCTGTTATTGAAAATGAGTACGTAGTACTCGAAATGTACATCTAACAAGTAAAATAAAATAAGTGAAGAAAGGAACAAATAAGTGTTTTAATTTAAAATAAAATAAATTTACAAAAATTAAAATTAATTAATGTATGGATTAATTCTTAGTTACTTATCTTATTTTTATTTTTTTATAAAACTATCAAATAAAAACAAACCCTTATATTGTGCGATGCTCAATGGTTTTTTGTGTTCACCATTACAATACGCATAAAATTTACTATCAAATCTGAAAACTCCTTGTCAGATTTTTATAATTTGTGAGTCCTTAATAAATAGAGTGTCACAAATTACAAAGAAGAGTTTTCAGATTTGATAGTGAATTTTATGCGTATTGTAATGGTGAACACAAAAAAACCATTGAGCATCGCATAATAAAAGGGTTGTCTTTGTTTTTAATTTATAGTTTTATATTAAAATAAAAATAAATATATGAATTAATTCTAATTTTGAGGTATAACGACGATTTTATAGAGTAACAGTTTTTCGTAAAGTTGACATCAAAAAGTTTTGTAGCGATCCTCTTATCCTGGGGCATTCTGTATATGTAAAATCAGGTAATAAGGGCGTTTGATTATTGGAGAAATCCATAGCTCACCACTGTAATTGACAACATGATTTCCATGTAATTTGATTCATTTAATCTACAATTTGAAATCATGCAGGATTAATTAATTCAAAGCCTGAGTGATGTAAATAATATCCATGCCGTGTACGGCCATTTCAAATTACGGTTGACGTATTTTTTGTGTTTGTGTCTAAAAAAAAGGGAATTGAAATACCTCGTAAACAAGTTTAAAGTATGTATGGCAGCATACTTTTTCACATTTTACGTGGTAAAAGTGGATTTCATGTACACTCGTTTGTACACGTTCAAATATTGACAGCAGTGTAATAGGGTTTTATATGCTAGGCACAGCTTTTTAATGTCCGATTTTTGTGAATAATAAAAAAATTGCAGGAAATACTCTATTAACACTACATAATAAATAACGGCAGAGAACAATATTAAATTTTATGAACGGATACACGCAATATTATAAAAATTAATGGATGCATAAGCATTTTTATCTGCAATTACTACTATTGCAGATATTTTTACTTATTAACCCACTAGGCAAAAAAGAAACAAAGAACGTTATATCAACATTCTAGCAACATCAAACGTTGTTTTAATGTTAACGAAACATTACCTAAATGGATTTGCTCAGTGGGAAGTAACCAGACTATGTAAAGGATCATATTACTTCTAAATCTCGAATTTGAAAAATGCAATAAGTTTAATAATGTAAGTGTTTTTAACTAACCTTATCAACAGGTTATTTAGAATAAATGTCCACTACATAATTTAACATTGTGAGTATTTCGTATATACTCGTATATTGAAAAATGTATAAAGAAAACAAAAAGGATTCTGAAATCAAATTATTAGGGTTAGCCCTTATCGCGTAAAACGGGATCCCAACAAGATCACCAATACACCCTTATCTTCCTTAGATCATAAGTAATGTAGGATAATTTTCCTCTTCGAACCAGTAAATTAGATTCAAAATAGAAGGTAATGTTTATTAAATTTACTTGATATTCATGTTTAATTTGAGGTAACTAAGGCAACTATAAATTAAATTATGTTTACTGTATAAACTCTGATTAAACAAATATATAAATTGCATATTATAATAATAATAAATAAATCTTAATTGGTTGTATATAATACAAATATAATATAAGATATTCTTAAAGTTAAAATTTAACCAAATTGTTATCGACCGTAGGTCTTTCTACCCTGGATTGTCATTTCTTTAGTCAGTAATAATTGCTAACTCATTGTCTAAGGAGATGAAATGTTTGATAAATTCAAATGTTGTTTTAGATGGGCGTTTTTATTTAGGAGGAATTGCGGGATTTCTGGGAATATATAGTTGATTTAGGAGCTCTAGATTTTTAGGGTTAGTAGAGAATTTTTGAGAGAGGGTTAAAATACGGTCTTGGATTGGTGTAATTCCGGTGCTATTTTAGAGTAGGACGTTTGATGGATTATATAAGGGGTTATGTGGATGTCGTATTTTAGTTAATATGCGGAGGGATGATCGTTCAGAAATTTGAATATGTTTTAATACGGAAGGGCGGGTTTGGAGTGAAAGAACGGCGTCATTGTCCAGCATAGGTCTACATATCATTTTATAAATATATGTGGCAGCTTTTATATTTATACCTTTACCTCTATAAGTGAGGCATCTAACGTATTTCGTTCTAGCGCAAATTTTGTTTTTAATAGCCAGGGTAGGCTTTTTAAAATTATATTTTTGGTAAAATAATACTTCCAGATATTTGCAGGCTGAGAATAAGGTAATGCGAGTATTGTTGATTGTATTTGAATGCGGAGTGGGTGGAATGCAATGGAAAGGTATTAAGAGTTTAGTTTATAATGGATTTATGTTAATTCTCTATTTGTCAAACCACGATTCAATTTTGTTGGAAAATTTGCTAGAGGGAGAATATTGATTTGTATATTATTAGAGTCGACAATGAGAACAGTATCATCTGCAAATTGTAGAGGGTATGGTAAAGGATTGAAGTAGTCAGGATTTGGGTTGTAGATGTCGTGGCAGTATAAGTTATATTGGATAGGGGAAAGTGGTGATCCTTGAGGGACACCTTGAACTGGTGTAAATGTAGTGGAAAGATTCCTATTGATTTTAATTTGTAGGGATCTATTTTGTAGGAAGTTGGCTATAAGAATAATGAGATGTTTGGGTATATTAAGAATGTATCATTTATATAAAAGTCCTCGATGCCATACGGAGTCAAAGGTTTTTTTTATATCTAAAAGAAGCATAGATGATTGTTTACCATTCAGGTGGGCTGTCTCGCAGTTTGATTTAAGAATTGTGAGGGGAAGAGTTGTGGAACGATTGGGTAAGAAACTAAATTGGTATGTTGGGATACATTGGCTAATGGTTGACATAAGTTTACGTTTAATAAGGGATTCGAAGAGCTTACCAAGAACAGGAAGAAGTGTAATTAAGCGGTAGCTGGAAGTTAAAGCAGGATCTAGATTTGGTATTGGAATACGTGCTATTATACCATGTTTCTATTCTGTAGGAAAATATTGGTAGCGTTAGTTGTAGTTAAATATTTTAAGGATATATTGGTAGATATTGTCATTAAAAGATTTTATTATACATCGATAGATATTGTCATGTCCTGGAGCTATGTTTTTTCCTTTATTTAAGATGTCATAATGGTCCGACTAGTCTAGAATATCGTTTTCGGGTGGAGGTGTGAAGTAAAGGATAGGACGGTTTCTTGTCGTACCAAGAATTGACTGTCTCAAGTAGTGTGTTGATTGCATATTATTATGCAATAACTTGCAATTGTGTATCTTTTTACTAATATGAAAGCATTATTAAGTTATACATATTTAACCTCATCTTTAACCCTTTCAGCCCTGGAATTTTTCTGGTGCCATAAAATATGTTTTGTACACTGCATATTATTTATTACTATCTTAGATATACAGACAGTTTTTTTTTAATTGTACATATCTGTATATGCTGTATACGCTGTAAATGTTCAGATATTCGTTGTATTTACAAATATTTCAAATTGAACTGGCAAACGAGTGTTTTCCACTGCCAGATTAAGCATAAAGATAAATTTCGAGTTTAGAAAAGCCTGAAAATTTGGGTTTGTCGCTTCGCTTCGCTACACGACTAAACCAAATTTTCAGGCTTTTCTAAACTCGAAATTTAACTTCATGCTTAATCTGGGAGTGGAAAACATTCTTTTGAGTACTAACACCTGTGCTTTAAACAGTTCATTTATTCGTATCAGGCTTTATTCTATAAATACTCTGTTCTTTTTGTTTTATTGATGTTTGTCATGCACTTAAAATAAAATAAAGCCAACACACAGATTTGCTTAGATATATGTGTATCTTTTCAGTATGTAATATTTGCTCTGCTGATATTGAAAATAATAAAAGAGAAATACTAATATATCGAAAACGGTGCACAATTTTATCGTATTCTATGGTCCAAGCTAGACCCAAATAAATAACTTCCATTACTGCTGAGCCTTTGTTTTCAATTCATAAATTTCAATACGTTTCGATACAGGAATATTTCCCATGTGGCTTTTTAAGCTTTGGCATTTATTTCATCTTAGTCGTAAATGTTATTTTCACTTTTCATGGTACTATATTCTTATAAATGAAATTCTACAGTATTAATAAATGATAGCAAAGTAAATAAGTTGTTGATATATAAAACTTCGAAAAACATTTTCGTAATTTTATATATTATGTTCAAAGTGTGCAAACTATAAGAAGCGTAAGCTTATTTTCTCAAATTTAAATATATTTGAATTGGAGGTATTTTTAAATAAGTTGAATTTTATGGTTGAAATATTTCTTTGTTTATTAAGGACAAGCGATGAAATCATAAAGAAAAGAGAGCAATAGAGGTTCATTTGAATAACAATTGAGAGATTTAAATACAAAACAGACAATCTGCACTTTTTTTTTAAATTACTAAACATGTTGAAGTTGACATACAAGTTGTCCCCTAAAATTTTGAATATGAGTAATGCAATGAGTTGTCCTCTGAAATTTGTAAAATATTTACACAATATTTTAATACCTTTTACAAAAAATACTATAATTATAACAAACACAATGCTAACTTAACGAATAACAAATAGCTACAATGTTTATCTTATTAAATAATTGAAAACATTTCCTTGGTGATCCTAGATGATCATAACATTCTTATCGTATGTCTTTTAACGTCGCAGGAGTGATATTTTAAGTGGCTTTTTTAATCTCAGGTCATTCACGTTGTTAGCTCTTGGATGCTGATGGGCATAAATTGTTTGCAGTATGTAACCTCAAAGAAAAAAATCATTTTGGGACAATGAATGATGCTAATTATGCAACAAGGAAATATTCAATTTGAATATTCCCTAGTCGTTCTAGCAGGACATCCATCGTGCTGATACCAATATCAATTTTCTGTAAGCCTTGGTTCTCAAGCAGTTCCAAATAATATTGGCTATTTGGATTCCGGTCAATAATAAATGGTCCTACAATAGTGTCCCAAAGAATACCAGCCCAAACGTTAAGTTTTTGGGGGTAAGTAAGTTCTTAAATTTATTTTTGAGAGCTTGTTTTCTTGGAATCAGTATCTCACTACCAACGGATTATGACGGCCATGTAACGGGAAAGTAGAGTCACTAAACAGAATATTTCAAAGAAATTCGTAATTGTTGATTACTCTATCCATCACATCCTCACAAAATTCTATTCGACGACCATGCTTAGTCCTTCAGCATTATTTTCTGGTTTTCTGCAGGGGCTCTTGTTGATATAGTGTCATTTTGTGTTACAAATTGCGAACCATAATTTCCCACATTTTAGCTTCTTCACTTTAAGGCCTCCGTTCCTTAGAGCACTTACATGGTGGATTTATAGAACGAGTGTCCTCAGACAAATGCATAACATGATAGACCCAACTGGTATTCACTGTGGCATCATATGCCAAAATAAACAAATTATTTGCCATTTCATTCATGCAATGACCTCCATAAAACCATTTAACAATTTTAGTTTTCTGTTCCGTTGTTAACATTTTGAAAAGAAAAATTAACTTAGCTTAAGTGTATCAAATTTAAAGCTATCAGACAATTTGACATGCATTTTGCAGTAACAATCATGGCAACCTGTTATAATAATCGAGAAGAACAAAATCACAGTGCCCACAAACACATTACATTACTCATATTTAAAATATCAGGGGACAACGTGTATACTATAGATAGCATTACTGCAAAATCTGACTAAGTTGTTTTTAAATTGTCAAATAAAGATTAACATTATCTAAGAAACTTGCATCTGATGGTAAAATTAGATTTACTGCTTTGCATCTAGAACTCTGAATTATTTTTTTCTAAGACCTCTCCCGAAAACATATCATATGTTTAATAAAAAGAGCCTCTAGAATGCCATGATTTTATTTTTTTTCTATTTCAGTTATCTACACGCTTTAGGAATTGACATATAAAACGTCTGACATTAAAATTATAATATATAATTTCAGACTTGCCAACCTTCAATATTTTCCATGGCACTCTAGAGGCTTTATTTAACTGAACATACGATACATACCGTTGCAATACCTTCACATT
This sequence comes from Philonthus cognatus, assembly GCA_932526585.2. Lineage (NCBI taxonomy): Eukaryota > Metazoa > Arthropoda > Insecta > Coleoptera > Staphylinidae > Philonthus > Philonthus cognatus. Next base: position 64,324,022 of record OW052241.1, on the reverse strand, counting down.
GAAAGTTGTCAATTGTATATTTGTATTTTGACAAGTAATGTCATGATTGAAAATGGAATTTTCAAAACTAGTGAAATCCTCAAACGCTAGTTTCAAAACTATTAAAATAAAATGAGTAGTCACGAATAACAAGTAACGCCGCCGCTGGAAAAGCATAGGAAAAGCTGAGTGTTAAACACGTTCTGAAAGCTACATTACATGCTTATACCTTACATTTACTCGCCCTGCGAGCTCGTAAATGCCAATTGGTATTCGCATGCAAATTGAAGCTTTTAAAACTTGTCAAACAATCTACTATTACATCATCATCAAACAATTATAGAGTCTCGGGTCTCCTTTACTAGCTAATTATAAAACAAACTAAAAATCCTATATATTACATAAAATGAATATATTGAATTATAATTAACATTATCTTAGAAATACAGAAAATATATATATACTCTGTTTTTATTAATATTACGAATCTTAGGGTGTATTTAGTGCGAACAGTTGCAGTCCTGCTTTAACAGTAGGGTATTTTAAACATCAAATTTTAAGATGTTGGTAAATGATTATCAATGTGACAAATAAATCATAATTTGCCAAATAAGTTGTCACGATGCAGGGATTTTTAAAAAAGAGAACGCCACAACTTGCAACTTGACAACACATACAGGGATTTTTTCTTTTAAGTATACTTTTACATATTCCATATAAACATTTGTAAAATTAATGAACATGTGATCATAACTAAGTAGTATATTTTAAACTTTACTTTAAATCAGTGTTTAATACGCGTGGCGAATGAAGTAAAATTTCGAGTTTAGAAACGCCTGATTTCCCTTATCTAAACTCGAAATTTTACTTCATGCTAAGTCTGGGAGTGAAAAAAACTCGTTAGAGTTTTTGAATTGAAAATTTATAATATGATCACAAATGTCTGAAAATTTACATTGAAAAATCGTTACATGTATACCTAAAAGAAAAAATCCCAGTATTTAGAACTTTTTCAAAATTTGAACATATAAATGGGCAGATAATAAAAAAGACAGATATTCCTGAGCAAGAAATATTACCTGGTCCTCCCTATCCTAACAGATCCTCAGAGACATTTAGTTAAATTGAGAGTAGATACAAATAATTTGAGGCGGTGATAGGTAAATACATTTGTAATCGTAATCTTTGTGAGTTAATTGAATTGTCATATTAATATCAGATCCTTCACATAACCTACAAATTAAAAGTTGATTTACAACATAACATGTGATTAATTTTCTCCTAACCTAAAACACACAACCTGCACCACACCACTAAATTCTTTAAATGTCAAATTTGATTGGTCATATTAAAAAAAAAACAAATTATACATTAATTTCAAAACAAGTTTCCGTTACCTCTGTAACCCAATTATACTTTTTATGAATAAAGTTCTCTCTAAAATTTCGAGTTTAGGAAAACCTAAAAATTTTAGCTTAGGTAAGACAAAGAAAGGTTCTCTCTATACTTTTGTTATTTACTAATCTAGTAAATAACAAAAGTATAGAAAGAACTTTTTTTATCTTACTTAAGCCCGATTTTTTAGGCTTTCTTAAACTTACAATTTTAGTTCATGTTTAATCAAGGAGTCACTCAACAATTGTGTCTGTAGCCATAAAAACCAATAAACGACCCTGATTTAATTATTATCAAAATGCGACAAATTTTAACACACGTGTATTGTTTAAAAAATATTATAAAATGAAATATTATTAAGGAACTGTATGTTTTTGAGTTTACGTGAAGTGATTATTACACATAAAAAGACTGTTGTTCCTTACTTCACTTTTTATTTGTATCGTTAGATGTACATTTCGAGGCATAAGGTGCTCATTATCAATAACAGACTGAATTCTTACAACTATTTGCGTGGTATATATATCTAAAGATATTTAGGATCATTAAGGAACACTGTGATCATTCAAAATTTGTGCGTATTTTATTACGTTTCGTCTGTATTTTTGAATGAAATGCTTTTTTTCGTTTATCCAATCCTGAAATCAGATATCAGTTTTGCTGCTGAGGCTGAATTCATAAGTTTTCTAAAATTTTGCTAATAAGATACAGTAAATACACGAGAATTAAGAAGTTAATTTTCGGTATTTTCAAATTACTTGTGAATTCAGCTTCAGCAGGTAACATAAAATCTGTTGTAATTTTAAGCACTTGCTCCGCCAATTACATTCCCAATTAACGTATATTTACCTTATTTTGTTTATGTGTTTTTAGATGACCCTACTCAAAAAATCAATTTTAGTTTTCCATAAAAAAGTTAATTACCACTCAGTGCCCATTAAATTATTCAAGACAAATTTGATTGAAATTCTGCGCACACGCCTTTGAATAGATATACAAGATACACCAAGAATGGGTTTAACTTCTAAATTGCGTTATATTGTATCCGACGGGAATATTTCCACTGAATATAAATATTCCCTCACAGAAAAAAAAGTAAAACAACTTTCCATTCATGAATTTTCATTTTGGAATTTGGAGTGTAATTTATAAGTACATTTATGATATTCACTATTCACTAAGTGCAGTTTAAAGATAATTATCAATAAACTTGGCTGCAGAGTACTTTAAACATTAAAAGTGCGATTTATTACGCAATCTATAACAAATCAGTCTTACAAAGACTAAATCAAACGCACCAATCGCACTTTTAATGTTTGAAGTATTTTGTAATCAAGTATTGGCAATTTTATTTATACTTATGTTTAAACTGCACGGTAACGTGGCTACCAGTCTAAGACATCAAATTGTTTAGGGTAAATGGCAAACCTATCCAGATAAGAAAATAATCTCAAAATGAGTCTATAAATGGTCTCTATAATTTGACCTAATATGTTACATTTGCAGTAGTTTATTGTATGTAACAGCAAACACTTATTGTGTGATCCAATGTCAGTCGGGGTATTAGCTCTAAAAGTAGTTGTCTCAATGAGTGTTTGGTTTTGTCCTTGTAAGACTGGATTGTTGTAGATTGATTTTGTAGAAACAAAATAAGTAGGGGCTTTAAAGCTCTACTTATTATTTTCCCTATATGCAAAACAAAGGGAAAGTATTGCTTTCGCTAAAATTTTCAAATCAAAAATGTTAGTGGATATATCCATTTTGAGGTCCCCTGGGTTGACTTAAGACCATTTTTGAAAAATGTCTGTTTGTCCTGTAATTCTGTCCTTCTGTAATTCTGTCCTGTTATTCTGTCCTTCTGTAATTCTGTCCTTCTGTTATTCTGTCCTGTAATTCTGTCCTTCTGTAGTTCTGTCCTTCTGTAATTCTGTCCTTTTGTAATTCTGTCCTTCTGTGATTCTGTAGCCACAATAAAGTCTAAGCCGATTGAGCTGTTAAGATGGCACTATATACTTAATCGTTTTATTACAATAGTAGTATTCGATCAACTTTTGGTGAAAATGCGGAAACCGGAAGTGGTAGTTTATTCTCAGCATTTTTTTAAATGTTTCTTTAATATTGATCATACAAAAAATCTTGCTAAGAAAAGTTGTAGATAATCGAAAAATTAGCATATAATGCATATTTACTTTATGTCGTAGCTCTTTTAGTTTTTTAAATAATATTATTTTAAAAATGTGAATTTTACCAATTTATTACTCTGAATAAGTGGGTTATTGCTATAAATGGTGTTAGTTTGACTTTGTCATGATTAATATTTTGTGAAAAAGTGAAGACATAAGTAAGGCTTATAACAGAGATAAGAAACATTTGTTGAAAAATAAAGTAGGTGAAAGCTATTGATTTCAAGTATCTAACATTAGGAAAAGTACTATGACAACACATCAATATTTTTTTTTAAAGTTTCAATTACCGTATATGAACAAATACCGATTTTCCATTCAATTTCTAAGTTTGTATGTAAATTCAAGTGCGCATAGTTTATATTATAAATTAGAACAAATGCCCTATAGATATGCAAAATGGAGAACATTATGTGGGAATACGAGTAGTTGTAATTAAGGATGATCACCAATTAAACTTGGAATAATTTGAAACGGGACAAGTGTCCATGCATAATTCTATGTAATAATTAGTAATAAAACGAGAATCGAAATATTGTTGGTTTCCAATTAATTGCGAGTTTTGAATTTTATTTATAAAACGATAATTTCAAATAATTCTTGAAAAATATATTACGGAATTAATGTATTTGTTTGCAAATGACAAGATAATTGGGCCGATTCTGTAAGCGAAATATTAAATTTAAAGCATATGTTATTCTTTGCCATTACTATCTAAGGATATTTGTTATGTATACTTAGAATGTAAGGCCAACTAATAACATAGATGTTAAATTTAAAATTTCGCTTACCGAATCGACGTGAATAATTAATCGGTTTACAACTTTAGATATTTCTTAATTATATTACATGGTAAATATACACCATTCCATTTGTTTCTGGATCTCGCCTAGCCATGCTTTCGTGTTGTTATGTTGCAGTATCAACATTTACATTTTTTATTAGTTGCCACTCCTGATTCCTTATTTTAACAGTGTTGCAATAATTTATGATATCATAAGTAAGCCTCTTTTTAATTTTCAAGAGGTTTATTGTTAATCTTGCAACAATTATTTCGCCACGCGGTCGCTTCTTCGAGCATTTTATTATTAATTCAAATTAATCTAGTGTTGCAATGCTGTGTCAATGTCAAAGTGAAAAATGACTGGACAAAACACATGGGGAACCTTTCTTTTGAAACCATTCCTCCTTTTATTATTTCGCTTGGGGAATCTGGCTCAGAACAAACATCAGAAGATTCAATTGCAGGTTCTCTTGACAAAATAATAAAAGTGGAATGAGGGCTTCAAAATTGTTTGACATGAAAATTATCAGTATCGCAAGAGGGTGGGAATAAATTTGCAATTCTACAAAAAAATACTGAGGGCCAACAGAAGAGAGAATGACCAAAATTAAGGTGGATGGATGGAGTTGATAAAAATGTGTTAACGGGAAGACCCAAGCGAGAAAAACAAATGGATGACGAAATAAGTTTGCAGAGCCGAATTCATTATATTTGTTATATACAATATTATTGCTGTGTTTGTATGTACAAAAACCAAGTAGTAAATTTTGTTAATCTTAAAACTGCATATTATTATCCTTTTATATCTGAAAATTTGTAAAACAGGCAACAGTGTAAGATCACAATAGTCAGAAATTATAACCTTAAAATCGAACATCTGACAGTGACATTTAAAAACCCTGATTTAAAACACAACCAGCCCCATTTACAATACTTAAACTGTCACTTTTCCATAGCTAGGCGAGATCCAGAAACAAATGGAATCGTGTATACATACGTGTTATAGAGGGTGTTTATACTCCGCCTTTTAGAATAGGCTCTAATTCAGTAAACGTATGTATCTCAAACAATTAATTGACATGACATTAATTACCTACTCCGCATTTTATAATAGAATATAATACGCTATAATTAGTTTATATTTACATGTATAACTTATTATACAGGGAGTTTTTCTTTTTTTAGGTAAACATATGTATCACACATTTATAATCAAGTTCCTATAATCGATTTTATTCTTTGTAAATGTGACATTAATTCATTTATATTTTTTACTATTGTTATCTATGTACCACCTGATATATCCTCTGAAATACTTGACACATTCTTCGGACTCGTTGAGAGTATTATGTGCGATAAACCATTATTAATTGTAGGCGATTTTAATATTCCATCTTTCAGCTGTGAAGCTTTGTCATTGTCTATCAACTCAAAAGACTACATTTTATCGCACTTCATTGATATCATGAAATTAATGCTATTCAACACAGTTAAAAACTCCAACAATAAGCTCCTTGACTTAGTTTAATGCAATTTTGATGTAATATTAGATATTGAAAAGGATTCCCTGCCTCTAACACCTGAAGATCTTCATCATCCTGCGCTTTCTATATCCGTAATTATAAACAATACCAAAGCTCCTAGCAACGCTTTCCAGGTTAGTACAAATTTACGGTATAATTTTAAAAAGGCTAATTATATGCAATTATATCGAGATTTGAGTCTTAGTGATTGGTCATTTTTGGAATCATTTTCTGATGTTAATGACGCATGCCATGCATCTTACAATAAATTGTATAAGATATTTAATACTTCAATAACTTTGATGAAACATTGTACTAATATTATATATCCACTATGGTTCAGTTCTGATATCAGGCGTAACATAAAATTAAAAACTTACTTTCATAAGAAGTGGAAGCACACAGGGTCACAATTTTTTTACGGTGAATTTAAGAGAATACGTAAGTTACTCAAGAGCCAAATATCGGAATCGTATGATGTGTATATAAATAGGATCGAGAATTAACTGATGACTGCTCCTAAAAATATTTGGAAATATATCAATCACAGAAAAGGTAAAACGCGAATTCCTGGCCAGCTCTACGACGACGATAATAATTATGAATCTCCGCAGGATATTGTTAATGCATTTGCAGATTAATTTGCAAGTGCATTTTCAACTGTATTTTCAACTGCCTATAAAGAATTTGCCGGTATGTTTTTCAACAATGAAACGTTATACTGTCCGAATATAGATGAAACAGATATTATTAAAAGTATAAATCGTACAAAAACCTCTCACATTTCTTTGCGTAATAAGACATTTCCTGATATGTGGAAACTTGCAGTAATTACTCCTGTATTTAAGCGTGGCGAATCTAATAATATAAAAAATTATAGACCTATTGCTATTCTCTCCAACTTCGCCAAAATCTTTGAACAAATTATTTATGACGTCATATATAGACATTCAAAACCTTATATATCTCCACATCAGCACGGCTTCATGTCGGGCCGGTCAACAACGACAAACTTAGCTGTTATAACACAACACCTTAGTGAGGCTCTTGATTCTCGTAAGCAAGTTGATGTTATATATACGGATTTCACTCGCGCAATTGATACAATTAATCATCACATTTTACTTCATAAATTAGACATCTTTGGACTCTCTAGAGATTTTATAAGTTTTATTTCATCCTACCATGATATGCGAATAAATTATGTCTATTTCAACGGCTTCAAATCCTACGAATTTAATTCCCTCTCAGGTGTACCGCAAGGCTCTAATTTAGGTCCATTGCTGATTAACATATTTATCAATGACTTAATTGTATCAATATCATGTCCAATATTAGCATATGCTGATGATATTAAAATATATAACGTCATTAACAGTGAACATGATTTCATTGCATTGCAGCAGAACCTGGATACAATCTGCAAATGGTGTTACAATAACTGGTTGTCTCTTAACGTTAATAAATGTGTTATCGTTACATATACTAGAATCATGAACCCTATTTGTTTTAATTATTCCATTCAAGAAAATATGTTAGTTCGTGAACGTACATGTAAAGATCTTGGTGTTGTGTTTGACAGTCGGTTATCGTTTTCTGAGCATATTTGTAATATTTCGTCTTCAGCATTTAGGATGCTTGGCTTCTTAATGCGCACATCTAAGTATTTTTATGATGTGGAGTTACTTAAGGTTTTACACTATGCGTTAGTCAGAAGTCGCTTGGAATATGCCTCCATAATCTTTTATCCCCATTACACTAATCAGTCGCTAATGCTGGAACGAATACAAAAAAGATTTTTAAAATTCTTACATTTCAAAATGACTGGTACCTATCCTGATCATACTGTGGATTATACAACATTATTACAAACACATAATGTTGTATCACTATCTGATCGACGCGAGCTTTTCAGCGGCACATTTATGCATAAGTTGGTTAATAATATTATTGATTCGCCACAGTTACTCGCAATGGTTAAATTCAACGTTCCACGCTTGTCATCACGTCAAGATATTACATTTAATACCCCTATAGCCAGAACTAACATATTATTAAAAGCGCCGATCTCTCATATACATATGTATAAATGGTAATAAACATGTCGACGACATTTTTTGTAATGTTAAGAGATCATAATCATAATCATTAATAATAATCATTTTCATGTTATCATTTTATCGTTAAGTGCGTTTATTTTTTTTTTATTATATGTTATATTTTGTTCTTTTTTATTTCTCTTTATTTCTATATTTTACATTTTCTATATCTGTAATGTTATAACTGTAATTTTTGAATCTATTATATTATTTTTATTTTGTCCTGTATTGGGTTTTTCCGTTTGGGCAATAAAGGCTATTATTATTATTATTAATATTATTATTATTATTATTATTATTAATATTATTATTATTATTATTATAATCTGTACATTTACCGACATCCGTTATTTTTAAAGACTTCAATTTAAAGCTTTAAACTAGTGTTTTCTACTCCCAGACTAAGCATGAAGTAAAATTTAGACTTTAGAAAAGCCCTGTGAACATTTTCTGGGCTTTTATAAACTCGAAATTTTACTTTATGCGCCACGCGTATTAAACACTGATTTCAAGTGAGATTCAAATATACATAAATTTCACAATATTTTGGTGTTTTATACGCGTGGCGCATAAATTAAAATTTCGAGTTTAGAAAAGCCTAGTCTTCATGCTTAGTCTGGGAGTGGAAAGCATTTGTTTAAAGCTTCAAATTGAACTCTTTTAAAAAAACAACGAATATCTAAAGATTTGATAAAAATAAACTTAATTTCAAATACGTACACTTTAAAGAAAAACTCCCTGTATTAGTTATACTAGGTGATTATTGTTGATTAACTATGGATTGAAAACAAACGAAATAATGTAGGATAATGTTAGTAGTGTTTGTAAGGAATATATTTATCATTCTCTGGCGTTTGATATGAATCTGACTTCTAAAATATTTGGTTTGGAAATAGCTTTTTTGGTTGGAAATCTGTCCAAGTTGGATTAGCATGCGGTCCTATTATTTTTATATGATGAGGGTGTTAAAATTGTTCGACTATTGATAGAGTTTAAGGAACCCGGAATATCTCTTAATGCAAATCTAAACAAGGAACTTTGAACAAGCTTCATCAATCAATACGACAAAATCGTCCGGAAAAACTTACACGTGGGGTCATTTTTCTACATGACAATGCTGGGCCTCATGTTGCTTGATGAATGTAATTAAGAGTTTTAGAGCATCCAACCTATAGCCCAAACCTATCGCTACGCTATTTTTAACCGGTGAAAAGGGCGTTGAAAAGTTGGCTTTTTAAGTCTGACGCAAAAGTACAGATCACTGTGGAAGATTTCTCCAATCAACAGCCACACAAATTCAATAAGCAAGGTATACAATACAATACAATACATTACAATGGAATAGCTGTCTTTACTGCAACAGTAATTATTGGTAATTCAATTGTTGAATATATTTTTTTAGAAAGTAAAGATGGGTTCCAATTGAACGCGCCTATTAACTATAATTCGTTTGTTTTTACATCTATACATACGTTTATAATCTGATATCCTTCCATATATTGGTGTAGGTTTTTTCATGCCCCCCAAAAATTTCAGAATGTTAAATTTTACTATGCAAAAGCTGCCCCGTAAGGTTAAAAACAAAATTTTTACTTTTAACCCGCCCCCTGATTTTTTTTCTGGCTACGGCCTTGTTTGTTTTGAAATTTGTTTGAATCAAAAGTAGAAAAAAACTGTTAGAATTCCAACTTGAAATATTGACTCTTCAGCGAATTGCTCAAACCATTCATGAATGAATCATCAAAGATCAGGTATAAAAGAGAGATAAAACACACACCCGTGGGAGAAGTTGAAAGGAGAAACACCTGTGGAATTTGTATTACGGATAAAAAAAGTAGAGATAAATTACTGACTCGGCCAACAAAATTTTACTCACTTGCATATTAACAATATAATAATATACACATATATTTTATTATGTTTCCATAGCAACCAATTGCTATTTGTTTGGTCACGAGGCAGTTTTAGTTGACATAAACTCAATATTACATAACCTACAAATCTAATTTGTTGACATTAATTCAATATTACATAACCTACAAATCTAAATTGTTGACATAAACAAATATCAAAAATGTCAATAGTTAGGAAAATCCGGATATGTCATATATTGAAGCTTCAACATTAATAGCCAAGAATAACAATTGTTTATCAATATAAAAATTAAAGATTAAAAAACAGTTAAGAAATTTCTAATAGTTTAGATATTGAAGCTTCAACATTTTAGAGTTAGGTATAAACGATTGTTTTTAAAAAAACACTGAAGATCAATGATTACAACAGAAAACAGAAGATAAATGACAAATCAATTGCTTGCACGTAAACAGAAAAATGATTGCTATGTAAAAGCTGCTTCGTAAGGTCAAAGCCAAAATTTTTACTAAAACTACTATTTTTATATCCCCTCCCCGATTTTTTTTTCTGGTCAAGGCCTTGTCGATAATTGATTGTCCGACAATAATTCAAGGCTTAATTTGATTACTGTTTATAAAGCCTACATTTCTTTTGTGTCGATAATTAATGCTGCATTCCAAACCTAAAACTCAAACTCAATATCACAATAGATTAATTTAATCCACAACAACACTATTGATTCATTCACTTATCACAGACTACCACGAAACGCTTAAAATGACAAAAGGCTACATTTCCTGTAAACCCTTGCAAGTACAACTCAATAAAATGCAAGCCTTATACAATATAATAATATTTAAATCTGTTAATGTACTTAATTAAAAGTGATATGGTATTTTCATTGCAGCGAAAATGTTTGTTACTATAATGAGTATAGTTGACATAATTCTGCCTCATAAACACGCTTAACGATCTCTTGAAAATGACTGGTGGGATTTTAAAATCACATTTGCACTCGTCTAGAGCTATTAGAAAATCGATTTTAGAAGCTTTCAGTATGGTTAGTGCATCAGATAAATTGATGCTAGTCGACCATTTGCATTGTTACATTTAGAAAACGGCTATGACATCAAAGTAAATTCTATAATAAATTGTATGTTTTAAATATTTAAACCTCTTCCTATACACATTATCTTTCAAATGAAGCAATTTCATGAATATAAAACCAATCATCTCTATACAAAGTTATTTAAGTATACAGGGTCTTTCAAAAGTAACGGATAAATTCTATAAAATTGAAAAAAAAACAATGCTCGAAGACGCCGGTTTTTATTTGCAAGAATTACTTTTTTTAGAATAATAAAAATAATAAAAGTAGAATAAATTTAGTTTGAGCAACTTGTTCATATTGTTGATATTTAAATCATCATATCTTTAACAGGAAAGTGCTATGATGGACACATCACCATTTGTTTTGTTCTGTGTTTGATTTTGTATGTCAAATGTAAATTGTTGATTGCTGTTATATTTAATTTATTTTTAAATGTATTTCTCAGTGTAAACTCATTATTTTTGTTTTTTAAAATTTTCTGTAAATTTAGCCTTTTTTGTGTCTCAGCGTCAGTCGTTTCAAGGGAGGCAGTATGTTAACACATTCTCTACCTCCCTCCAAAACCACCCTATTGTACGGGAGGCACAAGAAAACAGAACCGTTACAACTGTGAGAGCCTGTACACCTGTTATAGCATTCGCATATTATGTAAATTAGTATTTTTGACCGTGGCCGCGTGGATGTGGTTGCAATGACTACAGATTTTCCACTTTGCTGTTTATCTGGATTCCACCCCACTTTTTCCAATCCATTTTTTCCACTGAGTTTTTTATCCACTTGTTCTTTTTTCCACTGAATGGTTTTTCCATTCATTCTTTTTACCATTAATTTTATTCCAACGTTTGATTTAAAATATTTCGATGTCAAAGCCAACTTCATATCGCCTTGTCATAGCGTTTTGACATTTCGGCTGACAGTTTCGGTCGGGTTGTGAAAATTTCGGGTTGTGATTCTGATTAGACGTGGGATTCAAAATGATTGTGGAATTAATTGTGGGTGTGACTAAAAATCCTGCGCTACGTATTGACGGTTACCTGTACACAAAAACGGATGAAAAAAATGGAAGGGTCTTTTGGAAATGTAAGTCATATCCGGAATGCAAAGCTCGAGCTGTTACGCGGTCGCAGTTGACTCACGGGCAGGTAAGAACAATTTTGTTCTTAATTTAGAACAAGATTCTAATGTGGCGGGTTGAATACAGGTTGTTGAAGTTGTGAGAGGCCCAAACGAATCTCCACACGAAAATCATGCCCCTAACGTAGAGGCTGTGGAAGCTATGCGAATAAGGGGTACTATAAAGCGACGTACCGAAGCTCATCCAGAAGCTCCCCCGGCTCAGCTGTTGCGGACCGAACTTCAACATGTGGGTTCAGGCGTTCTTGCACAGCTTCCCGAGAGACAAAATCTGACGAAAGCTATCCAGCGGAGAAGGCTGAAAGACATGCCAACGAACCCCACCACTCTAGAGGAACTGGGCGATGTGTCAGCCACATATAAATTAACACTCGGTGGAGAGACGTTCCTCATCTACGACTCGCGGGATGATGCCGACGTGGATGAATCTGTTGGAAGAGTGATGATCTGGGCCACCAAGGAAAATTTGCGACGACTGGCCAAAAGCACAACGTGGGACGTCGACGGGACGTTCAAAGTCGTCCCAGCTATATTTTTCCAGCTCTTTGCTGTTCTCGGAAATTTTGTCCAAATTGTTAACGGAGTTGAGAAGAGGGTGGCTCTGCCTATCGCGTACGCGCTCATGGAAAATAAGGCACAGATGGCATATGAGAAGGTCTGATAGTTAAACTTAAAGTTAACTTTAAGGTTGTATTTGTGAGTAATAACAAATATTTAACTAGGTTTTTGAAGTTATTCGAGACGAATGTGACAGGCATGGGTATGTCATATCTGCCACTGTTGTAATAACGGATTTTGAGATGGCTATCATCAACGCAGCTAAGACAATGCACGCCAATGCAACTGTGAAAGCTTGCTTTTTTCACCTGAAACAGTCAATATTCCGTCGCATACAAGCAGAAGGACTGCAACAGGCTTACAACAATCCGGATGACCGATCGATGAAAGAGGCAGCGCAGATGATGTGTGCGACTAGTTTCGTTCCAGTTGAGGATGTTGGGGAGGCGTTCGACATAATTTCAGAATCGGCACTAGAAGAATTTTCTGAAATCATCGATTCCTTCGAAAATAATTATGTAAGAGGCAAACCGGCCAAGGGGAGACGTCGTGCCACGCAGCCGAGGTATCCTCCAGCGCTTTGGAACGTGTATGAGGCTGTGATGACTAACTCATCACGAACAAATAACATGTCAGAAGGATGGCATCACAGATTTGCAGTTGTAGTCGGCAAAGACCATCTCAGTCTCTATGCGTTTCTCCTGGAGATACAGAAAGAACAGGGCGACACCGGAACAATGTTTCGCGAACTGGATTTGGGGCGTAAAATTAAAAGGTCGGAAAATTTGGCGCGAGTAAAGACAGCAGAGGGGATATGTAATATAGTTAGGGACTACGAAGTACCAAAGGAAGCTGATGAGATCCTTGTAAATCCTTGTAAAATAAAATGTCTAAAAAGAGGTGAAATAATATATTTATAGTGGAGTAATATATTAATGGATAAAATGATTGGTGGAATAATACATTAGTGGATAATATGATTGGTGGAAAAAAAGGAGTGGAATATTCGGATTGGAGAAAGTGGAGTGGAAAAAGTGTCCCCATACCGTTTATCTGATAACAAATCCTTGTAACATCGATATCTTAACAGTTATTCAATAACTATTATGTGAAGGATGTGTAGATACGGCAAAGAATGTATTATTTTTTTTAATTAATCTCAAAGGGGTTTACTTATACTAAGGCTGGGAATTTTAATGTTTGAATTCAAATATGAAAAATAAGAAAATTAGTCTATATCTTTGAATATTTAGGTCTTTTTGCACCCCGACTGATTAACTTTAATCGTCCACTAATCATTGATTTAACCTCTAATTAAGTCGAAATTTTAGAATAAAGGAATGTTATAAATTTGTAATATATTCAAAACGTGTCTCTTTCACCAATATGCAATAATGTAAACAAGTTGTAAAAACAATTGTTGTATTTTCAAGAAGCTAATCAATGATTAAGGTAATCGACTTGGGTGCAAACGAGCATTAATCTATTTAAGTTTTTGAATTATTTTGTGTACGAAAATATAGTTAATATTTTTGGAACACTAAATACTCTCCAAATATTTGGATATTATGTAGTTCAGTTCATAAAATATGCAAATGGTACACTAAATACCTAGTATTTGTTTACCTTACACTAATAAAATATAAAAAAAACAGGTTAACTAGAGTTAAATAAAACTGTGTACGTAAGTATATAATAAAGCTTTAAATATGCTCCCGTTATTTTCATTTAAAGATCTCTGTGAATAATGGCTTGTTTTGATCATGTAACTAAGCGTTCATAATTGGATAGTTAGTGTGTTTACTGATACAACATACGACGGACATCGTCAATATGGCGTATGTGATTTACAGTGTGTGCTATGCTAGACAAGAGCACTATGCAAACATTTGAGGGTTTGCTAAATTATGTTCAGCCATTCATAAAAGTCATAATTAAATAGGTTATAATACTTAATAAAAGAGAGGGTGCTATAATGCATGGACAAAGAAAAAGAAATCCTGGCAACAAATCAAAGAAGGAAGTTGGAATATTTTGGCCACGTCATGCGGAATAAAATATATACAAATCTATGAAAACTCATTGATGGATAATCCAGCGTTAATAATGATGGATTATCCATCAATTAGTTTTCATAGATTTGTATACATATTGTAACATTTGTCAAATTTAAATTAGTTTTAACTTTGAAAATAATCGTAACTGATCGAAGCACGTGTCAGGTAACTAAAAATAAAAACATGGAACAATACAAGTGTTTAACTTTACCCAATGTGAAAATATGAGAATTTTGAAATATCCCTGGAAAACGCTGAATTTAAACTTTCATATTAAAAATGATCTTACGTCATTAAAAATGCTTCCACCAAAAAAATTTTCAGTGGAAATTGAAGCTTCAGCCTTCAGCTCCAATTTCATTATCATTATCAACTACTTCCCGAACAATTACCCTGACGGATATTGAATTATACAATAAATATTTGTTGTTACATCCTTATTTACCTTAACACGCTTACCTTACCTACAATAATATTTTGAAATGATTTTGTATTTGATATGCACCAAAAATATCTTTAAAAAATCTGAATTAATCAAATAAGTTCAGCCAATAAACAATGTGTTGAACACATTTTTTTGTTAAAATTGACAGTTGTAATGACAATATTTCATGCGACAATCTATCAGAATAACAATGATTTAAAATTAGTGAATTTTACTCAGAAGAGTCTATAACCATCACAAAAGTGTAAAAACGTAATTTTATAATGTTGTCAATTGCCAATCGTTCAATATAATAGTTGATTAGAATTGTGCAGACCATAAAACCCACAGAAAACCTTTTTCAGAAATTCACATACAGTAACATTATGAAACACAGTCTATGCGCGCTTTTTCGGCCATTTGGCCTCACTGTGTGCCGTATATCGTGGTTGCGTACTCTAAGATCATGGACCGGTATGACGTCAACAGCATTGTTCAGATCGACTCAGAACAAAATAATGTAGGCCAACATGATAACCAACATCTATAGAGGATGGGCACTTAAATAAGAAGAAGATATAATTTTAAACGTACAATCCGTTATTTTACGTATTTAAATTTATAGCGAATGTGCCGGGTTAAGCCTTAGCATTAGAGCATACTAACCTTTTTTGGCTATGTTCTACTATTGGAATTAAGATGCCTCCCATATACATACATTATTCTTACATGACAAGTGAACTCCCATGTGAACACGCTTTCAAATGTCGACAACTAATGCCATATTTTGCTCTCTGGCTATGGAATCGCTTAAACAGAATTGGAATAGAAAACTGGATGTCCTTTAAATTTATATATTAATTTGAGCTACTACTGTTTAAATAATATTGAAATCTTTTATCTCACATTCTTAGCTCCACTGTTGGTAAAATCAGTTAATTATAGTTTAAATAACTGGTCTAGAGCTTCAGAATAATTCAGTGTTTTACGCACTTGGCGCATAAAGTAAATACTTTGAGTTTAGAAAAGCCGCTTTGCATTCGTCAAAACAAAATTTTCAGAAACCCGTACAAACATGTTACTATTATTTTGTATTAATAGAATGAACGTGTCATAATCGCATTTTAATGAGTAGGTATACATGCAAAATTTAATTTTAACCATTTAGAGGTTATGTTGCATTATTTATGTGTGTGAAAATGTTTCTTCCGCTGAATTATTTCGTTGAAATTTATTTATTTTCTAACTATTGATTCCACTCCTTGGTTAAGCATGAAGAAAAATTTCGAGCTTAGAAATGCCTGAAAATTTGGCGCTACGCGACCAAACCAAATTTTCACACGTATAAAACATGGATTTTAGGTACATTTTAAAATATAGTGCTTATGTATGTGCATTTATAAATCTAAAATAAATCATAGCGATATAATTAAATAAACTCGTTTTGTTATGGCATTTGAGGTTATGTATAGCACCAATCTTGTGCCTTAAACTATGAATAAAATTTTATTAAATTATTAGTTTTTAACTAACAACAGTAATCTTCTAAAATGTTTTATTAATACGAAAATGCTAATATTATTTATAGTACAATGTCAAAGCTGTATGTTAACGTCTATTAATAAGGCAGAAAATATTTACTTTATGCTAAATCCAGAAGTGGGAAACAATCAGAATTATAGTGACGATTTAAAAAAAAAACGTTATAATTCTGTTTTATCGGTTTGATAAAAATTAATGTTTTTTCTTAAACTATTTTTCCAATTTCTAATTTGTATCATGTTTTTAAGAATCAACAAATAATATTTAAATTATCAGAAATGCATTTTACTACTTACTTTATTACTGCCCGTTACTTCTAATCTTTAATATGTATAGGGTGTTTCAGCGAAGACTGAGTTTTTAAAAATAGAATAAATTAGCCAAAATCTAAACAAATTCCAAAATTTGTATTTATTTACATTCAAGATGTATTCAGATTTATTGATAAACAATTATATCTAGCATATGTCCACCTTCACTTTCTCTGCAGGCAGTCAAACGCTTGTTGAAATTATTGAATACTTTTTCGCCGACATCCCTCTCGATTTCGCAAATGACTTGGCTAATTTTCCTCTTCTAGTCGGTAATCGTTTACAGTTTATTTATGTAAATGTGTATCTTCACATATCCATATTAAAAGAAGTAATAAGGTTTGAAATCACATTATCTGGGAGACTATTCTTGGTAGCGAGACCAGACGTGCAAGCAATTTTTCAAAAATCAATGAGATTATTTTATGGGATATGTGGCAGGCAGCCCTGTCCTACCCTGTCCACATTTCGTGAATCCCGTCCTTTTTTAATCCCGCATAATTCAAAATTTTAGTAGCTCGAAAATATAAGGTGTTTCATGTGGGGCGCCCTGGAAAACCTTCCATTTTCGAGCTACTGACATTAAAAATATCATTTTAATGACTTAAAAATACTGATAAATTATTAGTTTTTATAGTTCATAATGTTTAAAAGTGTAAACGCAAGTGTATTTCGCTCCGTATTAATCTACGTTTTTTTGGTGGTTTAAAGTCGAAGTTAATTTCTGCTTTTGCTGTAAGTACATGCATTACAGTTTCTTTATATATTCGGCGCAATCGAATTTAGAAACAGTCACTGCATTGCAAGATATTTTGATTATTTATTCCCGAAGTGGATGTGAGAGAATTAGCTCATAATTTTTTAATCCGTTTTTTTTTTTCGATTTTTTTGGGTGATCTCTCGTGCGCTCGAGGCGCATGGTATATTTGTTTACCATCCTTTTCTGGCCTTTGTCTCTCTCGTGTGACCCCTTCCGTGGCCTAATCTCAATCCTCTTGTTTGTGCTAAATCTGTCAGGCACTACGACGGGCCGCGTAGTGTGAAGAATTTGTGTTTGTTGTTAATTATCACTATCCAGATCGAATCCCCCTCATTAACAATTAATAATGTTTCCTATTTGTATGATATGTAACGTAGGCATCCATCCTAAAGCTGTAAACACTGCCTTAAAATGTAGTGGACACTGTTCACAATGGTTCCACGGGAGCTGTATTAAAATCAGCGATAAAGAACTAAAGTCTTATCGCGACGAGGAGAACAAAAAATGGTTTTGCGGTGTGAAATGCAACTTTGGAGCACAAGGAACCGCTAGGCCGGCTGATATTAGTATAACTAATGATACGGTTGATCTAAAAACATTAATCGATCTTAAATTTAACGAACCTAAGAAATACATGCAAACTTTCCTCCTGGATCTAACTGTAAAATTTGATTCACTAAGTAATAAGGTGCTAGCCTTAGAAAAGCAAAATATCAGCTTACGTAATGATCTTAATCAATTAAATGCTGATAAATCCACAGTACCTGGAAATAAAGCTGATATGAAACTAATAACTAATGAAATTATTGAACGAAATAAGAGAGCAAGCAATATTATTTTATTTAACGTTGCAGAAGATGAAAATAATATTGATGAACTCATAAAAAACATCATGATGTCAATATCTAATGAATTTAAACCTCCAATACAAATAATTCGTCTTGGTAAAAAAAAATGAAAATCAACGCAGACCAATTAAAGTCATTTTGAACTCGATTCATGAAGCGAATAATTTATTGCGAGGCTCAGGGTGTCTAAAACAAAATGAAAATTACAAAAATATAGTGATAAAAACGACCGAACTCCGTTGCAACTAGAAGAGGAAACTGCAATTAAAAATGAATTTAACCAGCCTTGCACTTCGGGAGAATCGAACATCAAGCTGAAGTATGTGCGGGGTGTTTTGAAAATAGTGACGGAAAACTGAATAGTTCCCAACAGATTACAAACCAAATAGATGCCTATTATCAAAATGTTCGCGGTCTCTTAACTAAAACAAATATATTCTATAATAATGTTCTTGCAAGCAGCTACGATATATTTATGTTTAGTGAAACATGGTTACGGGATGATGTTTGCGACTCGGAATTATTCCCTAATGATTTTAATGTTTTCAGATGTGATAGAATTAATAAACGAGGCGGTGGGGTAATGATAGTAGTCAGAAATAAATTCGCAAGTTCCGCTGAGGATATCTCTTTGGATGTTAACATTGAAATAGTTGCTGTTAAGGTATTAATTAAAGGCAACATTATTTGCTTAGTTTGTTTATATATAGCTCCTTCAGAATCCATCGATACATATAATATTGTTTTTAACTCACTAGATCGATTATTAAGCCAATAAAAAACTGTCCTAATATGCGGCGATTTTAATATTCCTAATTATCACAAATCTCTTGAAGTTGAAATCAGCGATCGGAAATTATATGAACTCAATAATTTAATAAATCTTAATGATATTATACAACACAATACAAAATTAAATATTAATAATAGAATCCTTGACCTTATATTATCAACAAAAAATATTGAATGCAATTTCTATGAGGATTTGCCTATAATTAAAATTGACAACTATCATCCACAACTCAGTTTTTCATTTATACTTACCACGGATCATCAAAAAAATATATACAATAATCTTGATTCAAAGAAGTATGATTTTCGTAAAGCCGATTTCAACTCATTATACTAACAAATTTCTGATTGCGACTGGTCTGATCTACTAAAAATCAATAATGTTGAGGAATGTTGTAGCGTGCTTTACCGCGGACTCTACGATATTTTTGATAAGTGTGTACCGCGAAAATTAGTGAAAAGTCATCACCATAAATATCCATGTTGGTTTACACGTGCGTCAATACAATTACTTAAAAAGAAAGAACACTATAGAAGATTATTCAAAAAGCATAAACTCGGCATTTATAAAACAAAAATGTCGCAGCTCCGCCGTGAGGTATGTATTTTAATAAAAAAAGACCAAGATACATTCATTCAAAATGCAGAACGTTCGGTGCGGAATGATCCAAAAAACGTATTGAATTATATTAATTCAAAGAAAAATCAGTCGCGTATTCCAGGATTAGTGACATTTGAAGATGCAGTAATTAATGACCCATTCGCAATAGTAAATAGCTTTCAAAAATATTTTTCATCTGTTTATGTTAGGACAACGTCAGCCGTTGATATGGATATCGTAAATTCTGAGTTTAATGAGTGTTTTAACATTTCCACTATCACAGAAATAGACATATTTAATGCTGCAAAACAGCTCAGTACAAAATTCACATCCGGCACCGACAATATCCCATCATTTATTGTGGTTGATACTATCCAAAGCCTTGCTGAACCACTGGTCCACATATTTAATTGTATAATTAATCATTCACATTTTCCCATTATCTGGAAAACCGCGAGAGTCACACCAGTACATAAATCTGGATGTAAAAATGCTATCGAAAATTATCGACCAAAATCGATTCTAAACAATTTTGCTAAAATGTTGGAGGTGGTCATAGCTGACATGTTATACCTTCATGTGCAGGCATATTTAACAACTAGACAACATGGATTCATAAAGAAACGATCAATTCAAACAAATCTTTTAAATATTACTGAATTTATTGTCAGCTAGATCAACGTCTTCAAGTCGATGTAATCCATACCGATTTCAGCAAGGCTTTTTATACTATCGATCACAATATTCTGCTTTGTAAATTAAGACAATGGGGTATTAGTATTAATATGATATCTTTAATGCGCTCATATTTGTCTAATAGACTACAATACGTAAAATACAAACAGTACAAATCTCACTCGTACTGCCCCTTAAGTGGTGTTCCTCAATGATCAAACCTTGGGCCCTTATTATTCATTTTATTTATTAATGATATAGTTAAAGATATCAATTCTAAAATCCTAATATACGCAGATGATGTCAAATTTTTAGCTGTATTAAATCTGTAGATGATTGCCAATCATTACAAAACGACTTGGATAACATCATAGAATGGAGCCTCAATAATAAACTGCATCTTAACATATCCAAGTGCAAGACTATATCATTTTTTAGAACCTTTACTCATATAGCATTTGATTACAACATGAACAATGTTTCACTAGAAAGAGTAACTATTTTAAAAGATCTCGGTGTCTTATTTGATAAAGATTTATCGTTTATACCCCAATATAATGCAATACAGAAAGATGCCTTAAAAATGTTAGGTTTTATTCGGCGTATCAGTGAGCCTTTTCGGGACATTTATACAATAAATAAATTGTATCAAACATATGTGCGTCCAAAATTGGAATATTGTGCTTGTGTTTGGGCATCGAATTACAATGTGCTTATGCAAAAATTAGAGCGAGTGCAAAAAATGTTTGTTAAATATTTGTATTTTAAAAAACATTTGGTTTACCCCGACACTGCTGTATCTTATAGTGATCTGTTGTCAATGTTTGACTTACAAGAATTGGGCTCAAGGCGCATAATCTTACTTCCAAAATGTCTACATCAGATCATTCATAACGATATAGATGATCCCAATTTATTGGCACTAATAAATATATATGTTCCTCGAGCGTCTAGTAGAAATTATACAACATTTATACGTAACCATAGCTACACTAATTTATATTATTATTCTCCAATTAATTTCATAAAACTGTTACATCTTGATGTTCAACAATATGCAGATATATTTATGCTTAGTCCAAAAGAATTTATAAAATGTATCAAAAATATATTATAATACGTCTTCTTAATTTTATGTATGTTTGTGTATGTATGTAAGCATTGTTTTTTTTTTGTTTGTTTAAATTTACACTTAGTCTAAGTAGTCTTATATATTTTCCCTGTAAATGGATGTTAATTTCTGTTGGGAAATAAAATTATTATTATTATTATTATAAAATATAAAAAGGCGGGTAATACTGTAGTAAATAGTAAAACAAACCTTATATTTAAGTTTCTAACAATTCAGGAAAATGAAAAACAGATGATATTTTACCCTTTTTTTTCTCTACAGTTATTACATCCACAAAATAAAATGTATAACTACTATGTGTTTTATACATAAATAAATTTGTAACAACTTAGGAAAGTAAAAATCAGATCATATTTCACCCACATTTTTTTTTCTCCAAAGTTATTACATTCCCAAAATAAAATGTATAACTACCATATGTTTTATACATTAATAATGTATTTGTATTATCTATGTCTTCTGCCGTTAATTATTATACATACATACATTTTTTGTATAGAATAGTAGTAAATTTCATTATCAGGAACAAACTGGGGGCATCGTGCTCCTATCAAACAGCCCAAGGTAAAATATGCGCGATTAATCTTTTTGCATAATAGTTCGGGTCTTACAATCCTTCCGGCAATAATTACTCTATTCTTAGCGCTGGAAAATTACGACCCTAAAAACACCTGTTACTGCTTCGGGTATAATAAATTATACCTTTATCGCAAATTAAATGCCTTCAAGTGTTTATTTATGCACCTGATAAATACCCCTTAATTTTACAAATAAATATGGCAATATTTATCAATGATAAACAAGAGGATGTTAATGTTTAATAGGTACTGTAAAATTATTCAAAGTGCTTGAATTTCAATAATGTCAGTTAACTTTGATCTTTTGTAAATTTGTTTAGATTTGTTTAATTAACTTTTGCATATTTCCTAACAATCTCATTTATTTTTATGAGGAAATTCGATTTTTTTCTGATGTTTGAAATTTGTAGACAATTCGCGGTTATTTTTTTTCTATCATTAGAACACACAATATTTTCTTAACAAACTGTTCTTGACTTCTTCAAACTGTTCTTGACTGATTTTTATGATTGTATTAACATGCTCCATTTTTTTAAATAACAATTTCAGCTGACTTTGACGTTTTGCAAAAGTCATTTGATTTATTTTTTTAACACTTAAACAAAATCTTCAACAATGTTAAAATCCGTTATTTTGAATATAAGTATTTAGAACTAGATGGCAACATTTTAAATCTAGTGCGGCCTGCAACATTTTTAATTTTCTATGCGACCCAACAATCAAAAAAGTTGCTCATGATTGCATTAAAATATTGATACCTGCATTATTTTGTATATTTGCGATATTTTCAACAAGCACATGCTTAATTTTCTAAGATAATAAAAACGAAATGAAATTAAAACCAACCAAAAAATGCACAACATTTGATTGAGCAAAACATTATTAATTGCATACAGGCTTGACGCGATTTATCAATGGATTTATGTTATCTCTCCGATTTATGTCGATGCTGTCGAAACAATAGATTATAATTTAAGTTCATTGTATATTACATGCATGCTTTAACATACAATTTACATAATTACTCACGTAAATGAATGCTCAAAAACAGCTTAACAGGCTTTTGTTGATCTTATTATTAAAGTAAACTACTCCCTGAATATTCAACAATAATTTTAATTAAGATATACTATGTACAGTCGGAGCAACCCAAATCTGAACACCAAAAAGTAATGGTGTAATTTACATTTTGCATCATAGTCGTTCGTCGCAAATAAATTTGACAGCTCTCAAAAATTACTGTCAAACATGTATATTCCCCCCTCTATTTGTAATACCACTGGCCAAAGCCAGAACAACAGGAATGCATTTTAGTAAGAAATACCATGACAACAAAAGAACGTTCACATTTAGGTTGTTTATAATAAAGGTGTATCACTGGTAATCACGACTCAAAGACAGATGTATAATTAATAATATTAATAATAATATATTTATTACAGGTATCGCCATTTTATAAAGAAAATACAAAACTAAATAAAAATAACATAAAAGGACAATTACAATTTTTTAATTTCAATTTAGTGTACTATTTATTATTATTACTATTATTATTACTTTCAGATATAGAGTGTTTCTATGGTTATCACTTTTTTTTTTAATTTCTACTTGAGCTTATTATTGATCCCATCGAAACTGGACAAAGCTCTACGCCCTTAGACACTTCAAACTTGTCAGCAGCACTCTCATCCCCGTGATTCAGTTCTTCGAACAGCGCACTTATCGCACTACTCGACTGTTTTTACTCTGCTGACATCGGAATTTAAAGGGTTAACATTTTTTCCGTTTCATGATGAAGCAACAAACATACAGATACCGTTTATGTTCTTATTTTATAGCGGAGTTAACCATAATATATTACACACGGGAAAAACAGTAAAACCTACTCTTTTTTATAGTTCCATTTTCCCCTCCAGGTTGAGCAGGTTTTATGTAAGTGTGTGTTTTTGCTAGGTTTTTTTTATTAAATAAGTTACAAGTAGTATTTTTTAATACTCGTAAAAAGTCAAGCAATTAAAATTCAAAAAACCTCATATAACTATTTTCCAATCCTCCTTGTCAATACACAAATACTTTTTGTTTAAGGATTGCTGTATTGTCAAGTAAACCTTGAAAATAGTTGAAGAGGGTTTTTTGAATTTTGACTGAAACACTTAATTCATTTGTTTAACTGAAAATTATTTTTTTGAACATACTATTCATTAATAACTATTAAAACAATAAATTTTAAACTTATGAGCAGAATGACCTCTGGTCGTTGCAATCCCACCAACATTTAAACAGCTTCTAATGTTTGTACACGCCGGGAGTTTTTCTTTTAAGTATACATATCCTGAAATACTGTATACTCTGTAAATCTTCAGATATTCGTTATTTTTTAAAGAGCTAAAATTGATGCTATATTCGAGTATTTTCCAGTCCCAGATTAAGCATGAAGTAAAATTTCGAGTGTAGAAAAGCCTGAAAATTTGGATTGGTCGCTCCGCGCAGCGGAGCGACCAATCCAAATTTTCAGGGTTTTCTAAACTTGAAATTTTACTTCATGCGCCACGAGTATAAATCACTGATTTTACTGAAGTTCAAAATATAATACTAAAGCAGTATGCTAAAATTGTATATTTAGAACTTTACAATAGTTGTAGTTTTACACGCGTGGCGCATTAGGTAAAATTTTGAGTTTAGAAAAACCTACAATTTTATTTCATGCTTAATCTGGAAGTGAAAATCACTTGTTTAAAGCTACAAACAAATTCTTAAAAAAATATCGAATGTATACATAAAAGAAAAATTCTCTGTATATAGATCCAAATCAAATTTAATTTTAATTATTAGTGTTTTATTGTATTTTTAAATAGAGGTTTCAACTTCTTGATTAGCCATAAGGTATCATTTCTAGTTTTCTAGCCTGAAAATATGGATTTGCCAGTGCGAGCGAAGCGAGTCGAGTCAGGCTTTTCTAAACTCTAAGTGGATCCTTAATTTCTTCATCATAAAAATTAAACTTTATAACAATACCTTTGATGTTCGTCTTTTTATTTTGCGTATTTTTGGTATTCGCTAATTTTATTTTTAATCTTATACATCTTATTTTGCTGATTGTGTAAGGTTAGTCATTAATTTATATTGTCTTTAGTAATTTAATTTTCTTATTGCATTCTTACATCGTTTGATTGTAAGTGATATTTTATGTGAGAACAATTGACTTTTCTTAAATTTATATTAGATCATTTTCTATCGTTTATAGCTGCAACATTAAATTTTACGAAACAAAAATTGTTTTTGCTATTTTATGTTTCTTTTTTTAAATTTCCATTAATTTATTTTATGCTTGCAAATTCACAACAAATAAGTTGACTGAAAAAAAAATGGAACGATCAATAGTTTATTTTAATACACTTGAAAACGCCAACTACAATCTTTGTCATCAGAAAGTGTTGAACATACAGCAATACTTAACCAATTATAAAATTATTTGCCAGGAATAGTTTATCTTAATACACTTGAAAACGCCAACTAAACTATAATCTTTGTCATTGGAAAGTGTTGAATATACAGCAATACTAATCCAATTAAAAACATGATTTACCAGGAACGTATTTAAAACTTTTATATTATTTCATTACAAAGTATTAAAAAATAAAAATTATTTTGTATTTTAAGAATCTCTCCTTAAAATCCTGTCTACTCCTATGGATAAAGTCATTAAGTCCTATTTATTTGTTAATGTACTTTATGCGGCTTACTCCTAAAACAGCGATATTGTGATTGACCGGTGAAATACCTATAAACCAGTTTTGAGTTTGTTATTGATAATGAGCACCTTGTATCTCGAAATGTACATCTAACGATACAAATAAAAAGTGAAGTAAGGATTAACAGACTTTTTTACTGTAATAATCACTTCACGTAAACTCAAAAACATACAGTCAGTTTTGATTGAGAAATTGACTAAATTAGTAAATGTACAATTCCTAAACCTCATATTTAAAAACTGACATTGTATATTTAAACCCTAAAATATTTTTATTATAGTTTCGTTAAGTTGATAAAAACTAAATAAATATAAAATATTAAACTATAAACCTCATATCTGCAAACAGAAAATATTACGTTCGCGTGTACAATCAAAGTTGACAATCGCACTACAACATGTAATTTATACATACTACGTTCAACATTTTAGAAACTTTTTAATTAATATGAGTTTCATGTTTGTAATCGTAAATCACATCAGTTGAGCTTTAGCTTGCTGGCGAAAAAAAGGTTAAATAACGCGCAATCAACGATTATAACACGAATTTATCGCGGAGAAATTAATCACGACTAAACTTTGTTAACCAAGACAAATTTGCAGTGCACGGTGTTATGTTAACCTTCTTGGCAATAAATTAAAGCAGAATGTAAAAAATTGAGTTGTTTTCATGAAATTGCCAAAATAATATGTCTACGATTTTCTTTGAACGTGTTGAAGAATAAATTATACTAGAATATACATAAATAAAACACTTTTCTATCAGAAAACGTAGTTTTAGCACGATGGTGCCAATTTTACTGGAGACGGATCGAATACACTGCTATTATTCTATAGTCGTAAGATCTTCATACTAAAACATGTAGTTTACACATGTCTACGGCATGAAAATAAACATACGCTGAAATCACCTAATAAATAATAATTACATAAGTTATTTGGCAATCGACAGGTTATAGATAATAAAACTAAATAGAAAAGTATATAAAGAGAATTTTCTTATAAGTATGGCTTAAAATTTATTCTAAATTACTCGAGATTTGGTTAAAATGTATTAAACATAAGAACTTTATTTC
Source organism: Philonthus cognatus (assembly GCA_932526585.2). Lineage (NCBI taxonomy): Eukaryota > Metazoa > Arthropoda > Insecta > Coleoptera > Staphylinidae > Philonthus > Philonthus cognatus. The sequence continues at coordinate 64,296,855 of OW052241.1, read as the reverse complement.
TATCTTCCCACTATGGTCAGTGTTTTATACGAGTGGCGCATGAAGTACAATTTCGAGTTTAGAAAAGCCTAAGTTTGTCCAAATCCAAACGCTCAGGCTTTTTTTTCTAAACTCGAAATTTTACTTCATGCTTCGTCTAGGAGTGAAAACACTTCCTTAAAGCTTCAAATTAAACACAGTTCAAAAACGACTGAAAAAAATTCAATCGTGTAATAAATACAAACAATGGTTAGATTTTGAGGTAATCTTGTTTGGGAAATTATTAGAAAATTATAAATTATTAAATCAACGTTAAAAGCTTCAATTTTGCTTAGAAAAAACACGCTATAAGATTCTAAAAGTGGGGTTAAAATATCTCAACAAATTTATCTGAAATTTTTCGTGTCATAGTTAAGATTAAGTGAAAATAGCGTTGGATTATAAGGTAATCTTATTTGAAAAAAATTAAAACAATCAGGAATTGGTGAATCAACTTTGAAAGTACTAATATTTATTTTAAAATAGACAAGCTTTAAGAACCTGAAGTTGGGGTTAAAATAACTCAACTGGTTTTTTCTTGAAAATCCAATCTAATCCAAATTTGTGATTTTAGTAAAAAAAAAATCATTAGATTACCTCAAAATCTAATAATTATTCTTGTTTGAAAACTCGTCAAAATGGTTTAACAATAGTTCGTGTAAGAGCTGAGAGACATTTTTCCTTACATGGGTACTTATTTATTATTTCACTAATAAGTTTTGTTTAAACTGTATTTACTATTATTTATTTTTTAACAAATGTTAAAGCATCTGTAGGTCTACAAGCGGAAGTGCAACAATAATTAATAACTGCAGAGGAAATCAACTAATTACATGTAGAATTACAGATTCTAGAATTATTCGTAGAATTGACTTCAGTAATAATATATGATATTTTGATGCAATGAACCGTAACATAATTTTCCAACAAACTGCAGAATTTATGAGTTGATAGAATATAGAATGAAAGATTGCATAACAAACTGCAAAATTAATGAACTGTAGAAAGCTATTAATTATTGTAGTAATTTCTTTTTTCATTGATTACTTTTATAATACTAAATGTACATTTCGAAACACTATGTGTTCATTTCAATACTATTCAAAATGAACACATAGTGTTTCGAAATGTACATTTAGTATAATAAAAGTATTCAGCGAAGAAAGGAATTACTCTAATAATTAATAGAAAACACTTCACTTAACTAAAAGAAGAATATTAATCTGTTTAACTGAAGACTAAACATCCTTCACATCCTCAGGAAATTAGTTTACCAAACCAAAACTAGTCTTTAATTTGTGAAACAGGACTAAATGTTTTCCCATGTAATACCTATACTTAGTAACAAAGATTTAGAAATTGGAAGGATGTAATTGAATACTTATTTGAAAAAAAGGATTCGTGATCTAGATTTGTTATATTTTTTTTAAAGGTTTCGTATTTGAATTTAAATGTTGGTAATTCGAATTCTCAAAAAGGATTCGAATCCTCACAAACGATTCAAATCATCGCTATTACTCAGATAATACGCTTTGAATCGTTTTAAGAAGATGTGTGATAATAAAAATAAATTATTAATAAGTTACCAAGTGTAGCAAGTAAATTAAAGCTACTAGATACGACGTATGGGGATTTTTTCTTTTAAATACATACCTCGATATATAAATTGTAAATTATATGGCATCTGTTGTTTTTGACAAGCGTTCAATTTGAAACTTCTAACGAGTGTTTCTACTCCTTGATTAAGCATAAAGTAAAATTTCGATTTTAGAAAAGCTCGAAACGCGACTAAAGCATATTTTCAGAATTTTATAAACTCAAAATTTTATATCATGCGCCACATTAATTTTGAAATATCGTATAACTCAAAATATACTGCTTAAAGTTTTACATAATGATTATTCTTGGAGTGAAAAAACTCGTTAGAAGCTTAAAATTGAACGGTTTTCAAAAACATCGAATGTTGAAAAATCAACAATTATAAATTGGGATATGTACAGGGTGTCTACGCTAAACCGTTCGTTAAAAGTTTATCGGGTTGCCGTTGCACTAAAAATTTTAAGAAAATCCTTGTAATATGGTTAAATTAGTTCTCCTCATGTGAAATATATTCAATTTTATATTACTTCCGGTTCCACCGGAAGTAGCACCAAATTTGTTATTTTAAATGGAACATATTAGTAATCTATTGGGATCCTCGATTAAATTGCAACATATTTTATTCGAACATATGTACACTTATCTTATCTTAGAGTTTTCAAGAACAAAATATATTTCTAAAATTCTGACCTCTAAATGGCATCTTGAAATCTGTCTGTAACTTTTCTTGAGAATAAGACACAAATATGATTTATATCTGAACATGTACCTAGACGATGCCTCTAAGAGTAAATTATTTGGAAACTGTTAATGTTGACAATAAGTGTTTTTAAAATGTCAATATCTAAGTGCCCTCTTCAATATTTAGTTATTCATTTTTTTTAAATGGAATGACCCAATTTTTATCATGTGGTACGATCGGGGAGAAAATTTCCTACAATGAAGTATTAAACAACTATACTCCTAAAGCAAGTAGTTTTCGAATTATTTCGAAAATTCGTTTTTCGTCGCATTTATGCAGGGTATAATACGCGCATAAGTCGCAATTGAATTTTAGTAGGCCAGTAGTATACTTTTGTTTTGTCGCGATTGTATTGCGAAATGTCAAATAATAAAAAGAATTAGTACAAAGTTTTACAGAAATCAACAAAATGAATAATTACACAAATCAACAAATTATCAATTTATTCTTTATACATGGCAACTGCCAATTGAACAAAATTTGATTGCAATCTTTTAAATCTTGTTTTATTTATCAGCGACAAACGTGGATAAGTTTCATTAAATATTCTGCATGTTCGAGTAACAATTCTATCGCAGTTGCCATGTATAATGAATACATTGATAATTTGTTGATGGGTGTATTTATTCATTTTGTTGATTTCTGTATAACTTTGTAATAATTGTTTTTATTATTTGACATTTCGCATTACATACGCGACAAAACAAAAGCATTACTACTTGCCTACTAAAATTCATTTACGACTTTTTTGTAGGAAATTTTCCTCCTAATCGTACAATTGAATTACGAGATATTGAAGAGGGCACTTCGATATTGACTTTTTAAAAACACTTATTGTCAAAATTGACGGTTTCCAATTAATACACTCATAGAGGCATCCTTTAAGTTCAAGTAGAGATATAAATCATATTTTTACTTTACTCTTAAGAGAAGTTACAGACAGATTTCAAGCTGCCTTTTAGAGGTCAAAATTTTAGAATTTTTTTTTTACTTGAAAACTATAAGAGATAAGTGCATATATGTTCGAATAAAATATGTTGCAAAGAATATAAAAAATACTAATATATAGGGTGTTCTATTTAAAATAACAAATTTGGGGCTACTTCCGGTGGAACCGAAAGTGATATAAAGTTGAAAATATTTCACATGAGGAGAAATGATTTAACCGTATTACAAGGATTTTTTTCAAATTTTTAGTGCAACGGCAACCCCATAAACTTTTAACGAACGGTTTAGCGTAGACACCCTGTATACTTAAATGAAAAATGTTTTGTATATAGAAAACATATACTGCTATAATTTATGTGGTTAATTGATTCAAAATTTAATATTAATTCGAAATAGAATAGTTCAGAATTAAAAATGATAAGATACAATCTTTAATAAAGCATTAATTATGCCTTACACCAAACAGTGGTAGCAAGGTTAATGATTTAGAGAAGTTAAAATAAAATAAAGCATTAAAATTTAAACGCACATTGTTACAATAAACAAATGGAATTTGTGGCTGGAAATTTAAATTTAAGTTCTACACACTAACAGAAAAAGTACTACATGTCACAAATTGTTTATTTCAGTTATGTGGAGTATTTTCATTTCATTTCATTTATTTACGGAATCTCCTTTTGTATTAGACATATTGATGATACTCTTACTTTACGCGAGTTAAAATTAAAATAATAAAAATTAATAAAGAGTGTATACATTATTTAGAGATAAAATCAATAAATGGGTAGAAAGACAAATACATAAAAAACTAATAAATTGTACAAATGACAGATTGAAATTAATGTCAGTAACTGATAAGCCAAAAATCACAGTTGAAACTAAATTTTATAATATAATGTCGAATAAAAGATATAAGACTATAAAGTTTCACAAACTAAGAAATTAAAATTAAGATAAAACATTATTAACAATAGCGGATAAATTGATACGTTTCAAATTAGTCTTAAATATTAATAATGAAGAATGATATAATGAAAAATAATTGTTATTGTTTAATTCGTTACAGTAACTCATCATTCTGCATATTGAATTAAATTTTGCGTAATTAACTGCAGTAAAGCGCAAATAAAATAATGATTTCGATCTGTTGGGACCATTAGAAGGCACATAAAAGTCAAATTATTCTAATAAGCTTTGGTAGTCTATCTCACCGTTTATAAGCTTAAATATAAAACACAAATCATTTATTATTCTTCTATTTTCCAACGAGCTGAGACACAACCTATTATGCATAGTACTATTGCTAAATTTGTATCTAGTGTTGCCTAGCATAGCAGAAACCAAGCGCGAAAAGCGACTCTGTACTTTCTCCAGCTCTGCTAAAAGTACCCTCGTATAAGGAGATCAAACAATAGATGCGTATTCCAAGTGAGGTCTGACCAAGGAAGTATATAATGTATACGTAAAACGGATACATTAAAATCTTTCAAAAAGCGTCCAATAAAACCAAGGACTCCCAACGCTTTGATAGATATGCGTTTAATGTGTTGGCTAAAGTTAAAATTATAACTAAATATGACACCCAGGTACTTGATGTTATCGACGCAAACCAATGTATGATTACATATCGCATAATTAAATTCCAGTCTGTTACGGCGATAAAATGAAATTGAGCTGCATTTTTGTAAGTTATAAAATAATTTGTTACTTTTACACCACGTGGACAAACTATTCAGATCCAACTGTAATTTATGTTGGTCATCCAGGCATTTAATAGATTTAAACAAATAGAAGATAATTACTATATTTAATATACTGGCCAATATCATTAATAAATAGAACGAATAATACTGGTCCGCAATGGGAGCCCTGCGAGACCAAAGAAGTAACACTAATTTCTGAAGATATTGTATTACCTACCTTGACTAGCTGTTTTCTATATGTTAAGTAGCTTACTAACTAGTGCCCCTAAAACCGAGAGAAGCTAATTTATGTAACAAAATTTGTGCTGAATGCTTAGCACTCGAAATGTACATCTAACGAATAAATATAAAAGGGAAGTAAGGAACAAAAAGTGTTTTCATTGTGAGTACTATATGTACATGATTAAATAGACACATCACAATATCTTTATTACATTCTTCAATTAGCTTTATTTAAAACTATGATTAGTCGATGCTATTTATTAAAAAAAAAGAATAATATTTAAAAGGATCTGTATTGATGATTCCAAAATTAGGATCTGGATCATATTTTATCGTTCTTTAATTCGAGAAATTGAGAGGATTCGGAATCCTCTTTTTGAATATTCTACTCAGCTCTGATTAGTTATATATTTCACTAAGTACAAAATAATAAATTAATTCTAGATATTCAAAATTGACATTGTTTAAACGTAAAATTTATCAAATGATATTGAGACGGAGCTTTTACTGATTTTATATAGTTTTTAATTTTACAAAATGTCAATTGTCATTTATTCATATTATTCTATTGCGGATATTTTCTAGATATTCAGAATAAGGAATAATTTAGACAAAACATATGACGTATCATTTGACATATGTTTTGTGTTATGACGTTTTAACTGATATTCACTGCAGTCGTAAATGTCAATTTATGTTATATTTATTATCTCTTTAATAGTTTCTTCAATTTGGTTCTTATTAATCACTTGATGAAACATGTTTACAATATTGATAATTAAATAAAAGTCACTTGGTTTGTTTCACTACTATTTTTTTATTCTCTCTGACTAGTTTCGACTTATCGTCATTACTCCTTGATAATGACGATAAGTCGAAACTAGTCGGAGAGAGTAAAAAATAGTAGTGAAATAAACCAAGTCACTTTTATTTAATTATCAATATTTAATAGTTTTAAATTAAAATGACCGCATTTTTATTGTGGACAATATTAACGCAATAACGGCCAAGCAATTATAAAGTTAACTCTAAAAGTTATTTTTTATTATTAGGTAAAATTCTTCATTTCTTTTCATGATTCCTATGAATGACTTATTATATTAAATCTGAGAAAAGAAAAATGTCTTTTAAATATACCGGGTGATCGATAAAAAAACGACCAACGCCATAACTCTTATATTTATTGGCCGATTTTATTGAACTAAAACCCTAAGTCAATGGGCGTTTAGATACTCAAAAATGACATGATTATTGATTTTTTTCAATTATAACTTCATTCCCAAATAATAGCCTACTTAAGATTTGTAAATGGCTGCCTATAATTTTTTAATTTTATTACATTAAACATTATTTTTCTTAATCCAATAACGCTTAATTTCTTGTTATTGTTCAATGTTTTGGTCGATTTTTTTTTAATCATTTATTTAAAATTGTATTTTATTTAAAATTATATTTAGTGTGCCTTGTACAAAAGTAACAAATGTAATTTATTATGAGGTTATGCTATTAATAACAACGAAACAACAAATAAGTACTTATGTTACAACTTAATGTAGAATAAAAGTAAAGGAAAAATGTTAATATTTTGTTATTTCAATATTTCGATTATGACTCATTTTTTTAAGTGTATTTGTAACTTAACACATTTCAGTGTTATATACGCCTGGCGCATGAAGTAAAATTTCGAGTTTAGAAAAGCCCCGTGAAAATTGTCTACGCGGGGCTTTTCTAAACTTGAAATTTTACTTTCTGCTTAGTCTGGGAGTAGAAGCACTTGTTCGATCTTTAAATTTAACTCTTTCATAAAATCGACGTATATAAATATATATAAACTCTATAATTTGCTTGTCTCTTAATGAGTTAATATTCTATTCCTAAGAAAAACAGTATTTATTAAATATTAAATTTGCATCTAATATAATAACACACTATGAATTAATCGACAAAAATTTAGAAATATCTAAAATCTCGACATGTTGAATATCTTGACTGTCCACTCCTAGACTAAGCATGAAGTAAAATTTGGAGTTTAGAAAAGCCCCGCGTAGAAAATTTTCACAGGGCTTTTCTAAACTGGAAATTTTACTTCATGCGCCACGCGTAAAAAAACACTGAACTTTTGTAAAGTTTGAAAAATACTAGCTTTTATTTTGTTTGGTTAGTTGACAAATTGTGTTGAATCTTCTTAGCTGATTATACATACTAATTCTATTTATAAATTTTCATCATTTAGAAAAGTCCAATTTTCTATTACGGCACACTACATTTATTGCCAAAAAATCATGTAAATAAGATACATTATTCCAGCATAAATATTAAATTAATAAAACATATCGAGCGTAATTGGATTCAGAAAAACAATGCAAAATATATTGTTTTGTTTGTTTGTTTGTTTTATCGGCTTTGATAACTATGACAGACCATTAGCCATCAATCTATATTTTATTGTTTTAACTAATTCTATATCGAAATTACATCTAGGACGCCACAACACATTCACACTACAACCATGGACCCGGATGGAGTTATTTATTATTCATAAATGATTCTACCGGACGGGACACAACCTCTGGATCTGTGGGCAGGGTCTCTACCCACTCGACCACTGAGACCCTTTGCACAATATAATAAAATAAGAAAAGTATATGGAGCCATTTGCAACAGTTGACTTTTATTTGGCAATGAAGTTAATTTAAAAAAATATATAGTTAGTGTCAATTTATGGTATTGAAACTGCGATTGACTTTGTTTTTTACTCAATTCAAATAACAAAGTTATGGCGTTGGGCGTTTTTTATCGAACACCCAGTATATAATATATACGCTGTAAATGTTCAGGCATTCGCCCATTCTATAAAAGCGGTTAATTTGAAGTTTTCCGCGGGTATTTCCACTCCCAGATTAAACATGCAGTAAAATTTCAGGCTTTTCTAAACTCGAAATTTTACTTCATGCGCGACGCGACTAAAACCCTGTAATATTGTAAAGTTAGAAATACAATTATGAATACGTTTTTTAAATAAGTAATCGTCAAAATGTTAAAATAACAAAATATTTACGTTATTCTTCACACATTTTCAAGTCAGGTCAAATAATATTATGTATCAAAATAACTTATGCAGAAATTTAATTAAGAACAAATTAATAGTGTTGCGTCCTTGCATCAATGGTGCTTAATGGGTTAATAATGTATATATTTTTTATGATTTGAATAAATAGCTTGTCGCCTTAATATTTAAACTATATATTTAAATCTTTGGCGACACTTCTGGAATCTCAAGCAGCACACTGTTTGGCAGACATTGATTTATAGTCTTACTAACGGTTGATTGTAATATCGACATCAACAATAAAATTGCATAACTTTAATTAATTTATGTTTTTCGTGCTTTTATGTTTTATCAAACAGTGGACTAAAGATTGTTAGCTCTTTATTAACTTGTCTGTCAGCATCATGGATTTCGAGTGTAAAGCGGAGCAAGTGCATTTGTAATCGGATGCGGGGATGAAACGTCCGATAAGTGCATAACGTTAAAACGGGTTTATGGATTCAATTTAACATCTCTCTTTATTTATGTGGCCTCAATTTCTACTAAATACGAAAAAAAAAAATTAATACAATAGTCTCACAAACTCGCAGTCAAAGTTTTTTCTGATTTACATCAGAATCATATTTTTAATAATATGTTTACAAAAAATGCAAACTTTGAATGAAGAATTAAAACTATTCAATAAACTCTATAAAATATCAATCGAACAGTTTAGATAAGATTTAGGGACACTTAATATTCGTATAATCTAAACATCCGGTTTAATATATTTCACATAGTGAAACTTGTCATATTAAAAAGGATAAAATTAAAACATTTGCAGGTATATTTATTATTTAACGTTGGGACTTAGCATCATTGCGTTTACTTCGTTACACAAGGTACCGTTGTTTTTTTGTGTTTCAGGGATAGTGGGTACAGAATAAACCATTATATTAGAAAAGAATTGTCTAATCGCAAATCATTCATTCCTGGACAGAAAAATGTGAAATATGACCCATTATGTAATCCTAAAAATATGTGTCTACCTCCGTTACATATGAAACTAGGATTATTGAAGAATTTCGTCAAAGCCATGGACAATAATATTGGTTTTATGTACTTAACACAGAAGTTTCCTAAAATTAGTAATGCAAAAATTAAAGAGAATATTTGTGCGTTTACAAATACGATCACTAATGCACGATATAAAGTTGTAGGAATTATTATAATCCACTGAAGAGAGCAGCTTGGCAAGCATTAAAAAATATTACCCGCAGTTTTTTTGGGAAATTGAAAGGCGGAAAATTAGCTTGCTATCTTATAATCTTATAATATCTTGTAAAAATTTGAACTGTAAAATGTCCTCAAAAGTAAATTTCCTGCACTGGCACTTAGATTTCTTCTCAGAAAATCTTGACGCAGTGAGTGATGAGCACGGAGAACACTTTCATCGGGAGATATCAGCTATGGTAAAGAGGTGTCAAGGGAAATGGAATCCTAATATGCAGGCCGATTATTGTTGAACCATCAAGAGGGATGCTCCACACTCGAAATATAGTAGAAAATAGGAATTTCTTACTTTCTAGGCAAATCAAAATGTTTGAATATTGTGTACTTAAGAATTAGAAAGTAATAAAATGTTTACAATTATAAGCGCCTTCCTCTTGGAAACATTGCGTGATGGGGAAAACCGATTTCATATTTAAATTCAGAAGAAAAAATATTATTAGAATCACATATTTTTCTATCTGCTCCTACGTTATATTATTTAAATTTATTTAAATTTATGTCCAGTTTCATCAATTTCAGTAAAGTCTTATTGAAAGATTACATTTATTGGTCGATTGAAAAAGACATTTTCCAGGTCATCAACGCAAACAAAATAATTTACTAGATTTTTTGGCATATATATAGCTATTAATAGATTTTATTCATTGAATTAACTATTGAACGATTTACCTAACGTTGGTGAAACCCGGCATTAGTTTCTCAATTATATTTCATCACGAATCCACCCACTGCAAAAAACAAACAAATAACGATATATCAACATTGTAGCAACATTAAACGTTGTTTTAATGCTGATGAAACATTACTTAATTGTGTTTGCTCAGTTGGCAGTTATTTTAAAATCCTTGAAGTTATTTAACAATTCAATAATTTAAATATCTGTATACAACACGCTTTAATAACTTAATTTTAGCAATTATATTAGTGCATTCATATATATTTTTTAATTCCTGAAATGTATTTGCCACTGTGCAAAATTTAAGTAACGCTCTATGCTGTTGTAATGTTGATCAAACAATATTTAAATCCTTTTTTTTTTAGTGAGTATAACTTTGATTAATACCTTGAACAGTTCTACAAAAAATAAAATCTTTAAAATGTAAGTAAACCATGACAATTATAATAATTGATAAATATTATAGCAATTACATTAATTCAGAAATAATTCTGTTTAAAAACTCACATTAAACTTTTGAAACACATTCATTTTATTTTCAGTGAATAATTAATGCATTTCTGCTGGGAGTATAAATTTGGAGTAATGTGTGTTAAAAATTTTGTACAGGCAAACTGGTTTATAATTTGATTGATCACGGGCTTTGTTGTGCAGAAAAGTTTTAAAACAACTTCCTAAAATAGCGCTTTAACAAGTTTCATAACGTAAAATTTATTATTACATAACGTTACCTGAGTATACTCCGTCTACTTACACGAGGGTTATAAGATTTCATAATTATAGCAAGATTATTTTTATATCATTTTTTACAAATGGATTATTTATGTCTAGAAATACGTGGTTTTAAAGTTTAATTTCATTTTAATTAATATTTAGAAAAATGGGATTGTAAGGGAAAGGGCTGCCATTTTCTAGATATTCTATGTATACCTTTTATGGATAGAAAGTAATGTAATTAAAACATTAGGGCTTGTTGTTCAATAGTAGTTTAAGCAGGGTTCTGCTTAAATTCCATTTTAATTACACTCAGTCGATTTTAACTACACTACATTTTTGTGGCGTTAAAACGTGCAGTTCAATAGAAGCGCAGTTCAATAGAAGCACGTTTTTTTGTTTCTTTAAGTAATAGTAACGTATTTGTAAATAATGCACTTAGCTCGTTTTAAAGCATTGTTACTGAATTTCGAAAAATGATCTAAAGTCTGTCCAAAAATTATGCGCGTGCTGTTATTCAGTGTTTTACCGGGAAAGTAATGGTGATTGTATTTTTTGATTTCAAGGTTATGTACTCTTAGATTTTAAAGAATTTAGTAATAACATTAGCGCTGAACGATATTCAGATATCTTAAAACGCTTACTTGTCAGCATCAAGAATAAACACCCCGGAATGCTCACAAGTTGTGTCATAATATTACTTGATTTCATGTAGCCCACACAGTTTAAAATCTGCTTGGGCATATAAAATGAAAAATCTTAGTATAACTAAGTTACAGTTTCCAGAATTAAAGATTGCTGTTAAGGAAAAGTTCCACAAACAGCTGAAACAATGTTTGTTATCAGGGTTTTTTGATTCAAAAAATTGATTGATAAGGCTAATAAATATTAAAAGTTCATCTTTACTTTTATATAAATAAAACAATTTAACACTTTCAAATATACAGGGAATTTTTCTCTTAAGTATACATATACATACTCTTTGTTTAAATGATATCAATTTGAAGCTTCAAAACAGTGTTTTCCACTTCCAGATTAAGCATGAAATAAAATTTTGAGTTAAGAAAAGCCTGAAAACTTGGTTTGGTCGCGAAGCGAAGCGAAGCAAAGCGAAGCGAAGCGACCAAATCAAATTTTCAGGCTTATCTAAACTCGAAATTTTACTTCATACGCCACGCGTATTAAACACAGAAAATAGTGAAATATTTAATACAAGCGAACTTCACTTGGAATCAGTGTTTAATACGCGTGGCGCATGAAATTAAATTTTATTTCATGCTTAACCTGGAAGTGGAGAAAACACTCGTTTGAAGTTTAAAATTGATCTCATTTAAAAATACAATGAATATCTGAAAATGTACGACACCTAATTGGGATGTGTATACTTAAATGAAAAACTCCTTGTATATTGTATAACGCGGTTTACAATATATATTTGAAAGTGTTTTAATCGTTTTATTCATATAAAAGTATTTTGATTGGTTAAATATTCGGATTCATTCTTTAACGTTAATGTAGATTAATTTGTTAAATATCAAATTTTTTACAGCATCTAAATGTGTTTCTGTTGAACATTCTAATATAATATAAAACTTGTCAATGTCCAGTTTCAATAGTTTTGAATGTAAAAATAAAAACCGAAGTTTTAAAATTGCAGGAATTTGACAATATCTGAAAAACAATAGAAGATATTTCTCCTGTGTGTTATTTCATATAATCGAACGTGCTTTTTGGCTCAAACAACACAACAGGAATTAGTTCGTTAATAAATCCTAACTGGGGAGTCTAATATTTTTAAGCGCGCCGTTCACACTTGATTATACTCAAATGTGTGAAAGCAGAGCATTATTGATTATTTCATCCCAGGCTCAGGATTTTAATAAAGCCCATATTTGGTGTTCCAAAATATTTGTTTAAGCTGTTCGCATAAAAAAAGTGATTATAATACGCAATTACTCAAGAGAGAATAATGAAGTAGACCGTTCATATAATCGTTTTAATTTGCGTCCACTCTAGACGCAAATTAAAACGACTATGTGAGGATGTTTTTTTTTACATTGTTCGTGTTTATAATATTTAATTAGTCTCTGAAAAACTATTTTTCAGAAGGATGTTTTTGTTATATATATATATATATATATATATATATATATATATATATATATATATATATATATATATATATATATATATATATTTATATATATATATATATATAGAAGCAATTCTGAATATTTTGTGTCCACTTTTAATGGGTGTTTAAAACGCTGGCGTAGATAGCTATTTGCGATGGAGCGGGCAGGGGATTTGACTTAGTATCAATACTTTGTTTACAGTTTTGTTTTAAATGTATTATTTGTTTAAAATAATGATATGTATATAAATTTAACCTAATCTGATCTGAAGTCCATGAAAATATTATTATATTTTAACATCCTGCATATCAATTTGACTTCTTTAACTCTTCTTCAGGCAACAACAAAAGGAGAATGAGCTGCTTTTAAACTTTAGAATAAATCAGTGCTTTATATGCGTGGCGCATGAAGTAAAATTTCGAGATTAGAAAAGCCTAAAAATTTGGTTTGGTCGCGTCATAGAATTTTCTTTTCAATTTTTTAATTTTTGGTTTTTAAATGAAATTGAATTGCAGTTAATCCCGTGAAAGAATATAGTTTTGGATAGTACACGGTCAATACCCATTTGCGAATAGATCAATAAAGAAGTCGGTACTCACCATATAACAATGCAGTGCAATTTGTCCCAAGGTACAAACAGGTCTTGTACATTGGGACAGCGATAGAATTATATTGTGAAAATCAATATGCGCATTGAATTCATTTTAATTATAAAACAATAGTGTACAAAAATGTTTATAATGAAATCTATACATTATTTAAGGTTAATATTCTCAGGAAACTTGATGTTAAAGGAATGCTGTCTTCGACGGATGGTTGGCTCAGGCAATATCTTCACTATGCAGGACTTACTAACGATAGCGACATCTTCAACGTCAGATAAAACAAAGTGAACTCTCCGCATTCGCAGAAATTTTACAGTAGCCTCCAATTCTGTAACATCTTCGACTATACCGGCATAATGGACACTGTTCGACGAAGGTTTCCCAGAGACATCGAACTTGACTAACACATAACTATCCTTGGAATAGTTGAGTGGAGCTGCGTCGTAGTATTCCGAATCGTTTTCTTCATTATCAGAGATGTCAGCTAAACGACTTTAATCGGAGCTGTTGAAGTTCGGGTTCGTCTTCATCTTCAGATGATGATCGAACTAAAACTCTCCTAACAGTCTGTTTTGGCGGAGCATAAGGCTTGTTATTTTTCATTTTCTGTAGCTTGAGTTTTTCAAATTCTGGTGAGTCGGTCGCAATCATGCATTTTCGGCTTCGCACAACACGCTTGCGGGGTGGTGCTTTTGGAAATGGACGAAGTTCCTCAGGAGTCTTCGCTGTGATAGGTGCACTGCTTGTTGATGGCGTTTCTACGTTTGGCTTCTTCTCTTGAATTATGCTTTCCTCATGAGGTTTCAAACACATCTTTATTGAATCCCGCTGAGATGTTGTTCGGTGTAAGCAAATGAAATTGTTTGTCCTATCAATGTCCTTACATCCTAAATTGAAGTGGGCTTACCAGGATGGTTGAGCATCCAGGCTTTGCTGGCCTTATTGTAGTAGCTTTTGAACGGTCCTAAGGCTGATCTATCAAGCGGCTGCAGCTTGTGACTGGTGTGTGGGGGAAGAGTCAAGAATATTATTCCATTTTATCTTGCTACATTAATGGCAGGTATTGAAAGGTGGCTCTCATGATTATCCATTATAAGCAACACTTTGTTGTCCACAGAAGGTTTTACAATGGAAATAAAATACAGAAGATATTGCACGAACAACTCCGCATTAGACTATCCACTTAAAGTCGCCATCCTAATGGTTCCAGGTGGCGCATCATTGATCATGGGGTCCTTGAAGTGGACGCACGGAAAAAGTATCCCTGGTGGGATGAATTTTTCTGCAGCAGTAAAGCAGGCTATCATGGTTACGTTCAGTCCTCTTTCACCAGAAGTGGACGCTTCTATTTGCTTCACCTTAATGTTGCACAGCACACGAACGGGCTTGTGAACAGTGGAACAACTGGTCTCATCAAGATTCTACACATTCTGAGGTGTAAGTTTAAATCTTGAATAGATATCCCTCAGTTTATCGGAAAAAAAAAACTGTCACGTTTGCCTTGTTGAAATAGGCCATTCTTCCTAAGCTGGGGGCTTCAGGTTTTCGGAGAGATATTCTTCTTTCGTGGGCTTTTCTGGAGTCCTTTTACCATTGTCGACCAGCAGCTTCATTAACATTCCACGAATCGGGCATCTTAATGTTGTTACCTTTCGCATATTGGAAAGCTAACTTTTTTATTTCTTTGACGGTAACACTATAGTTCCATTGTGCTGCTTTTATAATATATGAGACTAGTTTCTCTTCTTGCTTAGTGGTGAATACTTTATGTGTAGCATTGTTTGCAGTATACTTGAAGTTAGCTTCTCCAGATAATTTTTGGATGTGTCTAGCAAGCGTACTTTTTGAAACTCCGTGGGCGCTGGCAACTTGTCGTAACGTTCCTTTGTTTAGAAGAAGTTCGTTAGTAGTGGCCTCCACCGCTTCTGCATCTGGTTTTAATCGTTTCTTTCCTGTAGCACTTCTCCCCATCTGCGATTATGTCTCCAGATAATTTTTGGATGTGTCTAGCAAGCGTACTTTTTGAAACTCCGTGGGCGCTGGCAACTTGTAACGTTCCTTTGTTTAGAAGAAGTTCGTTAGTAGTGGCCTCCACCGCTTCTGCATCTGGTTTTAATCGTTTCTTTCCTGTAGCACTTCTCCCCATTTGCGATTATGTCTCCAGATAATTTTTGGATGTGTCTAGCAAGCGTACTTTTTGAAACTCCGTGGGCGCTGGCAACTTGTAACGTTCCTTTGTTTAGAAGAAGTTCGTTAGTAGTGGCCTCCAACGCTTCTGCATCTGGTTTTAATCGTTTCTTTCCTGTAGCACTTCTCCCCCTCTGCGATTATGTCATTACCAGTGAGACTAATTGCTGGAAAACAGTGTCCCAAAGTACAAACATGCATATATTTTATGAAATATAACCTCGAAATGACAACTGCAGAGATTTTCATAAAAATGCTTCATATTGTGTACAGCAATCATATAGCAATGAAGCGGTGTGAACATATTTGAGTAATAGTACTTACTGTGGTATTCTGCACTTCTTCAAAACGTTCGTAAATTTTACTTCACAATATTGAAAACATACTGCCACCATTTGTCATCATAAATGAATTCTTACAAGCAACCGGATGTGTTCGTTTACTCACGAACACTGCTGCGATCGTATAATGTAGTTTCTAGATTTGCAAGTACAGTACAAAAATCGTAATAGCGTTTGTCCCAAGGTAAAACCTTTCCAAGGTACACGCCCTTCCCTTAATATAAACCTGCGGTTTTAGATTTTATTAATTTAGTATTACTTATTTTAAATACACAGTTATTATAATATATATTTTGGTTTTATGTAAATATTATAGTATTTTGATTATTACTTATTTTATAAATATTAATTAATAATCATTCCCTGTAATTTTTTTCAATTTATTTCAATTTCCTGTTTGTCTGTTTAGTTTGGTGAGAGAATAATTTGACCTGATGTTGCATTTTGCAAATAAATTATGCATAGAACAGTAGATCTGTCATGTAACTCAAATATTCATTGTATAATTAAATATCTGTCGGGGTATTAGCTCTAGAAGTAGTGGTTTCAATAAATATTTGAAGAAGTCTCAGCGAGACCAAATTATTGCAAAAAGTCGATATTCATTTTAATGCGTCTTTATATTTTGTAAATGTTCTGCAAACTATTGGCGTATTTAATTTTTCTTTATGTTAAACAAAACAAACACAAAAATAGTATAAAGATGATTTGATTGACTAGATGGATATTTTTATTTAAAATATAATTATAAATGTTAACTACTTGTCGAAAATCTACATTCACTTATTATTTAAAGTAAATACAAACATATAATCAAGTTTCAGAAGCATAATATTGTACCCGAGTGTTACAATATGAAACCGTTCATTTTATTTCAACTGTTGAACTTGTTTCCAACTTCATATATCGGAAGTTGCCTTCATTAAATCACCAAACTTTTGTTTTCCTGTCCGTATTTCTTTTTCTATTAAATATTTTCTAATGTTTGTCTTCATAAAATTATGTCCCTAGTCAGGCTTCATTTGATTCATGGAAGCCACAGATAGTTAAATTTCATTAAATTATGGAAAGCAATTTAATAGTTTAGTTTAAAGTTCAGTTTAAAGTTCAGTTAGCAACACAGCATTTTTACATTTAGTATCCATCTTTACCGATAGTTCCTTAAATGCAATTCCATACCACACACGATTAGAAAATGTATTTTTAGAAGTTAAATGAAAGACATTAGTTTTGTGTATAAATAAAATACCGTGTGTTGATTCGATCAGGTATACATAGGGACTTAACATGTAAAACCACGTGTATGCATTTTCCTGCTTCCCGAGTCATTTTAGAGGAAAAATACAAGAGTAAACAAAAATTTAGAAGAAAAACCGTATGTTATGGGTCGCTATTTGGTGAAAATCCGACGTCGTTTACTGTTTTTTATCCAGTTTTAAAAATCACGAATATGTCACATAAATTGCCTCGTGAACACCCGTCTTCATTTATTATTTCTGAAATGGATGCGCTAGAATCACGGAAGGGGCATAAAATGAAAGCTACGGATGCGGTGTTGATGATTTTGGGCATGAAAGTCACGTATTAGACCTGTAAAAAGCCGTAATCGCGTGCTGTAAAAATCCATATTATTATCTTACACCCCGCTTGGGGCTAATTTATTAAAACTTCGTATATTTCAAAAATTGGTTAAAAATAGTAAATGACGCCGAATTTTAACCAAATAGCGACCAAAATGAGTGTTTTTTTTTTCTTTTCTTATTTTTTCTTTACTGTTGTTTCCAGTTAAATGATGGAAGCAGGAAAATGCAAAAATGAGATTTTACATGTTAAACCGCTATGCATACCCGTTCGAATCAACACCCTGTATAAGTAATATATCAATTAGAAATCACCATTGTAACCTAAATTAAATATGTTTTACCACGGGGAAAATAATAAATAAACTTAATCAGGATATATCTAGAAGGCATTTTAATTCTAAAAATCAAATCAAGGTTTTGTTATTTGTTAGCAATTATTTCCTTATAGCCCTGTATTGTGGAAAGCTTCCCTAAAAAATGATTTTGTGTGGGTTTCCGCATAATATATGGCTACGCAATTCAATTTGGGGGAGTAGCAACACGTGATATTGCGGAGCACGTTGCTTTATTGGGAAAATAATCTAGGTATATGAAACCTTCTTTGTCAACAGCATATTAAATCACACAAGATTCATATTCAATAAACACGGAAATGTACTCAGGCAGGCCAAGTGTCAATGAAAATATAATTAATTAAATAAAATACGGATTTGCATTATTAATATGTGGAGATATCAAATATCGCTATGGTTATTTCTGCATATTTTCTCATGCGCAAAAATTGCTTAGAAATGACAAAAATTCATTGAAATGTAATGAAATTACAATGTTGACGAGATCTTGTAATTTAATTAAAATCTCAAAACTTTTAAACCCAATACGTCAAAATCGGAGTTGTTAGATTTTATTTTTTTAAATTTTTAAATCACAACAATCATGTTTATTTCGAAAACGTGATTATTTCATTGAAATAGAGATTAGAACATTAAGAATTAAAAACGTGTTTAAAACACGTTTTAAATGACAATTATGTACAAATAGTTGTGAAATATTTAATAATTAACAGGGTTGTTATGTTAAAAACACTTTGTTTTAAAACAGTGTTTTAAACATGTTTAAAATCAGCCGTCGTGTTTTAAACGGTTTTATTTTAAACATGTTTCAAATCTTAAATTTGTTTAAAAGATGTTTTAAACGTTAAATATGTATAAAACGTTTTTTTATTATTTTAAATTTGCAAAATTATATTTTACACTACTTCATTAAGATTTACTCTTTACGCTTTTAAATTTTAGCTAAATTGTTGAAGATATTTTAAATTACATTAATAAACATAACATTTTATTATAATAAAATATCACAACTGTGTTCATAAATGTCATTTTTAAATAGAGGGAATTTTTCTATCTGGTATACATAAATTTTACGCCATTCGTTGTTTTTTTTTTTTTGAAGATTTGAATTTGAATCTTTAAACAATGGTTTTCCACTCCCAGACTAGACATTGGAGTAAAATTTCGAGTTTAGAAAAGCTTGAAAATTTGGATTGACTGCGTAGCGAAGCGGAACGGCCAATCCAAATTAGGCTTTTCTAAACTCGAAATTTTACTTCATGCGCCACACATATAAAACACTGGAATATCGTAAAGTGTAAAATATACGGCTTTAGCAGTCTAATATGTAGATGTGAATAAATCGTGAGTCAAATTCAGCGCTGAACAAATTGTTTTCAAAAAATTGGTTATAGGCAACCCAATAACTCTTACGTATGTAAGGTTGTCTATTATCGTTGTTGTGTGTGTTTTGAACTTCACTGTAAATCAGTGTTTTTAAGCGTGGCCCATGATGTAAAATTTTGAGTTTAGAAAAGCCTGATTTGGATTTGCCGCTCCGCTTCGCTACGCGGCCAATCCAAATTCTTAGACTTTATGAAACTCAAAAATTTACTTCATGCTTAGTCTGGGAGTGGAAAACACTCGATAAAAGCCTCAAAATAACCGATTTGATACAATGAATTCCCGCAAATTAAAAAAAAACGCTGTAATTATCGAGATAGGTTTACTCAAAAGTAAAATGCCCTGTATGTTCTGTTTTAAACACGTCTTAAACGTGTTTTAAACGTGTTTTACACGTGTTTTAAACGTGTTTTAAACATGTTTTAAACATTTTTTAAACATGTTTTTGATTGTTAGTGTCTTAAACGCTGTTTAAATGAATAGAAAACACGTGTTGTAAAAAAACTGTTTGTTTTAATTAAAACGAAGATGTTTTTTTTTAACAACCCTGCTAATTATATAATCGAATTTTAGACACATGTTAAAATAGGTAAATACAAAACGTTTTTAAAGTAAAAAATTAGCCAATTATTTTCAGAGTATTTACAATATTCCTACGAATAAAATATTCATGTAACAATCCGACATACACAAATTTAAATTTACGGGTGAACCTTTTCATTTTGTTTCTAATTCTCAAAAAAATGTCAGGTATGTATCGTAGATAGTTGAGGTACTTCACTTTATAAAAATTCATGATCACTTAAATCAATAAATTGCAAAATAATCTTCACTTTAAACTATTTACACATTCTATGTCACTGTTTAAATCAGTTCTTCGCCGTTTATATATATATATATATATATATATATATATATATATAATTTGTAATTTCTATTTAATTTGTACTTATTTAAGATGTTGGTTAAATTCGCCATCTAATGAACATTTGCTTAAGTTCGTATATTACAAAAAAAAGCATCGTCAATAGCTATCAAGCTAATCGTTTGTATACAGCAATTGTTCGTCCACAACAGGGCTTTATTTTGTAGAATACAAATACCAAAAATACGAGGGCAATCTATAAAGTGACAGACGTTTTGAAATAAAAAATATACAAAGTAAAAAAACTAATTTTTATTATATACATTTTGAAGGTAAACTCTTAGGCTATTTTTCGACGTAATCGCCATATAAATTAAGGCATTTATCATATTGTTATACAAGATTTTCAATGCCCTCTTTGTAGAAATCTGCCGCCTGCGAGTTAAACCACTGGTTTACACCAGCATGGAGTTGAGCGTCAGTGTCAAAGCGTTGCGTACTGATCCACGTCTTCATCTTTGGGAACAGATGGTAATCGCTCGGGGCCAAATCCGGGCTGTATGGCGGATGAAAATTTCCTATCCAAAATCATGCAAGAGCTTTTGAGTACGATTGGCTTTTGAGTACGATTGGCTGTGTGCGTTGTCATGGAGAAACAAAATTTTCTCGTTAAGTTTTCCCCGACGCTTGTTTTCTATCGCGGGTCTTAATTTTCGGAGTGTTTCGCAATACCTCTCTGAATTTATTGTTTGACCACGTTCAAGAAAATCAACCAAAATCACTCCCTGAGTATCCCAAAACACAGTAGCCATGATTTTTCTTGCTGATAGCATCTGCAGACACTTCCTCGGTTATTGGGGCGAATGCGTGTGACCCCGTTGCATCGACTGCCGTTTTGTTTCGCGGGTAACGTACTGTACCCAAGTCTCGTCACCAGTTACGATACGATCGAAAACATGGTTTCCAATTTTGTCGTACTCTTCCAGAAATGTCAGTGCTGCAGCAAGTCTTTTGGTTTTGTGGTCTTCCGTTAGGATTTTCGGAATCCACGTGGCACAAAATTTGTAGTATCCAAGTTTACCAACTACGATTTCATGAACTAAACTCCGTGAAATTTGGGGAAAATGTTCCGAGAGTTATTTGATTTAAAAAGAATATTCCGTTAATAAATGATATGAAATAAAATGATATGAAATTAAATTAAATTTGCTTTAATATTTTGTGATTTATTGTACTCAATTTAAACTATCTTCTCGTTTTTTTTTTGGCTTTCACCTAAGACGCAGGGAAAATGGAAAAAACTCTGTTCATGAAAACACCAGTCACTGTAGTTGGTTTTAACTGAATTTAATAAACGTTGTCTTATTTAATTAATAATTAAATGCTGTTTAAAACTGCTGGTATATATATATATATATATATATATATATATATATATAAACGAATGAAAAGAACGCCCAATTTAGTTTTGCGCGAAAAAAGTTAAATTCCATTTCATCAACGTCTCGTGTGATTTATTAACGTGGAGGTGTATTATATACAGAATAAGATAAACGAGTGCCATAACTAATCCAGTTTATTTAGATGTAACCCAGGGACGCTTTGTTATGACTTAAACGTACGAGCTTTAATCTCAACTCCAGGATGCAACTTGCATAAATGCTGACTTATCTTATCGTTTATATTACCGCAGTTGGGAAATATACATATAAACATATAGAATATTTGGTTTAGGAGTAGTATGAATTATAATCCCTTTACCGCAAAATATGAAGAGGTAAAGAGAAGTTGCAGGTAATGCATTTGAAATAATTCATGGAAAAAACTCTAATGAGTAGTAGAGCGTTTGTGTGAATTGCATACATGTTTGTCAAATAAAATGCAGGGTCCGCCAGTACAGCGAGAAAATTTAAAGCATCCAATTTTTGAACAGAACATTTATTATCAGAATTATTTTTTACAGATTTGAATTGATTTGTAAAATGGCGTACTTTACTCAACTGAAATCTGTAACAAATAATTCTGAAAATAAATGTTTTGTGCAAAAATTGCGTATAAATTAAAACAAAATTTAAAAATACCGCCGCTCAAGTAAGAGCCATTTCTGTGTAAACATTTTTTTAATCTTAACCGAACATTTTAAAAGACTCGACAAAGCAGGTCAATATGAATTTGCAATTTTTTGTCTGATATTCATTTTTAATTCCAGTATGGTTTGTGTTCTATAAATTTAAAATATTGTGAAATGTATAAATATTTTAACTTCACTTGAAATCAGTATTTTATACGCGTAGCGCATGAAGTAAAATTTCGAGTTTAGAAAAGCCCAGAAAATTTGTCTCGGGTCGCTGCGCGACTCTCGACAAATTTTCACGGGGCTTTTCTAAACTCGAAATTTTACTTCATACTTAGCCTGGGAGTGGAAAACACTCATTTAAAGCTTGACATTGAACTCTTTTAATAAACTACGAAAATCTGGAAACTTAATTTTTCACGAAGCTCTTCTAAACTTAAAATTTTACTTCATGCTTAATCTGGGACTAGAAAAAACCCGTCTAAAGATTCAACTTGAAATCTTTTAAGAAGCAAGGAATATTTGAAAATATGCGCATGCATATGTATACTTAAAAGATAAATTCACCGTATTTCATATCGAGTATTTGTTTTAATTAGGAATCATTGTTAATAAATTGGATTGGGATATATGGTACTTGTTACACAAGCCATGGCTTGCTGTTTAATTAGTAAGAGGCTTGGTTAGAAACTATGCTACACATATAACTTAATTAGCTTATGTGAGGTAGTAATTTCCGTTGCATAATTAGCTAATTCCTTAAGTAATCATACCTTGAAGTTACCTTCTTGATAAATATTAGTATCGGCTAGGTGACTAATTACCCGCTGTTTATAAGTATATATTTAAATATGTAATTTCTATACCTAACCTCAATTATTAATAATAAATATGATAATTTTTGTTAGTTAACTATTGATAATAGACACTCTGTGTCTTCTGAGTGAAGAAAGGAATTTAACCGCTATTTATTACTATTATACTAATCTCCACATAACTCACAAATACATATATACTAAATAACCATTTAAAATCCTCCAGTTTGTTTATCCTTAATTAAAAAAAAAATATTGTTAAGTTTTTCTGTATTTTTTATTGTAAGAAGTCTTGATTTGTTTTTCTTTTAGGCATTTATTCTGTTTAACAAAGGTTACACAAAATACCAAATCACACAGTTTCAATACAAAGATAAAACAGTTTTCATTAGTTGTCATATTCGTATTCAGAATTATTTATTGTAATAAGTTTTTATTTTTGTGTCTCATTGTTTGAACTCCCTAATTAAGTATTAAATAAATATACAGGAAGTTTTTCTTTTAAGTATACACATCCCAATTCTGTGCTATAAATGTTCAGACATTCGTTGTTCTTTTTAAAGAGTTCAATTTCAAGCTTTGAACGAGTGTGTTCCACTCCCAGGTTAAGCAGGAAATAAAATTTCGCGACCAAACCAAATTTTCAGGCTTTTCTAAACTCGAAATTTTACTTCATGTGCCACGCGTATAAAATACTGATTTTAAGTGAAGTTCGCTCGTTCACAATATTTCAGTGTTTTCAATGTTTAATATGCGAGGCGCATGAAGTAAAATTTCGAGTTTAGAAAAGCCTGAAAATTTGGTTTGGTCGCCCCGCGCTTCGCGCTACGCGACCAAACCAAATTTTCAGGCTTTTCTAAACTCGAAATTTTACTTCATGCTTAACCTGGGAGCGGAAAACACTCGTTTGAACTTCAAATTGAACTGTTTTAAAAAAGTGTACGAATATGTTTAGTTAAATAAAATCCCGTGTGTATACTTGACAGAAAAATTCCCTATACATATCAAGTTAAGAATCGCCTATAAATTTGTTATTTAATATACTCTCGCGATATTTATAGGAAATTTACTGTAGAAATTAAGCAAAGCTAGTTCCTAAAACAAATACTTAATTTACACAATTTATTCTAAATACTTTCGTTTAAAATATAAAATCCATTTAATTAATTATACATTTATATATTAAACCCAACACCAGTCTAATAGGAATAATTTTTCACGCAGCCGTCAATATTTTTGTAAAAATCCAAATAATTGCCAATGAAAAATAGAAATTCTGAAAATTCTGTAACTTAATGCATTCAATAAATGGATTATTAAATTATTGCAGATAATTTTGTTTCCAAACAAAAATATTCAGAAAACTTTAATCAAATAGCTAACCATTTTTTATATAAATTATATATTCAATTGTATTTGCGACATTGAGGAGTGGTAAGCAAATTAATTATTTTCTCTTTCTCTAAATAATGCAGCGCTAAAAGCAATATCATGTTTCTTTTTCAAATTGAGCATATCTTTAGATACACGAAGAGTATTGTCTCATCAGGGGAATTATTTAGGGTTAATTATAAATTTATCGTTGAATTTGTATCAACGTTTTGAACTGTTATAAAATGTAAGTAAATAATGCACTTCATAACACAACAGGATTATTTATTAAAATTATTCTCTAATTTGTTTAGAACAAGAATAATTCCAATTCAAAAATATTTCAATTTGAGAAAATAAGCTTACGCTTTTTATAGTTTGCACACTTCAAATAATATATTAAATTACGAAAATGTTTTTCGTGTAAAATGTAAACAAAGTGTCTTAATTGAACAGACAACTTAAGACAATAAATATTCATTGAAACAACTACTTTCTGTGTAAATACACCTCCGGATATTAAATTATACAATGAGATATTTAAAATCTTATTATAATTGACTTGTTACAACGCTCTATGTAACACTTCGGTCAAATTCTCTTTAAACTAACTAACAAATAAAAATAAAAATGAAAGGAGAAATTACAAGAAATTAGAAATGAAAGGACTTGGAAAAACATTTTCCTAATTTTATATATTATTTACAGTGTGCAAACTATAAGAAGCGTAAGCTTATTTTCTAAAATTCAAATATTTTTGAATTGGAATTATTCTTGTTTCAACTGTACCGTAAGATAAATAATCACACATTCTTCGTACCTGCTAATGACATAACACCTTTTAACCCTCTAAATACCGACCATATTTTTCACTCAACCCATTTCTGTGACACTAAGTAAGTTTATTTCAATTTTATTCCTAATATTTTTTAAAGTCATAAGCAAAGCTATACTGAAGAGAGATAAATCTCGAAACGCGTCTATAGAGGGTCTAAGACATTACTTTTAATTTAAGTTCTTTTATTTCTAATTTCCTGTAATTTCTTCTTTCATTTTTATTTTTATTTGTTAGTTGGTTTGAGGAGAATTTAACCTAAATGTTACATATACGTTGATAGAGCGTTGTTACAATTAAAATAAGATTTTAAATATTTCATTGTAAAATTCAATATCCGGAGGCGAATTTGCACAGAAAGTAGTTGTTTCAATGGATATTTATTGTATTAAGTTTTCTTTTTAATTGAGACACATTTTTTGAATTTTACACGAAAAACATATTCGTAATTTTATTGTGTAGAACATATGGACGTGTATTTTATGAAAGTTAACTTTGTATACGTACTATGTAAAATGTATTAGTGTATAGATCTTCCAGCGCTATATGAAAAAAATGACTTCAAATTTGCAATAAATTTTTATACTTTTATAACACCATAAACCATAATCCTCAATAAAATTATCTCTCAGCAAACAGCTTATTGCAGGCTCGGCCGTGAGTCAGCTGCATAATTTCAGGTCCGTATTAGAACATTTCATTCCAATGACTGACGTTGATATGTAAAAATGCACATTCGGTGGTATTCTCTATCGAAAACGTTAAATTTAACATATAAAAACGAATTAAAATTAATATCGACTTTCTGCAAAAAGTTTGTCTCCAAATATTCATTGAAACAACTACTTCTCGAGCTAATACCCCGACAGATATTGAATTATACAATGAATAATTGCGTTACACGACAGCACTGCTGTTCTATGCATAATTTATATGCAAAATGCAACATCAGGTCGAACTATTCTCAAACCAAACTAAATGAAACAAAAGGAAATTGAAATAAATTAAAAAATTACAGGGAATGAATTTTAATTGTCTTAAGCCATCTACAGACGCGTTTCGAGATTTATCCCTCATCAGTATAGCTTTGCTTTAGACTTTTAATATAAAAAAATATTAAAATAAAATAAACAGGAAACAGGAAGTTTCCTGTTTATTGAATTATACAATGAATAATTGCGTTACACGACAGCACTGCTGTTCTATGCATAATTTATATGCAAAATGCAACATCAGGTCAAACTATTCTCAAACCAAACTAAATGAAACAAAAGGAAATTGAAATAAATTAAAAAATTACAGGGAATGAATTTTAATTGTCTTAAGCCATCTACAGACGCGTTTCGAGATTTATCCCTCATCAGTATAGCTTTGCTTTAGACTTTTAATATAAAAAAATATTAAAATAAAATAAACAGGAAACAGGAAGTTTCCTGTTTATTTTATTTTAATATTTTTTTATATTAAAAGTCTAAAGCAAAGCTATACTGATGAGGGATAAATCTCGAAACGCGTCTGTAGATGGCTTAAGACAATTAAAATTCATTCCCTGTAATTTTTTAATTTATTTCAATTTCCTTTTGTTTCATTTAGTTTGGTTTGAGAATAGTTTGACCTGATGTTGCATTTTGCATATAAATTATGCATAGAACAGCAGTGCTGTCGTGTAACGCAATTATTCATTGTATAATTCAATATCTGTCGGGGTATTAGCTCGAGAAGTAGTTGTTTCAATGAATATTTGGAGACAAACTTTTTGCAGAAAGTCGATATTAATTTTAATTCGTTTTTATATTTTATAAATATTCTGCAACCTATTGACAAATTCAATTTTTCTTTATGTTAAATTTTCTTTATGTGAAACTGTACCCTTAAGGGCGGTATGTCACTCTCTCTCAGGTATCAAATTGTTTGCACCTACTAATGACTTAATCCTTTACCTATAAATAACATTCCTTCATTTTCACTCGCCCCAGTTTTGTGTACCTGTTTCGACGACACACTTCGACATTCCTGTAAGTTTCCTGTTTATTTTATTTTAATATTTTTTTATATTAAAAGTCTAAAGCAAAGCTATACTGATGAGGGATAAATCTCGAAACGCGTCTGTAGATGGCTTAAGACAATTAAAATTCATTCCCTGTAATTTTTTAATTTATTTCAATTTCCTTTTGTTTCATTTAGTTTGGTTTGAGAATAGTTTGACCTGATGTTGCATTTTGCATATAAATTATGCATAGAACAGCAGTGCTGTCGTGTAACGCAATTATTCATTGTATAATTCAATATCTGTCGGGGTATTAGCTCGAGAAGTAGTTGTTTCAATGAATATTTGGAGACAAACTTTTTGCAGAAAGTCGATATTAATTTTAATTCGTTTTTATATTTTATAAATATTCTGCAACCTATTGACAAATTCAATTTTTCTTTATGTTAAATTTTCTTTATGTTAAATTTAACGTTTGACAGCAGAGTTAAATCTAGTCTAAAGTAAAGGAAAATTGATTAAATTCCCTATAATTTTAATAGTTTTTGTTGAACTTATAATTTTATTTACACCAGTTGTCACCATTTATTTGAACGCGAATATCAATAATTAAATTTTAACGTTTTCGAGATAGATAGTCCAATAAATGTATACCAAGGAAAACACTTTAATTTGCAGCTCTTACGATACAAACGTCAGTTATCTGATTGAAAGAGTTAAATGACGGTTGCAACTTGTTTTCTAGTCGATAAATTGTTTCATACTCTTATTAGCATGAAGTTCTGTTTCTTAACACTTCTCTATCAATTTACATCTTACTAATTGATACACAATCTACATCCAAAATATGTCACCCCTTTATGATTGAATTTTTGTTAATCGCATGTTATTTTTGTATGTATATAAAAGTTTTATACAAATGATGTATTTTTCTTGATAGTCGATAAGTAAATATTAATTTAGTTATAATAATTTAATTAGTAATTAAAATTAAAAATGTTTCAATGTTGTATATACAACTGTATATATTATGTTTTATTAAATCAGTATTTTCAAAAATCGTAATTATAGCCAAAATAACTGAAAATCAAATGGAATAATTTTGACATTTTAAAAATATATCTAAATATCATTTATTTTTTTAAGAAATTAACTAACGGCCCTAACTTTAACTTATACATTTTTTTATTTAAAAAATATTGGTATTAAATATATACAATAATATTAATTACTCTTTTTAAATATTACAAAGTATCAATTACAATAATCGAACTCAATTGTCCATTAGCGTGAAATAGTGAATGAGCGGCTCTTAGCGATTATACAGGTAAAGGTTATTAAGAAAATTGTATTAGGGCCAATGACAGGATTATATGTATATAATCCTGTCATTGGCGAAATTAAAAGGTACTGGGGATATCCCAGATTAACTCAACTTCTGAACATCTCGACATTCCTCGAAAAACTAATGGTCAATTTGACCCTTTATGCAATAAGAAACCAAGAGGCCCAGGATTAAAAGGTATTGGGGATATCCCAGATTAACTCAAATTCTGGACTTCCCGACAAAATGATTGTTCATAACAATTTCTACTAAAAGTATACTTTTTCGTGTGATTTATAATACAAATTTAGAGTTGTTTTTTTTTTCATTTTTATTTTTTTGATTATTGCTATCATGATTTTAATTAAATAATCGATCATTTTAAATAAAACTGTGTTAAATATTTTCACAAAATATTTTTTACTACTTTTGAGGTGGGTCTCGGCATCCAACACTCTATACAAACAAATTCAATCAATTAAATTATATTATAACTTATTTCTAAATGTATTTTATTGCCATCTTTTAAATAAAAGTAAAACTAAAATGTTTATTGCTCTTATAGAGGTTTTGAAACAACAGCTTATTTTATTTAATATTTAACTTAGAATAATCTAATTCATACACCCTATTTATAACAAGTACTTCAATAAATTAAAGTAATATCACACAGGTAAATTCGTCTATACAATATCTCAACATTTATATGACATCTTTTTAGTGTGTCACAATTAAATTTATATTTATTTTAGTTATAATTCCTTTTACGTAAAAACATTTTAAATTATTCACATAACTTCAATGTATAATGTGTGTAAATCTAAAATCTTAATTTTCATTATTATCAAAGATGAGCTGTTGTTCGTTCTTATGGAAAAATAACACATACATGCCCCACTTTAAGAACTCTCGGGGGTGGTGGAGGTGTCCTAACTTTATGA
Source organism: Philonthus cognatus (assembly GCA_932526585.2). NCBI lineage: Eukaryota > Metazoa > Arthropoda > Insecta > Coleoptera > Staphylinidae > Philonthus > Philonthus cognatus. Next base: position 64,267,113 of record OW052241.1, on the reverse strand, counting down.
TAAATACGCGTCAACCCCAGGTAATAGTCCAGTTAATCGTGCACATTAGTTAAGTGATCTGTTCCAATATTATACTAGACTTTAGGCAGTTATTGCAAACAACTATCATGTGGAGACCGTGGAATAGCGAACACGATCAACATCATTTTCACCAACATGAAAACGAAGAAAATTTAATAAATGCTGATGAAAATGGAGAAGAAGTTTTATCAAAATCCAACAATAGAATTGTTTTATCTGAAGACGCAAAAAAAATTATCTTAAATGTATACGACAGTTTAAAACAACAAGGAAAATTTGGCACCGAAGACCATCTAATCTCCGAGACTGCAAATTTAACAGAAATTTCTAAAACGACAGTGTGGCGACTAGTTACCAACGGAATTATACCGAGAAAAATTAGGACAGATAAAAGAGTCATAAAAAAATTAACTGTGGAAGATCACGGCCGTGGAGTGAGAAGAATAATTTATAACAGTTTTAAAAATAATTTTGTTCCAACTCTAAACTGGCTTCAATATAAATTGAAAGAACCGCTTGATGTTAAATGCAGTTTAACAACAATATCACAATTTTTGTCATTAATTGGTTTTAAATATCGAACTATCGACAAAAGGAAGGTGCTCAAAAAAAGTCAACGGATTTGTGAGTGGAGGTATAAATATATAGAAGAAATAAGAAGAATTAGAAATACAAATAAACCAATTATATACTTGGATGAAGCGTGGTATGACACACACGATACAGTGAAGAAAGGTTGGATAGATGATAACTGTTCACTAAATGTACCAGCTTCAAGGGGACAACGTCTTATTATTCTCCATGCAGGATATCAAGAAGGATGGGTGAATGATGCGTTATTTTTATCAACAAAAAAATATAAAAAAAGCTAATGTGGACTACCACGATGATATGTCAGGAAAATTGTTTTTTGAGTGGTATGTGACATCTCTTCTACCCAATATACCGCAGAATAGCGTTATTGTACTAGATAATGCTAGCTACCATTCGGTTCAGATTGAAAAAGTACCAAATGCCAATTCGAGTAAAAAAGAAATTTCAGATATTTTATATGAAAATGAGTTATACTTCGAGCCGACCTACACAAAAAAGAATTGCTCAGAGTATTAAAAATAAAATAGCATAAGAAAAAACACTTCATAGACGAAGAAGCCAAAAAGTTGGGTCATCGATTGCTACGTACGGGCATACTAAAACCTCAAATACGGCGAAATAACACAAATCCTAAGTTTAGTGAAGGAACTGTAAATGTAGTTAAAAATGAATTTTCTAAAATTTCTAAGGAACAGTGGACGAACAGCATTCGACATGTCATCGAAATTGAAAATAAATACTTTTCCAAACATGTGGAACCGCTTATTATAAATATTTTGGAGAATGACTCAAACGAATCTGATAATTAATTTATGTATAAAGTGTATTTTTGTATAAAGTGTATTTATGTATAAAGTGTAATTATGTATGTATAAAGTGTACATTTTCATTTTATTACATAATGTTTGTTTAAATTTCAAATAAAAGATTGTCAGAAGAAATTAGTTGAGTTAAATAATTCTGCCGAAATTTAATTTTAAATATTTATAAATTAATTACATCGTATAATTATTTTTCTTAAAAAAAATCAACTCAACTATGGAATTTGATATTAGTGGTGTAAAAACTTGCGCCTGAAAATTTCTAAAATAACATTATTTTTAGAATCGTATAATTTTTGTTTAAGCAAAATTTGCTGTACCAATTTAATCGTAGCTTTATTATAACTAACACGATTTTATTGAAATTTTAATTTAATTAATGATCCATTTCAAAATGCGAAGCGCCTCACTTTGAAGTGCTGTATTTTAAAAACAAAAAATCTTAAAAAAACATCTGAGCACGTTTCTGTAATACTGAGAGTGTTTTTTATTAAAAAAATCAGATTGACCTGCAAAATATATAATTTGATTTTCAATCATATAAATATTTGATTTTTCGTGGATTAAAAACCATAACCATCGCGCATCTTCAATCTCTCAATGAGGTTTTCAATCGACGAAAAATCAAATATTTAAATTATTGGAAATTAAATTATATATTTAATGTTATGAACAATTTCTAACAATTAACTATAATTAAAAAACCGGATACTTAATTACCGAGAACGTTGAAATAGGATTTTGGTATAGTAGGGGTTGAAAGGGTTCAGATATGCATTTCATTCTTGCACCACTCTATAAATAAAGATTTAATCTTTTACCAGTATTTATTTCAAATTTTTATACTTAACTGATTAGGATTTATAAAGAGTTAGTAAAAATCCGTCGAAAAAATAATTATTTATGATAAAAATCTGATTTCTTCAATAATAATAAAAAAACACTCAGGATTACAGAAACGTGCTCGGATATTTTTAAAGATTTTTTGTTTTGAAAATACAGCACTTCAAAGTGAGGCGCCTCACTTTTTGAAATGGATGTAGGTATTTTCACATGTTTGATGGTTTGATAAATCACACAATTTAATATTAGTTAATGTTAAAAGAGCATAAATGTTTTGAACTTTTCATTCTTACACTTAAATGAACTCGGTTAAACAATCAACATTTTTAATCTCAACATCTCTGAACATTATTTCTTCCGCTGTTTGCCTCGCGCCCCGGGGACAACACACCTTGTAGCGGCCCTGTTCATTTCGGTCATGAATTTTCTATGCAAATCATCTGGCCAGCGCAGGTTAGTTTTATTACGGTTATGGTCATAAACCCCCAATTATCATTTACAAGTTAACCGCAAACTGACGTCATTTTTTTCATATAGCGCTGGAACTACTATAACTGAAGAAGCTGTTATCTGTTTAACGGGAGGGTAGCAAAGAAGTACTTACAAGAACGGTCGCCTAGATGTAGCTAAACTCGCATTTTCGACCGGCATTGGTCCAATAAATTATAGAGAGATTTGTGGTCTTTCAACAAAACCCATTTATTGTCCCCAATAATCTATTTATTAACCTTTGCGTTAGCAGTACCTGTTTTCTTTGGGCAATGAACTGAATACCCTCAATAAAATTATAATCATTTTACAACCTTGTAGCTACCGAATCTGCAGGAGAGTAACCCCGCGCTCCAACCCCCGCAGGTTGGAGCGGTGCGACAAAGTCGTTTAATCGTTTCTTCTTCAGCTCGCACAATATGCTAAGAATTTATACCTGCTTTCTCTGGAGGGCAAAAATAATCTCTTTGGTATATTTTCTTCGAACCGATACTGATCCAGGTTTAGCTGGTTTTTCTATTGGAATTTCAATTTAATCTCTCTCTTCCACTATCCCACAAGTTGAAAAATTTTAAATTACGAATAGTAAACTTTTTTTAGAAAATCGATTCTCAATGATATTCGTATTTTTCAATCTTACCATTATACAATCAATTACCCTTGTGGAGTTAGCCATAAAGTTTCCAGCCATAAAGTATATTTCGTAATGTTTGTTCGTCGAATCTCCACAATTACTTAGCAGATGGTAATTAAAATACACACACTAATACAAAAAGGGTTGTCTTTAGATTAATGCCAACCACAATTTGATACAATGTATACTTTATGAGTAAATCGATAGACATTTTGTCCGCATGAAGGCACCAACGCGCGGAACAATTGTTGCATAGTATATTGTTCTTATTCGGCAACAACTTGTCTATACTGTGGTTTCTTTAGGCGAAGTAAAAATTGTATATTGTGTATTACATTAACAAACAAGTAAAAAAGTATTGCATTAAAAATTATTGATATAAGATCAATGTTTCCTAACGTTCCACGGGGAGGCAACTGAGGAAAAAACTCAGTATTAGATGAAGTTATTGAAAGTTTAATTCTGTGTAATCACACAAATTACAAAACAAATATTTTGCTAACATGCTTAATACAATGAATTATAATTTTGAACTATTATCTTCAATCAATTTTGAAAAGAGTTTAATTATGTGTTTTTTTTTTGTTTTCAGTTACTTGAAAACTAAAACCGAAACTGAAATAATGGACAACATGAACATTTTTATATTTATATTGGGAGAAAAAATCATACTGCGGCTTCGTTTCCAAATAAAAGTCAACTTTAAATTTTCAAATGTCTGCATATACATTTCTTATTTTATTATATTGGACATTGTTTTTCTGAATTCAATTATGCTCGATATGTTGATTTAATTAAAATATTTATGCTAGAAAAAATTTATAATAAATCTTGTTCACATGATTTTTGGCAATAAATGTAATGTGCTTTGAAACAAAATTTGACTTTTAATACTGATCAAAATTTATAAATAGATTTTGTATGTATAATTAGCTTAAAATATTTAACACAAATTGCCAACCAATGGAACACAATAAAGGCTAGTATTTTTTAAACTTTACAATATTTCAGTGTTTTATATGCGTGGCGCATGAAGTAAAATTTCGAGTTTAGAACACGGGGCTTTTCTAAACTCGAAATTTTACTTCTTGCGTAGTCTGGGAATGGACTGTCAAGATTTTCAACATGTTGAGATTTTCGATTTTTCTAGATTTTTCTAGATTTATTAACAGTTTGTTATTATATTAAATACAACTTTAATATTTAATAAATACTGTTTATCTTAAAATATTTATAATGGGAGAAAAAATTATCTGTTCATTTTCATTTATCAGAAAACTACTTTTTAAATTATAAGCTTAAAACATGTTTTTTCAACAAACAATACTATATTGAGTATTTAATCATAATAAAAACACATTTTGTTCATTAATTCACTTTTGAAGTAAATTGAGGAACAAGTGAAGTAAGAAACAAAAAGTGTTTTTATTGTGAAACAATACTATATTACTCTAAGCACGCACTTTAAATTGAAATTGAAATTCGTAGTATTCCTGTACGTATCTGTCAACATCTAACAATCGATGCCGATGCATAGCTGGAATATTTTGGTATTATAAGATAATTACTGACTACCGCGAATTTACCAATGATATTTATGTTTTGTGTTGGCGGTTTCTATCAATCTATAAAACCACATATGGAAATTACACTAGCGTATTCCCTTGGCCCATAAATCACCATATTCGCTGTTACACCAGATAATAACAAGTTCATCAAAATTCTAAATTCTAAATTCAATTCTATAAATTTAGATTATATAACAACAAAATGATTAAGTAACGCAGGAATTATTGCCCTAGGCGAAAATTGTACCCTTATTTTATGCCAATAAAATATATATCTTTAATGCCCGGTATTATAAGATGTTTTATTTCCTAAATAAAATTTACTTCACGAATAAATTAATTTATTTTAAAAATTTCGGTATTATAAACACAAAATAACTTTATTTGGCTAATAAATCTCCCCAGTAAATTATTTGTTTGTTTTTCTACCAAGTAAATTTTATTCTCTAAATAATTTGACAGTTAAAAGTCAAAAGTGTATTATATTATTATAATTACTTTAGATTCTACTACTTGTATTTATTAATTTCATTACGGTTATCATGTCTACCATATCATCCATGTCAGATTTAAGTTCGCTCATAATATCTTTCCTGGCAGTGATTAATTCGAACCACAAGACATTCTAAGGAGTCGAAGACCTAGAGTTTTTGAAATCAGACATAACCAGGGATTTTTATACTTAAAGCGTATGCATGCTTTTTTAAAATAAGTTCCATTTAAAGTTTTAAATGAGTGTTTTCCACTCCCAGACTAAGCATGAAGTAAAATTTTCAGACTTTTCTAAACTCGAAATTTTACTTCATGCGCCACGCGTATTTAACACTGAAAGCACTGAAATATTGTAAACTTCAATTGAAATCAGTGTCTTGTACGCATAGCGTATGAAGTAAAATTTCGAGTTTAGAAAAGCCTGAAAATTTGGTTTGGCCGCTCCGCGCTTCGCGCTACGCGACCAAACCAAATTTTCAGGCTTTTCTAAACTCGAAATTTTACTTTATGCTTAGCCTGGGAGTGGAAAACACTCGTTTAAGTCTTTTATAATTTCGAATAAGCTTTCGATTTCTTGTTCTGTGTAATTCTGTCCTATTCCACGGTTGTTCTCCATAATTATAAGGAATTATACTTAATTTCTAATTTGATTGACAATTTAATTTGAAATATTGACAATTTAATTTAACAAATTGGTGGTTCCAGCTATGGCCACAATGAAAATGTATAATTTTGGTCTGTAATCTACTAATTAAATTATTTATTTCTAGAATTGCTATTTATTTGGTAGGTTTGCTCTATAATACGCAATTTTATTTGCCCATTAGTTTACTAGGAAAATAAATTTACTCCACAAATAGTAACCTGATGATTTATTAATCGTTTATAATACCGGGCATAAAGGAAATTGCATTAAAAAACATTTAAATTAAATCAATAGATGTAAAAAGCTACAAAAATTACTTTATGTGTAAAATGAAATAGAACTTCTAATGCAGAATGAAGGGTAATATGCCATAAAACAATGTTATTCATGTCCAGTGTCATATTTAATTTAATACTTATTTAACATTTTGTATAACTATAACCTATTAATTAAAAGATCTATTTTAACCCAATATGTTTTTATTGTTTTTAAATGATTGTTTACAAAAATATCTTAAATTTGTTTTTTTATGAGACTTTTTTTGTGGGAATAAATTTGTACACTTAACTTTAATTTACTCAATATTACCATGTTACCTAATTTGAAATTACCGAAAATTTTACATCACTGTATACATTTTAGAAATGTTTTTAATTGTATTTTAAATGTATTTTCTACCTTAATTTAGAACATAGTAAAATACACATTTGAAATAATCCGAAATAACGCGATATTTTTTTTCGGTTCAGTTCTGGTTTTTGTTCCGATAAAAATAACGGTTTATTCCGGTTTCCCGTTCTCGGTTCAGTTCCGGTTTGAAGCATTGCGTATTTCTATATACTCAACACGTAACATGTGAGAATAATGCAGGATGTTTTTCTTTTAAGTATACATATCCTAATTATATGTTGTAAATCTGTAGATATTCGTTATTTTTTTAAATCAGTTTAGTATGAAGCTTTAAACGAGTGCTTTTCACTCCCAGACCAAGCATAAAGCAACATTTTTATATTTACTATATACATTTTCAGGGTTTTCTTAACTCAGAATTTTATTTCATGCGACACGCGTATTCGCCACTGATTTCAAATGAAGTTCTTTTGTTAGCAATATTTAAATAGATTCAGTGTTTGATACGCGTGGTGCATGAAGTAAAATTTCGAGTTTAGAAAAGCCTAAAAATTTGGATTGATCGCGTAGCGCTTCGCGCTACGCGAACAAACCAAATTTTCAAACTTTTCTAAACTCCAAATTTTACTATTTGCTTAGTCTGGGAGTGGAAAACACTCGTTTAAAGCTAAATCATTTGAAAAAAGCGTATATAAAAATTCCCTGTATAAAATACAGGAACAATAATACAAATAATTATAATTATTCATGATAATATTAATCACAAACATTATGATCATAATTTACACAGGCTGAAAATCCCTTCCTCTCTCTCTCTCTCTCTTTCTTTCTTTCTTTCTCTCTCTCTGTCTCTCACTCAACATCTCAAGTAAATATAGAACAAAAAAACAGATGAAATGTCCTATCAGCTCTGTCTACAAAATCAAAAATGTTCTTTGTTAATATTTGTTGAAATTACTTTTTCATCCCTTGAGGGTTTCAGTATTTTCGCTTTTAATTATAATAATATTAGGATTGTGTGAAAGGGTATTGACTGAAAGAGAGTGTGTCACGTTTTTATTACCTCGAAGGTAAGTGTTAACTTTAAAAGTTAGTTTCAGTTTTTTTGTCTTAATATAAATCAATTTAAATACAAATCTGTATATTTATTTGTATCTTACTAAATTGTTGCCCTCCTGTCCTTTACACTTTATTCCCACTATATTTCAAAACCCTATTGTTATCGCCCCTTCTCTCCCCATTCTCCCACACTTGCTTTCTAGTCCCCTGCTTCTCTCACCCTCCTCCCCCCTTTCTCCCCTTCCTTCTGTTCCATCTCCGCAATTTTTCCAAATCCCTGCTCCATCGTCCTATTATCACTCTCCTCCCGTCCTACTACCTCCTTCCTTCTCACTTTTTTTACTCCTCCTGCCTCTCTTATTCCGCCTTTTCCTTATTCCAGAAGAGTGACAGAATGGATAAGAGAGGATGGGGCCGGGGTAAGGACGCTGGAGAAGTTAGGGGAAGAAAAGGTAAACAGGAGGAAAAGAGGGGATAGCAGTTAGTTGTAGCTAGTAAATTCGGTCAGCTATAATGAAAATTGTATTTATTCTTTCGTTTTTCGAAATCTTCCAAAAATCGCCAATAATCCATTTTCGGACCGATTTTGATCTTGCAGTCGCAATTTCGACGCACCTTGCACCTTTGATACCCGTTTGCACTCAGGATAATTTTAGGTTGAGCTGCATAAGACAACAGTAATCAAAATGAAGAATTTTTATTTATGTAATCTTTCACACTTTCCATGACAGCATTATTGTGACAATTTCGTTCGTTTCAAAAAGTATTGTACAATCCTCGTGCGTAAACCATTTTCGCGAGTTCAGACATTTGAAGTCACTCGTTACTTCGTCGCTCGTGCTTCAAATGCGTTCACTCGCACTTGTTTTGTAAATAACTATTATAACATACAGGCTATATACTGAAGAGAGATAAATCTCGAAACGCGTCTATAGATGGCCGAAGACATTAGTTTCAATCCAAGTCCTTTCACTTCTGATTTTTCTGTTATTTTTCCTTTCATTTTAAATTTGTATTTGTTAGTTGGTTTAAAGAGAATTTGACCTAAACTTTAAATATACTTTATTAGAGCGTTGTAACAAATCAAATTAAATAAGATTTTAAATATTTCATTGTATAATTCAATATCCGGAGGTGTATTTGCACGGGAAGTAGTTGTTTCAGTGGATATTTATCGTCTTAAGTTGTCTTATTAATTAAGACATTGTTTGCATTTTTATGAATAGTTTTTTCGTAATTTTATATATTGGTTTTTATTTTTTTATTTAAAAACTATTAAATCCAGAAATTTACAACTTTGACATTATACAGGCACTTTTTAACGAGAAATCTAATAACATATTTTATTTTAGGATAACTATACCATTTACCAAGGGACCATAGCTAACTTTTGTTTTTCTAATGGGCGCCATTTTGAATTTTTATATTTTTTGGGAGAATATTTTTTTCTGAATTTAATAACGTATCACACTTATAGTTCATTATACATTTTATATGTAAACTTTTAACCTTTAGTTTTCTGTAAAGAGTGCCTTAAAAACAGTTGATTAACTCACTCATTTGACAGCTCCTAGGACCCATAATTTGTTTACATATCACCCCTGAAGACGGGAACCCAGCTGAATAATTACTGTACTGATAGATAATGTATTTGTTTATGAACGAAATACTGGTGTGACATTTTGAATCTTAATAAATTGCTGATTGTCTTTGGACTATCATAGAATGTTGTCAAATTATATTTTTATTGGCCGTGTTTTGACTATTGTGACTGTAAGTGGCTTGATTGACTGTCTTTTGACTATGCTAGGATTTTGTCTAATTATGTCTCTCTATGGACTCTATTTCGGCTATGTTATGATTGTAAGTCACTTAAATCACTATATGAAATACAGTGAATATAGTATTTCAATGATAAAATACTTATAAGATATTTTAACAGTTGTGATGTATTTTAAATTAAAGAGTATCTTGGACTCCCAGACTAAGCATGAAGGAAAATTTCGAGTTTAGAAAAGCCACGCGTAGAAAATTTGTCGAGGGTCGAGCAGCGTCCCTCGACAAATTTTCACGGGGCTTAAACTCGAAATTTTACTTCATGCACCACGCGTATAAACCACTGATTTACAATACAGTTAAAAATGTATAAGGCTTAAACGTGATGGTGATTAATATTAATTTAGTTGTAGTGAAAATGGAAGAATTATTTTTTGTGTGAATAGTTTTGGAATAATAATAATAAAAGTAGAATTAATTTAGTTGTGCAACTTTTCTATACTGTTAATATTTAGGTCATTATATCTTTAACGGGGAAAGTGATATCATGAACACATTTTTTTAATTTATGTTTTGTGTGATACTCGATACTTATTATTATTATTACAAAAGATTGACAGTTATTAAATAATTTTGACTGCTAACAATGATTGACTGCTGTCAAGATTTTATTGATTGATAGATATGACGCATTGTTTCCAAGGCACTCTTTGCAAAAAAGAAAATATTTTAATTTTAAACATCAAATCTAAAATAAATTATTTAGTGAGGTACATCACTGAATTCAGTAATCAATATTCTTTTAAAAAATATTAAAACCGAAAATGGCATCCATAAGAAAAACAAAAGTTGGCCATGGTCCCCGGGTAAATGTTATAGTTATCCTAAAAAAAATATGCTACTACGTTCCTCAATAAAAAGTGCCTCTATATTGTCAAAGTTCTAAATATTCAGTTCCAGTAGTTTTTAAATAATAAAATAATTTTTTTCCCAGAAATCAGTTTTTTGTTGATATCTTGAAAACAAAAAAAAAGATATTTCAAAATTATTTTCAGATTATTGTTAGCCTCTAAAACACGCAACTTTGCCCAAGTTTAATTGACTCTCTATCTCTTCAAATAACTGAGATCCATATATATTCTGTCGATATACGGACACCCTGCTCTGGATCTTTTTCTATGGGGAGTGCGCATTTCTGCACTGCACTTAGGCCTTATTAGGCCCATTGTGCTTCCTCCCGTCGATTACCTAGCCTTAGCTCAGCCAGCCTACCTGGTTTAGGTAGTCTAGCAAAGCCGAGGTGGGTAGATCCCTTATGTAGGCCATCTTTCACCCAGTAAGGAGCCTCTAGTTGACGAGAGTGATGGGCAATCGCTGAGAATGTGTGCGGTAGTCTTGTCTTCCATGTTACACCCTTTGCAGGATGGAGAGTGAACTATCTAGACACCCTGTATACAAATAAATATTAATTTAAAAATTTCACAGATACATTACAGAATATATTATATTACAACAAAAACATTTAAATGTCTGGTATTTTAAGGGAGAAATGTATTATACATTTACTAACAAAATTTTAAATAATATTAATGAATAAATGTATTATTAATATTAAAAAGATGTTGCGTGTTAGGACTTAAAATAAACACTAAATAAGTTCCACGTGCATACACTTTACTTTTACGTACTTGTTTTCCACTTTGAAGTTTCCACCGGGGATGGAATACATAAAATCAATTTCAACTTCGATTCAAATGTTTATATCATGGGAAAGTTTCCATCTCTTGAGGTAAAACAGTAATTTAAGAAAGATCGATTTAATTTATTCAAAATATTTTTAAATATTAAAATCTAGTGAAAACATGGGCAGTTTATTTTGGACAAGTTTAAAATGCATTAATAAATTTGATTTATTTCGCATTCTACAATATCTTTTTTTTAAGTTTCAACAAAAGTCCATTGAAACAACCAATTGTTTATTCTTAGTAAGACAGTTTAATTGGAGATTACGAAAAGAATAAAATGTTTTATATTTCTTGAAATATTGTAGAACCGACAATTATTTAATAACTTTTTTATTTTACTTATATTTTGTATGTAATGATTTATTTTAACAATATTAGAACAAAGTTTATTCATTTCCACAATAGCCTTGTTTGTTTTATAAAATCAATTACAGTTTAGACGAGTTTCAAAATGAAACAAGTTATCCGTAATTTGTAAAGTTTTCGTTGATTGCAACACAATCGGGCGTTTGTTGTCTTTCAAAAAACCAGAAAAAAAATGTTTAAATAAAAAACTCCATTTAAAAAAATGGCTCAAAATGAGGATAAATTCAATATTCAAAAAACATATTTTTCAACACATTCGTAATTAATTTTAAACGTTAAAATAGCAACAATGTTATATGTAATTAACATCTACTGAGAAAACACAGTAGCATTATAAATCATACGAATCATACATTATAAATCATACATAAAGAAGAATCAGGTACCTATTTAAAAATGTATAATTAATCACAAACGTATCTTCCTTGTAAAAAACCATCGATGAATACATTAAATAAATGTCTACACAGTCTAATAGTAGACAAGTCTTTAGTTAAGATTTATCATGAAATAATTTGTATATTCTATGCTTAAAATATTTTAGCCGATAATTAGAGTAATGAAGCTCAATTTTAACCAGTTAATTAGTGTATATAAAGTTATTTCCGCGTATTTCAATAGGAACGCTTTATAAGTTTCAAGTCTGCAGATAAGTTTTAAAATTAGGATTTACGTGTTGGAGTACAACAATAAGTTTTAATGAGCATAACTTTCCGACAAGATTATTTAATTAGCACTTTTCGTTACTGGAATGTGCGAGGAGATATTATCTTAATTTTCTAGATATTTATACGCACAATGCTCATAGAATTTCATTTAAAATCATCAATATTTACCAAAACTAAGTTTTGTGACATTTCATTTTCTGTTCTGTAAGACTTTGCTCTCCAGATGACATTAAAAACAACTAGAGAGAATAAAATGAATGGAGATATTTCAAAGTTTGTTTGCAGAGAGGCTTAAACTGTATCTATTTCTCAATGCATTTTGTAAACTTTATGCTTTTTGAACAAACCATTTTAAAATATTTAATCTGCTAAATTTTTTACAATTTCGTTTTCGAATTTTAATTTTTGGTAATATTGTTATTTAGAATTTATTTAATTATAATGCTATAAATAATAAATTTGCATATCACATCTAATAATATTTTAAACCTTGCTTTAAATAAGTGTTGTATATGCCTGGAGCATAGAGTAAAATTTAGAGTTTAAAATAGCCTAAAAAATGGATTTTCATTCATGACCCATAGAAATTTGCGGGATTTTTTAAAAACAAAATATTTACTTCATGCTCCAGGCTCTAAAATGCTGATTAAACTTACTATAAATTGTACTTTTTGATTTCTCTTTTATTTAAAAATTTTACAATTTTTGGGATTACATAATTTTTTCTGTACAGTAAGTTTTATGTCTAACTTAAAATTACTTATTGTTACCATGTTTCCAGTAATATTACAAGAATATTACCTAATTTTAAATGACCTGTAATTAAATCACTACATTTAATTATAATTCTATTAGTAAGGCTGTTAATTGTTAATATAGTGAGTTTAGAAGTTTTTCAATTTTAACTAAGAAAACATGTCTATTTGTTTCAGATAATGATGTTAAAACTCCCAATCAAACAACACAAGATAAAATAAACGAATTTAAAAAAAAAACAAGAATACCAAAATGAACGATACACCTATCGCTTACTGTGATCTAGAAAACTTCCACAAAACCTACAGACCAGTCCACGGGTACCTTTCAATGCTAGTATGCATTTTCGGTTCAGTAGCCAACATTTTGAACATCTTCGTACTAACAACGAAGGAAATGAGAATTCCTACAAATTTTATCCTAACAGGATTAGCATTCGCCGATCTCTTCGTGATGTTGGAATATATGCCGTATTCTAGCCATGTCTATCTCAACCCAGATGCTTTAATAGATGCTGATTATTTTTCAAGGCCGTGGACTTATTACATGTATTTCCACGCGATATTCACGCAAGTATGCCATTTTATTTCATGCAGCTTGACGATAATTCTAGCGGTATGGAGGTATATCGCAATCACGAAACCTCAGCATAATAATGCATGGTGCAACCCGAAACGAACAAAAATCGCAGTGAGCTTAGTTTACACGTTGTGCCCTTTTGTGTGCACACCTTTAGTCCTAGGTTTGAATATAAGCGAAAAACCGAGATGGGTTTATCCAAACAACACACTAATAATGCGATCTGATGAATCTGTTTACAACGGAAGTAAAGAATCTGTGAACATTTACGTCCTGGCATTCGATCCTTCCTACGAGGAATTGAATTTATGGCTGTATGGAATTGTTATAAAGTTGCTGCCCTGTGTTTTGTTGACGATACTATCGGCGTGTTTGATCAAGGCTTTAATGGACGCCAAGAAGAGGTGGAAGGGGTTAACAAATAATTCGGGGATGCCGCTGATGGTGATCGATTCGAAGAAACAGAGGAATGCTGAGAAGGAGCAACAGGTTGATAGGACTACGAGGATGTTGCTGGCTATTCTTTTTCTGTTTTTACTGACCGAGTTTCCGCAGGCTATTCTGGGTTTGTTGAGTGGGATCATTGGAACTTGGTTTTATTTAAGCTGCTATCAACCACTAGGTAAGTTTAAAGTGTATATACAGGATTTAAGTAGGACTGTATGGGGAACTGTAAACACGTGGTAAGCACGATTATGCTTTAAAAGTAATTTGAAAAAAAATCATGCTAACCACGTGGTTTACATTGAGTTTTATCGCTAAACTTCACAGTATGTGTTTTTAGTAATGTCAAAATTGATAGTTGTTCTTTTATTTTTATACAAAAAATACGCGATCCAATAAATTTTCATTAACATTCCGGCTCCCATTGAATCCCATGCAATCAATTTATGATCGGCTTAACCCTTTTCATCAATATCAAAGCGGTATAATTTAACTACAGGTCAAACGAATGAATCAGTATTAGTTCAAACTGTCATACTTCTGAGGATACCATCGGTTTCAGGGTGGATGGCGTCAACTCAACTCTTGCGAGTCTTCACTAAAGGGGTGATAGATTGTTCTCACGGATAATTTCTAGACATTCAATCTTTAGTTTGGGTCATCTTTACTGACATTTGTATCTCTCATGCAGCTTAGATAAATATACCTTTTTGGTTTTCCTTGACTGGTTCTCACATTTTCAGTTTTTGCCCGTAAACGATGTTTGTTTATAACTGCTGATTTCTAAAAACATTGCGAAGTGTGCTTATTATTCACTAATGTCAACCGCCATAAGTTTATATACAAATATTTGAATATGTTTAAAAATGAATATTCGAACACTTTAATTTTAAAATTCCCAGTCTTATTTTAAATACCATAATTTTTAGATAACGTAAACAGTTATTGAATTAAATAACGTTTACATTTCTAATAGTAAATTATTTAATTAAAATTACATATACTTATTATGGTTAAGAAAGGACAATTTTGCGACATTTCATGTGAAAACTATTAAAGTTCTTAACTACGTTTTGGTAATTTGTTTGTCTCGTGAGTAGTTAGGATTGTAAGTTTTATTGTTAGGACCTGTTGCTAACTTAGTTTGTTAGAATACTGAATTCCCTCAGTTTCTCTTGGTTTTAAAGTTATTAGTTGGGAATTTGATGTACCCCATCTTTCATACCTTATTGATTTAATTACATTATTTGTGTATAATTTAATTTAACTGAGGGAAGTACGAACTCAGTCATATACCTACTTAATTGTTCTCAAGTCTATTATTTGCTTTTTCTGCTGTTTCATTTCCGGTAATCCAATGTGTCCTGGACACGATAAGAATTTAACTGTAGAAGTTAAATAAGATCTGCTTTCAAAAGATTTCTAATAAATTCTAAGGACCTTGGTGAATTTGTAATTATAATATATTTTCTTTATCGTTGAGTTGATATGAATAATAGCGCAAAGCACTACTACATTTACTTTGATAATAATTCAATAGTAATAAATAAGAATAATATTAACGTTTACATTTATTATGTAAGCAATTAAAAATAAAATCGGATCGTCAGATAAATTAAAATCGATGACCGAATGATGAATGATCGATACAGGGTGCCCCATTAGTGCGTTCTCGGTTTTTGTTAAAGGTAGAAAAAAAGTGTCTGCACCAAAATTGCTCAACTTCAAGAACTGCATAATATAAAAATATTCTTATGCATACAGTGCTCCATAAAGACAGTAGCGTATGCTATTTAAATGAACCACCTTGTTTATTATTTGGTTTTTGAACTCCTCATAAAAGTTAAGTGTCCTTTTTAAAAACCAATATCTACGAACGTAAATAAGATAGAGGGTTGCGGTTTTCGCTATTTCCTTGAGAATAGAAGGCGCTATCTTCTGCACTATAACGTTTTTGCCATTAAGTTATTTGACTACGAAATAAAATAGTGAAATTTAAACATTTTCAATCAAGGGTGACTTGATTTTATAAATAAAACCATATAATTTTCGAACAATCGGTTTATCATTTTTTTATTCCTTAACCTTAGAGTGTTTACGGTAATTGTATTACATCAATAGATAAAAAATTATTAACAAAATCAAAAAAGAATTTCATTTTGAGTCGATTGATGTAAAAAAATGTATAGTTCCGTTAAAAAAATTCAATTATTTCGTAGCCAAATAACTTAAAGGCAACAAATTTATAGTGCAGCCGATAACGCCCTCTATTTTCAAGAGAATGACGAAAACTGCAACTCTTTGTCGTGTTTAGTTTCAGAGATATTTGTTACCGGCACTTTTTTAACAAGTTCCGTCAACTGCTATTTTGTATATGTATTCATTATTTTCCAAATGAGTAAAGTTCGCGCCATATATTGATATTATTTAAGTTAGATAGGTTGCCTATCTAGGTGGAATCTCGTCAAATAGCGCCCTCAAACATCAGACAGCTCAACTCAGGTCAAAACTCCTCTCGGCCACCCATGGTAGAACTGTACGGCATCCGCTATTCCCAGTTTCAGGGTTGTCCAAAATATATACGGATTTCCCGGTTATCCCCGAGTTCGCCACATCTGCGAAGAGTCGCAGCTACCTGGAGCCGAGCCGACCGTGCCAGCGAAATGTACGTGCGGGGAACAAGAGAATCGGGCATGACGTCAGAACGTAATAAAAGCGGCAAACACAAAGCCCCCTACGATGTTCGCGAATCGTCGCGAAAGGGGCACACGTACGCGAACACCACATACGTCATCGGATGGTTGAGAGGAAGACCATTCCAATGACACTAAACACGAGGGGGTTATTTCCATTTTGTACGCTATAGAAGACGAGCTGTCAGGAGGATTAATTGTTATTAATTAAGATTCAGGCAAGGTTTAGTGTATCCCATATGTATAGGAACTAGAGCAAAAGTTGCGCATTGCAAGTTACTATTTTTTTGACCTAAGTCACATTCTCGTTCGACTTATGCTTTCGGAGTTATTAAATTAAAACTCATGAAACCACCATTTTAGCCTCCGATCAACATGTGTGACATATGCACGGATGCATAATTTCATCTCACACATGTTGATCTACTTTATATTTCAATATTTTTATATTAAATATTTATTCTCATTATTTTTCTGTGGCGAGAAATGGTGGGTACCTGAGAGTCACAGGGGTAGAGGGTTTGTTCTTTTCGATATAAAAGAGCTACCACTGGACCACAGAATTCACTCTGTATCCAGCATCCAAAAGTGTAAGTTGTCTGTAATTCTGTGTAAGTTGTTATTTTCTTTTATTCTTGTCTTGTTATTTGTTTGTTAATTTATTATTCGTGCTTTTTTTAATATATTTGTTAAAGTTGAGAGCCATTTTTATTTCAAATCGTATTATTTTATATAAAATAGACTCAGTGCTTCAGTCGAATTTTCATAATTAAGAATTGAGCTTGCTTGTCGGTAGTTACTTGGTGGTGAAATAGTTGATATTTTTAATAACTATTTTAAAGCCGAAGTACCAACCCTGTAACATATTTTAGGTTTACAAAACCACTACAAACTCTATTTTTATCCATACATTGCAAATAACTTGAAACGGTACGACTTTTACTAATGTTTTTAGTAAAATGACAAGTAATTTTTTTCATTTAAAATAAGAAAGTTTCACCCGCTATTGTCTATATAGTGCACCCTGTATACACACAACTAATATTAGAGTATGCAGCTTTTAAAACTAAGCAACTTTGGTAAATAATCTGTTTCTACCTTTAACGTGAGCCGAAATGTGAATAACACAGTAAGCAAATAAAACTGCATAACTTTGCCCATTTAACCGAATCTATATCATTATTAATAACAAAGTTACCTATACTAGACACTATATACTAAGGATGTAATTCTGCAGAGTTAAATTGAAGTGGAAAAGGTGGATAAAACATGATTTTTGAGGGATTATTAAAGGTCGTTATTAAAATACTGTACAGTAAAATGGCGTGTTTTATTGGGAGAAAAAATTTACTGAAATATCGTGAAGTTTCATATGTAATACTACTAAAGCGCTATACTAAAAAAAGTGTATAGTATATAGTTTTGTTATAACTTTAAAAACAAATAAGTTAGGGTATCAAAGGGGGAAATTAAGGTGTTGCCTTCTTGGAGACAATCACCCCGATTTCGAGAAATTTATATTGACCTTGTTCTCAAAATCGGATCATCCTCGATTACTTATCAGCTAGTAGGCAGAGATACCACACAGTCACTTTTAAAGCAAAATAAAATATAGGATAACACCCTGTCATCGTCAGGTCCTGGAACAGCATGTTCCCGGATCAACTCACTGTGTATATATATTTCGTAAGGCTATGAGAACTCAGATGGTTCGTTAAATGAACGAGTACGATTTTAAAGACATTCACAATTGTGTTTATTATCCAACCCGAATTGCTAATTGAATTGTCGGTATTTCCCTTTATGCAAATTCCAAGTAGCCGGGCAGTAAATACCGTCTCGCCCTAATCCGGAGGGCGGTACTCGACGGTGAGCATTTCGTGACCAAATCTGTCTTGCTATTGTTTTGATCACAAACTGCCGTAATGGTGAAAATTTCCCCGGCTTAGGGCCGCTACTTGGAATTTTGAGTTTTACGACCGAAAAGAGATTTGTGCCGCGTAAGGCCATAAAATCTAAAATTCTAAAACCTAATAAACTAAAAATGAAATGAAAATATACTAATCCTAGAATTCAAATAATATTTACAAAACCTGAACGATCAATGTATGTAGACGAACTTAGTTCATTTCATAATAAATGATTATGAATGTGAATTCAAAATGATTAATAAAAATTATGCGGGGTCCGTTGTTATCGTGAAATGAAATTAAACTATTTAAATCGCCGAAATAATCATCGTTGCGGCGTTTCCGGTAAAACGCCGGTAACAAGGGGATCTTAGTAAAATCGACTTTTTTTTAATATTCATTTAATTAAAAAAGTTGTCCATACGTAGCAATAGAAATATGCACCACCCACTCACTACATTATATGTTAACAACTGCTCCAATATCTTCCTCTTTCAGTTTTAGTCGTTTCACAGTTGAAAACGTGTATATTTTGATTAAAGTTTTAAAACTTACCAAAACTTTATTGGATTTTTCAGCACTAGTGGGACATACTCGTATGTACGAGTATCTCACAGAACAACCATATTGGGTAATACATAACAGGTGTAGAATTGTAAAGAGGGCCATACGGATTTAAATGTAACATTTTAAATGTGTTGAAGTTGGTTCCCCTATTTGTTTAGCAGTATTGGTCTGCTTACATTATTGTAAAGCTTAATAAGCTGATTAATTTGCTACCTTAATCAGTAGTCTTTTTAAAGTATTTACTAAGCACTTTCTTTTTTTAATAATATCGGATTAAAAACAAAGCTTTGCTATATTAATACAATAAGGAATATTATATTATTACCAATAAATAACAGTTAACTGAAGCATTTCTGTTAATTTTGTAGTATTATTTAGATGGTAGTTTAAGAAGAGAAAATAATTTTAAGCCCATTAAGCTTAACAATCTGTCTGTATTCATAACAATATAGCTCAAAATACCATATTTTTAAGGGACTCAGCTACATCAGGGCCAAAATGAACACCTAAAATGTTTCAAAGACCATGCCACAGTTTTTTTTTTTGCAAACTCGACTTTTCTGTGATATTTTATTTTTTATTCAGAAGTTAATAAGATCTTTTTTGCAATATTGATATTTTTAAAAGTTCAGGAATCTAATATTCAGTTTTAATTGTTTTCTTTCTATACAGAGATTTTTTTTCAGATAAGATGTCCCTATGAATATGCAAACGAATTCAGGCATCTTTCACATACATATATAATAAGTATAATGTCTTGAACCTCACATTATATGCGTGGCGCATGAAGTAACATTTCGAGTTAAAATTTGGACTGGTCACTCCGCTTCACTACGCGACCAAGCCAAATTTTCAGGCTTTTCTAAACTCTTCAACATGGACATCTATAATGTTTGTCTACATGGAAAATGCATGCTTATAAGAAACATGCCTATAATATATTTTATGTCTTCACAATCTAATATAGTCACATGTGAATGTGCATTCGAAACTTCATCATTTATTTTACAATAAAATAAAATCAGACAAGTTCAGCTCTGATAAAATTTAGTTAAACCATGAAAAGAAGGAACATTATTTTACGAAAAATTGATTATTAATTTAAAACTTCAGATTATTTCCTTCATTTGTGTAATATTAATAAAATTTACAGATATTAGTCTGAAATCTTTTGACTTTTTTTTTAAATATCTAGTTATCGTTCAAAATTATCAATTATAATTAGCACAAACAGTAAGCGACTGTACTTTGCCAATTTAAAAAGTTTTTCTATGTCTAATAGTTTTTGAGATTCCCATGGAGATCATGAAAACTTGTCGCAGTTGATAAATCGGTTATTTCTATTTTAACTTATTTTGGCTAAATTTAATAAAATTGACAATACGAATAATATACGCAATAAATAACACTGTTTAGCCCAAAGCAGCACAGAAAGGCTCCGAGGGCCACATGCGGCCCGCCAGTGCGGGTGGGCCAGCTATGATCTAAATGATACGTGCTAGTAAAATATAAAAAACAAAGTTTTAGCGTGAAAGAATTTCCGTTTTGTGCAACGAAGTTTTTCTTCAATTGAATCGTTAAAATACCAGTAACTGAACTTTGTTAGGGAGTTTAAAATCGAACTCGCACTGAGAATGGAATGCTTTAAAGGGGCCATTTATTTCTGGTTCATCTGATGTAGATGGTATTTGCGCAAGTATGAATAAATATATGAAGCCGGAGGATTGGTGGAATCCAAGTGGAAAATATAAAGAAAGAATTATAATTATAGAACTAATAAATTTTATTTTAAACATTCTATAATGAATATTTAATCATATATTTCACTGCGTATTTATTCCGACTTAGCAATAAAAAATAGTCTCTGTACATTCCTTGATAATGGACAAAAGTCTCAACTAGTCGGAATATATCAAGTAATGAAAGAAATCAAGTGATTTTTAGTTTATTATTTTATCCATATATGAAAATATCATTTTTCTAAAAGTTATAACAAAACTATCTACTATATACTGCTTTAGTATAGCGCTTTAGTTTTACGATATTTTAGTGAAATTTTCTGCCAATGAATCACGCCATTTTACTGTACAAAGTTCTCGTAAGAAAGTTTTTACCGTTTGGTTATAACTTTAAAACAAATGAGTTACAATGAAATCATAAAAGCGACGGTTCAACAAGTTCCGGTTGTACAGCGGACGCAGTAAAAAGTAGATGAGTTTCTTCGCTGTTGATTAAAACAGGAAAAAGTGACACACAAAAAACATGTTATCAATATTTCAAATAAACAAAATTACTGTATGTGGGTTCACCAAAATGCACATTTTTAAGTATTAAAATAACCAATGCTCCTTTATTCATTTGTGGCTTTTCATTTTGAAACGTAGTTCTCTAAATGTTAAATATATTTGTCGAATGCGACATATTAATTAAAGTAAGTTTTAAAGTGGAAGCCCTCTGGCTGGTTTCACATCAAGAATTAAAAACCCGATAAAACTTACGACGACAAAAACAGATCTTAGTTTCTCAAGTTCGGTTCTTTCCCCCGGCTCCCAGCAAGTTTCTATTGGTTTATAATATATTTTCTTTTAAATTTTGTTGCATGCATATATAAATTAACCCATTAACGGCTCATTAATTATAGAGTTAACTCTATAAGTTGATTTTAGTTAAAATTTTGCACTTCTTTTTATGATTTCTATGAATGAACATACTGCGAATTTTTCTTTTAAATATACATAATGTATACGCTGTAAATTTTCAGGCATTTGTCGATTTTATATAAAAACGTGCAATATGAAGTTTAGAACGAGTGTTTGAAAAACAAATGACGCTAGTTAAAATTTGTTAACGTAGTATTATTTTGTGCTGAAATTTAAAGTGTACCCGAAATAACATCCGAAAGACACAATTGACAACCAATATAGTTTGTCCCATTTTTAAAATACTACAATAAACTTTAATTATAGTAGTCATATTGGATTTTTATACCAATGAAAAGAGTAGGAAATGTTTGCTGGAAATTATGTGCCATATGCAAAAAACTGAAAACAGTCTTATCTAAATAATAACTTAAACACCCTGCACAAAATCTGCTTATCTTTGTATTTCTAAGGACTTGATAAAACGTATATGCAAATTAAAAGTTGATTTACAACATAAAACGTGAATTATCTTGTCCTAACCTAATACACACAACCTGCATCACACCACTGAATTCTTGAAATGTCAAAGTTGATTGGTCATATTAAAAAAAAACAGATTATAAATAGGAAATGAATCATTCATTGGGTAAAACAGATTTCATTCTGATTTTAGTAGTTAAGGATTGATATATTTGTGGACTTGTATTAATTGATTATATTGATGTTTGATTTGATCTTATTAGAAAAGTAATAATTTAATCGTAAAATTACCATTTTTTAATTGAATTCATTTAAAAACAGATAAAAAAGGGATCTCGTTGATGAAGACACAAATTAAAAAAAATATTTTATAGAAAACTAGCACCTTTAAAAAATACATTTAATCTTCAAACAGCAATATTATTGTTTTAATATAAATTAAAATTAATTAAAATCACTTAATTTTGTTATTTGATTTACCTTTTGTAAGAATTTTTAAAACTGCCCTCTGAGCAAATTCATTTTAGTAATGTTTTATCAACATTAAAACTACTTTTAATGTTGCTACAATGTTGATATAACGTTATTTGTTTGTTTTTTGCTCATTGGGTAGCTTCGGCTTAATTTTATAAAATATTTAATTATGTTCGGTATTTTTATATTTTCGAAATTTGACCTAATCATACACAGAAAGTTATACTTAATCAAATTCAAATTGATATTTGACTTTGAGAGATTTAATCAAAGTTAATCTGTCGCTAATAAACCTGTAAATTTGTATTTCACTTAACCTACATAAATTGTCATTTTAATTTGACATATGACTCATGATTTTGAACTAAAATTTTCTGCAGCTTTCAATAGTATACAATCCAATATGGCCACCCTGTATAAAATATTTGGTTGTCTTTCTTATATTATTTGTAGTATATTTTAAATTTTAGCTCGTTATCTTTCTTTTTTCCAAAGTCATTGCAAAAGGTAATATTTGTCGATGTTCACTTATTTTGCTTTATTTCGAAGACAAATGACGCTGGATAAAATTGTTAAAGCAGTTTTATTTTTTGTTAAATATGGAAACTTTTGTCTAACTTAACCTTCTTCGTTTCTCTAAAAGTTTAGGAAATTCCAATGATAAACATAATAGAACAAACGAACGGCATATTTATTTTTTCACACAGTTTTTTATGTTGCAATTACATTCCAATTTTATGTAGAGCGCCCTCGCCGAAGAAACTCTTTTTTATTCTGTAACTATCACGTTCTATTACACGTATGACCCACCGCCAAATTAAAAAATAAAATTATAGTAATTTTGACCCACATGAAAAAAAGGTTTGCCATCACTGCCCTAGGGCGTTAAAATATTTAATTCTTATGTTTTACATTTAAACATGTGATCAAAATTAAGCAGTATATTTTGAACTTCACTTTAAATCAGTGTTTTAACCGCGTGGCGCACGAAGTAAAATTTCGAGTTTAGAAAAGCCTTACTAAAACCAATATACCGGGTGTTCGATATAAAACGCAGAACACGATAACTCCATTATTTATTGACCGATTTTATTGAATTAAAAATTAAAGTCATTGGCCGCTTAAATACTAACAAATGACATTAATATATTTTTTTCAATAATAACTTCATTTCCAAATAATAGCCTACCTGAAATTTGTAATCGGCTGCTTACAATCTTTTATTTTTATTACATAAGGCCTAATTTTTCTGAATCCAGTAATGCCCAAAATGTTGTTTTTAAAAAATATTGTCGTGGAAAATAAATTAGAATAAATCTTCTATTTAAAGTTATATTTTTCAAAAATTAAATTATTGTGGCTTGAAAAAAATATTTGAATGCATCAATTTTAAAAATTCGGACTTCACTTTAAACCGGTCTTTTAAAACTGTAGCGCATAAAGTAAAATTTTGAGTTTTTTTGAGAAAATTTGTCTCGGGATGCTAGCGCGACCCTCGACATATTTTCTATGCGGGGCTTTTCTAAACTCGAAATTTTACTTAATGTTAAGTCTGGAAATGCAAAACACTCGTTTTTTCATTAGACATTATTTTTAGAGCTTACATCCTTAAAATCTCTAGTGCTTAAATCAAATTTGAAGGTTACGTTTGTAAAATTCTGTTTGTTTACATCATAGGTTCTCAACCTTATTTTCAAGCCGCCCGCTTTTTTTTTGTTTTACTTACCATCCTCGCAAATCTGAAACAGCCATTGCCACGATTATATTTAAACATGTAATATTATACGCCCCCTAATATTCTCTGGATTTTCTACTGCCCCCTGGGAGTCTCAAACGCCCTCAGGGGCGCGTTATCGCCCACTTTGAGAACCTATGGTTTACATCAATCTTTGAAGTTATGTTTGTTCAAATTCGGAGTTTAGAATTGTTGAATCTTGTTTGTTTATATAAAATTTGTAGGTTAGGTTAATTAAATCGTGTTTGTTTACATCGAATTTGTAGGTTAGGTTACTTAAATCCTGTTTGTTTACATGAAATTTGGGAGTTAGGATTGTTAAATCCTGTTTCTTAACATCAAAGTTGGAGTTTATATTAGTTGAATCTTGTTATGTGAGCAAGATTTTTATTAATATGTGTTTGAATGACTTGTCTTATTTATGTTATACAATATAATGTAATAGACCAATGAATTGATTGAGAGATTAATTTATAACTGTATGTTTTAAGTTTCCGTGAAGTGATTATTACACATAAAAATACTGTTATTCCTTACTTCACTTTTAATTGAATTGAAAAATGAAGTAAGGAATAACATGTGTCTTTTTATGTGTGATTGATTTATTATTTTATTTTTCTGGAATACATATAAAACTAAAATAAACATATCGAAATTATACCCGATATGTTGATTTTTGTTGATTCAGAAGAACAATTTCCAATATACCAAAATAAGAAAAGTATATGCAGCCATTTTAGAATTTAAAGTTGACTTTTATTTGGAAATGAAGTAAATTTAAAAACATATATAATTACTGTCACTATAAAGTAATAAAAGGGCCATTGACTTTATTTTTTAGTTCATTCAAATCGATTAAAAAATAACAGAGATATGACGTTGGGAGTTATTTTTTTTATCGAACACCCGTTATTCTTAGGGCCAAAAGCTCTTGGACTATACATTATCTTCTTCAACCGTTATCATTATTATAGCCTCCTTGATACGCAAACGAGAATTTGTAGAACATGTTATTGACCTGACTCGAATTTGGCATTGGTATTTAGAAGGATAAATTTGTTGGCTCTTTTTTATTTTTCACATGGTTTAATTCCAAATGAATCCTAAATTTTCTTTACGTATGCTTTTTTGTTTTACATGTATAAAGAAGAATATTCTACTATATTTTCAACTTATTTAGATCTTGCATTCAGATAAAGATATGGTGAATTCGCTGGGTTTTTGTAGCCAAATATAGACATAGAATAAATAATATAATTTTTAATTCGCGAAAATCATATTATTATTTCTATGCCTATATTTGGCCACAAAAACCCGGCGGATTCACTATACATTTATTTGAATGAAAGATCTAAATAAGTTGAAAATATAGTTGTTGTTGGCTTCCAAAACGAGTTTGTACAAATAATTTTGAACATGTAAATGCACCAATGTTGATGTTAAAACAATATCGACAGTTAAAATTGCTTTATAAAATCAAAGTTATTGCATCAGAAGACAATAATTAATAAATGGGTCAGTCAACTTGACTTCCTAAATTTTAAATTCAACGCAATAGCAGAAAATAAACAATCGCCAAAATTAGTTTTTTCGCAGTGTGATGCGAACGTTCATATTTTTGGTTAGTTTTACAACGGATATAGATACTCATTGTCCTGCATATTTTCTCCCATTTAACTGGTTTTATATCTCTTACCGTTACAAGATACCCGTGCATGGACTGCTTAATCGGGACACCCTGTATATATTTATGTAAAACATCATTCAAAACTGATAAATATGTATTGTATTCTATTTTTACTTGTTTAATGCACCATGACATTTTGATTAATATCTATTTTTCTATAATTATTTTTTGTTTGTTCCAGGAGATATAATGGATATTTTCGCATTAACCAACTCAGCCATCAACTTCATTTTGTACTGCTCGATGTCGCAGCAGTTCAGGACTGCATTCAGTAAAGTGTTTATACCAAGGAAAATTTTACAAGACAAAAAACAGCAGCATCATTTGTTAGAAAATTCAAAAGGCACGAAAGAAATCAACCTTTAGATACACACTAGAAGAATGAAAAATATTGTGAAACAATGAAACAATATTAAAACGAATTTCCAAATTAAGGGTTATTTTATAGACACGTCAATAAAATGAATTGGATTTTTATTAATAATGATAATACACTTAACTCAATGAATTTAAAAAATAAATTATGTGATATAAAGAAAGTGATATTTTTTTATTAATTCGTTATATTGTGAATCAGAACAGTAAAGTTTTATAACTTATATGAGGTATTAGTCATTGCAAATTTGAATATTTTTACCTAATGAACAAAAAATGATGATACTTGATTTTCAATTTTAGTATGATTACATAAGCTTGTATGATTACAACTGCATTTGTGTCTCACAGAAATGCAGTCGATCAAACCTTACTAATCAGGAATACTAACCAATTAAATCAAATATAAATCAGAATATATCTACCAAATTTTCTTAAAAGAAAAAACCAGGTTGTAACTTGTTTATTTTAACTGAATTACCCTGCATATTATTTAAATTTAGAATATCTCATAAAAATAAGTGTGATTTTGTTAAATTACATTTGGTGTAAGTCGTACCCTTTTGAAGTTACCTAACTTTTCTGAAATAATTTGACGTTTGCAGCAGTTTCATAAATCTAAAATATCTTCAAAACTAAATAGGATAGATAACAAGTTGCGCGTTTTGTAATTCGTAGTTTTTAGCGTAGAGGGCGCTATTGCTTGTACTAAAGTTGCTACGATCGAGTTAGCTAGCCATGAAATAAATGAGTTGAATTACAACTTTTAAATCAAATGTGATTGGATTTTTTCATATTAATATAACCATATAATGTTTTTTACATCATCGAATCTACATATAATTTAGTATCGATCATGTTAATACTTTTTATTAGTAGATATAAGAAATATTCTTAAAAAAATTACAAAGGTATAATTTTTGTTAATAAAAATTTCGGTACAACGCACAGTATACAATTTAACCAATCTAGCAGGACAAAATTTATGGACTGGTTTTTATGGTCTAGTTTTGATCATAAATTAACTAGTTTTGGATTAATATAAAAATAGGTAGTTTTCCTAACAACATTTTAAATAAGTCAATAATTAAATTCAGTAAGAGATTTGAGGTATATTATCAACAAAACAAATATTTTTTCTTGTAGTTCATTTTGTATTCATTTAGCATTATATTTATCACTCAATTCATGTGGAAGTTTTCTTATTTATAATGTGTATCACTGTGTACACTATTAGACCACAAGTGATTGACTTAAATAACAGATTTTTTGTACTGGGAATTTTTATTTTAAATAATATCCAACTGTATGTTTTTGAGCTTACGTAAAGTGATTATTACACATAAATAAACGATTATTCCTTACTTCAGTTTTTTTGTATCGTTAGATGTACATTTTGAGACACAAGGTGCTCATTATCAATAACAAACTCAGTTTGTGTTTTGAAATGTACATCTAACGATAAAAATAAAAAGTGAAGTAAGGAATAAATCTTGATATGTGTAATATCCTTGATATTCATTGTCTTTTTGATATAGTTCAATTTAAAGCTTAAAACGAGTGTTTCTACTCCCAGATTAGGCATGAAGTAATAGTATTTTCTTTTTAAAGTTCAATTTAAAGCTTTAAACGAGTATCGTCCACTCCCAGACTAAGCATAGAGTAAAATTTTGAGTTTAGAAAAGTCTGGGCGTTTGGATTTGGACGCGTTGGACGCGTAATTTTCTACGCGGGGCTTTTCTAAACTCGAAATTTTACTTCATGCTTAGTCTGGGAATGGATGACACTTGTTTATAGCTTCAAACTAAACTCTTGAAGAAACACAACGAATATCTGCAGATTTACAGCTTATACGCAGTAATTGACATATGTATACTTAAAATAACTCCCTTTATAAAATAAATACATAGGAAGTTAGAAAATAATGTTTGAGTTATTTAAAATAGTAACGGATAAGTTGATTTGAACAAACGAACATATTTCTAACTTTTAATAAAAAAAACATGGCAAACATGCAGTTGATAGAGCTATATTATACATTCTAAAGTTTTTTTTATTTAACAGTATTTTAAGAAATATTGACAAGAAACAAGACGTGTTAACTTAATTTTTACACTAAACAAAGTTGTAAAATATCTTAATAATAGCAAAAAGTCGCAAAATTTAACAAGATTTATTGTAAATAAGACATCTTGAGGATCATAACAAAACATATAGTAGTTAATGACGATGTATGACACAAAACATATGAATGTTTTTATTAGATGTTCATATTTGTTTTTTTTATAAATTAAATAATTGAATATGTTATTATTATACTATATTATATATACACAAATAATATATGATATTGCAGCTACACTTTTGCAGAAAAAGACACAAAAGAGAAAATATTCTTCAGATTTGATCAAACGATGCAATTTTAAAATAATTGTTAATAAAATGAATCAACAACAAACGAAATTAGTTGTTTACTTCAATTTACTTGATATCGCATAGTAATGAAAGTAAACTTAAACAAATCTGTATCAGAAATATATTTCTGATATGTAGGAATAATATGTAGCAATGCATTTTTCTAATTTTTATATTTCAATCATTTGAATTTTGTCCCACTACAATAGTCAAATCGTAGACTGTGCAACGGTACAACTTGGACTAAATGTAATTATCAAAATGACACTACTTTTTGATGGGGAATTTAAAAACTATTTCAATTTTTTTATTGTTAAAAATATATCCTCGGAACCCACACTAATGGGATGCCCTGTACATTAGTAGACATTTTTCTACTCAACTAAGCATTGTAAATAATGCAATTCAAAATTTTATTTTAGTCTATTATTATTAAGTTTTGGTGTAGTTATAAAACTAATTGTGAAGTTACTGCCCCAGGCTAAACTAAGCAATTTCCCACACGTCTATGTTCGATTGCACTGCCGCTTAACATGATTCATCAATTATGTCATACCTGGAAAAGCCATTTGATTTCATTCGAGTTTAATTAACTTACGTTTGTGAAATATAGCCTTAATAGAAGCAGAAAAACAGTCTACTTTTGTCTATTATTATACTTGGCGGTTCCTATTTTTGAGATACTTTAATAGCAGAAATATTTTGTTCTATTATTATAATTATAGTTTTAAATCATTTATATGATTTAAATGTTTTCATAATGAAGTCTATTAACTAGATAGTTTTAAAGACACCACTAAGCATTAGTGGTGTCTTAAAGTATAAAAAGTATTTTAAAACTATATTTTTATATGACTCAATGAAGATAGTATTGAAAGCTCGTGTCTACTAAATAATAAATCAATCAATCATTGAATGAATAAAATAAACATTGAGCGATTTGTTTGTCGAATGAATAAAATATTCATTGAGCAATTTAATGTGGAAATTCGTTTAATTTGTGTAAGTTTTTTATATGCAAGGCTGTAAATATTTTATAAGTGTATATTGCGTTTCTGTATTAAATAATTAGTATGCTGATAATGGACGTGTTGGTTAATAGTTTTAAGCGATAACAACATGCCTAAAATTGTTAACTAATGTGTATTAAATAAGGCAGTTATGATTGTTATGTTTTTTGTGAGGGTTATTTTATAAATAATTGGTCATTTACTTCAAGAAAATAAGTGTTATGTTTGAATGTTTCTTAAGATGTTCAGCTAAATACTCTTTATGTAAATAAGTATAGCCTATATTTACTCAATTTGTCAATAAATATGTTGAAAATAAATTGAATTATGGCGTACTTAACAAGAATCCGTCCAGATTTGCAATCTTATTTTTTTAATTTTTTAGGAAGGGTAATTAAGGTGACCAACTTGTTTCTTCCAAATGAAGCAAAATAGGCTTATCAATATTGAATTTAAGTGTGGTCCCAACCTAGTGCTGAGAAATACTGAACATCTCTGACTATATTAAGCCAATATGTGAAAACTATCAATAGATTCGATAGCTAACGCCATTTAATGCTCCATAGTGGCATCGTCAAGGACACGAGTGCACAAAGTGCATATACAGGTTACTGTTTCGTCCACGAACGAGCTAAACTCTGTTTGTGAAACCAGAAAACAAATATCAAAATTGAATTTGTGTTCTGGCGCCGGAACACTGAACACAAATTCAATTTTGATATTTTTTTTCTGGTTTCACAAACAGAGTTTAGCTCGTTTGTGGACGAAAGAGTGATCTGCATATGCACTTTGTGCATTCGTGTCATTGATAATGCCACTATGGAGCATTAGATGGCGTTACCTATCAAATGTAATAATAGTTTTTAAAATAGGCTTATTGAGAATTTAAATTAATTATCATCCATTTATTAAAATATACAGCAAATAAATGTCACTCTTCTTAAACTGTTACCTGAGCAAAAGGTTGGAATTGGAATTCTTTTTCCTTTAATTGTTCAAAACTCGTTGTTGATGTTTATAACACAACTAAACATTAATCTGCTAAAATTTGAACACAAATATGTCATGACAATCAATGGTAATTAACAACAAATCTAAAACACACTATTTTGCTTTGGCCAAGTTTGATGGTTAACACTACCACCCTCTATTTTTGAAAAATTACAGAATTACAAAGTTATTAACAACTTTTGTAAATCGAAAAATCCTGTTTTTATTCCTAATTTCAGCGAATACCGGACACCCTTAGTACTTACTTACCTTTTACACATACAGGGTGCGTACAAGTATTGCATCAAATGGGATTATATGGAAACGGTTTGACATTTAGATTTGGCATTTGGTAGTATTAAATCAGATATAATAAATAAATAAAGCAACGTGATATAACATCTTCAATTTGGTTCTCATTAATCACTTGATGAAACATGTTTACAATATTGATAATTAAAGAAAAGTCACTTGGTATGTTTCACTACAATTTTTTATTCTCTCCGACTAGTTTCGACTTATCGTTATTCTCAAGGAGTAGTGTAGAAAAATGTTTTACAAGATATATATATATATATATATATATATATATATATATATATATATATATATATATACAAATTTTTTGCTACATTAGCATGTTTATTTTAAAATAATGACGAATATAAATAATTTATACAAAAACTGAAATAAATAAACAAAGAAAATCAGAATAGGTACTCAAATTATTGTCCATTCACTTCTTGACAATAAGAACACTTCTTGACAATAAAAACACTACTTGACAATAAGAAAGTCTATCAACAAAAGCGCCCAGTGTATTCTGCAGATATGTCGGAGCAATGTTTGTTATTGCAACTAATTCGAGCTTCTAATTCATCTAATGTTGTTGAGCTATTTCGATACACAACGCTTTTAAAATATCACCAGAAGAAAAAATCCATAGGGGTCAGGTCTGGAGACCAAGGTGACCATTGCATCCCGGCGGTCCAATCCAACAATTTTGAGCACCTTTTGTGATTTTCTTAGCTTTCTTGTTACTTTTAGTTTTTGTTTCAATTATTTATTTCCGTCGTTATTTTAGAATAAACATGCCAATGTTATATTTCTAATTAAATAACCTTTCCAACTACACAAAAAAAACCTAGGTTGCTATTTAGAAAAATGTAACATAACGGCCTCTGAAAAAAGCAAGTCGTGCAAAACAAATGAACATCTCAAAATATAGATATTTATATCTAATTTAAACATACAATCCCATTTGGTGTGGTACTATTTACGCACCCTGTAAAACTGCCTAAATGTGCGGTAAAATGATATTATACTTTAGGATATTTTAATTTCAGACTTTGCAACGCGTGTGAACAATTCTTAGTTAATTTATCCTTCTAAATGAGAAACAAATAAATGCAATTATTCGCGAGCGTTTCAGATCTAGAATTTCCGAGAGCACATCTCTACCTAGTAGCTTTGAATTTATAATGAATTCTAAAGTCCATTATAAATTAATTGTCAATTAGCATACGCTTTGTAAAATTGTTTTTTTTTTATTGCAGTGTGCAAAAGAATGCAAAGAAACAATTTTGGAGTAAGGATTTTAAAGGAACGAGGTTCATAAAGATGGATCGTGTTCTTTTGTGAACATTTACATGACGGTTTTATTTTTAAAATAAGTTGACGTGACTTGTGGTCAAGGAACGCGGAAATAAAACGCATTTCATAAAAATGGATCGTGTTGTTTTGTAAATAATTGCATGACGGCTATATTTTTAAAATAAGTTGACTTGACTTGTAGTCAACTTAAGCTAATTTCAAAGCTACTCGATTTGCCTTTATTTTCAAGATTCTTGACTTAAATTGATTTTCAAACTAGATGACTTGACTTTAATTTTAAGCTATTTAGTTTGATTTTTAAACTATCATATTTAGTTGAAATCCAGCCTAGTTAAATTTAAGCAGTTTTAATTACGTAATTAATAAGTCATCATAATTTTTATTTCAGTACAATTTTACGTCTAAAATGAATAATACAGTTGCAAATTATTGATGTTAGTATGGCATGTAAATTAACATTGACAGAATTATTTTTAATGGGTGCTACAAGCTAAGACAGCCGTTTTCCATTTTATGACCTTCTATGACCAAGATCATTTTTGATATGGCGATGCATTTTGCCAATCGAAAAACGTTTACATTTTATATGGTAATATTTTAATATCAATATTTGTGTGTGTAAACATTTTCTATCAGAGCTGAAATATTCTGCGTCGGCAAAGAATTATTTCAATTCGGATGCGGTATGTGTTTGATAAAGGGTAAAAAGCCAGATTGCACAAAGGCTGCCTGCCGAGCGCTGAATGAACTCGCAAACGCGGTCCATGTGTCGGTTATGAACCCCAGCTCACACGCTCATATAAAATTGACTCAACCGCATTGTACCGACGAAACAAAAGGTAAGTGACAATAAACTATTCAATATTTGCATACAGGGTAGTGAATTTTGAAGGTGCTACATATGGATAACTTATTTATTTGAAGGACTATTGAAAAACAGTTTAGGGTCACAGTTTCGTGTTACTTTAAAGAATGACTGTTATTTTTAGGTAACATTTTTTGCACAAATAAATAACTATTGTTTCCATTGAAACAATCCATTTTTTAAAAAGTATACAGGATAAAGCATATTCGACGGTGGTTTCAAGTAAAGTACCATTTTTATAAATAAAATTACTTCTTTATTTAAACAAATATTAGCATAGTGTAAAGACATTCTTTGTGCATTTTTTTTTAAGTAGAATACGCTGATGATATTTTTTTAAAGCTTAGAATAAATGCAATCAACTGAAGACAAAGCCAACTATGATTTGTGTTTGAAAGAATAAATCTTAATGTCATATCTCATAAAAGTTAAACTTGAACAAAATTTAATGTAGTTAGCGTATTTTACTTGAAAAGTGCCTCTAGAATGTTTTGTTCCATATGTCAATATCTTTTTAATTATAGATGTTATATTAATATTGTAAAACTGCTACATTTTGAGTTTTGACGTGTAACTCAAAAATAATTGAAGATAGAAAAATGTTTATGTGGAACATGGGATAAGCTGCAGAAACGAGCTATCGAACTATATATTAGTTTTTATCTATCATTCATGTAAATGTTAAAAAACCAAACCAATAACAAGAACATAAGTTATACATTTTTTGTATATTATTATCGATTTGTGTGGGGTTTTATTTCTTTAACAATTAAATGTTATTATTGCAACTGAAGGAAATAATATTTTTATAGTAATTCTAAAATTAGATTTTGATTTTTTTTCAGTTTGAATTTTTCTACTTTAATATTCCTTTTATTCGACTTACTCGTGATTAATGTATATCACCAAGCTGCAGAAAAGAGCTATGGAAGCATATATTAGTTTTTGTCTATCATTCATGTACATTTTAAAAAACCAAACCATCGAAAATTCTTTATTTTGTTTTAATATTAAAGGCAACTCATGATTGTTAATTATATTTAGATTAGCATTTAATTCTCCTTTAATTAGCAGTAACTCCTAAATACCTATCACGTAGAGAAGCCATTATGTGTCTGTCATCAGTATCTACATTGTCAAACCCTTGTCGCCCACACATATTTATCTATTTACATGCAACTGTAACTCATAAACCCCCGCATTTACTGCATAAAATTTAATATCACATCAAATGTATTAAATGTCACGGTTTTAAATAATTTACTTAACTATCAATATGATAATAAATCGATAACGCTTTGAAGTTAAATATGGCCGATATAACGAGTGTCCATAAATTGTCGCCATCCCAGTTCGGTCAGCGACCAAAACAATTTTTTAGGCTTTTCTAAACTCAAAATGTTTCTTCATTCTTAATCTGAGATTGGAAACACTCGTTAGAAATTTAAAATTGAAAACTTTTATAAAAAACAACAAATATCTGAAAATTTACATCGAAAAATCATTAATGTATACCCCAAAAACAAATTCCTTGTACAATTTTGACTTATTTAAAAAGGTATATCAAAACGCTTATAGAGAATCAATTTTCAGTGAACTGTTAAAACAAATTAAATTCAAACCTCTTAAAATATTTTTCTATCAAATAAATTACACTAATTCTCTGTCTTAAAATTCTTTATTACAGAGTATCATAAGATCAAAAATCAATTATTCAGTTGGTAATAAATGCTGAATAGCCTTTAGAACGAATTAAGCAGTCGGTGCATGGGTATCTTCTAAACGGTAAGAGATAGAAAATCGATTAAATGCGAGAATGCACGGACTCCTTAATCGGGATACCCAGTCTGGCTCTTCCATTAGGCGACCGCCTAGGGGCGCCAGAATCAAGGGGTGCCAGAGAAAATTAGAAAATTGAAAAATGTGGGTATTTTCGACGAACGTATGCATTTACTAATTCGCTTGATAAATATAGATAGAGCATCTACAAATGCGAGTTTATAATAAATCATGTTGGTAAATGTAAGAAAATCACACAATATGTTGTTATTTTCTTTATTAAATTACAATTTATTATATTGCAAACCTTTTTACTAAATTAGCCTAACCTAAAAGCATAAAAATGTAAATAAAATGAACCTTATGCATGAACATAGATAAAACCTTATGCATGAACATAGATAAAACATAAAACGACCAAATTCGTATTATTAAAATTAAGAAACATGTTTTAAAGAAATATTGGATCGCTTTTGAATCATAGACATAATATGCTCGGTAAAATTTTAAAATTTGTGTTTTAAATAACGTCTTGCCTTCGTTTGAAATATAAATATATAATTATGTTCATTGTATTAACAAGAAATTAATCAATTTATAATCTTTATTTATGCTCTGCCCGGTTACTTATCAGACATGATTGAACTCTGGGGTAGGAGTTCTAAATTTTTAAATATTTCAAAGAGATTCTTCACAAATGTTTAAAGTTATGATTTAAAATAACTGAAATCAACTGAATCCATTGTGTATTTTTATGTAATGTCAGGTTTCAGAAATCTTTTTGTTTTTTTTTAATTGCCTTTATATTTGTATGTTTAGTCTATAAATTTAGATAATCTTTATGGCTTTGAGCAAAATTGTAACTTTCATTTATTATTGAAATCTTTTTTTATCGGTATTTTTGTAAATTGCCTTTATATTTGTGTGTTTTGTCTATAAATTTAGATAATCTTCATGGTTTTAAACAAATTTTTAACTTTCATTTATTATTGTGTTGCCCTGTTATTGGACTGTATGTAATCTGTTAAGCAGTAAGTTATTATTATTATTGGTAATATAAAATTTGACATTTTCAACGAATTCTTCAAATATTGTTAAGTATATAGAGGGTAAGTTTTTTTTTTGTTCTCTATGGGGATCTCGAAAACTATAAGAGATAAAGAAACAATAACATTTGTTGAGAAAGAAACTTCACAAATTCGTTTTTTTTTTGAGAAAATAGTCGATTGTTATAACATGAACATTTTGATCGACAAGAATTTAAATATCTGAACATTTCAAGTTCCACACTAAGGCCCAGTTATAACAAAAACGTTGAACTTAAGTTCAGCTAAACTCAAGTTCAAGATGACAGGTCTTATTGTTCTAATGTCACTTTGAACTAAAGTTCAGAGTTGAAACACTTCAACGGGTTTGGTGCAATTGATCCTAAGACAAGTCACAGAAAACATAAATAAACCAATAAACAGAAACAAATCAATGAAATATAACGTTGATTAGTGAAAAATAATAATAATAATTTTTATCACCCTATATACATACCAAATAGAAGGGAATTAATTGGAATTAAAACAAAAGTGTCAAAAATAAACGCGTTATAAAAGATATTGTATATTTTCTCCCTAAAACATTATTATATTGTGTGATATTTTCTGTTTGAGTCGTCCAGATGCAAAACCAGCCATACAATTGAAGCCTTAAACGAGTGTTTTCTACTCTCAGCCAGATTAAGCATAAAGTAAAATTTCAAGCTAAGAAAAGCTTCAAAATTTGGTTTGGTTGCTCCGCGCCAAACCATTTTTAGGCTTTTGTAAACTGGAAATTTTACTTCATGCGCCACGCGTAAAAAAATAAAATACTGTAAAGTTCAAAATGTATATCCTTACCATACTGCTTTAGTAGTCGGCCATTCCATAAATAAGTGCACACATTTTGGGGGTACATCGGGGATTTTAGCGAATTTCACATTTATTATAAAGGCTATCAAGACATGGCTTTTGGTTGTTACTAGAGGTTAAACAAATTATTGTGTCAAAAGTTATAAAAATATAAACTTTTAGTACACTTTTATTTTGAACTCAAAAATATCGTAAACCGTTACGTTTACAAAAAATGTTATTCTATACTTTTTTGTGCTTAAATGTTCTATGTTTGAAATACATTTTTTTCCAAAACGAAGAAACTTTATTTATATAGATTTTTTTTTTAATAAATAAAACAAATCTCAAAAAATAATCAAACACTCATGTTATAATTTTCTTAAAAAAATATATGTTATACCCTGAACCTTCCTAAGAATTTCTCTGTTTTCAAAAGTATGGGCACCTTAAAACTTTTTGAAATATGATTTTTTTACATGAGGCGTTTTCGCCAATGGTGTATAGCCCGGATCGCGGTGTACGCTGCGAGTCCCGTTTAATAAACCAAGAGAACTTTATTTATTCATTGTTTTACCCGAAATTAAGTCACTAATACAGTTTATCTAACATTTTAAAGGATTTGCACTTTTAGCAAAATAATATACCGATAAGGTCAGTGAAAAATGTTAACTTACTTTACAATGATTTGCTTTTTTGCGAAATACAACAAAATCTTAATGAACTCATACTGACATTAATTCTATAATTACTCAACACATATCATTAACTTTTTTTTCATTGATCACTCGGTAAAACATTTCTCTTAATATATAGGTTTTTAATTAAATTCACTTGGTTTGTTTTACTAATAAATTATTTTATTTTAAACTAGTTTCGGTTTAATGTCATTTTCAAGAATGATGTACATACAACATAAAAATAATTGTTAAAAGGCTCATACTTTTAAGTTGAAAGTGACTTAACTCTATTTTTCAATTTATTGTTGTTGACTGAAAAAATCTAAATAATTTGAGGTTTTCTGACATAAATAACAGTTTCTGGTTAAGTATATTCAAAATATATATTTTAATTATATTTAACCAAAAATTGTTTTTATGACTGAAAACCCTAAATTATAAAGGTTATTACAGTCAAGAACACACAATTGAAAAATGGAGTTAGGCCACTCAAAAAATAATCCGCTTATGTATTTAGTATTTAGAACCAATTTTTGTCGGCATTCCAGGTATAGGGAAATTCCAATGGTCCCTTCTGTCGTTTTTATATAATTATCTTTGTATTCCCTGCAGTGTTTAACTATTACCTATACCCTCGCCTACTCCATTTTCTATTTTATTTCCCAATATTCAAGTGATTTCCATCAAGCGATAAAAAATAAACTTATATTGCGATAAGATCAGTGAAAATGCTGTATACAGAATTATTCACTGACCTTATCGATATATTATTTTTACGACTAAGAGAAATCCTTTTTAAAATTAAATAAACTATATTAGTGACCTAATTTTAGGTTAAACAATGAATAAATAAAGTTTTATTAAGCGGAACTCGCAGCGCACACCGCGATCCGGGCCATTACACCAATGCACAGCGGTTCCCCCCGCGGTCAAAATTCAAAAATAATTATGTCTACATTATTGCATGTAACCATGCTTACTACTTGATAAATACTCTAATTTAATGTAGGTATAAAAATGAAACCTGTAAAATAAAGCAATCTTATGTTTTCAAACATCCAAAGTGACAGTTCCTCGCTAGTGCACAATTGTATTATCAGTGAATCATTAGCTACATTATTATTTCTCTCTCTATTATCGTTCATTTTTGCTATTATTTTGTAATAGAATTCCAAGAAGAAGGTATGTACTTTATTTTCAGTCACTTTTTAAAATATGAATTTTGAAATATATACGTTGTGTGACTTCCACAAAAAAACTTTAAATTTTCAAATTTCTTCATTTGTTTGAGAAACTTTTAACTACGTTCCCCCATAATATATCAGAATTTGTTACTTAGAGCCTGTAGAACGTTAAGTTATTTCATTTATCTGCACCTAGCTGCAGCTGTTCTTTTTACATAACCTTTAAACAGGGTGCTTCAAATTCAACCCTCCCCATGAGGATCTCGCTTATTATAGGAGAATTTGGCACTTTTGGAGAATTTAATGCCTTTTAATAATTCGTTGAAAAAAGTTACTTAAATTCTTTTGTTTTCAAGTAAAATCTTAAAAACGAAAAAAATGTGTTAAGTTTTTTTATATTTTCGTTATTTCAGGCAATATTCAAAAACGGTAAAGACCTTCTTATAGCACTTCTTCATTATCTAACAGTTGGCGTAATTGATTTCTTTATAACATGTTTTGTTTCTTTTGAACCATCATCAACTTTCTTATTTTTCATGGACGCCATATTAATTTTTTATCACATCTAATTGCTTTATTTTTTGTGATGACAACAATATAACACACCATACATTTATTTCCATAAGTTAACATACAATCGGTAAAAATAATTTTATTAGCGCTAACTAAAAATCTTCCTTGCCATGCAATTGAAAACAATAAAAAATCTGAATATGTCATTGTTATTATTATCGTTTATCAGTAAATAGGTAAAGTTAAATAATGTGAAAAATCGCGCTTAATGACCGCGATTTTTAATGTAAACGAGTTTTTCTTTGAAGACAAATTATTATTTTTATTTTTTTTTATTATTATTAAAACTGATCTTGTATAATTGTAATTGCTAAATTCTCTGAAACCTTTGTTCATATTCACAATGATTGTTCGATTCGGTTGCCTTCGTTCTGAATAAATGTTTGACTAGCGAATGATTTGTTTAATGAATAATTACAGAGTGTCTACGCTAAACCGTTCGTTAAAAGTTTATAGGGTTGCCGTTGCACTAAAAATTTGAAAAAAAATCCTTGTTATACGGTTGAATCAGTTCTCCCCATGTGAAATATTTTTAACTTTATATCACTTCCGGTTCCACCGGAAGTAGCACCAAATTTGTTATTTTAAATGGAACACCTTATATATTAGTAATTTTTTGGATTCCCCGTTTAAATTGAAACATATTTTATTCGAACATATGTACACTTATCTTTTATAGTTTTAAAGAAGAAAAAAAATCTTAAATTTTGACCTCTAAAAGGCATCTTGAAATCTGTCTGTAACTTCTCTTAGGAATAACATAAAAATATGATTTATATCTCTACTTGTACCTAGAGAATGCCTCTATGAGTAAAGTAATTAGAAACAGTCAATTTTGACAACAAGTGTTCTAAAAATGTCAATATCGAAGTGCCCTCTCAATATCTCGTAATTTAATTTTTTTAAATGGAATAACCCATTTTTTATCACATGGAAAAAAAAGTTTTAACAACTATACTCCTAACGCAAGTAGTTTTCGAATTATTGCAAAAATTCGCTTTTCGTCGCAAAATGGTAAAAAATATCGCTATCACTTGATTAAAGACAGAACATATATCACAAACATCCTGATAACTGAGTTGTTTCTTGTGTAGTGTAAATCATTTTAAAAACATTTACTTTAATCAAGTGACAGCGATAACTTGTGCC
This sequence comes from Philonthus cognatus, assembly GCA_932526585.2. Lineage (NCBI taxonomy): Eukaryota > Metazoa > Arthropoda > Insecta > Coleoptera > Staphylinidae > Philonthus > Philonthus cognatus. The sequence goes on along the minus strand of OW052241.1, from coordinate 64,226,283 downwards.
ATTTTGACATCCGCATTTGTTGTTTCAATTCCATGGCATGTCATTATTTTGATAAAATCTCATTACTTTTCCTTAATAACTTTAACTAAGAGAAACTTACAGTGATAAACGTTAGCACGAATAAATTCAGAATTTTTCATTCTACAATAAAGGTAAATATATTTTTTTTCTTAAATAAATAGGAGAGCCATTATTTGAACATTTTAAGATTTACATGAGATTTCCTATGTTGCGTCCGCCAGTTGACTTGGCATATGGTATATGTAAAGTAAAGTAAAGTAAAGTATTTGTTTACGGATATCTCCTTTGATATTACAAAAAAAAATTACAATAATAAAATTATAATCACCCGGTATATGTATATATGATCATTACATTTTTGATGTTATAATTTTACCATCTAATATGTTTTAATAAATGATGTATTATTTTAGCTATTGATTATTTTTTTCTTTCTTTAAAATGTACCTCACATGTTATATACACACATATTTAACTAAAAAATAACGGGTTTAAAGTTATATCACATTATTTTCTAACCAGGGCAGCCTGACTTAGGATGCGAAACCACTGCGCGCCCTCTTAAACTACCGCAGGATCCGTGCACACTTCAGATGAAGAGTTTTGATGTGTTTTCTTATAAATGTGATTATATACTTTATATTGATTTATAAATTATAAATATCTGATCCTCCTACAGTTTCATTTTTAACAATTACTTTATTATATTGGACCAGCCATTTTGTTTTGTGAATTATTAAGTTAAAATTCTCACTCAGCGACCTTAAAAACCCTAACTCTGAAATTTCTATAAAAAATATATTTTTGACAATTTATGTCCGCCATTTTGTTTAATTTTTTTATTTCAGATTTATAATCAGCGACTACGTAAAACCCTATATCTGAATTTTATGAAAGTATGCCAATTTTTATCATTTTTATTCGCGGTCTTGGATCCGCCATTTTGTTATATAAATTTGTAATTACACATTCTTAATAAACTACCTTAATATGCCCTATATTCGAATTTTCATGAAAATATTACAATTTTTATCCGCCATATTGGATCCGCCATTTTGTTTTTCAAATTTCTAATATTAGATTTTTACTCAGCGACCTTGAAAAAAACGATATACTAATTTTCATACATTTTGGATAAGCCCTTCATATTATAGAAACATTTTCGGCATTTGGGACCACTGTGCAATGGCGTCAATGCAGCGCTCGGTTAAAAAATTCATATCTTAAAAAGTTTTAAAGTGCCCATCTTTTTGAAAACGGAAATATTGTTAGGAAGGATTGGGGTATAACATATATTTCTTTTAAGAAAATTAAAACATGAGTATTTGATAATTTTTTTAGATTTGTTTTATTTATTAAAAAGAATCTATATAAATAAAGTTTTTTCGTTTTGGAAAAAAATGTATTTTAAACTTTCAACATTTAAGCATAAAAAAGTCAAGTATAACTTTTATTGTATTAGTAACGGCTTACGATATTTTTGAGTTCAAAATATAAGTGTACTAAAAGTTTATTTTGTTATAACTTTTGACACAATAATTTGTTTAACCTCTAGTAACAACCAAAAACCATGTCTTGATACCCTTTATAATATATGTGAAATTTGCTAAAATCCCTGATGTACCCCCAAATAGTGTGCACTACCAAGTACGAAGGTGCATGTGTACATTTACCGAGAAATGTACACTTTGCTGGTAAATGAACGTTATTTACCGTAACAAATACACATTAATCGTTTTTGTGCAATATACTGTTTTGTGAGTTTAAAAAACCTCAATGGTATTTATTATTATTTATACATGTTGTTTTTCTTAGGGATACCCGATATAGTTTTACCCAGTGGCGTCAGGTACCCTTGATCCGGCCCTGGGGACAGCCTGTATGCCTGAATTGCAATCGTTTGCAAAGAACAATCCATCATCTTAAATTTCCCAAACGTGTTTGTATACAAACATTCCATCAATTTGTTTTAGTATAAAAATATTATTGTAAAAAATGGACTATAGAAAAAGATTCATATTATCCTAATAGTAATGATCGTGTTTTTTCTAGAGTAATTTTCTTTTCTCTATTTTAGCAGAAAGCACTAGATCACGCCCTTTTAGTATACTTCAAGACTGACGACGCCCATGGTTTAACGATAAATTTAATGAGCTGTACGCTTTTGAATAGTCCTTTTTATTCGAGGAGTCAAGTCGATAATTCACGGATCTCGTTTTAGTGCCCACTTATAATATTCGGAAATCATCACGGCTTATATCGTTCCCTCAATATCTGTCTCCAACACTCAAATATAATAAATAACAGACACTTCATAAAGAAGTTAAATAAAACGACATTTAACGGTTATAATATTGGAAAATATTAAAGAATTTTTATTAATAAGTTACAAAGAAATACTGTAATATTATGTAATTTGTTAGTGAGTGACATAATATGGAATAACAAAATTAGTGTTATTTAGGTTATAACAACGTGAATTGGTTTGTGATATTATTAAAATGTCAAAAAATATTTAAGTTACGAATTCTTTGCAAAGTTAAAAGTTATGTGCGGCGAGATGTTCACAATAAAATCATAATTTTACAGGATGCCTGTTTTCGAGCTGGACTATGGGAATTTCGCTTATTTGAAAAGATAGAGAATCCCTTAATTAGTGTTACCGGCGTTTTATCGAAAACGTCGTAACTTGATTATTTTATTCACATTCGCGAAAACATCGGACTCCAATTGTTTTACTCATTTTCATTTCATAATCATTTTAATTCCAAATGATTCAAGTTCGTAACCATTCATTCGATGTTCTTTTGTATATATTTTTTTCTTGTAAATATGTAAATTAGTCCAACATTGAATTCCCCCGAACGTGACCAACAATGACGACTTGCAAACCACCCCATCATTAACCGCGCGACCAGCACCGGCCGATGTTTACAACCCCGAGGAAGGTCATAAAATTCCGCACCTCCGAGGACCAGCGCCATAAAACCCACGGGGCGCTGTAGATGTTTACGACAATGAAAACAAAGCCTTTGGGAATTTCTCAAAATTTCGGGAAAACAGCGAGAACAAAGGTTTATGGTCGTAACATCTGCAGCACAAACTTCGACACGCCGGAGCAGTCGGAAACCAGAGGCCCAAAACTTTTTGGCCTCAGCTAAATATGAAAACTCCACCCTCTGCTTCTTCCACCACGTTCTCGACCAATCACCGTCACCCCCAAGATACATGGCGGGGGTGAAGACAGCGGTGGTTGGGAAGATAAGAGACAGCGGAAGACAGAGGAAGGACAGTACAGTTGATTCGGTCATCACAAGTCAGTCGAACTCCAGACATCAAGTGCAAAAACGCATTCAGGATACATGAAGTGAAGTTCGAAGTTTTATCAAGTGAAGTTTTCATCATTTGTAAGTCGTCGCGTACCTATAAGTTGTCGGTGTCATTATTCATTGAATCGTCACATCACGTTCGTTCAATTTCATTCATTTGTTCATTTCATATATTTTTATCATCGTTCATTTTATCATTGTTTGTTTAGCTTAATCATTGTATTTCTGTGTTCATTTGTTTAATTCATTACATTTTTGTTGGTCCTTTTTTTTTTCTGTTAATAAATTTTAAGTGTTGTTTTTTTTAAACAATAGTCATTTTAAATTCATACAAAATTCAAACAACCTTTTTTGTATACAATAAAAATGAGTGCCTTTTGACCAAGGATATTTAGGTAAGTCAATTTATTATTATTATTTTGTGTGTGACCAATCCTGAGCCACCGGAGTTGTTACGGAGGAACGTCGTTAGTGCATAACTCATGCTCTTTATAAAAATTAGCACAACAGCAAGCGACGTCCCGCACCCCGATAACAATTTGGCGCCCAACGTGATAAATTTTATCAAAAATTTAAACCCACGACCCTAGTTAAATCTTATTTGCTAAATTAACAATTTGGCTACCAACGTTAAAATTTCGTAGAAAGTTAGCTCACGTCCCTGAATTGCACTGTAACAATTGTCGTTAATATTTCGACAAAAACGCTCTTTATCTATCAACTTAACGTGCTAGTGATTTGATATATTGAAATCTTTGTTTAACATTTTATCTTCAACAGTTACTCATTAGATTAATTTCATTCAAAATCACATTCAAAAACAATTGTTACATTTCGATATTGTTGCTCGATTAACGATAAACTATATGCTCAAATTTTATCATACATATAATGTACCTTGATTTTAATATTTTTATTTTCAACGTGTTCCCAAACTCATTCTGCTTATTTTCTCATTAAATTTAATTAATCACTTTGTGATGAAAATTTATTTTTTCATATTTATTTATCTTAAGCAGAAATCCATTTATAATTAACTCATATAAAGTATATATAGTAACATTTTTACATTAATATTTCAAAATATTTGTGTGTTAAAATAGTTAAAAATTTTAATTTAAGAAAGTACCATTTATGTAAATAAAATTCAGCAATATGGTTTACTTTCATCATTCATTCATTTTATAAATTCATTGAAGCGAAATTTTTGGACTGAGGAACCATTTTACATGTGATTTGTTTTAACATTATTTTTTTTTATCACTTACGTTTATTATCTATGACTTGTATATTTTCTAACATTGTTGTGTGTTTTTATCATGTTATAGGTAATATTATCATTGAGTATTAAGCATTGTTCATAATATTTTATGTACAGACTTTAATCATTTAAAATCGCGACGAGGCCGCGTACTCCATAATTTATTTTTCTACAGACTATTACATTTTCGTAGTCAATTAATTATAGAACATTTTTCATAAACCCTTCATTTGACTGTATTAATTTCTATTATTTAACCGTTTTGACTGCAGCTCCGTTCATTATCTTCCATGTTTATTAATAAATCAATTGTTTAAATTAATAATTAAAATCGCGACTGGGCCGTGTTTCATATTAATTATCATTGATACAGTAACTGTTTTTTTAAATTATTTTTATTCATTTTCGTCTTATTAACTATATGTTCTGACTTAACCATTTTTTAATTAATTTTGTCGCTTCAACACTTAATTTTCAATGTAAGCAGTAATTAATTACTTATTAATTAATTCATATCACCACTTTAAATTTTGCAAGCATTAATTAAAATCTTACGGGGCCGTAATAAGTAATCCAAAAATCATTTTCATTGTTTTGCTTTTGTATTCTCACGGGACCGATTAAATGATGTCAGTACATTCAGAAATTGAATTCGATCGCGCTTCAGCGACAACAATGCTCAATCAGCATCAAGATGCCTCACAGGAGGGAAATCCGTTCGCATCCCAGCACTACGAGGTGCAAGTTGGCATTCGGCCACCACCGCCTCCACCAGGTTTCGAGTACAGGCTCACTCGTGTTGACGAACCCCGCAGAGATGCCCACATTGCCCACGTCGAATCGAGAAGCGACGTTTCTCGCGCAGACCAAACACATACGCGACACTTCGAATCTCGAAATCCGTTTCTCGATTACCGCTCCGACACACCGGATACACATCGCGAAAAACAACAATTTCGCGACTATTATGACCAACACAGAAAATCCGAGGAGATTCGCCGGCAAACTCACAGAGAGTACATGGAGCTCATGCGTGAGTTTAAACGCACAGAAGAGAAACCTACTGAGTATTTCAATGGAAAGGATCCGCAGACTTTCTTGGAGGGCATCCAGAGGGAATTTCACGGACTAGACCTGACCACGAAGGAAAAGCACCGGCGAACACTAGCTCGTATGACTTCCTCCCAAATTTCGGAGTATGGGAGCTTCTTTCAAGAGGGAATCTCATGGGAGCGAGCAGCATCTCTTTTATGCGACGCCATCGATCCGGACATCACCCAATATGAGGAAACCGTTGAGCTGCTGACGAAGAGGCAGAACAACACCGCCGCAGGACCATTCACCTTCCGAAAACAATTGCTATTCCGGAAATACGGCAATAGTTGGACGGAAGAGTACATGACGAAGGTTACGTGGAAGATAATGAACGGAATCTTCGGACAGGCTGCGCCAGGAGCTCATCTTCCGCCCAACAAAGATGAACGAGTTTGTCGAAAAAGCGGTTAGAATTTCAAATAGGCTAGCGTTTTATAACGAACACAAACAAACCGTAGCCTCGAGGGAACAGCCGCATAAGCAAAACTCTCCTAGAAAATTCCCATATCCTCAACAAAATCCACAACACTCCCCAAAACAAACACATTATTCTTCAAACCAAAACCGACATTATCAAACAAATAACCCATCATCCTCTAATCAGAACCGTCATCCAACATCCCAAAATATCCGTCCGACATCCCCACAAACTAATCGTCGTCCTCAACGTAATCAAAATCGTGCTGTGAATAACATCGAAACTCAGGAGGACCGCCCACGAACACCATCACGCCAAAACAAACCAAATCCGCGGCCGATTACACCACCGAATCCAAGCGAAATCCCTCGCAACCAATCAACTGCAAATCAACAATCATCATCACAGCATAACCGACCGAAATCACCACCTCCTCCTTTTTGTCTGAAGTGCAAAAAGGGTTATCACTGGCACTATCAATGTCCGAACATGCCGGGAAACGGGATAGCGGGCGGCCAGTCATCGAATCACCGGAATTAAATTCCCGACTTTTCACCGCCCGACAAAAACGACCTCCACGCCGACCACGCCGACCAAGGACCGCGAATACGGACACAGTGCCCAGTGTAAACCCACAGACACCAACCAGTGCAAATAATAGTGAAATTGTAAACTCTAGTGTACCTCCCCCTCGCGATATAGACGCTCTATCCCAACACAACACAGTTTCGCCGTTATTATCATTCAATCAGCCAAGTCGATTGATTGTGCTTCCGATCACAATCAAGAATCAAACAATTGCTTGCTTGCTCGACCTCGGTGCCGGACAAAATTACATACGCCCTCATCTCTCGGACAAAATAACTCCCATCCGGGTAAAAGCAAATTTAGCAGGTGCAAATACAACTTCTGACATCACAGGTATCTCAACAATCAACTTCCGGCTGGGCAACGCGCATTATTCAGAAAATTTCCTGATAATGCCAGAGTTGAGATACGATGCCATTCTAGGAATAGAATTTGTCAGGAAGCACGAAGCAGTAATTGATTGCCATCGTCACTGCATGCACATCGGCACCGGCTTACGTCAGACGATCTTTTGGCCTGAAAAGCAGCCACAAAAACAAGCCGACCCACCATCATTCAATCATGGATTTACTGGAGAAATCGCAGCAAATTTCCAAGATCTCATTAATCGCTTTTCACACCTGTTTTCACCAAAAGACCAATTCGCTCATCAGCCTCATAGTACGGAACATAAAATTCGGATGAAACACTTAAACCCCGTTCGAACACGAATTTATCGCTATTCACCGAATAAGAAGCAGGAAATAGATCATTTAGTGCAAGAACTACTCGAAGACGGTATCATCGAATCCTCCACGAGTCCATATACTTCCCCAATCGTTTTAGTCCCCAAGAAGGATGGAAAAAGTAGATTTTGCGTCGATTATCGAAGAATCAACGAAGTCACTATCTCGGAATCGACACAAATGCCAGTAATTCAGGAAGCACTGCGAGATTTAGGCGATGCCCGCGTGTTTTCAACACTGGACTTAAAACAGGGTTACTGGCAGATACCAATGGAGCAGACTTCCAAGCAATTTACGGCTTACGGGACACCTGACGGAGGGCATTACCAATTTAGAGTAATGCCTTTCGGACTCAAAAATGCCCCAGCGACGTTCCAGCGCATGATGAGTCAGGAAGTGCTCGCAGGAATGCTTCACGAGTTCACAATGGTATATTTGGACGATATTATTGTGTATTCGCGCTCTGAAGAGGAACATATACGACATATCTCATTGGTTTTGGAACGCTTGGATCAATTCAATTTACATTTGGGAAGAGACAAGTGCATTTTTGGAAAATCCTCATTGGAGTACCTCGGCCACAACGTGGAAATCGACGTAACCTGCCCACTGGAAAAGCATCTGTCACAAATTAAAAATCACCCTGTTCCAAAAACCAGGAAACAATTGAGAAAGTTCATCGGCCTTTGCAATTGGATTCGCCAGTACATCGACGGTTTTGCCGAAATAGCCGCACCACTGAACGAGTTAACTGCCACAACGCGACCATTTCGATGGACTCCGGAAACTACGCGCGCCATGGATCGTCTTCAGGAAGCAGTTGGAAAACCGCTTCGCCTTCATCGCCCTATGCCGGATCTCCCCTTCACGGTTCAAACCGATGCCTCTCAGTTGGGCATAGCGGCAGTGTTATATCAAACCGATCCCGATGGAATGAAGAGAATAATTAGTTTCGACTCGGCCAAACTCAATGACACACATCGTCGTTATCATATTAACGAGCAAGAATGCATGGCTTTAGTGTGGGCATTGAAAAGATATCGGCCATTACTCGAGGGACGACACTTTAAAGTTAGGACTGACTCCAAGGCTCTAACATGGTTAGCTAACTTTAAAGATCACCGATCGAAACTGACCAAATGGGCACTTACCCTACAGACATTCGACTTTACCATTGAACACTGTCCTGGGAAGGATAACCAGCTTCCAGACCTGCTCAGTCGCGACCCCGACGAAGAATCCACAGGAGATATCCCGGAAATCGAAAACGATCATCGCCCTGTCATTAACGTAATAGAGCCAACTCTAGTACAATACGTTAAAGATTCCCAAAGAGACGACATTTACACACAAGAAATTCTGCAAATCCTAGCTGATCCGGACCACATCAACTGGGAACAACACAATACATCATCAGAAAACATTGCAGGTTTTCTTTATCACAAAGCCACTGAAAACAACGACCGAACATTATATGTCCCGGAAGCTGCTCGCGAACGTGTGCTCCACTGCATGCACGATGAGTCAATTCATCCAGGAAGAGATGATACAACTCGTTGCATACGTTCAAAATACTACTGGCCGACTATCCCGTCAAACGTTAGGCGATACGTTAAAAACTGTTTGATTTGTATAGCTACGAAACGAGGAAAACCCCAGAGAGCCGCTCCCCTCAAAGCGCGAATCCCGATCGCACCATTTCATACAGTAGCCGTGGATTTAATTGGACCACTTCCGGAGACCACAACACATAAACGCCACGTCTTAGTGATCACGGATTTATTCAGCAAATGGGTAGAGGCATTTGCGATAGGACAGGCGCGAGCTGGGATAATTACACGCCTGATGGAAGAACAGGTATTCCACAGATTCGGATATCCACAGGCAATTATTTCTGATAACGGTCGCCAATTCATATCCACTAAGTGGAAACAAGAATGCCGTCGATGGGGTGCTACACCATTTTACACACCCGTATATCATCCTAGAGCAAATCCCACCGAACGGCGCAATCAGGAGTTGAAGAAGTGCTTACGCATTAAAATGCAGGAACAGCCTGGAAATGGGTGGGCGAAATTTATTCAACCGATCCTGTTTCAACTACGGACACGAGCGAGCGCAGCCACAGGCTATACTCCGGGAAAGGCCTTACTCGGGTATGAACTTCCACGTCCTGGTGAAAGAGACATCGACGTTGACCAACCAGCAGAAGCACCAGCAATCCATCAGAGAGAAGAACGTCTGGCAGCTATTCGAAATCAACAACGCCGATACGTCAGACGTTACGATCGACCAGAAGAGGCCGCACGATTTCAACGAGGTCAACCAGTTTATATTAAAAATCATCCTTCATATCAGCCAAACAATCTTGCGGGCTTCGCTGCTAAGTGGTTGGGACCCTTCATTATCGACGAAGTCATCAACGGACGCGTGTTCCGCATAAAAAAAGGCAACCAAATCATCACAGTGCATGCAGACGACATACGACCTGCACCGTGCCACGCTGTCCCTCAGCCGAATCTTCCACGTCGCCGCCGAAGACGCCGACCAAACCGACAGCAGGAAGCAGACGAAGACAGTAAGGATGTCGACGATCCCGTTACAGCACCACCAACCAGCCCCGAACCGGATTCGCAGGAATAATGGGTAATGAACTTAAGGACGCTTTAGTGTGCAAGTTTATCATCGCTATAAGGACGCTTCAGTGCGCGTAGTGACTCTTCTGTACATAAATCCCGCGAAACGTAGTGTGGTTCCGAAATCAAACTTTACCCCAGTGGCCTTATAGACATTTGTACAATGCATACATTTTACCCCCATGCCACTACTCCAGAGGTATAACCCTACAGGATGAGGGTTTCATCTAGAAACATCCTGTGACGCCGGACGGTAACCATTTTTCCATCACCGTCTTAGGGAAAAATCATATTCATTCATTTTCCCTAACGCTGGCATATAAATTCGCAGAAAACGTCTCAGAATTTAAGGCGTCGAGACGCACATTCGCCTGCCGCCAGCAACCTGTCAATGGGCAGTTATCCCCATTGTGGCGCCCAAACTCGACGTTCCTGGATCATCTTCGGATCCGCATGATAACATGCTAACCAGGACGTTTCATCCAGTGGTCTCCATTTATCGAATCACGTTGCGCCCAGTCGTAATTCGGATGCTGGAACTTCATGGATGTTGCTGTGTAATGTTCACCTCAGAACGCGTCTTTTCGCATCATACCAGCACTCCACAACATCATCATTCATCTGGATCATCTTCGGATCGGGTATGCCAAGCGCATCCACCGAAACAGGTGTTGGCCCGACGCCAAACGCAGACGTCAGCCGGCACCTCCACCAGATGAAAATCACCGAGGCCTGGACATCATCCTCATACAGGTGTTAGTCAGACGCTGAACCCAGACGTTAGCCGGCACCTCCACCAGGTACTCGTCAAACAGAAGGTGGCAGTTTTCCTGTGCGGGATTGATTCGCACGATTCCAGCAGGAAGAACATAGGCAGATGCCTGATCATTTTTGAGCTTGCTCATTAATTGTTCATCATTCTGCGCCTTCCACATCGAAATTAATGGATGAAGATCTTTTTGTATATTTTTGTATATATTAGTTTTAAGCATTTTCATTCATTTATTCATGTAAACGAACTTTACTCATTTACGGGGCCGAATTGTTACCGGCGTTTTATCGAAAACGTCGTAACTTGATTATTTTATTCACATTCGCGAAAACATCGGACTCCAATTGTTTTGCTCATTTTCATTTCATAATCATTTTAATTCCAAATGATTCAAGTTCGTAACCATTCATTCGATGTTCTTTTGTATATATTTTTTTCTTGTAAATATGTAAATTAGTCCAACATTGAATTCACCCGAACGTGACCAACAATGACAACTTGCAAACCACCCCATCATTAACCGCACGACCAGCACCGGCCGATGTTTACAACCCCGAGGAAGGTCATAAAATTCCGCACCTCCGAGGACCAGCGCCATAAAACCCACGGCGCGCTGTAGATGTTTACGACCATGAAAACAAAGCCTTTGGGAATTTCTCAAAATTTCGGGAAAACAGCGAGAACAAAGGTTTATGGTCGTAACATCTGCAGCACAAACTTCGACACGCCGGAGCAGTCGGAAACCAGAGGCCCAAAACTTTTTGGCCTCAGCTAAATATGAAAACTCCACCCTCTGCTTCTTCCACCACGTTCTCGACCAATCACCGTCACCCCCAAGATACATGGCGGGGGTGAAGACAGCGGTGGTTGGGAAGATAAGAGACAGCGGAAGACAGAGGAAGGACAGTACAGTTGATTCGGTCATCACAAGTCAGTCGAACTCCAGACATCAAGTGCAAAAACGCATTCAGGATACATGAAGTGAAGTTCGAAGTTTTATCAAGTGAAGTTTTCATCATTTGTAAGTCGTCGCGTACCTATAAGTTGTCGGTGTCATTATTCATTGAATCGTCACATCACGTTCGTTCAATTTCATTCATTTGTTCATTTCATATATTTTTATCATCGTTCATTTTATCATTGTTTGTTTAGCTTAATCATTGTATTTCTGTGTTCATTTGTTTAATTCATTACATTTTTGTTGGTCCTTTTTTTTTTCTGTTAATAAATTTTAAGTGTTGTTTTTTTAAAACAATAGTCATTTTAAATTCATACAAAATTCAAACAACCTTTTTTGTATACAATAAAAATGAGTGCCTTTTGACCAAGGATATTTAGGTAAGTCAATTTATTATTATTATTTTGTGTGTGACCAATCCTGAGCCACCGGAGTTGTTACGGAGGAACGTCGTTAGTGCATAACTCATGCTCTTTATAAAAATTAGCACAACAGCAAGCGACGTCCCGCACCACGATAACATTAGGGACAAAGTTCTGTATTATAGTGCTTACTAATAATCTGCTTTCACATTCGAAATATCTTCAATTGGTTCAGTGTAACTTGTAAATAAAACACTTTTTACTTTGTTTAACCACTGAATCTTATATTTAATTGTGTGACTAGTTTCGACTATCTAGTAGTCATTCTCAAACTAAACTTCACTTCACTTTAGTTTGAGAATGACTATAGATAGTCGAAACTAGTCACACAATTAAATGTAAGATTCAGTGATTAAACAAAGTAAAAAGTGTTTTATTTACAAGTGTATTTAAGATGTACCACAAAGTGAACGCCTACAACACCAAACAGTTTCAGTGTAATTTTAGATATTTATAAACTGCCAATATCTCTGGTATTTTTGATTTTTTTTTCAAATAAGTAAAAAAAAAACATTCTAAAGTGTTTTAAATCTGCAACGCGATTCGTTTATTGTTTCCCAAACAATTATGGGAGGGTTTTGGAGATATGCATATCACTGAACAGTATTTTTCCGCCGATTTCAATGAAGTGCCACATGTTTACTTTTAAAAAATGAAATTATTTTAGTATGTTGCCATGGAATCAAGCGCATATTGTCCGCAATCATTATTTATCTGCAAAACAAAATTTAACCAAGGCATAGTCTTCACTTCACATATCATCAAAAATTCCATAGCAATTTTATTTTGTTTGGTTTCTATGGAAACGTGACTGTAACAATAATTTAACAACTAAATATTAATGCATTTCTAAATTTGAAATTTCATTACATGCACTACGCGTTTAGAACATTGATTTAATGTGAAGTTAAAATTATACTGCTTTCTCATACTGCTTCAGCGGTATATTTTAAACTTCACAATACTTCAGTGTTTTATACGGGTGGCGCATGTAGTAAAATTTCAAGTTTTACAAAAACTAAAAATTTGGTTTGGTTGCTCCACCTTACGCGACTAAACCAAATTTTCAGGAAGCTTCAAATTGAACGTTTTAAGAAAAACGTCGAATGTCTGTACATTTACAGCCAATGCATCAGGATGTGTATACTTAAAAGAAAAACTTCCTGTATATACACGTACAGTGTGATTAAAACATATTAATTATTATCACAAGTAATAGATACATTTCATTCAGTATAATAGTAAAAATTACCAAATTCCATTATTTTTTCAGCTTTAAACCAACGCGTTTAACATCAAATTTAGACAAAAAACATGTTAAACACGCGGAAGTGGACTGCATAGAATGTTGAAATAGGAAAGAACCTAAATTAAAAATTGCTGATACAGTTGAAATAATTATTAGTATTCTTTAATATTAAATAACTCGTTTTAGCTTACATAGAAATGAAGGGTATTTAATACTGGATGATTTAAATTAAATTTGAATTAAAACACTTGGTTTGTTTCACTTACTTTAATTTTCTCCGACTAGTTTCGGCCATTGGTCATCTTCAAGGAGGAATGTACAAAAAAATATCTAAACAACAATATATATACAAAATGAAACTATCATAAAACATCAGGTAATAAGGGCGGTCGTTATAGGAGAGTTCCAAAGCTTTTCCATATTGTTTACAATCGGTTTTCCCAGCGTTAGTCTTTGTAGGTTTAATGGATTAGTCAATATAATATGAAATTCATACCCTTTAAAATGTTGTGTGATTTTTTCCAAATGCCAAATTGTTTTAACTGATTTTGTTTCGAAATAAAAATATTTTTTGAGTTGTTGAAGGGTATTTCTAGTATCGGATGTTCAATATAATAAAACCTCTAGAGTGCCATGATTTCATCTTTCTTAAATTTATGTTGGCTACATGCTTGAAGAATTGACATATAATACTTTAGATATAATAATTATAATATATAGTTTCAGAGTTGCCAACCTACAATATTTTCCATAGCACCCTACAGGGTTTTTATTGAACACACGATTTCTTAAATTAAGCATTTCTCTCAATGTTTTAATGATATTCTAGATTTAATTAGCAATGAAAACTAATAAATTATAATAGCTAGTTTTTAGAAGTACTTTTAAATCAAACAATATAAGCAAAACTCTCAGAAGGAGTTGAGAAGAAAATAATTATACAATTAATAGATTGGTGAATGTGCCGGGCATAAGAAAGTTTATTAATAAAAAGCGGTTTAACTTTGTTTGTATAACACAATTTATTTTAATGTGACTGCAGTTTCGGCAAATTTAGCTTGCCATTATCAAACATATAGTGACTAAAGCTACTTACAAAACAGGTATATATATAAAATGGTTAGAGAAAAACACAAACAAATTACAAAACGGCTGTAAAAATGGGGGTGTACACTAGGTCGACCTGGTCATTAATGAGAAGGATTCCCCGATTAGCGCGGGCTTTGTGTATTTCTAATGCTTCTAGGAGATTCAAAACATAAATTTTCAAAAACTAAACATATATTATATGCCGGTATCCCATATAAAGTAGATAATTTAAACTACAAATCAATCACATATTTTGGCAATGTTAGTTTCCAAATTAAAAGTGTTTTCCACGGCCAAACCAAATTTTCAGGCTTTTCTAAACTCGAAATTTTATTTCATGCACCACGCCAATTAAACACTGAAAGCTATAAAATATTGTGAACAAGTAAACTTCGCTTGAAATCAGTGTCTTATACGCGTGGCGCATGAAGTAAAATTTCGAGTTTAGAAAAGCCTGAAAATTTGGTTTGGTCGCTCCGCGCTTCGCGCTACGCGACCAAACCAAATTTTCAGGCTTTTCTAAACTCGAAATTTTACTTCATGCTTAACCTGGGAGTGGAAAACACTCGTTTAAACTTTAAATTGAAGTATTTTAAGAAAACAACGAATATTTAAAAATCTACCACGTATTTGAAATTTGTATACTCAAAAGAAAAAATCACGAGAAATAATGATTTAAAGCTTTTCTAAAAGAAAGAACAGTAATATACTCGCGACCTAAACAGTATGACATTGTCATGTAACGTCAAAATTTGACACAACTAATAAAATCGCTGCAGATACAACTGTCGACATAATCTCTAAAAAATTTGAACCAGACATTCCACATCAATGAGTCATTGGACATCTATCCCGAATTCCACTATAACTTGATATTTTTACAATGTTCACTAAAAGTTTAACTACATTTTTAGTTTAATAAAATAATTCGGATTATTAACAAACTAAGACCATTGTTTAAATAAGATAATTGTGAGTATTAAAAATCTCTAAAACCTTAACAGGATTTTGTAAAAGCTATTAATGTTATCCAATCAATCATAATCGTACAGAGGTTTAGATTGCAATCAAATTCAGCCTTGGCTTGTTATTACCCGTTATGGATTTGTACGGAAAATAATTACGGATCTGATAACGGAATATGAAAATGACCCTAAATTACCATACCTCATACCGGACCAGGCTTTATTTGAAATTTAAGACTGAATAAATATCGTTAGTTTTCGGCAATTTCTATTTGTATGTTGTTAAGTCACGAAATATATATAGATTAAAACATGTGCTTTATTGTTAAATAAAAAATAGATAAAATTTATATATTCATCAGAATATAATTAAAGAATTCTTCAGCTATAGATACAATATGATATTAATGAAAGAATAAGATAATCGATTTGTTTCACTTGATTTATATATATTTTGTTAGAACTAGTTTCGAGTATTTTAATGCTCAGGGAATAAGAATGTATCTTTCCTGCTTCTTATCAAAGAACGACTATAAATCAAAACTAGTTGGAACAAAATAAAAATCCAGTGAAATAGTTTAATGATTGTATTCTATTACGCTGTTAAAATGCTTTCATGCAGTTATAATCTCAAACAGTTTTTCGTACTTTTATTATAAAGCAAGCTATAGCACTTTCCGTCTTCGTTTAAATACCTTGTACTTTATTGTTTCGAATTTCATGAAACAAGGAAACATATTGTTAGTTTTGTAATAAATTATAGACCTGGCATAATTTATTCGAACATGTTATAAATTATTTATGAGTGTGTCTATTATTAACGCCTTAAAGCTGAATATAAATGCTATAATGTTCCACGAAAAAATCTCCATTTATATGAAAATAGATTTTGAATCATATATGTGCATAAACTTCATATTTACGTATGTATACGATAAATAAGATTTTAAAAAAATTAGCTATTAAAGGTCAACAGAAATATTGATATCTTGATATAAGCCTTCTACTAACAAAACAAATTCTATTTATAGACTGTATGAACCAAATATGTTTTAAAAAACATCATACAGGAAATTTGTCTTTTAAGTATATAGTAGTGAGTTTTTTTTTTATGTTCTCTATGAGGATCTCCGAAACTATGAGATAGAGAAACAGGCAAAGTGGTGCAGTTTTACGGGTTGAATAAAAATATTTTTTTCACTTGTTTCTTTATCTCCCACATATAAAGAAGGGGAGAGCGGGAACGAGTGAACATTGGTTAGGATTAACTGAAATTAATCAACTTAGTCTTGTTTAATAGGTAATTGAAAGCACGTTAAATCATTGTTTATTCTAGTTTACGTTAGTTTTTATAGAAAACGCCAGAGGGCGTTTTTGGAACAACCGCCTTATTATAGTTCTCCTATACTAGTTTATTACATGAAAATATACTGAAAAAATTATAAAAGCCTCTTCCTGATATGTTTATCCTAGTCGAAGATATAGTAAAAATTTGGGATGATTTTCCGATTTTCAACCACTCACTGTATAAAAATATACATCTCTGAAGAAAATAATATCTATGTATGCAATGTTGGCTGTAAAAAGCAAATACTATTTTACAGTATGCTCAAAAATTCTTAACACATTAGTCAAATTTAATCTATTAAATTTCGATTTTTTTAAATAGAAAAATGGATATTTTCACATATCCCGACGCAGAATTCAATTTTGCGTTGATTTATACAGCAATTACTACACCTATCTTAAAAAAATCTAAAATCCAAGATTTATTTAAGATAGGTGTAGGGAATTTTATTCCTAACCTGAACAAATAAATTATAATAATATAATTTATTAATAGTATTGTTTACATTGTCAACTTTGAGAACAAGAACGTCAACTCAACATTGTCGACGTAATGTCACGACAATAATTAAAGTCAGCTCGTCGAGGCACATCCCTAATTACAATACATTAATCTGTATATTTTTAGTGTGCGGTTTCGGCGGGACACCCTGTATATACGAATAAAGGTAGCTACATATTTCAAATATTCACATTTAATTGCTGGTGGGCTGTCGGCCCAAAGTCTTATTGCTCTAAATATTATTATTTCAATGATTATTTTTTCGCCATGTTGATACAAATATGTTCTGAAAATATATACTGAAATGTTGTAAATTAATGCAGGGAATAAAATCCGCCTACTTCGTGGCTTACTGTCAGTGTATCGGAGAGTTAAAACATAATACATAATTCAGATCGTATAATTTTCGGAATAAAATCCGGCCGGCAAATCATGAATCTAAAACGAATCATAAATAATATCAAGCATATGTAAGTTAGTAATGTTTGCGAATTTGCATTCTTGCATGAGTTTCGTGAATTAATGAACATGTCTCTGACTCAAGGCTTCAATGAGCTGCGACCTTTATAATTGTGTTACAAAGAGCGAACCTGAGTCTATTTATGATTACATTTATGAAACAATCAGAACATATATATATAAAAAAATATAGGCGGACTGGATAAAGAGCTACCGGAGAACCCTGGTAGGCCCCGGCCTTTTTGGGGCCGCTGGGGCGTTCAATATAAAGCTTCTAATGAGTGCTTCCACTCCTTGATTAAGCAGAAATAACATTTAGAGTTAACTAAATCCTGAAAATTAGGCTTGGTCGTGTAGAAAAGCAGAGGGACCAATCCAAATTGTTCAATTGAAGATATTTTAATTGTGAAAACAAATTATTATTATTAAGCACTAGAATAGGCGACTTTGCCCCTATTTAACCGATTCTCTATATCTTCAAATAAGCGAGATCACCATAGTGCTAATCGAAAAACGGGCACCCAGTATTAGGCAGTATTTAAGAAACGATATCAGTAATTGAAACATAAACACTTCAAAAGGTATAAGTAATCAAAATAAACATGTTTTTTGTGCCGTATAAATGTGCACGTATTTATTAAACCGGCATTACAAACACTTTGCCTGTACTTAAACGATGTTAAAAATTCGGAATTCCCAGAAATTCTGCATGACCTTGTAAAAATAAATGAACACTACAACATCCACGAGACAAATTTTACACGCAAATAACTAGAAGTTTGCAATAAGTACAAAAAAAAATGCAAATATTTTTTTCAAGTTTTAGTTTTGTAGAAATAGATGTAAAATAGAACTATTTATTTGATATAACTGAAATTAATTTGTGATTGCTAAACTTAATAACTGTATAAAATATGCCATAAAATTGATAAATTTTATGTGTTTTATATATTTGTGATAGCAATACAACCCTTTTTTAGAATACCCCTACGTATAACTTATTTGATCTGTTAACTATGTTCATAACAAACTTATCACAATTAGTCATTGCGTAGGATTGGCTGGCTCGCATTTGTAACATACTACAATGAAATTTATAGTTTTAATTACACGAAAGTTTTCAATACTATAAAATTACATTTAATTCGCAGACCGTTGTTGTGTGTGGGAGAAGCTGGAATTAGCTGAACTTATAATGATTCAATTTATCGCAAGTTTAACTTTCGGCAAACTGAATAACATAACGGGTGTTGAATAAAAAAACGCCGAACGCCATAACTCTGTTATTTATTGATCGATTTTATTGAACTAAAAACCAAAGTAAATGACCCTTTAAATACTAAGAAATGTCATGAATATAATTTTTTTATAACTTCATTGCCAAACAATGGCCAACTAACCATTTTTAAATGGCTGCCTATAATTTTTAAATTTTACTTCAATTGACATTATTTTTCTGAATGAATGAATAATGCCCAATTTCTTGTTTTTTGCTCAATATTTTTGTCGAGAAAAATAATTTAAATAAAACTTTTATTCAAAATTATTTTTTTCAAAAATTATAATTAGTGTGCCTTGTAACAGAAAAGTGTAAAATGGTATTTATTGTGAAGTTATGTCAATGATGAATAATAACGACCCAACAAATAAGTACCTACGTTACAACTTAATGTAGAATAGAATTAATAAGTAGTGGTAGTATTAATTTAACCTATTATTATTATTATTATACAACATTATTATATTATTTTTTTATTACTAACTAAATATAGTATGTACAAAAACGTAAATGTATCATTTGACCTGACTTTATAATATGTGAAGAAAAATGTTTGTTATTTAAATACTATTACTCATTTTTAACGTGTATTTGTAACTTCACAATATTTTAGTGTTTAATACGCGTGGCGCATGAAGTAAAATTTTGAGTTTAGAAAAGCCTGAAAATGTTCAGGCTATTCTAAACTCGAAATTTTACTTCATGCTTAGTCTAGGAGTGGAAACACTCGTTCGAACTTTAAATTAACACTTTTATAAAATCGACGAATGCCTAAAAATTTGAAGCATAGATATTATGTTTATTTAGAACAAGAACTAGGTATTTATTAAATATTAAAGCATTGCATTTAAAATAATAACAAACTGTAAATGTATAATAATAAATTAGTTAACGGAATACACGGATTATATATAAACTAATAAACAATTTAATAAGTATTAAATGACCAGATTTTTTTTTATAGCTAAAAAAATCACGTAAACAAGATAACAGGCATAAATTTTAAATTGAAATCAACATATCGAGCATAATTGGATTTAGAAAAGGAATGTCTTATAATATAATATGAGAAAAGTATATGCATTTAAAAATTTAAAGTTGACTACTATGGCAATGAAGTTAATTTTGAAAAAATATATAATTACTGTCAATTTATAATATTAAATCAGTCAGTGACTCT
The DNA here is from genome assembly GCA_932526585.2 of Philonthus cognatus. Lineage (NCBI taxonomy): Eukaryota > Metazoa > Arthropoda > Insecta > Coleoptera > Staphylinidae > Philonthus > Philonthus cognatus. The sequence continues at coordinate 64,205,988 of OW052241.1, read as the reverse complement.
TTTTTCTGATTCTTTCAAATCGGTCAATAAAACAGTCATTGACTCTGTTTTTTTAGTTCATTCAAATCGGTCAATAACCAACAGAGTTATGGAGTTGGGCGTATTTTATTGAACACCCGATATAAATACGCCACACAGATATAAATTTCAGTCTAATAGAAGATAGTGGTAAATATATAGGGTGTCTATGTTAAATCGTTCGTTAAAAGTTTATGGGGTTGCCAATGCACTAATAATTTGAAAAAAAAATCCTTGTCATACCGTTGAATTAGTTTTCCTTATGTGAAATATTTTTAACCTTATATCATTTCCGGTTCCACCGGAAGTAGCACCAAATCTATTATTTTAAATGGAACAAGCTATATATTAGTATTTGTTTGGGTTCCTCGTTTAAATTGCAACATATTTTCTCGAACATATGTACACTTATCTCTTATAGTTTTCAAGAAAACAAATATATTTCGAAAATGTTGACCTCTAAAAGGCATTTTTAAATCTGTCTGTAACTTCTCTTAAGAATAAGATAAAAATATGATTTAAATCTCTACTTGTACCCAGAGAATGCCTCTATGAGTAAAGTAATTACAAACTGTCAATTTTAACACAGTGTTCTTAAAATATCAATATCAAAGTGCCCTCTTCAATATCTTGTAATTCAATTTTTTAAATGGAATGATTATCACATGGTACGATTGGGGTATTTACAACTATACTCCTAAAGTAAGTAGTTTTCAAATTATTTCGAAGATTTGTTTTTCGTCGCATTTATGCAGGGGATAATACGCGCATAAGTCGCAATTGAATTTTAGTAGGCAAGTAGTATGCTTTGTTTTGTACTCTAGGCAGCCTAGATTATAGTGTCTAGACTCTAATTATCTAGGCTCCAATAGTTAAGTTCTGTGCTCTGGGCAACTTAGACAATAGTCTAGACTAATTATCTAGACTCCAATCAGTCTGTAGAGTAGACTATAGTCTGTATACTCATCAATAGACTCTAATATCTAGAATCGAATCTCTAAACGCTGTACTATAGACATCTTAAACTCTAGAGCTTTGACATTTGACCCAGACTCTAAACTCTGTATTTTGAGCAATCGACTTATGTAGACTAAACTAAAGTTTCTAGACAGTCTAGACTAGTCTGTGGACTAGTTTGTATACTTTAATCTGTGAACTCTAATCTGTTGGCTCTATCTACTCTGCAGACTTTAGTCTATGGACTCTATCTGGTTTGTAGACTGTAATCTGTAAACTCTAGTCTGTGGACTATCTAGTCTGTAGACTCTATCTAATCTGTACACTCTAGTCTGTGGGCTCTGTTTAGTCTGTAAACGCTAGACTGTGCACTCTATCTAGTCTGTGGACTCTATCTAGTGTGTATACCAGTCTGTAAACTCTATCTAGTCTGTTTGTTGACTTTAGTCTGTAAACTTTAGTCTGTGGACTCTATCTAGTCTATAAACTAGTCATAGACTTAATTTAGTCTGTAAACTCTAGTATGTGGACTCTATCTAGTCTGTAGACTCTAGTTTGTGGATTCAATCTAGTCTGTAGACTCTAGTTTATGGTTCTATCTAGTCTGTAGACTGTAAACTCTATCTAGTCTGTGAACTCTGTCTAGTCTATAGACTAGTTTGTGGTTTCTATCTAGTCCCTAGACTCTAATCTGTAGACATTATCTGGTTTGTAGAATCTATCTAGTCTGTATACTCTAGTCTGTAGACTCTATTTAGTCCTTAAACTCTAGTCTGTAGACTCTAGTCTAGGGATTCTATTTAGTCTGTAGACTCTAGTCTATGGACTAGACTATATTATGTAGACTTATTTCTAGACTCTGATACCTAGACTCTAATCTGTAAGCCCTGTATTCTAGATAACCTATACTCTAGACTTTGAACAGTCGACCCAAACTCTAATATCTGCATTTTGGACATCAAGCAGTCGAGTCATGTAGATTCTAAATTGGAGTCTTTAGACAGTCTAGACTAGTCTGTGGACTCTAGTCTAGAAACTAGAGTCTAGTCTGTAGACTAGGCTGTAGATTCCAGTCTGGAGTGCAGGTGATTTATGTAGACTCTAAACTATAGTCATTTGACAGCCTAGACTCTAGTCTGTTTACTCTAGTCTGTAGACTCTACTCTGTACAGCCTAGTCTGCTGTAGATTCTAGTTTATAGTGCAGTCGACTTATCTATACTCTAAACTGAAGTCTCTAGACTCTAGTCTGTTGACTCCAATCTATAGACTCAGTTATGTAGACTCTTGCATGTAGACTTCAATTTGGAGACTAGGCTGTAGATTCTAGTCTGTACTGCAGTCGATGTATGTAAATTTTAAAGTTGAGCCTTTAGACAGCCTAAAAAGAATTAGTACAAAGTTTTACAGGAATCAACAAAATAATTAAATACAAAAATCAACAAATTATCAATTTGGTCATTATACATGGCAACTGCTATAGAATTGTTACTCAAACATGTAGAGTATTTAATGAAACTCATCCACATTTGCTGCCGATAAATAAAACAAGATTTAGAAGATTGGAATCAAATTTTGTCCAATTGGCAGTTGCCATGTAGAAAGAATAAATTGATAATTTGTTGATTTGTGTAATTAATCATTTTGTTGATTTCTGTAAAACTTTGTACTAATTCTTTTTATTATTATTATTATTGCGACAAAACAAAAGCATGCTACTTGCCTACTAAAATTCAATTACGACTTATGCGCGCAATATACCCTGCATAAATACGACGAATAACGAATCTTCGAAATAATTCGAAAACTACTTGCTTTAAAAGTATAGTTGTATAATACTTTTTTGTGGGAAATATTTCCCCCAATCGTGCCATGTGATAAAAAATGGGTCATTCCATTCAAAAAAATTGAATTACTAGATATTGAAGAGGGCACTTAGATATTGACATTTTAAGAACACATATTGTCAAAGTTGACAGTTATTAATTAACTTACTCATAGAGGCATCCTGTAGGTACAAGTAGAGATATAAGTCATATTTTATCTTATTATTAAGAGAAGATACAGACAGATTTCAAGATATCTTTCAGAGGTCAACATTTTAGAAATTTATTTTTTTTTCTTGAAATCTATAAGAGATAAGTGTACATATGTTCGAATAAAATATGTTGCAATTTAAACGAGGAATTCTAAAAATTACTAGTATATAGGGTGTTCCATTTAAAATAACAAATTTGGTGCTACTTCCGGTGGAGCCGGAAGTGATATAAAGTTGAAAGTATTTCACATGAGAAGAACTGATTCAACCGTATGACAAGGATTTTTTTTCAAATTTTTAGTGCAACGGCAACTCCATAAACTTTTAACGAACGGTTTAGCGTAGACACCTTGTATAGCCAGGAACACCGATTAGTTCTACTAATGTATTAGTAAATATGAAATTTATTAAAATAATGGCTAATTGTCTTTATTCATGTTTTCATTGGGTAACTTTTTAAATTGGGTTCAATAAATGTATAACTTATATAATTTTAATCAATTTTGAAAAGTGCACATTTGCCAAAATAGTAAAAATAACGTTTATAATAAGAACAAAACAATGGAAAATTAAGCTTAACGAAGTAAAGTCAATTCACATTAACTTTACCAATAAAGAAATATCAGAATGGCTACTATTAAGCATTAATGGTACAATAGTTCCCCATGGAAATTCATCTGAATATCTTGGCATAACAAAAGAGCTTAACTTGATCTCAAAGACAAAAAACACTATTAGCTACTAGGGAAAACATCGAAATTATCAATCTACAATAAATTATTAATTTTCAACCAGGTATTAACGCCCCTGTGGCTATATGGCATTCAACTTTGGGAATGTGCCAGTAAGAGTAATATAAAATCGATCCAAACCTTTCAAAATAAAGTCTTACGGAATATAGTAAATGCTCCGTGGAATGTTCGCAACTCTGACCTTCATAGAGATCTTGGAGTAGCAACTGTTAAAAAAGAGATTAAAAAGTATGCTGGGAAGCATAAAACTCGCCTTCTTATCCATGTAAACGCAGAAGCTCTTCAACTGCTGGACCATCAACATATCGTCTAAAGATTGAAGAGAAAGAAACCATCAGACCTTGTTTAGTGAGCTGTGACTAAAAGCAGAGCATAGTGCGCGGGTGTACCTACTACATTGAAAACATCTGGAGAAAGTGAATGGAAAAACTTTAGTTTTAAATTATTAATATATACTATTGTAAAATTAATGGTTAGTTCTACTAGACTAGCATTAATAACTGTAATACCTTAGTTAATAAAAAAAAAACTTGACAAAATACAAATATACAATTGACAACTTTTAATGCAAAGGTATTTCTATGATATGTCTGTTTGCGGGAGCGGTCGCAAGAAAAATATTTATTTACTTACACTAATAATAGACAATTTTTTAAATACATGTATCTAAAATAAAATGCAATAATAATAATTTAAAGCCAGTTGTATCTACTGCAGTTGGCTTCTGAAATTGGTAGAAATGTTATATTTGTAATCTATCAAAATGAAAAGAAATTGACACTTACTTGCAGTTTACAGGTGAACTCAAATTCAAAGTTTTGATGCAATTCACCATTAATGTAGAAATAATAAACTATGCTTGCATTTACTTATTGTTCCATTCTTAAATGACTAGCTCGTGCAGAGACTGTTTAATTGTTTTGGTTGTATTTTTCACTATCCGTCAGAAAACTATCAATTCCGGCCTACAAACAAGATTATGTTCGAATATATGACATTAAAAATTATAAACAATAACATTTATCGAATATTTTATATAATGCTGTGGTTTTGAGGAAAAACCAGTTAAGTCACTTTTTTGGTCAAATTGAGTTAAGTACGGACTTAAATACATATTCATCTACATTTTTATTTTATGACCTCGATACAATGTTATCTGACATAGCTTTCGCGTAATTTGTACAAAACCCAACCAGTGAAGTGTCATTTTTGAAAAAAAAAAAACAGTTATGTGATATTGTTTGCGGAAATACCAGTTATGTTCCATTTACATGCACGATAAATTAATATCAAACATTTTTACAAGTTAACATGAATTTAATGCGTTTTAATAAAATATAAATGATATAAGATAGATATTTGTAGTTATTTTAAGGTACTTAAGAAAGTGACTTGTAGATATTTAAATGCAAATACCTCGAAATCATGAAAAAGTGACTTAACTGGTTTTTCCTCACAACCACAGAATGGAACAATTACTTTTCATTGTAAGACGCCGATGTTCCTTATGTTTGCCATTTGTTAAGCAAATATTTACGAATTAGTGAACAAATTTCCTTCAGTGGGTCAATTTTGTATTTAGGTGTTGTGTTATACACTAATTTAACTATAGCTGATATGGGATTGTAATTATTTGTCAAACCGGGGAAACGTCATTTTGAAAGCTCGTTTTCTAAGGAGTGCCTATAAACTGTCGGCATCTCGGTTGCTTTGAAACAGAAATTACATATCTTAGATTATGCTATAATATTGAAAACGTCAAATACATTTAATTATATGTCATTAGGTAGTAAATTTAATTACGACGTATGTTTCTGAAGTCATAATCTACTGGGATGCCGACAGTTTATGAACACTCGTTAAATACAATTATTTCGCTTAAAAATGTAAACAGTTTATCTATTTTTTATATTTAATTCTTATAAATCACTGATTGTAAACAAAATAGCCTACAACCCTCGGTGTGAATTTAATTTCTTGTCGGGATATAGCTTCTTGTCTTTCTTGTCGGAAAATGTAGCTAAATCAGGCGCACAGTGTCGAGTTACTGTGCTTCTGATTTAGCTACATTTTCCGTCGATTGCAATCAAATACTTTCACACCTCTTCTCAGGAACAATCTGCTACTAAATTTCAATTTTAGTTTGTATATCTTTTTATATGACATGAATTTCCTATTAGAATGATCCGTTAAAAACAAACGAAATGTCTGTCAACACTGGTCTGCTGTGTGCTTGTTTAACGTGTTCTACGTGTCCCTATTGTTAATTTTGTTACTATCAATTATAATTCCACAAATGCTGACCTATATTTTCTCCTATCTGCGTTTTTACAAAAGTAAACAAAATATTCCTGCGGTTTATAATTGGGTTGGTTCAGTCCGTATTTATTCAATAGAAATTGCATACACAGACAATATTCATTTAAAATGGAATTACTTAAAAAATAACATCTACATATTGAACTCGTGCAAAACTATGCAATAAACATTTAAAATAAATACAGTGTTTTTTTTATTAAAAAAAATATTAATTTGAAAATACAATAATTTTGCTGTAAATACCAAATGTGTTTATATTAATAAACAATTAATGCTGTAGATTGTTTGATAACTGGCTTAATCTTCTACATATTGTTGAATAGACATTGATGTTTCCATATACTAAAATGTTGAATTATTTAACTCTATCTAAATTGGTGTTCCTACAAGATATCGAATTTGTATTTTAACCTCTCATATACACAATTTTAATTCAAAAGTTGGTACCATCGGTTATAGTTTCGTAAAGTTTTTAATGATAAATAAAATAAAGAAATCATAATTGAAATACGTATTAAACCATATAATACATGCAGGTTTTTTTTTATCTTTTAAGTATACGTATTCTAAATTCAGCCTATTTCATGTAAATCTTTAGATATTGCTTGTTTTCTTAAGTTCAATTTGAAACTTTAAACGAATGTTTTCCACTCCCAGACTAAGCATGAAGTAACATTTCGTGTTTAGAAAAGCCCCATGTAAATTTGTCGACGGTCGCGCAGCGACCCGAGACAAATTTTCTCAGCTTTTCTATACTCAAAATTTTACTTCATGCGCCACGCGTATAAAACACTAAAATATTGTGAAATTTATGTATATTCATACTTTACTTGAAATCTATGTTTTATACGCTTAGCGTATGAAGTAAAATTTCAAGTTTATAAAAGCCCAGAAAATGTGTTTCGCTCACGGAGATTTTCTAAACTAGAAATTTTACTTTATGCTTAGTCTGGGAGTGTAAAACACTCGTTTAAAGCGCCAAAATAAATTCTTTTAACAATTTCGAAAAATTTACAGATTATGCATATGTTTACCTAAAAGAAAAATTCACTGTATATGTTTTTATATATTTTAAAAATATACTGAGGAATAAACATTATTCAACTTAGTGCACTTTTATAACAATATACCATCTCCTATATACTAATGATTACGAAACCTTATGAATAGACAATATTTGTAAATATAAAATTTCTTTGAGGACAAATACTTTAATTTTCTGTAACATTACTTCAAGGCAATTATTTACAATATTTAAAAATTGTACATGCTATTTAAAACGTTTGAATTTTCTCGACATTGCCCGTGTATTGAGTGCTTTTATTTAGAACTGATTGAGGCATTGAATTAGAAATATTTTCAATAAACTCGCGAACAATATCGAATTTACATAAAAATAAAATTCGTGAATTGCTGCGGTCTGAATATTGAATAACTCGATTCTGCGAAGTGGAGGAAATGCAATTATCACTCCACTCCTATCGGCCAATTGAGTTGTTTATTTTGAGTTAGACAAATCCGATGAAAGAAAATTCTAAGGGAAAAACGAAAACATAGAATGAATACAATAATAAATTATTTGGATACTAAAAACATAACCAAGAAATAATAGCAGTTCTCTTTCAGTTTATTATTTTAATTCTTGTTTCTTATATTTTTCTTTACTTTTGTTTAAAGATAATTATATCGAAATTAGTCATGAATTTATTATGTTGATTGATGACTAATGAAAAATAAATTTCCTAATGATTAAAATAATCGTCAGTCATGACTTATTATTTCAAATCTGAGAAAATGAGAAATATAATAAAGGTATGCAATTCAAACAAATACTATTAATTTTAAAGGCTCGTCCCAGAATTTTAATATTTCAAAACTCAAAATGTCATATTTTCAGAAATGTATAAGCTTATAAATATTTATAAGCATCTTATGTAAGACATAAAAAACGAGAAGATAGAATTAGGTAAAATTTATTGTAGATTAAGATTTGTATACTTTTCACATCGCTTAGTTTGGCATTTATTTCATAAAAATTGTTTTAATCTTTGACTATAGAGATAGCGCCCTCTTATAGCGACACAACGAACTTAATACTGATTTCGAGTGGATTTGGCCACTTTTGCCATGATTTTTTTTACCGCAACATGCTACTATGTATAGTTTCTTAAATACAGCCGATGGCCACGCTTAATCAAACACCCGGTATATACGCTGTAATTAGGATAAGTATACTTAAAATAAAACTCCCTGGATGCCGCATGATCGACTTAATGATTTTATTTTTGAAAATTTAAAGCTCATTGAGATCTCAAATTGAAATGTCGCAGAAAGCTTTTAGAAATATGATTTAATCAATACACATTTCTAAAAATGTTCACAAACATTTTTTATAACATTTTAAACTATTCAACCTTATAGGAAAGTAAAACAAATTTAATAAGCGTCCATCATTAGAATTTCTTAAGACAAAGAAATTTGAATTTTTAAAATATCCAGAGAGGCCAAAATTATATTTTTTTATTCAAAACTCTTATAATTAAAAAACTAAACAATAAAAAATGATTTAAGCATAGTTTTTATCATTCAATAAAAGTAATATTTTTTGAAAATTAATAGACATGATATAAAAGCTAGGCAAAAGATAGAGGTATAGAAGTATTGTGCCAATAATGTATCCACTTTAAAACTAAAAAAAATTCATGTGTAAATCTTTCCCTAAAAACAAAGAGGAACAATTCGATTATAAGATTTATTTTTATAATTATGAAGATAATTAGGCCGAAACTGTGGAGTTTCATCACGTATCCGCCTCATTAATTAAATATTTAAATGTTTATGAATATTCAAAGTGCGATTTTTTTCACAATCGACAACAAGTTAGTCCTACAATGACTATATCAAACACTAATTGAAATAACTACTTGCCAAGCTAATACCCAGACGGACATTGAATTATACAACAAGTGTTCAATGTCCGTCGGGGTATTAGCTCGGGAAGTAGTTGTTTCAATGAGTGTTTGATATAGTCTATGTAAGACTAACTTGTTGTAGGTTGCGTAAAAAATCGCACTTTTAATGTTTGAAGTATTCTGCAAAAAAGAATTGGCAATTTCATTTATACTTATGTTTATGAATATGTTCTAATAGAAAAAAAAAAAATATATATATATTTTTATTATTTACGTTTCGATGACGTCGCAGTCAACATCGTCAGGAATAACTATCAAAATTCCATTGCTCTAGCAACCACTTGTTTGACTTTTACGTACTACTTGATGCGTGAAGTAAAAATAAAATGGACCAGACCCAAGAAAATACGCGGGACCAAACCCGAAGAAACAATGATACATGTTACGCCCGCGAAAATCTACGTTTTAACATATATATATATATATATATATATATATATATATATATATATATTTATGAAAAAAATAATTGTACCAATAATATAACCGCTTCAAAACTAAATAAAAAAAAAATATGTGTAAATCTTTCCCTAAAAATAACGAGAAACAACTCGATTATAAGATTAATTTTTATAATTATGAAGATAACTAGGATAATACTATGGAGTTTCATCACGTATCCGCCTCATTAATTAAATATTTAAATGTTTATGAATATGTTCTATTAAAAAATATATATTTAAAACAAAATATGGGATTATTTATCGGAATTTTTCAGTTGGAAATTAAATTTAAAACGTTTTATCTGAAAATATAGTAAATGTGGCTTTTCCATTCTAGTTTTAACGGTTCACTTAGTTTATTCCATTAAAATGCATATTAAAATTGTATACAAAATGATGCACACAACACAACTAAATAAAAATAAAATTTCAATAATAACCAGTATATTTTTTAATTTACAGACACTGACGTACATTTTAACAAGATGAAAAATCTTTATAAAATTCCACATTTTTTTGTCTTTTTTGTCTTTCACGAAAACATATTCATGAATATAATTAAAATAGTACGAATTATTTCACGAAAACAGAACAAAAACGCTCTGCGTAATTCTTTCATAATCCCAGCCTTTATGTAAGTTAACATTCTCAGGAAATTTAATTACAGATATACATACAAACATCTTTATTGTGTAATATTACATATATCTACATTTATTAATATTATAAACATACATTGCAACTAAGAGGCTATCGACCGTTGGTCTTTCAGCTTGAGTTCTTGTCAATGATTTTGTTTTTTGTCTGTCTATTAGTCATGATTCACGTGAGATGTTATGAATTGATGAATGGTGATTTTTAGATGTGAGAATTTAGAGGGGATGTTGGGGTTTTATGTTTGGCATAGATGATTGACGATGTCGTGTATATGAGGGCTAGAAAACAATGTTTAAAAAGTTGGAGAATTCGTTCTTGGATATGGATAATTTCTGTTTTTTTCATATAAAAGGGTGTTGGAGGGGTTGTGGAGTGGGTTGTTGGGGTGTCTGGTTTTGGTGAGGATTGTAAAGGCAGATTGTTCGGCGACCTGAATATTATTCGGGGTTAGCGGACGGGGATAGTAGAACAGGATGGAAGCGTAATCCAGTAAGGGACGGCAGATCATTTTTTTATGAATATAGACGGCTGTTTTTGTTGTGATTCATTTATTTTGAAAGGTTAGTGATCTGAAGTGCCGTGCCCTATTTCGAATTTTGGTTTTAAGGATTTGTGAGTGGAGATTAAAGGATAATTTTAAATCGAATGTGACACCAAGGTATTTGCATAAAGGGGATGGACGGATTAATTTGTTATTTAGGGTAATACTAGATGGGGATTTGTGGGATCTGTGGTAAAGCATAAAAAACTGGGATTTATTAGGGTTAATGGAAATTCTCCATCTGGCAAACCAAAGGGAAAGGATCTCGATCAGTCCTTGGAGAGTGGAAAGGGCTTTGGGTAGGGTTTTTTCGTGAGTTCCGAGGGCAGTGTCATCGGTGAAAAGAAAAAAATAAGCCTTTAGATTAAGGTATTAAGGATAAGGGTTGTAGATATTATGGACGTACATATTATATAAGAGAGGCGATAGAGGGGAACCTTGTGGTACTGACTGTTCAAGGATAAAGGAAGAAGAGGTAGTATTGTGGACACAAACATTTAGGAATCTAGTAATTACATATTATATCCGTTGCACATATTTTACATTCACAAATTTTAAAAACTAGTACAAGTACACATAAATTGGATTTCGATAAAATATTGCTATTTCGAATAATTCTCACAGTTTTTTTAGTTTAATAGTTCTCCAGAAAATGTTCAATTCCTACCCTAGAATCTGGTAATTGGACGACATTTCAAATTCAAATTATTACATTTATTTGCAGTTTTGTTTTTCCTATTATTCTATTTGAATTTTGATATAATTTTACAATATTTATTCAATTTTTTATATAAATTTACTCTGTTTATTTAAATAGTAATATAGTTTGACTATTTAAAGTCGAGTTTTGATATACATTGACTATTTTTATTGAAATGTTGATATAAATTGACTATTTCTATTGAAATGTTGATATAATTTGACAATTTATATTAAAATTTTGATAAAAATTAACTTTATCTGACTATTCTGACTATTTTTATTTACCTTTTGATATAAATGGATTAATTACATTCAAATATTTGTATAACTTGTCTATTTTCATTAACATTTTCATATACGTTGATAATTTTCATTCAAATATTAATATAATCTAACTATTTCTATTAAAATTTTGATATAATTTGACTATTTCTATTTACATTTTGATATAATTTAAATATTTATATTTAAATTTTAATATAAAATAACTATTTTTATTTAATTTTTGATGTAATTTGACTAGTTTTATTTATATATAATTTGACGATATCTATTCAAGTTTTGATATAAATTGACTACGTCTATTCAAATTTTGACATAATTTGACTATATCCCATTTAAATGTTAATATAATTTGACTATTTCTATTCAAATGTTATTATACATTGACAATATCTATTCAACATTTTGATAGAATTTGACTATTTCTGTTAAAATGTTGTTATTAATTGACTATCTGTTTAAAGTTTAATATAAGTAGACCATTTCCATTAAAATTTTGATACAATATGACTATTTCCTTTTAAATGTGACTATTTCTATTAAAATTTTGACATAATTTGACTATTTCTATTCAATTTTCAATATAATTTCGCTATTTCTTTAACATTTTGATATAATATTACTATTTATATCAAGATTTTGACGGTAAACGTAAAAATTAGTTTAAGTAGGTACATCCAAATGTACTTAAGTCAGTTTCGCGAACTTAAAACGCGTCGAGTACAAGTAGTTTAAAAATAAAGTACCCGCGGACTGAGTGTACTCGAGCACCGCCTAGCTCTGAATGAGCAGAGTGAATTTAAAATATTCCGTTAAAATTATCAAAGTGTAATTTTTTTAATTATATTTTTTCAAACGATCTTCACGAAGGATAAAAAAATACAATATTTGTCAAAACTCGTAATCAAGGTGTTTATTAAACTTTTTTGTTTAATAAACACATTGATTAATTTTACAACTAGCTATTCTGATTTACATCATACAACGATTACTCCTTCGAAATATGAAAACTCTTTTCCAACTAATCCATTAATACACGTATTTTATTTAATAATGTAAAGATAATTCTATCTACGTTAATCTGTTAATATACGTATTTAATTAAAAAGTGTATGTCAAATTCTGTCTTCGCTAACCAATTAATAGTCGTGTTTGAATTAATTAGCTTTGGCTATAAAATGTGATTACCTTAAGGTTTGAGATCACTTAGAGGACGAACCCTTTCACCATTATTGTCCCACCTCCTTATTGTCACTGTGGAGAAACTATTTCCTGGAGCCCAAGGGTCATCCAGATCCGACCTTTATCCTGGAATTACCAGCGAGGGATATTCTTATATGTTTATGCTGGGCATCAAATATTTTTTCAGCAATATCGCCCTCACGAGAGAGCAAGCAGAATTACCCACATTGTATTCACAACTATAAAACAGTAATAGTCTAATATGCACATGCATAAAAAGGGTTGGATAGAATAAATATATAAATGAAAAGATATTCTAAAGTAGGTTAGTAAAATTGTTATAAAATATACAATATAACAATATTATTAATCGCTTTACTATACATGTACAATATATAAAATTGCATTGTTTTCTATAAAATGTTTTAATGTACGACTAAATATGGAAGAAAGTTGAATACTTACAGTTCATTTCAGAACGAAGTTAAAGCTCTTTAAAATATATCAATTGGATTTTAACATTACTTTTTTTATTTTTTACGCTCAGTGATAATAATAATAGGAATTTAAGGTCTACTTTAAGAAAGAGTTATTATCCAGTATTTAAAACTGAGCATTTTGAAAATTCAAGCTGTTTTTGTTAAAATATCGCTTAATTGGAGTCAGAGATTTTAGTAATATAAAACTTTCTTAAATGTTTGATTTAACATAATTTCACTATTATATTTGATTCTATATGACAGGGCAGGCCAATTAAAATTGCTTTAAGCCCCAAAATCAACACCTAAAATGTTTTATGGGCCGCAACTATTGTTTTTGCCTAATCAATTTGTTGATGCTATATTTTTTATTTAAGAGCTTAAATGACTTTTGGAACTTTTTACATTTTTAAAAGTTCAAGAATTTAAAACTCCCGTTTTATTGTTTTTTTTTTTATAAACCGAGATGTTTTCTTTTCAGTTTACAGGGTCTGTATAAAGTCTGGAATAAAATTCATATTTCTGTTATCTTGGGTGTTATGGAAAAACCCTGAAACTGGTCGAATTTTGTTCTTTAATGCGCTGTTTTCTGCGCGCTCAAAAATACTGTGACGTCACTAGTGTTTGACGTTTGATGTCACCGTTATTTTTTTAAAAATGGAATTCGATTTTTTTAATTTAGCAACTTTTTTAGAACTTTTAATTCTCTTTACAGTCACATATTTTTTTAAATACGCGTCTTTTAATCTAGCAACGATATAGAAAAAATGGCGATATGGATGCGCACAAAATTTATAATTGTTGTATCAAATATTAAAAAAAATATTGCCAACTTCAAATTTACTGTGGTATTTAATATTTCACGTGTTAACAAGTTTGAGACTTACATTTAAGATTCACAGTAAGTAAAATACCATGGACTAGGATGCACAAAATATCAAGTTAAAAATAGAAAACAATTAAATACCGCGCATTTAAAAAAAATATTTGACTGTAAAGGGAATTAAGAGCTCTACAAAAATTGCCAAATAAAAGAAACGATTTCCATTTCAAAAAATGCCAATGACGTCACACGTTAAACATTAGTGATGTCACAGTATTATTGTGCACGCAGAAAACAGCGCATTAAAGAATAAAAATTAACCTGTTTCAGAGTTTTTCTATCAAAGCCAAAATAACACAATATTTTTGAGCGCGCTGAAAACGGTGCAATAATAAACAAAAATCGCCCTGTTTCAGGGGTTTTCCATAAAACCCAAGATAACAGAAATATGAATTTTGTTCCAGACTATATACACACCTTGTAGATATCTCTTAGTACATCCTGAAAATAATTAGGTAATATTCACATATGTAATAAGAAATTTATTTTGAACTCCGCTTCGCTACTGGTCGCGTAGCGAAGCGGAGTTCAAGATATATTTCTTATTACATATGTGAATATTACCTAATTATTTTCAGGCTTTTCTTAGCTCGAAATTTTACTGTATGCTTAATCAAGAACTGAAAACACTCGTTAGAAGCTTCAAACTAAACGCTTTAAAAAACACATCGAATACCTTGACATATACAGCTTTATCGACATATTTATCGTTTATCGTTTATTTTACAATAAAATAACCAAACGAGTCCAATTTTTATAAAATTTAGTTAAACTGTGAAATTGTTTAACATAGAAAAGATTATGTAAAAATAATGTATCAATAATGTTGAATATACATAGTATTTCAGTATACAAATTCTTTTATGATTCTAGATAAAATAAAACAATTATTCAAATATCAGATATTGATAAAATTCACAGATATTTATCTGATTTTTTAAATTCAACTGAATTTCACTTTCAATATGTATTATAATCAATGAAACAACATTCTAAAGCAATCAACATTTTACAAAACCAGATACAATTAAATTAGCAAAAGGAAAACACTATCAAATTTGACTAAATTTGTGGAAAATATTAAAGGAATAGACCAATTCATAATTATAAATTGCGATAATTTAAACAATTATTTTATAAATATATAAAAACTCCACAGTACTAGTTTTAAAAGAAAGACTAATAAAATTTATCGAAGATTAGAATAGTTTACATTTTTCAATATTTAATTAAAAATAATATTGGGAAAACAGCCGATTTTCGAGTTTCTTAGAATTTTTAAAAACATAGATTTATAATATGTAATATTAATATGCAGTCTTGTAGCAAAAAAAAAATTGGAGTAGTTTTACAAAACTCCGAGGGTTTAACTATAAAAATTAAAGATGTCAATTTTTGGAATTGAATAACAATATTAAAAAAATAGTGATGTGTCCATCATAGCATTTTCCCCATCACCTAAACAATTAATAATTGACATACTTAACTTATTTCACTTGTCAATCGGGTAAAAACCATTTCACATTAAAATTTACTTTTAGCGCCCTAGCCAAATTTTCAGGCTTTTCTAAACTCGAAATGTTACTTCATGATTAGTCTGGGAGTGGAAGACACTCGTTTGTTTCATCATTGAAACAATTGAAGATTATCGTATTATTGAGAGAGAATGTTCTGTGTTATTAAAACGAAATATATATTTTAATACAAGTTAATAAGGATTCAAAAGATAATAGTTAAATTAGTCAATTTAATGATAAAATACTGTCAAAATGCCATAATAGTGAAATTACCGTCAAAATGTTAGTCATTTAATGGTAAAATACTATCAAAATGCCATTATGTTGAAATTACCGTCAAAATGTTACAATAGTCATTTAATGATTAAAAATTATCAAAATGCCTTTGGGGGTTCGTGTGTTCTTTTTATGTATTATGGTTGACCAAAACAGCAGGTGGTTTAATAGTGTTTATTTTATATACAACTACGATACTATATACAGTTTCGATTTCGTCGTCCTTGAGCACGGCGGTATTGGGCTCGAACTGAATATCTTCGTGGATCGTCTGGGTGGACTCTCCTTGGGTCCGGGCCTGCGTACAGTGTGTACGGCAGGGCTATCCGCTTCGGCTGGGGGAACGGTGGCGTCGGTCGTGTTCTCCTCGGCGTTGATGGCAGCGGCGACAAGGGAGCTGGGATGCGATCGTGGCTCTTGAAGAGGGTCCTTGGCGCTGGTTTTCATTTTGGGGTCATCCAGTATGCTGTTCGGTACTGCCTCCTGGGGGTGCTGGGAAGTAGTGATAACGCTATCGGAACTTTAGTCAGCCGTCGTATCTGACGTTTAATGTTACGATGGAATGGATTTGTTTTCCGCATTCCGTAACGGTTTCCAAGCAAAGCTGTGTATATGTGTGTCCCTCCTGACTTGTTGTCGGAGGATGTATACTAGCCGGTCCCTCCTGACTTGACATCAGAGGAGTGCACGGGGTGTCAACAATATAGGGCAGGGGTCTCTAAACTACGGCCCGAGGGCCACATCCGGCCCGCGGACAGATTTTGTCCGGCCCGCGGAGAGCTAGCATACTTGAAAACTCATTTTAGAGAACATATTTTTTATAGCAAATTAAATTTAGTTTACTGAAGTATTCTAATTTTATGTTGAATAATTATTAATATGACATCTACATTGATATGGTCATGGGCTAACTACTCATAAGATTGTTGTAGGCTTATTGTCATTTTTTTTTGTTGTGTGGGAGGGGAAAATCCATTTACGGACGAAGTGTCGGACTCCCTCCAAACTGGAGGACTACCGACTAAAAACCCCTCCCACTTACCGGCTTCGACTGCATGGTCATTAGCCG
This sequence comes from Philonthus cognatus, assembly GCA_932526585.2. Lineage (NCBI taxonomy): Eukaryota > Metazoa > Arthropoda > Insecta > Coleoptera > Staphylinidae > Philonthus > Philonthus cognatus. Next base: position 64,188,902 of record OW052241.1, on the reverse strand, counting down.
GTTTGCTTGTGTTATTTAAAAGGAAAAACAAACAATAAATTAATTAAAATAAACAACACTAAGCAAAACATAAATAGAATAAATAACCCTAAACCTAATATCACAGACATTGTGGTGGCAGGGTTGTAAAAGACCCTGTCACCGATCGTACATAAAATGGACAATCACATCTTAAACCTAATATCACAGAGCGGACGACATCGGGGTTGTAAATGACCCCGATGCCGAACCCAACATATAACGGACGACGCAACCTAAACCTAATATCACAGACTGATGGTATCGGAGTTGTAAATGGACCCCGATGCCGGACCCTAAAAACTATATACAATATGTACTCCAGAGTTGTAAAAGGACTCTGGAGCGGACGGACATAAATTAAAAGATGGCACCGAAGTTGTAAAGGAACTTCGATGCCACTATACATAAACGAGACAAAGACAATTAATAAATTAATAATAAATTAACACTTAAAGAACATACACAAATCGGTATAATCGCTTCAATAGACTTGTTTCACGTAGAAACGTTATACATGTTTCTACGGACCCCTTACTATTCGCCAATATGAACGCCACATCACCACCAAGCCTCAGCCTATTTCGCTGTAATGCGTAGGCTGGGCATTCGACTAATATATGCTCCACCGTTAACCGGTCGTGACAAGATGGACACTCTGGCGCTTCATCGCCGGCAAGGAGATACGAAGAGGTTAAGTTGGTGTGCCCTATGCGAAGACGGCACAGGGCGACCTCCTCCCTCCTCGTAAGTTTCACCGGCGATTGCCAGGGAGTCACGGAGAGCTTTACAGACCTTAACTTGCTCTCGGAGCCGTTCCAATTCTGCTGCCAATCCTCTGTAATTTTCTTCTTGATGTACCCTTTCACGTCGTCTGGTCTAACGGGTACATCGTCTATGTCGTCCGCTTCGGCTGCTTGACGAGCAGCTTCATCGGCCAGCTCATTGCCCTCGATACCTACGTGCCCGGGACTCCAGACGAACACGATCGTCTTTCGCATCCGGGACACTTCGAATATCGAAGCTTGTATGAGCTGGACCAGCGGATCGACTGAGTATAACGACGATATACTCTGAATGGCACTTAATGAGTCGGAACATATAACGAATGAGCTGTGGTGGGTTTTCATCATACAATAGCGAAGGGCTTGATATAAAGCGTATAGTTCGGCGGTGTACACACTGGCGGACTCGTGGAGTGACCACGAATGTGGGATGCCATCGATAACGACGGCAGAGCCCACACCGTGATCGGATTTCGAGCCGTCCGTGTACAACCGCGGAGAGTCCGGGTATTCGGCGATAATTTGGAGGAAGCGGCCCCTAAGAATATAGGGGCTTATATCGCTCTTCTTAACTGAGGTCAGACCCAGCCGACACCTAACCCTTGGCACCAGCCAAGGGAGTACCTCCAGGAATCCGACCTTAAATACCCTTGGGAGACTGATATTGAGACTCTCCATAAGCTCCTTCGCGCGGACGCACACCGGCCTACTGACGGTAGGTCTTCTAGTGTATTTTCTCTGCTGCTCTGTGACACTAATAAAGTGTCGTCGGCTTACGTGTCCCCTCCTCGCACGCATTACCGCCGCGTATTGCAACACGAAGCGGTTGCGACGTGCGGATAGTGGAGGGACACCCGACTCGCAGTAGAGACTCGGTGTGGGACTCGTCCGAAATGCACCTGTGGCGTACCTAAGACCGGCATAGTGAACAGGGTCTAGGGCTTTCAACTAGGACTTCCTTGCCAAAGAGTACACTGCGCAGCCGTAGTCAACTCTGGATAAAACCAGAGCCGTGTACAGCTGCAGCAGCACTTCTCTTCTAGCGCCCCAGTTGATGCTGGCCAAGCACTTTATAACGTTCAGTGCTTTTCGAGACCGCTGGACCAGCTCATCAATATGGGCCCGATAGGCAAGAGTCCTGTCGAACCTCAGCCCTAGAAATCGGATACTATCCAAAACCTGTATCCTTTTACCCCGGAGAGACAGACCGGGGTCGCGATGTGGATGTCTGAGTTTACAGAAATGGACCCATGAGGTTTTTGTTTCAGAGAAACGAAAACCTTTAGACTCAGCATCTCTGTTCACCTTGTTGATGACCGATTGAAGTTGACGATTTATGGCGGGGATGGTATCTCCCGCCATATATATTACGAGGTCATCGACGTAGAGACATTTCTTTACAGGGAATTCTACAGACAGAGCGATGTCGTTAACAGCGATAGCGAAAAGGGTGCAACTTATGGTTGAGCCTTGGGGAATCCCGTTTTCCAGCACAAACTGTGCAGATTCGGTATCCCCAACTCTGACTTTGAACGACCGATTTTCCATGAAGGATTGTACAAAGAGGGGCAGATGGCCCCTTAGTCCCCACTCGTGCAAATTTTGAAGAACTCCGTATCTCCAGGTCATGTCGTATGCCTTCTCTAGGTCAAAAAACACCGCAACGAGGTGCTTTCTATCTAGGAAGGCATCCTGGATGGAGTTCTCCAGGTGGACTAACTGGTCAACTGTGGAGTGAAATTTACGGAAACCGGCCTGGTACTTTACTAATAGACCATTGGTCTCCAGCATCCATACCAGGCGATTGTTGACCATTCTCTCTAGGACTTTTCCCAAGCAGCTTGTCAATAAAATGGGTCGGTAACTTTCGACGTTTGTTGGATCCTTACCCGGTTTTAGAAGAGGCAGGATAATGGCCGTTTTCCAGAGGCTGGGGTAGACGCCTCTGTCCCATATCAGATTATAAATGTCCAACAAATGCTCCCTCATACAAGAGGGGAGTTGTCGGACAATCTGATACGGGATGCCGTCCGGACCCCGGGCCCTGGAATCGCCCATTGAACGGACTGCCTCTTCAAGTTCCCCTATTGAGAATGGCGAATTATAGCATAAGGGATCCGGTGAGGAGAAATCCAGAGGGACTTCTAATTCACCCTTGGCTCCCAGGAAAGTGTCTTGATAGTTTTGAGAGCTACTAGCGGTGCAGAACTGAGACGCGATTGCGTCCGCTATCTCGTGTGTGTCGGTAATATCACCTCCTTGGACTCGCAAGATGGGTGCTACTGCTGGGAATTTCTTCCCTGCTATTGCACCCACCTTTCTCCACACCTCACCGACCGGCGTGGTCGGAGTGATAGCCGACAGGTAGCTCTCCCATGATGACTTTTTGCTTTCAAGAATTACGCGACGTGCAGTAGCTCGCCGCTTCTTGAAAGCAATTAAATTTTCCTGGGTAGGTGTTCGTCTGAATTTATAAAATGCCCTCTTTTTCTCCTCAATTGCCACCCTTACGCTATGGTTACACCAGGGAACAGGTGGACCAACCATTTTCCCACTTGACTTTAGGATAAAACGACAAGCTGGTTCGGTTACCCGTTGCGTAAAATCCTGCACGGCGGTCTCGACGTCGTCACTAAGTGACGAAGGCGGGATGAAACTGGCTTGAAAACCAAGCTAGTCTGCCTTGTTGAGACACCATCTCCTAGGGACTGACTGTCTTGCTCGTCGAACGATGGTTTTAACAGCGATCGGGAAGTGATCGCTGCCGTGCATTTCGTCAAAGACTTGCCACGAAAGACGTGTGGCCAAACGGGGGGAACATAGAGACAAATCTATCGCTGAAAAATCTGACCCTCTAGCGCTGAAGTGCGTGGGGGCTCCGGTGTTGAGGAGGACCGTGTCACTCTGATCAAGAAAATCCTCAATCAGTCGACCACGGGGATCTCTTCTCTCGGACCTCCACAGTGGGCTGTGGGCATTAAAATCGCCCACTAGGATGAATGGTGAGGGCAGTTGGTCTACAAGTTCAGCGATATCATTAATTGTCCAATCGAACTCTGGAAGGTAGACGGTACAGATAGTGGTTTCTAAGGGATGAGCTATACGGACTGCCAGTGCCTGGAGCCTCGTTCTGAGATGGACCTCCTCATAAGGAAGGCCTTCTCTCAGAAGGATGGCGACTCCACCCCTGGCTCGTACGTCAGGCACTATATCCCTTCGTAGCACAGAAAACCCTCTGAGCTGAAACTCATCTTCCGGTTTATTGTTATTGTTTTTGTGATAAGTTGGATAAAGAAACACAGAATTGTAATGAGTAAAGACATGTATAATATGCAGAAAATTTAACTTCAGTATATAATAACTAACAAATTATTGAAATGAATCCAACTAACATTTTATACATTTTAAATATAAACATAACTTATAACAAGCATAATGACATATGAAATACTAATGAGATTTATGTAATTGAAATTTTCCACTGACAATAGTTTGTAGTTGTGTACTAATTTTACTTATACCAATTATTAAAAGAGATTTAAGATGCTCTGCTCATCAGTTAATTTAGATCTGTTAACATTTTTTGTGTACTTCATTTTGGAGAATATCTTCTCACACAAATAAGTAGTACCAAAAACAGAAAACAGCCCACGAGTAAATTTATGCAAATTATCAAATTGTGTCAGTGGAAGACCCTTATAAAATTCCAACAAAGATGAGTTTTGATATTTGTTCTTAATTATATCACTGCATTGTAGATCAATTATTTCCATTTGAAGTTCCGGGGCTAGGGTTTCCATGTCAGTATCAAAAGGATTCTGAAAAATCTTAATTTGATTCGCAATGGCATCAAAGTCCAAGAAAAAAGTATCAATTTTTTTTAAAGCACTCAAAGTTTCTATTGCAAAATCGATAGGAATCTCAGTCTCAGTGGTGTGGCTGAATATTTCACATGTTTTAAAATGTGAAAAACATTTACTTCGTAGTTGTGATTGAATCAGTATCAATATCTTCCGGAATGATTTGATATTAGTGTATAAATCAGGAAGATGCTGGTTTTCTCCTTGCAATCTCAAATTCAGTTCGTTCACATGTTTTGTCAAATCAACATAGAATGCTAACTTCCACAGCCATGCGTTGTTTTGTAATTCAGTAAGAGGGCGATGCTTTTCATTCAAAAAAATTTCGATCACTGCTCGAAGTTCAAAAAAGCGCTGAAGGACTTTCCCACAACTTAACCAAGGTACGGCAGTATGATAAGGTAAGTCATTTTCTCCAATCTCTTCAATAAATTGTCGGAATTGTCGGTGATTCAGCCCAAAAGATCTGATAAAATTAACAGTTGATATGACTGGTTTCAGAACTTCAGACATATCCAAACATTTTCCGCACAAAGACTGTTGATGAATGATACAATGTAAGACTAATGGTTTTGAACCACCGTCATTTTCTACAGCCTTTGACACAAGAGCGACCACTCCTTTATCTTTCCCACTCATGTTTTTGCCTCCATCAGTTGTAATACATTTCAAGGTTTTCCATCGAAGGTTCTTTTGATCAATGGCCATTTCAACTCCTTTAAAAATATCTGTACCAGTGGTTGTGCCATGAATACTATACATATCAAGAAGTTCTTTATGCACTTCATAGCTTTTATCTACTCCTCGAATATAAATCAACACCTGAGCAGTATCTGACACATCCGTTGACCCATCCAAGGCCAAAGAAAACCACTCAACATGTCCATTTGTGTCGAACAGTTGAGAGGATATATTTTCAGCGATGTTTTCTACCCTTCGAGCCATAGTGTTTGCTGACATACTGACAGTTTTTAATAAATTTACCTTTTCAGGGCACATTTCTTCGGCTACTGCAATTATGCATTCTTTGATCATTTCTCCATCGGTGAATGGTTTTCCAAGTTTTGCAATTTCAAGAGCCACACGAAAGCTGGCACGAGTTGCAGCCTCTTGTTCAGTTTTGGGTTTTGTAAATGAAGATTGCTGCTATTTCAATCCGCGCTTCATAGCTTCGAATTTTTCTGTCCGCAAACTTTCTGTATATTTTGAGTAATTTTGAAAATGTTTTGTTTCATAATGACGTTTAATGTTATATTCCTTGAGAACGGCTATGCTTTCATTGCAAATCAAACATAGCGCCTTGTTACTGGACTCAATTACGAAATACTAAATGTTCCACTGATCTTTGAATTTTCTTCATTCACTATCAATTTTTCGCTTCTTTTCCATACTACTAAATCACACACAAAAGCAACAATTCAAATCAAAATACTGTTACAAAGATGTCTTAAAATTAAACACGCACAAACACGTTTTAAGGAGGTACGCACTATTTGATTTCACAACAGTGTCATAGGAACTGACTTGTGGTTGCGCCACTAGCCTTCTTATATATTCCAATTACTGCCATCTAGAAGTGAGTGGAAGACACCAGAACTTTCTCGAGCCAACGAGATTATTCTGTACGTGCTATTGGCGCCATCTGTTAGCGATAGAAGGTACTACCTATTTCCGCTTGTGTCCACCAGATGTCGTGTCACGTTACTCCTCATGGCTCGTACTCTACGACCAATCTAGAAATTACAGATAATGACAGGAAAATTAATAATATGCAGTGTTGCCGTTTTGCGGACTTTAGTCCGATTTGCAGCCTTTTTTAAACGTTGCGTACTTTTTCGGAAATTTTTTTTCATCAGTGGACTATTTCACTTTTTATTACCGGCAACAATGATAATATGGTTTTGGCCCTCGGAACTTACTGGAGTAATCAGTATGGCCCTAAGGCTGGAAAGTTTGGAGACCCCTGATATAGGGAATTGCGAAACCAAAATTTCTTCCTTGTCTAACAACAGTAAAATGCCTATAGCTCTATTTCACCAATGGTTTACCCAAGGAACACGGCGCCGCCGGCGGCGCCACTAGAAAATTAATTATAATAGGAAACTGTAAAAATGCTTTAACAAAAATGCTCTAACAAAAATCCACTAGATGTCTCTACATCTGTCTGTTTACCTCCAATTTTGTGTTCTACACGTCACATGCCATTTGTAATTAATCTTTTGCTCTGTTTGCAGGTTAGACCGATTTTTCTGGATATTTTTGAAACCAAATTTGCAATATGAGTCGAAAGAGAGTGAAATATTGCATGATTTGTGGTTCTGCAGAAGATAAGGTGAAGAAAATGTTCTGTTTACCACGAAATCCGAAATTGTAATTATTTCAAAGTATTTACAATTAGTCATTTCATCCTCATTACCATTACCATTTATATTCACCGAATACTTATATTACAGAATTACAGAAAGTGAAATCACGTAAGTGAGTTTTGATTTTAATTTTAAAATATGGGCTATAGCTTAAATATGTTACAATGCACGATTTTGCAGAAGTGATATGTATTATATAAGGTTTTAATTCAGTTATTACATTAGGAATAAACATATTCAATATAATGTGATGAGCTGAATTGATTATTTTAACTAATTATAATGTGCTCTTGTTAATTTGAGACGAGATGTATTAAACTTAAAAAATCCAATTGATCTGTCAAGTTGGTAGAAAAGATTTTGGTAAACGGCTATAGAAATCCGATAGTTACGGATGTTAAACTTACTTATTAACAAATTGTGAACTAAAATGCAGTAGATTTTTGTTGTTGTTGTGACGTTAATTACTGCCCTCTGTGATGTTATATAATCAACCTAAAATCGGATTATGATTGTCAACATTTAATTTATTTATTTATTTATTAAACGGTATAACACCTTTTTACATAATAATAACAAAAGTATGCGATATGTTAAAGTAGAGTTAAGTTTAGTTTTATACAAAATGAACATTTAAAAATTCACGTCCAAGCAGTACGATTAGTATTACATTTGAAATTTGGTATTCAATCGATATTTAAAACTATTCAAAGATCCACTGTATAAGTCTATGCTGGAAAGAATGCAATTTGCATTCGCCAATGACATTAGTCGAGTAGCTGAATTTTGGAAAGCGTAGTCAGTTTTATGTGTTTCCGAATAAAACGGCTGGTTCAAGCGAGTTCTTCTGCTGGGAACCGAAAATGTCAACGTTTCCAATAGAGATGGAGAATCCAACAATCCGTTGATGATACTGAATAAAATGCATAGGTCAGCAACTGTTCGTCGGTCTTCTAAGGTTATTATTTTCAGTTCCTTCATTATGATGTTATAACTGCCTTCTGCGTGCTTGATTCCTTGTTTGTACTCCATGCAACGCAGAATTTTTTTTTGCACCGATTCCATTAAATTAATATTAACTGATGCTGATGGAGTCCAAATGCAAGAACTAAATTCCAGATGACAGCGAACTAATGAGCAATAGAGTGTTTTCATGCAATCAATATCAAGGTCTTTGCCACATCGCCATACGAAGCCCCACATCCTCAGCGCCTTGTTAGTTATACACTTTATGTGGGATGTGAAAGTGAGTTTTGAGTCGAACATAATCCCTATATCTTTGATTGTATCAACCTTTGAGATGTTGTATGAACCAATTTTGTATGAAAAGTTGGTTAGTTTTTTGCATCTGGAGGTTGTCATTGAGTATCATTTTGTTACATTTAGATATAGTTTATTATCTGTACACCATGCATAGAGACGATCCAAATCTTCTTGTATCAAATGGCAGTCGTTGATATTATGAATGGTTCTGAAGAGCTTTAAGTCATCCGCATACATCAAAAACTTGCAATGATTTATAGTTTCGCTTATATCATTGATAAATTGAATGAACAGTATGTGGCCACAGTGTGATCCTTGAGGCTCCCCTGATGTTACTGATATTGCTTTAGATGTATGGTTATGTATTCGGACATACTGTACTCTATTTGAAAAGAATGATGAAATCCATTTAATATTATTAATATTAAAACCATACGTGTTTAATTTGCCAATTAACAGATCAATGTCAACTCTATCAAATGCCTTTGAACAATCCGTATATATTGTGTCCACCTGGTAACGTGATTCCAAGGCATTTGATAGAACTTGTTTATATTCTAGCAGATTAGAGGTGATCGATAGATTAGGCATAAATCCATGCTTGTTGTTAAATATTTTTTGTCGTGAATACCACTGCAATTGACTAGCAATTAATCCGTCTAGAAGTTTTGATATTACAGACTGGATTGCTACTCCTCTGTAATTTTCCATATCATTTCTAAATCCCTTTTTATAAATTGGTATAATGTAGCTGGATTTCCATTTCGTTGGCATTATTCCCGAACTTAGCGATTTTAGAAACAGGAAATATATAGGACGACATAGAGAAAATAGACAATTTTGAACAAAATAACTAGATATTCGATCAGGTCCAGAGTTATGAGATGGCTTAAGTTTCAAGATAGAATTGAACACATCTTCCATGCTAACAATCAACCTGTTATCTTGAATTAAGTTTGTTGAGTGACGTGTGTCACATTGGTTGGTATTGATATTAGAGTGTGCATAAACAGTAGAGAAATAGTCGGAAAATAAATTTACTATATCAGGACCTGTGTTGGCAGAATTGCTTTTATAAGACATCTCGGATGGGTACGCGTCATCTTTTTTAAGTTCTTTTATATATTTCCAGAAATAATTCGGGTTAGATTTGACAGCTGATCCGACATGCGATAAATAAGAATTGTAATTTGAGCCTGATAAACTCTTACATTGTTTTCGAAGATTCGAAAATATGCAATAATCGCTGTATAAAGAGGTAGATTTATATTTAGCATGAGCTGTTTTCTTTTTCTTTAATAGTGCTATTAATTCCTTCGACATTAATTGTGGGTAGATATGATTATAATTGTAAACGTATTTATACGGGATAAATTCATCAATTACAGAATAAATGATAGAGTAAAATATATCTACATCATCGTTGATGTCTATACTTGAAAGTAGAAGATCCCAATTTATTGAATTAAAATGTGTATTTATAGAATCAAAATTAGCCAGATGAAGCATGTATTTTTTTTCATATGTAGTAATCGTATTTGATGATTCTAAGGAAAACACTATGTTGTATGCTTCGTGATGCGTACTAGTATTTAAAAGCGGCTCATCTGAAGTCGATATAACTGCATCAGAAGCAGTGGTAAAACATATTTCCAAGAAAATACCACGAAAAATTGGAATGTTGATAATTTGACGCGCGTTGAGGAAATTATAACAGTTAAGAAGAGTATTGGTAATAGTACAAGAGTATATATTGGGCATATTATTCCATTTAGTATAGGTAAATTATAATCGCCACAAATTATAATATTATCACATTTATGTTGTTCACAGAGTTTTTCAATGCGACTACAATGTAGGAGGTACTTGTCAATAGGTGATGATGGTGGAATATAGACTCCGCCCACTATGTATGATATGTGATTAAGCTTAAGCAAAACAAAAAGATTTTCAATGGTGTTGTCATATGAGATACATTTAGTTGTAAAACATTTCTTGATTGCGATTAAAACTCCTCCACCACGTATTTCACCACCAATAGAACGTTCACATCTACAAATGTTATAATTATGAAGTTGAAGTTCACTATTGGGCAAATTTTCATATAACCATGTTTCAACAAAAATGATTACGTCATAGTCCGTATTGTTAACATTAATTAGCAAGTCTTTTAATTTAGTTCTAATACCACTGCAGTTTTGATAGTAGATAGCTAGTTTTTTGTTGTAGACTGATCATTATTCCTGTTAGAATATTTTGTTATGTATGGCCTTCCGTTGCGATATGCAATGCGTAAATTTTCTTCGCCTTTACTCTTTCTTCTTACTAGTTTATTTTTAACATCACTGTAGTAATCCATTTGCATTTTAGTATGATCGGAAAGAAAGATGTATGCATCATTTGAAGCTTTAGTGGAGTTACTCTTTAGAACTACCTTTGTATCATCTTGCGAGTTAAATATAATTTTTAGAGGTCTAGTACTGCCATTGGTTAATCTTTTACCTAGTCTTATAGTTTTTTCTGGTTTTATAGAAATATTGCGCGATTGAAGTATTTTACTAACACCTATAACATCATGCCGTATACGCTCGTTTAATATGATGCTTGTTTGCTTGATTTCAGCTGATTAAAACAGTGTTTAATTTAAATGTACCATATTAGATGTGAGACGTGGAAACATATTCTCGGAATTGTATCTGATATGTCCCGATGCAATGGGAGAATCTGCGACAGGCATTTTTCTAAGGAATGTTTTGTTCCCTTTAATATAAGTATGTGATTATTACAAGATGCTATCTCATATCTTTTTGTTGCAGACCTGAGTACTGTTTCTTCAAATATTAACAGTGATTTAATTCCACTAAAAGTAAATGTGGAACAAGGAAATATGTGCATATTTATAAATGTTTTATTTTAGGTTACATATATGGAACCGTTCACTTCATCAACACTTCCTCACATTTATACTCCCCCTATTAGACAGCTCAGAAAGCCTTTGTTTGTTTGTTCAAATATTGACATTACCCCTCAAAATAAAGCTTTAGTATAACTATTAAAAAAAAAAAAGAATGTCATATCAGGGTATTGAAAAATGGCAAATGTCAGAACCGTGTAGCAGGTCCCATATTTTTTTGTAATAAATTGTTAATAATTTAATATTGCTATTATTGATTTTCCTTCATTTGTATTAATATTTTGTTTCAGATAGAAGTGACTTTATATATATAATTAAATAAATGAAATAATAATGATATAATTAAATAAATTAAATTAACTTAGTAATGCGTTTTATTTATTGTGTACCCTTAAATAATATTCGTAATGAAATTATTGCTTACATCAGTGAAAGCAATAATTTTATTATGGACTTAGATTTAAATTAAATAATATTAAATATAAACGAATTTAAAAAAAAAAACTGCCATATTTTGCATTAATCGACTGTCGTTGCGACCGATTTTTTCCCCATAGTTGTGCATCTGTAATCTGTGGAGGAGTGCTTGCTGATGATGGGTCTGCGCTGCCCTTATCAATAAGTAAGGCGACCTTATCATTCACTTTTCGTTTGACGCGCCCTCTCTCAGCGGAGGATGGTATGGTGATCCTGGCCGGTGGTGTGCGCGCCGCGCTGACTGAGCCTCGCGTCGGCTCGTCGTCGCTAGGTGGTGTATGCGTGTGCAGGCGGTTGCCTAGCGTACGGCTCCCACAATGCCATAATAGTGAAAATACAGTAGACTATGATAAAATACTATCAAAATGTGTTAATAGTGAAATTACAGTCAAAATGATACATTAGTCATTTAAAGATGAAATACTATTAAAATGCCAAAAAAGTGAAAATACAGTCGACTATTATGAAATACTGTCAAAATGTCATAATAGCAAAATTACCGTCAAAATGTTACAAAAGTTATTTAATGATGAAATACTATCACCGTCAAAAGGCTAGGTAATTTTAGGGAAGCATTTCATAATGGTCAATAAACAATTGACACAGAGTAATGTCACAATGATCCTTAATTCAAATACGTTACGTATAATCAAAATATCATGATGGAAACAGAGAGAGGTTAGAAAAATAACATTAGTTTAATCACAACATGTCATATAACCTAACTTAATTTTATTAAATTGTAAATTGTCAAAAATGTCCTGAAATGTTATGGTAGGCCAGAATTGTCATTTCACGTTGAACATTTCAAAATTCAAAATTGATAATGACTCTTTGACAAATGTTTACATGCACATTTACATTTTTTCATCATTTTACATTTCAATGATGACAAAAAAAAACACATGATATTTCAATTTTTCTAAAAACTATTAGGGGTAAATACAAATAAAATACGATCAGATTTTTAGAAATATTTAAAAGTGTAAAAATTATTGAAAGTATGCATTTATTTTCACCTGCCCTAGTTTTGTGTACCTGTTTCAACGACACACTTCAATATTCCTGTAAGTTTTCTGTTTATTTTAATATTTTTTTTGTATTGAAAGTCTGAAGCATACCTTTACTGATGAGGGATAAATCTCGAAACGCATCTATAGATGGCTTAGAACAATTAATATTCATTTCCTGTAATTTTTTCAATTTATCTCAATTTCCTGGTGGTTCATTTAGTTTGGTGAGAGAATAATTTGACCTGTGTTGCATTTTGCATATAAATTATACTTAGAACAGTAAATCTGTCGTGTAGCTCAAATATTCATTGTATAATTTAATATCTGTCGGGGTATTAGCTCGATAAGTAGTTGTTTTATTGAATATTTGGGGACTTGTCTCAATGAGACTAAATTTTTGCAGAAAATCGATAAAAATTTTAAATCGTTTTTATATTTTGTAAATATTCTGCAAACTATTGACAAACTCATTTATTTTATGTAAAATTTTCTTTAAGCATTTATTTGCTTTAAAATTAACAAAGTTAAAGAAATCTATCAAAAATGTATTCCATTCACTATTCTATTTCCGTATTCACAAAACTGACTGTGAATACTCGAATACTATTAAATATATCCAAAAGAAGTTAAAATAGAAATCATCAGTTTTTAAACTCGGAAAATATATTTAAAAAAATGTTTCTAATATCTCTAAAGTCGAAATCCTGGCTGCCCCACAGCTTTTAACATTGTGAATTTATTAAAAATAAACTTGAACCATATGCTAATTCTCTCTATTAAAAAATTGTAATAGAATTGATGTAGTCTCTTGTTTGCTATTTTTAAGTTGTATTTTGAAAGTAAAATTGAGAATACTTTATATTATTGTTGATTACTGAGACACCTAATTTTTAAAAATCCATGATTACTTTAATAAATGAAATATTTCTGATTTTCAACTTTTTGTATTTATTTTCATAACAATTGTTTCGCTACGCTCTAACTTCTTCAGGTGAAGATTGTTAATGATTTTATACTTTATAGTATTGGCAAATCTATAAAATATAAACCATTTCGTGTTATACTCGTACTATTTGTTTTTATTTTGAAAGCTTGTTTGTTTGTTTTATATGTTATTAGATATATAAAAATATATGTAAATTGTAGATTCTGTTGTACAAGGTCTTAGGAGAAAATTAAAATAGCTTATTAATAAAACAAAATTGGTTTTAAGTAAAGTGGCTTCGCGTTTTTGTGACAATAAATTTATGTCCGATATAAGCAGTCAAAGTTAAACTTTTAGTTTGAATCATGATTATAAAGAAATTGTAATTAAAGTTGAACGCTTTAAAAAAAATTTCATCGAAAAATTATAGCCCCTATTGTTTCTAATGTCGATGGGAAAGAGCGTGATTTTTTAAGAACCTAAAATAAAATAAAAGATTAGACTTAAATAGAAGCAGAAATCAGCTGTAACTGTGTATATATTAAAAATCGGAACTATGTTTATTTAACCTCCGTCCTATAAATGAGACCCTATTAAGATGTGCAATTTTATTACACCAATTTTGAATCACCCTGTACCTAACCTAACCTGACCTTACCTATGTCTTATAAATGAGCTTCTAAAGAAGATGTGCAAATTTATTACATGCATTCTAAAACACCCGGTATATTATCAATTTCTTAAAATATACAAGCCATTTTGATTAACATTTGAAATCCAATGTTCTTCTTGTAGAATATATGTAACCTAAGCTAAGTGTATACGTTTGTTTAATTTTGCAACAGTTGCCTTCGTCTGTAAAGGGAATTAATTTGTATGGAACACCGCCTAAATATAATTATTTCCGGAAACCCTACACACGTCAGCTTTTGCTCGTAAGTTGTGATTATTCACCAACCTAAATACTAAGTAGAAATGAATTTAGATTAAACGAGAACTTTATACATAATGTTGTAATTAAGTACTTACCTCAAGTCACTTAAACATGAAATATGATTAAAAATAAATATTCACACAGCAACTTGATAATAAATAAACTATAAGTATATAAAAAATAGCTTATGCTTTTAGGTTGCTGAACATTAAATATTAAATTACGCTAATATTCGTATATACACCAAACTGTATGTTTTAATCCGTTGATACAACTACTTTTCGTGCGAATACATCGCTGGATATTGAATTACACATTGAAACATTTAAAATCTGATTTGTTTTATTACAATACCATCAATAGAATATTTAACTTAAGGGTAAAATTCTTTTCAAATCAAGTGACAAAGTAAGTTTGTGAGTGAGTAACTACAATAAAAACAAAAATGAAAAGGGCATAGATTTAAACTTACATTAAAGGCAAAAATAGACTTTGAAAATAACACTAAATATGTCTAAACTCGAATTGAAATAGTGGTATAAAACGTTTAAACACTTCTTAGTATTGACTAAAATAAGACTTTTTAAATTTACAAAAATGAAAAATTAAAAAAAATAATAATAAAATAGTGAAATGAAATATAAATTGAAAAAAAAATCACAAATACGTACTAATTACATAAATAAAAGTGTTTATCTTTATAACGAATTACTTGTTAAACTGAGCTTGACGTAATCTTATCGATCAACGTAACTCAAAAGTGAGGTAGGTAGATGCAATCTTGCTGTTATTGTAATATACGTTAGTAGACAGTTTTAATACAATATAAGTCTTAATTAATTAATTATTTCACATTATCAGTCTCATTACATTCTTTTTATAAATAATTTAGTGCTTTATTCAATAATTGTTTTAAAGTAATTACCGGCAAAATTACCTTTACATTATTTTAAATTAAAAACAACGGTTTGTCATTATATCATATAAACGCATATTATTTTTTTTTCCACAAACTGACACTCAGATAGCAGTTTAAGAACAGTGAATGAGTCTTGTTGAATTCCGTGAAAAAGCATTACCCGGGAAAGTATCGTATGTTCAATAAAAAAAACCTTTAGAGTGCCATGATTTCATCTTTTTTAAAATGTAAGTTGGCATTTGGAATTGACATATAAAACGTCAGACATAATAATTTTAATATATAATTACAGAGTTACTAACCTACAATTTCTTACATAGTACTTTAGAGGTTAGATGTGCGGACGATAAATAAAATAACGAAGTTAATCAAAGAATGGGCAGATTAGATACAGAAAATGTTTTTAATATTTTGGCGGAATTACAAGAAAAAAATGGTATCAGAGCACTTTGCCCGTTTAAAATATGATGATTTTAATATCAATAATATGGAAAACTTGCTTAAACTAAATTTATAATATTTTTATTATTAATATATCAAAACTATTAACAAAAAAGTAAATATTGATCACCATCACACCTTAGCGTTATATATTTTTAACTTTACAGTATTTTATACGCGTGGCGCATGAAGTAAAATTTCGAGCTAAGAAAAGCCCCGTGAAAATTTGCCGAGGGTCGCTGTGCGACCCCCGACAAATTTTCTACGCGGGGCTTTTCTAAACTCGAAATTTTACTTCATGCTTAGTCTAGGAGTGAGATGTGTTAAAATGTGTTAAGTAACTGTCATAAAGAAAGAAATAACATGGCGATCTCATTATAATTCAATTCAAACTCATGTCAAGTTGGCACGATTGGTTAAATGTCGGATTGCGCCGACTTATGTTAACTGCTATTTTAGTTTAAATGACTTATGGCAACTGTTATTGTAATCCAAATGTCGGCTGGCGCCGATTTATGTCAAGTTGAGACGAGCACTATGGTGGATTTCATGAATCTAGGGGGACAAAATTTAGAGTTTATTTTATCTGATAAATTTTCTAGCTAGTAAAAAGTATAGACCCATAGAACCTATAACATCTCGCGTTAAGCTATTATTTGTGAAAATATGTAAGAAAAAGAAATTATACACAATTTTGGTTTTTTATTATAAGAAAACGTAAATATAGCACAATATATTAATAACATTGCTATATATACTATTTGGAATTGGAAAAATCGATTTATTTTTCGTGGTCATCATCGGAAAGACTGTTTTCTTCAGTGGAAGAACTTTTGTCTTTAGATGATGACGGCTTATTAATTATTTGTAATACTTCTTTAGGCGGATTTCTTTTTGTTTTTCCTAACATTGGATTTTAAAGTTATTAGGGGATCTGCAGAAATAAAACTTTCTTGAATGATGTTCTCTGTATTTTCTGCAGTCTTTGTTTTGCCTCTTGTGCTTCCTTAGGCATTTGGCCAATAGGTAAAAGTACAGCTGCTATAATAATACTGCCATAAATAAACATTTTATGGACACTGGCTGTCATATAGTACTAACCATAGTCATTTACGCACATTTGTGCGGTTTCTAACGCGTACTTCTGAAAAGGATTAGAGTCTACTTTATATCCACATGTAACTGTTTGAAGTAGTACTGTAAATCGAGAAATTAATACTTCACTTACACCTATAATATCAGCTGCCAATCTTTGATTTAAAAAAAAAAACCTACGCGTGGTGTTACTGTCGATTTAGTTTCCTATGCCTTACTTGGGAAGATCTACAAGTAAGCCATTTTTTTCTTTCTAAATATTTATTTCATGTGTTTCTTTCCCGCAGTAACTTTCTTCTTGTTTACTTTTTTTGATTATCCATGTTTTAATTTTCAATCCTTTATCCTATATAAATAATGTATTCTAAACAACGAATCAACGCGTGCATAGTCTATAGTCCAAAGGTCATACCTGCCGCATTTGCCTGTCGATTTTTGTGATTATAGATGTTGTCCATGTCCTTGGGAGCACAACCATAAATATAATCTTTTTGCGATGATTGTTCTGTCAGCGCTCTACAGATTTGATCATCAACCATAGTCAGCACGAGTTGATGGTGAACTAACAACTGGTTTTCATAAATATCAATTGTTGTCACTGAAATATTTGCTATTTGCTTATCAATTGCTTTGACTACTTGCTTTATGAAACCAGATGTTTCTTTATGGAATATTTATTTAATTGCCCTGCAATATCTTGTAGATGCAGGTCGCAGATTTTTTCATAAAATTCATATATCACTATTTATTTCCAATGGAACAATTGATATTGTAAATAGAAACGAGTCGTCGCATTCTTCTTGATCGGCTTCGTTATTGCCAAACACTTGCTTATAATTGCTCTGTCTGGAAGCACCATCACTTCCCCATTTATATATAATGTTTATATTAAATAAATTGGTATGTACGATTTACTGTATGATCCAACAAAGATTGTAGCTTTATTTCTGCTAATATTTCTGTTATTACTACATTTTCTGGATAGCACATCTTCTTCGCTTCCAGTAACTTGTCACAAGACGCCAACGTCTTTCTGTAGTTTCATAATTTTCCGAATATTTGTATATTGTTGTTTTGTGAAATTATTATCTACATACGTAGCTAAGGCATTTTCGGCGCTCAGTTTAATAGCCAACATTACACTAGGACATTTTAACAAGTGTTTAATTTGGGTGGCCCTCTTGTGCCTTGAGCATGAAGGCTTAACTGTGTACCCAAACTTAGTTCTTCTGTATTAGAACTTTGTAGGAGTTGAACCGCTCCTACAAAGTTCTACTACAGAAGAAGTTAGTTTTGGCTACACAAGTCTTCGTTTCTTTTTTAAGTTTTTTTAACAATCTTGAAACGGTATAACTGGTCTTCCAGGTGTTTGGTATATTCTGATACAATATCCAAAATGTACTATTTAGTAGATTGATCACAATTTTCAAGATATAAACGTCTAATGAAAAAATTGTAGAGATCCGTTTTTTTTTTGTTAACTCGTTTCACCTGTCGCCATACTACAAACAGATCATTGCGTTTTATATTGCAGGATGATCCTAAAAGTTTAAACAAATAATCAGGATGGTGACGGATGGTACAAGTTTGTTCGAGAAATAATGCTACAAGCATTGTAGTTTATGCTCCAATTGAGAATTTGGTGGGCAAAGATGTTCCAAACTTTTAGGAGTTTAATAAAAAAAAAAAGTTATGTTGCTGGCAACATTGCAATATAGTTTTTAAACGTACCTTTAAGTGTAGACAAAATAAATCTAAACTTATTTAAGGTTATTATTGAAATTACATACCTTTAGCTGCAGAATCCATTTGCTTTAAACAAAATCGCACTAAAAACACCAACATTGTAAATATCTAAGCCAAGTTGACACTGTAAGTTTACACGACGCTGATAAAGAGTTTAAATTTGAATGTATCTTAGACCTGTCTACTTGCCATTTATGATATGCCAGGTAACAAAGTTCATATTTTATCAGTTAAATAGATATTAACAATTGTGTTTGCGTTATTGTAATATTATTATTTAAAAGTAAGATTTGATACTTTTGTCCCCCTAGAATTGTAAAATCGACCACTGTGGACCGACGACTAATCGTATTCATATTACGATTTAATTTTGTAGGTATTCATCGTTTCTGAACAGTGTTCAGCTCAAAGTTTTGAACTAGTGTTATCCACTTCCAGACTAAGCATGAAGTAAAGTTTCGAGTTTAGAAAAGCCTGAGCATTTGGATTTGGGCGTGTAGCGTCCAAATCCAAACTCAGGCTTTTCTAAATTCGACATTTTACTTCATGCGCCACGCGAATATAACACTGACCCTATTGTGAAGTTAGAGATAAACTGCGTATATTTAATATATTTTAAGGTATACTTACAAGAAAAATTTTCTGTATATACTTTTTATTATTTATCTATATTATCTGTAACCTGTCAATCGCAAAATAACTTGGTATGCAAAAGTAGCTCGCGTATTACAAAAGGTTGAACATGCCTGGTTTAGAGCATAAGTTCTCAAACTTATTTTGCCCACCGCCCACTTTGAGAATATTTTTTGTTTCTAGAGCTCATTATTTTTTTTTAATTACCATCTGTCGGGAATCTTAAACAGCTATTGCCACCATTATATTTAAAAGTGTAATGTTATACGCCGTCTAGTTTTCTCTGGGTTTTTTACTGCTCCCCTGAAAGTCTCAAACGCTCACAGGGGTTGAATTGGGGGAGGGGGATGGGGGAGATGGTTATCGCACACGTTGAGAACTTATGGTTCTTCCGAAAATTGAATACTGGCTGTAATCATTGTAACTCTTTATATGGTTTTTGTTATTTTTGTTCAGTAGTCTTAGTCGGTTATAATTCAATGTAATTCTTTATATGATTTTTATGTTTGTTGTTATTTTTATCATATATTACAATATGTATATGTACTTATGTAATAAAATGGAGATTCCGTTAATAAATAAATAAATAAATAAATAAATAAAACAATACACGTACTCTTCTTAAGCTACTACCCGAATAGGATCATTTAATTATAAACACTCCTTGTATAGAATACGTACTCTATCGCAAACTTTTACTTTTTCAAAAATATCGACAATCTGCTAACATGACATCATAGAGCACTGTTTATCATTCGAAAAACAAATAAGATTTTTGGCTATTTTCTCGGTTAAGGGTTTATATAAACTAAAGTTATTAAATTATTTAGGTTAATAAGCTTAGAAAGGAATGTGATAAGACCGATACTGTTACTAATTGGAGAAGGAAAAATTACCACTCTTAAAATGATACATACAAATCCCAGTAGCCCACATTACAATTCAACACCCGGTATATAATTTTGATTGCCTACTTAAAAATTGCTTTCACTTTATTTCCATATCGAGATAATTAATACATAAACGTATATAATAAACTTAAATGCTTGTTAGTGAAAATATTAACTTCCGCTTTTACAGCATATTTATTTCATCAGCACGTCAAAGAGATTATTTCCCTTAACAATACTTGCATAGATTTATAACATCCATAATGATAATGAATTTGCATTCAGAGGATTCTATTTTAGAAATAGTAATATTTGTATACAAAGTAACATTGATAATGAAAATAGTTATAAAGACTACAGTAAATTAATGAAATGCAATGATAAATATCACAAATAATTTATTTTTATTATATAATTATTGTTATTTTCGTTGTAAAAATATGCATACGTAATAATTACATTTATTATGTTATTAACTTACAAAATATCATATTATAATTATTATTTAAAATATATACTTTTGTAGATTAATATACCTAAAACGAACAATAACTACAATTAAAACGAATCCCAACATCCATTGATACAACTAATTTCTTTACTAATTTCTCGACGGCTATTGGATTATAAAATTAAGTAATTACTCTTACGTACAATATCATGAAAGATAAATATCGAGACTCGCCAGTAAATAGGATATAAATAATTTCACCGGCTTTGTTACATTTGACAGATGTAACAAAGCAGGTAATAATATATTTCGTCACTAGAGTGGTATGCTGCATATTACATATGAGCGGATATGTTGCGCACGAGCCGCTCAGCGGCGAGTTCAGTATTCCGCGAGTATGTAATTACCATACCACTCGAGAAACGTACGATACTTTACCTACGCCCTAACAAAATAAACATTAATCATGAAAGAACAGCTTATTTATTTAATCCGTTTTGATAGTAACATTGATGAAAACTAAATTACTACTTGATCAATATACATCAAAGAAAAGTCATTTGGTTGTGCGGTGATTGTTCAGCTGTCAGCATGTAATATACTTGTCAAAGCTATTACGTGCATGTGTAGGTAATATCAATCATACGCGTTAAGATGACGGTGTGCTATGATGCGGTTACTAGATAGAGCGTAGGTAAAATAATTTACATGCTATTTACTGGCGAATCTCGATATTTATCTTTCAATAGTATAGTATGCTATTGACTTTTAACAATTTGAACCTAAAAGCGGCATGAACGTTATTAAATAATTTAAACATAAAATATAATCAAATGCCAATACTTTGTTGTAGAATGCTTCAAAAACGTTGAATGTCAAATATTATCTTATGAATTTAACTGAAAAACATAAACGGATTATCTTGGGTACAATATTAATACCTACAGAAGCTTAAAGCTTTCATCAGGTTTTAATCATTTTAAGCTGCTCCGTATACCGTGCTCCACAATGGAAATACTTGCATTCGAGAGTATGAAATCCAGATGGCGTAATTTATACAATAGCTCAGTTTATTATATTGAACAAGTTGCTGGAACTTCCGTTAAACTTCAGGCTAACTTAAACTTGCGATTTTATTTTTGTGTTAATTAAGCATCTCCTGGACGGTTCAGGACCGTACTTTGTAATGCAATTTTAAATATTTAACTTGAAAATTCTATATTTGGTTTGTTTCAAGTTGAATACAGTAAAATATTTCCTAATTATCAGATATAAGGTAGAAGTAGACCTATAGAAGAAAAACCATACACACTATTATTTATGATAATAACTTTTTCTGCAGTTACCAAATATTACCGATGTTTTACTAAGTGATTTATGAGTCAATCGTTCAAAAATTATGAATATGATTTTCTTTTTCAAATATATAAAACTGAAAATAAATACCACGCCTAATTTAAAATGTGTCAGAACATATAAAATGATATAATAAATAGTTAAGCAACCGAATTTAATACATGTTTGTTTGAAGACATGTACGCTAAATTTAAAAGTAAATCTTAAAAATTATACTTTACCCATTAAGCCTTAATATAGTTTAATTTTCGAGCATTCATTATTTTGTACGTTTATTAATATACAAATAACTTGATAAAATATATTTTTATTTTGCTGATTTTAACATCACGATTGTTTTGACCGTTACTACGTGGTAATCCATATTAAAATTAAATGACACTATTCCTATGTTTTTTACCACTTTTATTAATTTTTATATATACATGTGTTACATATAAATACTTTTACGACTTAAGTTTCGATAGCTTGAGTGTCATTATCAAGTATTGATAATGACACACTGTCGAAACTTAAGTCGTAAAAATATTTACATGTACAGTTGCAAGAGAAAAAAAACCTAGTACAGCCAAATATTTGGCTATGTAAACTGGACTCACAGTGATTTTTCAAAAAGTCAAATAAATTGACAAATCTACGGAAATATCAAACGAAATTTTATTAACGTCGACATGCCTCAACTGACCGAAACGCAAAAAGCGATAAATATTCCGTTTAGAGACGGTATTAGTATTAGAGATATTGCTAATGAAGTGCATTCAACGAAAGCACCGTCTTGTTAGCCAAAATGAAGCTCCCTGCTGTACTAGTTTTATTCTCTCGCAGCTGTCACACTTGTATATATATAAATTAATAAAAGTATTCTGCCTTATTTCAGTATATTATATAGGTATATTTTTTTTGTTTAACACGTTTTGTACAAATGATTCCCCTTTGTCTAGATGCTACGTTTATATATAGAGTACATAACATATATTTGAGAGGACAGTTGAAAACTTTCGTCGTTTGCACCTCTGGTTATGACCTGTTTATAGCCCTTCTGACGCGAATGGCTTTGCAGATGAGACTGCAAATTTTTACTTCATTCAAATAATCTTATCTACTTTAGTATTATACAGTTGCATCTAAAAATGACTTCATAAAACTTATTCGACCCATTTAATAAAAAAAAAATACTTAATAGATATAAATGTTTAGTATTTAATAGATAATTTTTTAATATTATTTAACATTTGGAAAAAATCATAACCCAATATTCACAAGTTTTCTAAAGAAGAGTTTCGAAACACAATTTAATTCAGTGCCCTCACTTTTACTGCCGCATTAATTTTACATGGGCAGCTTGGTGGTGTAGTGGTTAGAGTGTTGTACTGCCACGCCACGGACAGGGGTTCAAATACCGGCCTAACAAGTTGTCTGCATTTATATGGGTTAGGATAAAAATGCCAAACACTCCGTCTTCTCGGATATGACGTTAAATGCATGTAGGACCCGTGTACTGCCTGGATGTTGCGTGCACGTTAAAGATCCCTACCGGTGGGTTGGAACTCCCACCGGGTTCGGCAAAATTCCTGGATAGCTGTAGACCTAATCTCCGGCGTCATGATTGGCCTTAGCAGCGGAAATAGATGACGTAAAACCCAAAATAAAAAAAATAAAAAAATAATTTTACATGCATTTATTGATTAACAAGTCACTCTTCAATTAATATTTTTCTATAAAAGTGTTAATCAACAATTTACGAAAGGTATGTGAATTTATTTATTTTATGTTGTAATAAATAAATACCCAGCAGTTAATTTAAGTTTTACACTAATAATAATTCAAATAATATAAATTCATGTCATTCATTTCGTTTCAGTATACTTAACATTTTTGTTTTCTTTCACACTAGTGGAATAACTTATGAATGTAATTTTGTACAATTTGCATAAAGCCAATGGGAGAGCATGTCAAGTAAGAAACTTCCTTAATGCAAATTAATTCCAATAATTCAAACAGACTTCCACAAGACAAGCAAGTCCTGGCAGTTTCAAAAACCGCCACTTCTTGCTGCATGCATTCAAATTGGGCAAACATGCATGTAATCCAATTAAAAAGCAAAGCCTTGATTATTATTACGAATATTGTTTACAGCAATTAAATTTTAGACTTAACAAATTAAATAATTTTTACCAGATTATTTATGTTGATTGATTCTTATTAATACAGCGATTTTTTTTTTCGATGTATTCGTTTTTTTTTAATCACTGAAATTTTTCTTGTGCCCAGACAATTTTTTTATACACTGCATATTATTTATTACTATCTCAGATATACGTAGAGTTTTTCTTCTAAGTATACACATCTCAATATACTGCACACGCTATAAATCTTCAGATATTCGTTGTTTTTACAAATACTTGAAATGACACGTTCAAACGAATGTCTTACACTCCCAGATTAAGCATGAAGTAAAATTTCGAGTTTAGGAAAGGCTGAACATTTTCAGGCTTTTCTAAACTCGAATAGCCCCGTGAAAATTTTCTACGCGGGGCTTAATCTGAGAGAGGATAACACTCGTTTAAGACTTCAAATTCAACTATTTAATAAAAAATAAACGATTATCGGAAAAGTTACAGCTCATGCATACATGTGTGTATATTTAAAAGAATAATTCACACTATGTTTACAAAATTTTAGTGGTGGAAAATGCCACCACCAGGGCATTTGCCATCACTAAAATTTGTGTTTTCTGTTTAATACGCAGCCTATTATTAAAAATTGTTAAAGCAGCCTTAGAATAAAATGTACAGAATTTTTTTCTTTTAAGTAGACATATCATTCATTTATTGATTTTATGAAAGCTAAATTCAACGCTTTTATAAAATCAATGAATGAATGAGTGTTTCAACTCCTTGATTAAGCATTAAGCTTAATTAAAGCTTAATGCTTAAGCTTAATGAATAGGGTTAATTAAGCATAAGATAACATTTGGAGTTTAGAAAAGCCTGAAAACTGGTTGCATAGCGAAGCGGAGCGACTAAACAAAATATTCAGGTTTTTCTAAACTCGTTTCTCTTTATGCACCAGGCGAATAAATACTTCTACATTGTAAAGTTTAAATTATATTTCTATCTTTATATTTTGAAAAAAGTACTTGTAGGTATAAGGAAACACAACGATTTCTAATTATAAATAAATATAAATATAATTTTAAATATTGACTCAATACAAACCAACAATGATTAAAAATGTAAAGTTCTTTTTAGTAAAACAAGAACCAGATGATTTTAAATTATTTAAAAAATCTACACGATGCATAAATCTACAGTGTGTTTCAAACAGTATGTATTATAGGGGAAATATTTATATTCACGTATACTTAAAAAAGACCGTTGTAATATCAGTTTTTTTTGCTTGGATATCATAAATATACCTACGGAACACTCCTACTGAGCGAGAAAAAAAAAATACGTTAATGGGTATGGTATGGTCAACATACCTTTATATTTAGACATTATATAGGGTGTCCGTATATCAACAGAATGTACTACTATTCAAAAAATATGAATATCCAAAATGGCGGACATAAGAAAAACAAAAGTTGACTATGGTTCCCGCGTAAATTTTATAGTTATATTAAGATAAAATATTCTTCTAGATTTCCCATTATGAAGTGCCTGTATAATGTCAAAGTTGCAAATGTCTAGATTCAATAATTTTTAAATAAATCTGTCGAAATACGGACACCCTGTATTTAAAGGTATGTTGACCAAATCGCAATGCAAATGCAAATATTTGTTTGAACCAGCGTATTTATGATTTGAGTAAATACTAAAAAATGCTAATAATTCCTTAAAAATATAACAAATAAACTTTCATAAAGAAAACAAAATTCATTGACTTACCATTGAAAATGTATATAAACTGAGTTTTGTAAATAAATGTACATTATTAAAATGAATGCAGGTGTGGTTTTCAAAATTAGCAATATCATATTCTGTGAATTAATAATAGTATAATAAAATATATTTATATGAAACAGAAAATAATACATGTGGAATGTTTCTTAATTAAACACAGTATGGAATGTTGTTAAAAATCCATATTCTAAATATTAAAATATAATTTAGAGCTCTTCATTTGCAGAATATTATTATATATTATGAATATATTATACATTAAAACGGTTAAATCTAGTTGTTTACGCGATAAACGCGTTTTTATTTTTCATAATTAATAGACACGATAATTCGTAATAAAATGTTTATTCAACAAACACCGTGCATCGGAATATTTACAAATTATTATTTACAATGGTAATGAATAACACTAATAAATAAAGATAAAAAGAACAAATACAAACTAATGATAAAAACACAAATGATTGTTTATATAACACAAAATGATAGAAAATGAATGTAATAGAAAAACAGTTAAAGGCAAAGACAAAGTTTAAGATAAAGTTTCACGTTGTAGACAGAAATGTAAGAACTTACTCGGTTGCTGTTCGTTGCAAGACTCTCAGAGTTCTTACATTTTTGGAAAGATGAAAAGAAGAAATAGTTTTGATTGAGGGAAAATGAAAAGTAAGAGAAAATTCTGATAAAGATAAATGATCGAAGGGCATGCAAAGAAGAAAGAAGAAAGTGTAAAGTACGTTTTTTAGAATTTCTCGAAGTGGGGTGTATTTTTGACCTTGGGCGAAAAACTCGCTTGGGCGGATTATCTCCTTTTGCCCATGTTAGGCACATAGAGCCGAGAATCCATTGTTACACTAGAAATTCATTCAACAAAGATTTTCTGGGACTCGGCTCGTTAGGTTGTCATAAAATGCACCCACTTCGAAAACACAGAAATAAAATCGTTAAAATGTATTTCCTACGGTTTTTGTTTTTCGCGGTCAGTTTGTCGCGAACACTAGTAATATAAATTAACATTTGGTTTCACATAATTTTATTATTATTATTTTATTATTGTTCACACAAACTAATAAGAAATGGTCTAGTTTAAGATACTATGACTTAAATAATTGTTTGAATTATTTTGTTCATATTATTAAATCAAAAATGTTTCACCACGGATTAAGTAAGAAATTAACTTAACGTATATTTGGTATTGTGGAGGCTTCTACTTCGTTAAACATGTTAATTTAACAATGAAACACTTTAAACTTTGTTTGTATAACACTTTTTTGTTTTACGTAACTGAAGTTTCGGAAACTTTAGTTTGCCATTATCAAAATGGGCAAAATTCGATGTTTGTATAGGAGATCTTAATAACTATAAGAGATAGAGAAAAATGTATGGCACATCCTCGGTCTCCTTTTCGGAGAAAAACTCAACGGTGAAAACAAAATTTAGCTGTCGTCTTTTGTTTTCAAGTTATAGCAAAATTAATTTTTTCCATTTTCGATATATTGCAATATCTCAGTTGTTTTTCATTTGACAATAATAAAAGGGATATGTTCTTGAAGCACTTTTTTGAGAAGAATAAAATAAGCCTAACAGAATGCCGATACCTTCATTAATATTAAATAAAATTGGCCAATTTATTTGACCTAAATAAAATTGGCCAACTATGGGTTATATTAAAAAAAAACACAACTTTATGTTATAAAAGTTGTGTTTCTTTTTTTAATATAACCTATACTTGGCTTTCGCCTATTTTATTTAGTAATTTTTTTCTCGTTTCAACTATATATAACATGTGGGGCTTGTTATTGTAATTTCATTAAAATATATTAAAAACAATTATTTCTTAAACATACAGGGAGTTTTTCTTCAAAGTATACGTATTCCAAATTCAGCTTATTTTCTTTAAATCTTTAGAAATTTGTTTTTTAAAAAAGTACAATTTAAAGCTATACACGAGTGCACTCCCCGGCTAAGCATTAAGTAAAATTTCGAGTTTAGAAAAGCCCTGTGAAAATTTGTCGAGGGTTGCGCAGCGACCAGAGACAAATTTTCCGGCCTTTTCTAAACTCGAAATTTTACTTTATGCGCAACGCGTATAAAACACTAAAATATTGTGAAATTTATGTATATTTAAAGTTCACTTGAAATCAGTGTTTTCTACGCGTGGCGCATGAAGTAAAATTTCAAGTGTAGAAAAGCCCAGAAAATTTGTCTCGAGTCGCTGCGCGACCCTCGACAAATTTTCACTCGTTTGAAGTTTCAAATTAAACTGTTTTAAAAAACAACGGATGTCAAAAAATGTTTAGTTTATGCATATGATTATCTAAAAAATAAAATTCCCTGCATATATAATTGATCACTTTCATCTTTTTTTTTTCCACATGAGGTGGTATCGCTTAGCGCACTACGGTCTCCGTGGTCCTTTTGTGCTCCTCTGGTTATTTTACTCCCTGTATATTCCTGTGTCTTCTAAGAAGTCCAGGAGTTTGGGCCAGGGGATGTTCTTGAGCTGTTCTTCAGGAAGCACGGGCTTCCCGAGTTGCTCCGTGCGTTGCCGTTTATAGGCTTCGCATGTGCACAGTAGGTGTTGGGGAGTTTCCTCTTCTTCCAAGCACCCACGGCATAGGGGGCTTTTCTCAAGACCCATCCTATGTTTGTGCTTATTCAGGTCACAGTGCCCTGTAACTAGTCCTGTGATTTTCCTTTGTTTCATTCTGCTCAGTCCTGACAGCGCTAATGCGCTATCAGGTACCGGGCCATCTAGGAAGAGTCTCGTGTGCCTCATTCCCATTTGGTTGTGCCATGCCTTTGTATGCTCCTCTGCTAACTTGTGTCGGATTATTTCCTTTCCGGTTTCATGTGGTATTCCGAAAGCGGGTTCAGGTCCTATAAATTCACCTGTTGCCCCTTGTTTGGCCAGCAAGTCGGCCCCCAAGTGTCCAATAATTCCTTGGTCCTTGGGTATCCATACTAGCTGTGTTTTTGTTGTTGTCGCCAGTGCGTCCAGCCTGTTTATGCAGTCTATAACCAGTTTGGACTGAACTATCGGCGAGGCTAGCGCTTTTAGGGCTGCCTGGCTGTCCGACATAATGGTAATTGGTCCTTTGTTGAGTCCCGACTCCATTATGTGGTGGGCACACCAGTCAATGGCGGCCACTTCAGCCTGGAAGATGGAGGCATGTTTCCCCAGAGCAACCGTGAATTGTTTGCTCCGGTTACAGCCTCCATAGATACCAGCCCCGGTTCCTTTAGTGTTTTTGGACCCGTCTGTGTACCAGATGGTTCCTTTACTCGTTCCCGGGTATGTTCCATTTGTCCATTCACTCCGCTGTGGTATGATTATTTTGAATCTGCGGGATGGGTGTACGATTTTAGTGAAATCGGACCTCATTTTTAGGATTTCTTCTTCTTGTAGCACTTTAAATGTTTCCGGTCTAGATGACCCTACATTTAAAGTGTGCCCATTTATGTGCAGTCTGTAGGCTGCCTGTCTGGCTTCCATCATAACATATAGATGTAGTGGTGGAGGCGATAATATGTGTTCCATGGCTGCTGTGGGCGTTGTTCTCATTGCCCCAGTAATCAGCAGACACGCCTGTCGTTGCACTCTTTCGAGTTTTACGGCTGCGCTCTTGGTTTGGGCGCCGCGTATGTCACTATGGGTCTTATGACCACGGTGTATAGCCATTTGGTCATACAGGGTCTCAGTCCCCATGTGCGTCCTACCATTTTCCTGGTCGCAAAAAGTCCTCTCATGGCCCTTTTGCTGATGTTCTCCAGGTGGAAGTTGAAGTTCAATCTGTATGACCCCTAGATATTTTACATCATTTTTGATTGGAACTTCCATTTCATACATGCGTAGCGATGTTATGTCATCGGTTTTTCGTCTCCTGGTAAAGGGGACTATCGCCGTTTTGGCCGGGTTTACAGCTAACCCTTCGTTCTTGCACCATCTTTCCACGGTAGTTAGTGCCCTCTGCATCAGGCTTGATACAGTGGTCCCAAACTTCCCGCTAACTAGAATGGTCAGATCATCTGCGTACCCCAGGGCATAAATGCCCTGGTTTTCAAGTAGCAGCAGAAGGTAGTCCATGACGAGGCACCACAGGAGCGGCGAGAGAACCCCTCCCTGGGGGCACCCGCCAGCGACCACCGCTTCTGCTGTCTTTCCGTATAGAGTAGTTGTTACAGTCCGGCTCCTGAGTATATTGTTCACCCAGTGTCGGACCTGCGGGTAAATCCCTCTTTTCTCCATTGCTGTTGCTATGGAGTTGAAGGTTGTGTTGTCAAACGCCCCTTCAATGTCCAGAAAGGCCCCCAACGCAATGTCTTTGCATTGTATGGTCCTTTCGCATCTGCTCACTAGCTGGTGGATTGCCAGTTCGCATGACTTTCCCGCTTGGTAGGCATATTGTTGACGGTGTAGTGGTGAGTCCTTTAGGACTCCTTCCCGTATGTGCCTGTCTACTAGTTTTTCTAGTAGTTTTAAAATGAATGATGACAAGCTGATCGGTCTGTAAGATTTGGCCAGGGCATACGAAGCACGCCCTGGTTTGGGTATAAATACCACCCTTACAGTCCGCCAGCTGCTTGGAATGTATGAAAGGGCAAGGCTAGCTCTGAGGATATCACATAGTGGTCCCCTCAGCGCTGCTATCCCCTTTTGTAGCATGACAGGATATATCCCGTCAGGACCTGGTGATTTGAATGGTTTGAACGTGTTAATTCCCCACTCAATGTCACCAGGTTTGATAATTGTTTTCGCTGTGTCCCAGTCCTGTTTTGGAGCCCATGTGTTGGTCTCGCTTAGGTCCCCGGATACAGGATTTTCAAGTATTACAGAACCCGGGAAGTGCGTCTGCAGTAATACTTGCAGGGTCCCTTCTACCGAGTCTGTGTACTCTCCATCTTTGGTCAGCAGTGAGCCGATGTTCCCAGCATGATCTTTGCTGAGCGTCTTAAGTAGACGGGAGCTTGTGGGTTCACTTTCTATGTCCCCACAGAATTTTTGCCGAGACTCTTGGCTTTTTTGATGGCATTGTTATATGCCGTGAGGGCCGTTTTGTACTGCGCCCATTCACCGTTTCTCTTGGCTATGTTGAATAGCCTTCTGGTGCATGCCTTTGCCCTATCAAGATCCCTGTTCCACCAGGTGACCCTGGTGGAAGTGGGTTTGGTAGTTCTTGGGCAGCTTGCTTCAAACGCCGTATTGATGGAGTCCGTGATGCTTTGCACCATGAACTCCAGCTCATGCGTTGTTCTCGCTCCTGTTGGACAGTCCCCGATTCGGCTGGCTAGTACCTCATTGTACAGGTCCCAGTCAGTTCTCCTCGGGTTTCTGTTTTGGGTTTCCGTTGGTTTTTCTGATTCGATATCGAATCGTATATATCTATGGTCTGATAATAATGGTTCATCAGACACATGCCAAAGTTTTATCAGTTCACTTGCCTTGCGAGAGGCAAGTGTAATGTCAATTACTTCGCTTGGCACCGCGTTTACGAACGTGGGTACATTTCCAATATTTGCTATTTCAATGTCATTCTCTAAGATAAAATCTAATAGTTTCTCACCTCTTGGATTGGTGTCCGTGCTCCCCCATATGATGTGGTGTGCGTTGGCATCGCATCCAAGGATCAGCGGTATGCCATCGTGACTCCCGCGATTTATCAGCCGCTGGACGCTGTCTGGCGGCGGTGGTCCTGGTTGGTCGTAGGGAAGGTAACCGGATCCGAGTATAAACTCCCTCCGCGTTCCCCTTTCCACTACTTCCAGCCGTGCTGCCACTAGGTCTCTGCAACATAGGTCCCATAGGGGCATTAGATTCAGTTCATGTTTTACGATTATACATGTACATAGGTTACACATAGGTTCGGCCACTATCAGTCGCCTGCCCTGTATGTTTAACCCCTTTACAATTCCCTTGTAGAGCCATGGCTCTTGTACAAGTGCAATGTCAATATTCTCATTAAGGATATATGCACTGAGGGCAGCGGATGCCGCCCTACAGTGGTGTATATTAATTTGAAGTAATTTTAACATTACTTACCCTTCGGTGATTTGGGTAACGGACTGCTGTCCATTGCTCCCTCTCCGGGCAATGGAATGTCTTCCATTGTTTCCTCTGTGGTCTCCTCAGGTTTGGCGCCGGTCTTTGCCGCTAGGGCCCTGAGGGTGATCGTTGAGAGGCCGAAGTGCAGCTTCTTCCTCTCGCTGACCTTCTCCCAAGAGAACTTGTCCATCAGTAAGATGTACTGAGTTCCCTTGGGGTCCGGCTTCTCGTTAACCACTCTCCAGGTATCGGTGCTCAGGTTGTTCTGCACCGATATTCTGTTGAGGAAGGTGGTCGCCTCTATGGGTGGTCCTGGAGCCCAGGTTAGCACTCTCCTGGGTTCCGGTAAGTCCTTCAGATCAATGATCTGAAGTTCCTTCCCGTTCCCCAGAAGGTTTTTCTCCTTGGAGATGCTCTCGAGCCATGCTCTGGTTTGCATGTCGGAGCATATTACTTTCAGGAATCCCCCTTTGTGGGTGCATTCCTGAAATCTCGGCGATGCTTCGCCTTTCGCCGTGGCATCAATGCATTGGATGATCGAGGTTTTAATAACCTCGGCCTCCTCTGCACTGATGCCATTCTCGGGATATCCCTTCGGTATAATAGCGAGTGCTATGCCCGTAAGGATATCGCTGAAGGTCCTCTTTGGCGGAGGCCCTTTCTCCTCCCTTGGGGTTTTCGCCGGTCTCTTGAGGAGTCCCGGAGGTGTGCAGTCGCTCGACTGGTTTCGCTTTGGCGTCCCTGACGAGCCGGGTGCTGACGTTGGTCCAGGGTATCGCGGATGCGTCCCCCCCCTAGCGTCGGCTTTCCCTGAGGTAGGTTTCGCCTAGGCGTCCCTGCCCTCAGGGCAAGCTTTTCTCTCCTCTGGCGTCGCTTGGTCGCCCCCGATGGCTGTTTAGGGCGTTCGGGTTCGGCTGCGGCGGCACCAGTGGAGGTAGGGTTCTCCGAAGAGCCCCCTATGGTTGTTGTTGTTTTTGTTTTGGTTTTAGGTTCCATTTTGGTCCCACGAGTACGGAGGAAATAACTGGTCGCTGTGCGCAGTGCCCCGATACGCACAGAAGTCTCACTACGTTGGGAGGTCGCCCGGTATCCCAACGGAATCGTTCGCGACACTTAACCCTGTGCCATACAGCTATTGGCACGATATCTGTACACCGTAGCTTGGGGGAGTTGGTTCGCGGCAACTGGTTTAGGCCGGTCATGCGGGGGTGTCCCACCTGCCCGACCCTATGCCAGCTATTGGCCGAATGCTCGGTCACGCTCCTATCCACCACCTGGAGACGCGCTCGGTAGCCTCTGCCTGCAGCTACCAGTCGGCCCCATTGCTGGTGCCAACTGGTTTCATCGAGTCACTTTCATCTTAGTAGGCTTGTGTAATTTATGGATACATTAATTGTTTTGTATTAGTCGAATCGGTATAGGAAAAACTATGAAAAGTTTGATATATTAGAATTCTTTATACGAAGCAATAATAATGACCGTATTGCATTCGAAACATATTCTAATCTCTATCCCGAAAGAAAACAACCGCATATATCAGTTTTTAATAGATTAAAAGAAAATCTTATGAATCACAGATCTTTTACGAAGCCTAGATCAACACGTTTTAATATTGAAAACGCAGAAGAATCAGCTATTGGTGTAATTGGAGTAGTAATAGTAAATCTAACTTTTTAAAAAGAACGGCTAGTTGTAGAGAGTTTGGACAAAAAAAAATTATAACAAAAGCCGTATTAAAGAATCGAATG
This sequence comes from Philonthus cognatus, assembly GCA_932526585.2. Taxonomy (NCBI): domain Eukaryota; kingdom Metazoa; phylum Arthropoda; class Insecta; order Coleoptera; family Staphylinidae; genus Philonthus; species Philonthus cognatus. The sequence continues at coordinate 64,155,120 of OW052241.1, read as the reverse complement.
GTGATATTGTTTATTCGCAAAACAATTGGCACCCCTGAAAGTTTGCTTAAAAATGTCCTAACTTATTTTAAGAGATTGAGTTTTAAATGTCAGTTAGACCTCTCAGATACATTCTGACCAAGGCCGTGCTAAAGAAATATTCGACTCCAACTCCGTCCCCGACTCCTCTATTTTTCGATAATCCTACGCCAACTCCGACTGCTGCTTCAAATCATGTAAATATTCTAAAACTTTACTTAATAATGCAATTTTTTGCACTACAAATTAATGTATAATGGTTAGTACATCTGCATAATTGCAATCTAATAGTTTTTTTTTGAAGAAAAAAAATTGAAATATTGGTTTTCTCTCATAAATTTTCATTGTAATTAATAACTCTATTTGGGTTCAAATTTTAGAAAAAAAAAAGATATATGTTTAGCACATTTATATTTAAATAATAATATTGAAAAATAAAGACGGAATATACGATATTTCCAACTTTACGGCTCCGATTTTCTCTTCACAAAAATACTTAAATTCCGACTCCACAGTTTTGACTCTAACTCCGACTCAGAGTTCACAGCACTGGTTCAAACTGTTTTCCATTTACTTCTAAACACTAATGAACTGTTCTGGTCCTAATACCAGTGGCCCTCAGTATCTATTTTTAAAATAAGGTAGCCATGAAATTATGATATTTGGTAACTTCAATCCAAAATTACTCTAAACAAACGCTAGTTACAAAGATATTTTTCTTACAAAAGTTGCTTTTTTAAAGACCTTTTGAATGATACCACTTTTGACCTATCATGCTATTTGAAAATCTTGAGTTTCTATATTTTTAAGCGAAATCTCTGGGATACCAACCTTTTTGGGAAAAAGCAATTCACCATTCGATTTTTCAATATTGCTTTAGTAATAATTTTTTTCATCCCAACTCTCTAAGACCAGCCGTTTTCTTAAAAAATGCCTGATATGGGTGGTCGGGAACACCCTGTTTATTAGTTCTGCAGGAATTTTTATTAGAAACAATGCGCATTATTGTTAATTCCAACCCTCGCCCTTACCGTCGTTTATGTCCAGCGCCAAGGACGCTTTGGTTTTAGTGTTTGGTGTGCCCTAATAGGTAATCAAATTTTATCATTTAAAGTTTATGAAGGAAACCTTGACACACGACGTTATTACAAAATATTAGACCAACACTGAAAATTTGTTCGACACTTTACCAATAATTCAAAGCAGAACTATATTTTTCCAACATGATGGCACACCAGCCCATAATGCAAGAAAAGTGTCAAACTTATTAAATATTAATTTTGAAAATAACTGCGTGGAAACAAACGAATCACCCAATTTAACGCCGCTAGATTTCTTTTTTTGGGGACATATAAAACACAAATTGTATAAAATAAGAAATGACAATATTAATGATTTAAGACAAATTTTTTTTGAGTGTAAAAATCAAATTTCAAACTTTTATATGGGTCATTCTTTTACAAACCGCACGGATTTGAGGAAAAAAATGCGACTTCTCCAAATACGATGAAATGTTGTTTACAAATAATATAAATGAAATTAATCGACACATATTTCAGGATTTGGCTGAAAAATTTTTTTTTTCCAAAATATTCACATCACAATTTTTGTCCATTTGCTGGTTTTTGTCCGTTCTTCTCATATTTGAAATTTTTTATCTCCACTTGTACTGATCCGATTGATGTCGGTTTTCTTTTAATTTACACGTTATTGCGTTAGCTAACCGCTCTAATTTTAGTTATAATGTTTATTGTTAACTAATTAGAGTTAATAACAATTTAATTTTTCAATGCGAATTTAAGTACTTTACCCAAAACAAAATTGATTGAGATAAATACTATCTTGTTCGTTATTCTGTTATCTGCAAAAATCATTTCACAAATAAGTGGTATGTATCTTGGATCGGAAATAATTAAATATTTCCGAGCGCAAGTCACGCAGCGTGCGTCACGTGCGGCAGTGATCTCAGACGCTCACATCATTTTCCACTTTTAAGTGAATGTGAACCATTCTTAATCTAACTCCGCAATATTTGTTGATTATACTTATTAATAGAAATTAGTGCAAGTAATTATATAATGACATAAAAAATAATTTCAGTTACTAAAATAAATGTCACAATGGCAAAGTGATTGAAAACTGTTAAACCAAGATATTTCGAGACACAAAAATATGAGATCAATAGTATCGAGTATTATGATGTCAAAAAATACAAGTCGCTTAAAACATTCACAGTTTTTTTTATTAACTTACAACTATGTATACAAGAAATGCCTACTATCTATCCCATGACTTTAATTTCGAAGGAATCCTTTTCTCTTTGCAGAGAAAAGTATTTCGCTCTAACTTTGTTTTTTCCAATAGGAATAATGCAATGAAATTTCAATGTTCCTTTTACGGTCATGGCCTTTTTGAATCTGGCTTGTAATTTTCGTTCTCCCTTATTATATTCTTCATTGGTTACATATTTTGATGTAATATTAGGAAGAGATTCAGTTGCCCATTCGAATAATTGTTTCGGCGTTAGGATTGGATTGGATGTTCTTTGAAGACTTGCAGCTAATCTTTTTAGAGTCCCACCCAATCCATCGCACGCACCCTTGCCGTGTGATGTCCGAAAAAAATAAAATGCCATTCCGCAGCCAGACCGAAATCATTTTTGTGATGTGTGAGATTGACAAAAATTTATTTGTTCTTATATTGCGCACCCGACCCATCGGAAAAATATATGATTTTCGAAATTTTATTTAATTTTTCTTTTATTAAATTAACTAACTGCTTTTGAAAAACATAAACGGCTATGGTGTCGTGGTGCAAACATTCCGATATTATCACGAGACTCTTCACTTGAATATGTCCGTCATTATCTTTGTAATAAATTGCAAATGGATGCACTGTAGCCTGATCATTATTCCAGTGGAAGCCTTGTGCAGCATTTTGGACTTCTAAAGCATAATTTTCAGAAAAGTCACAGACTACAATGCACTCATTCTCTGTCAGATCTTGTTTTTTTATTTTTCATGAATTCGTTTTGTTTTTTTCACAAGAAACGAATGAAGAAGTAATTTTTCCAAACTAGCCGACAATGTATGGATAAATTCATCAACTTGAGATATCATTACTTGCAAAGTAGTTCGGTCAACGTGAGTCCACTGTCTGTACGTGATTTGATCAATGTAATTTGCTTCAAAAATTGTTTCTAGTTCCAAAATAACAATCATGTGTCGGTTCAACGCAAATCATATATTTTAAACAGTCATGATAACTTGCAAATGGATTAGGCGAATGAGCTGTGAGATTTTTCAAATTACATCCATCAATCAATAATTTAACATTTTCGTGAATTGTACAGACGCAAACAGAATGCGTGCCGCTTGCACCCGCGAGCACACAATATTTAGGTCGTAGTGACGCAAATTTTGAAAAACTGCATTTAGCTTAGGGATGGACTTCTTTAAACAATTCATAAAGTTCTTTCAAATTGATTAATAATAACCTTTTTTGCATTTGGATGCGCTTCCCATCAATTTTAACAGACACGAAATCCTTTTTACCTGGCATGATACGACTGTTCTCATCCAATTGAAAAAAGTTTATTATTAAATCGATCACTCCTTTCTCCAAAGTCGGGTGACTTTTTGGATTTGCATCTGACATTATTCCTTTTTCTTCCTCAATCTGTTTCGCAATTTTAATCATATGATCTGTAGCAAGAGGAAAATGACGTTGGATTTTCCGATAAGACCAGTCCTTAAATATTGTCAATATTTTCATTCTTTTTGAACGTTCTGTCGTCGTCTGAAATTCGTCTTTCAAGACTTTCAATAAATAATCTCCATCATTTTCCTCAATACTATCATTATTATTGTGAATGACAGGGTGGAAAATTGTTTCAGTAAAAATCTCAGTTATATTTTTTACCTTTTCAATCGAATAACGCTTTTGTGAAACTTTTTTTTTGAATAGGTGAAACTCCCATCAAATGTAAACCTTGGTTGAATAAATCAATTGCTTCAGTCACGACTACTTTGTCTTTCTCAAATGATACATCCGGACTGTCCGAAAAATGTTCCGTGTTGTCATTATCACTTTCCAACGCACAAAAATCGTTATCATGAATTTCCTCATTCTAAAAAAATATATTTTTAACATATATCAGTAAACCTGTCTTTCAACAGATTATTCCAAGATATCATGAAAATTAGAACAAATATTGCATCAGCAATGAAATTCAAGTAACGAAATCATTATTTTACCTTTTCTTCAAAATCCTTGTCGAATTGAAGAACTTCAATGCGGCAAGTATTGCAGTTCTTTTGTTGAAGAGACTCATCCGTAATAAATTTAAAGCAGTCAAATGTTCCTTCGTAATTCGGCGAAGATTTTTTAGTTTATTGAAAGGATTGAAACATCTAGCCAGTCGAATTTTCGAAGCACTTAAAAATGTAGATGATTTGGGCATTTTATCAAAACTTTCTAGCCAAATGTAAATGTAAACAATAATATTATAAAGACATGCATTTATCTCAATCAATTTTAGTTGGGGTAAAGTACTTAAATTCGCAATTAAAAATAAAATTGTTATTAACTTTGATTAGTTAACAATAAACTTCATGAATAAAATAAGAGCGGTTATCTAACGCAATAACGTGTAAATTAAAAAATATGAGAGAAACGAACAAAAACCAGCAAATGGACAAAAATTATGATGTGAATATTTTGAAAAAAAAATTTTGTTGAGCCAAATCCTGAAATACGTGTCGATTAATTTTATTTATATTAGCCGTAAACAAATTTTCAGTCAATTTAAAAATGTCAAGTCCAATTAGGTGTGCGATTTGTAAAAGAATGACCCATATTCTTAATGCATCCAGAAGTGTTATGAACAGATGCAACCTATGCATTTGGAATAATGGGCATAAATTTGAACATTTATTGTGAAAATTATTAGTTTAAATTATCACTTTAATATAATAATAGTAAACTATTTATGATTTTTAACTTTTTATTAAATTCACTACAATTTTTTCGCTACACTGTAGCTTCTTCAGGTGAAGAAATATAATACAAAAATTTTAGTAACTTATTTACATTGTATACAGATTTTAGAAGTGTGGGTGGAGGGTTTTCTTCAGCTTAATTAGGGGGGAGTTGGAGAGCTCGAGTTGGTCGTTCAGCAAAGTTCTTGAATGAAGGTTTTTAATTATTTCTAAATTTTCCATCAAATTTAGTTTCCGTCCTTTATTGGAGATGTAGATGATTTGAAAGTTGTCAAAATGGTGGTTTTCTTCAATCGGGTGGTTTGCGCAATATAATGTAAATAAGTTTGTAAAATATTTGTATTATATTTCTTGACCTGAAGAAGCTACAGTGTGGCGAAACAATTGTAGTGAATTTAATAAAAAGTTTAAAATCATAAATAGTTTACTATTATTATTATATTAAAGTAATAATGCATTTTCGGATCTTGATTTATTGTATTTTATTTTAAATAAAGTATTATAGTAAATAAAAAACATTTAATATTACCCCAAAAAACGTAAGCCAACTAGTTATATTAAAAGTCAACAAAAATATTAATGTTTAAAAAATAATATTTTTTAATAGATTTTAATGAACTTATAACATGATTTATATCGTTTAAAAGAGAAAAACAAAAAGCTAATAAAATTGGCTTTGGCCAACTATAGGTTATATTTTAAAAAACACAACTTTATATTATAACCTTTATAATAATGAAGATATCAGAATTCTGTTAGGCTTATTATATTCTTCTTAAAAAAGTGCTTGAAAAACATATAACTTATATTATTGTCAAATGAAAAGCAAGTGAGATATAAACATAACTTTTTGGCTATAACTCGAAAACAAAAGAGCTAGCTAAATTTTCTTTTCGCCGTTAAGTGTTTCTTTAAAAAAGAGACATAGGATGCGCCATCCGTTTTTCTGTTTCTTATAGCTATTGAGATTTCCTATACAAACATCGAACCCTGTATACTACATGTTTGATAATGGCAAGCTAAAGTTTACGAAAATGCAGTCACGTAAAATAAAAAAGTGTTGTATAAACAAAGTTAAAAGTGCTTTATTGTTTAATTCAACATATATTAATTATAATTCAACATTATAATAATTATTAATAACTTTGCGAGTATAGCAAATGGTGAAAACAGAAATTTCACCAGCGTTACCGACAAAGATATTTTAAACAGATAAACATGTGGCAACATGCACGTGTAATGTATATCACATTAAGACAATGTGTGTAGCATGCTAATTAACCGTTTAATAAAATTTAAAATCAGCTTAAAATTGATTAAAGAATACGTTAAAACAATACTTATATGAATAAGAAAACTCATATGAGGTATTTAGAAACAAAAGGGTGTAAGTAACACATTTTTAAACGTATTTTTTGTAACGGGAACAGTAATTTTAATATCTACAAAGATACACTTACCATAGTTTTTAATTTCCACGCAACTACACTTTTCGTTTGGTTGGATTTAATATAACAAACTTTAGTGCTGGAATTTCATAAAATTATAATTAGTTAGACCCCTTTGCGGGTAGGTGATTTATGCCGGGTGTTGACTTGGCGGACGCAACATAAGAAATCGCATGTTAATTTTGACGTGTTCAAATATTGGCTCCCGTATGTATTTTAGAGACAAAATGTACTTAACTTTTTTGTAGAGGGAAAAATTCTAAATTTATTATTGTTCACACTTAACACTTTACGTTTCTCTAAGGTAAAATAATTAAGAAAAATTAATGTGATTTTATAACAATAATGACATGCTATAGAATTGAAACAACAATTGCGGATGTCAAAATGGTACAAGATATCGCTGTCAGTTGATTAAAGTAAATGTTTTCGAAATAATTTACACCAGCGCTTCTCAAACTATTTTGTGTGGCGGATCTGTATTTTATATCCCAATTTGTCACATTTTTTATATCATATTGAGAATACGGAATCATGAAAATTAACGATGAAATTCGATAACATTGAAGAAAATCTTAAAAATTGATAAATTTTCGAACATTGAAAATTTATGACTAATGATTCGACATTGACGAAAACCACCAAAATGTATGTAAACTGATGAGAATCATAAAAATTGACTAGTCATGAATATTTAGTGAGTTGATAAAAATCTTAAAACTTAAAAAATTATGAAAATAGACTAAAATATTAAAAATTCCAGACCATTAATTTGGACAGAAATCATGATAAAAATAAAATAAATCAAAAAACAACTATAGTCAAATGATTGTCTTTGTTTTTAATTAGGAGCATTTTTTTCTTTTGTAGTGTAAATCATTTTGAAAACATTTACTTTAATAAAGTGACAGCGATATCTAGTGCCATGTTGACATCCGCAATTGTTGTTTCAATTCCATGGCATGTCATTATTTTTATAAAATCGCATTACTTTTTCTTAATTATTTTAACTTAGAGAAACTTAAAGTGAAAAACGTTAATACGAATAAATTCAGAATTTTTACCTTCACAAAAAAGGTAACTGCATTTTGTTTCTAAAATAAATATGGGAGCCAATATTTAAACATTTCAAAATGTACATGGGATTTCCTATGTTGCGCGCGAGCCAACCCCCTGGGTGCGCGCCTGTTTTTAATTGCTATTCTGTTAAAGTATCTGCAATTTGACAACGCTCTACATTTTAATATCTTGAGAAAACAAAAAATCACATTCTTATTAAAAATTAAGTGCATTTTAAAATGAACATACACAAAATAAAAATTAGGTGTCTCCAGCAAATTTAGTGGAAAGTAATAGCAACATGTAATATATTTCGGTGACATTTCGCTAATTACTATTACTAAACCGATATTTATACAACATATGTTTTTATTCTGTTATTATTAAAGGGCCTACAAAACATTAACCAATAAAAACAAAAAGTAGTACAGTTTTGAAGTGCATTCATGCTTATTTGGTGACGAGGCTCGCCATCTATTGGATCGCTTGGTAATCCGTGCTATCTAAAACTCAAGTTCAAAGTTTGAAGTAATTTTTATTATCAATTTTAGCTTCCAGCACAAATAACACAAAATGTGGATCATTATTATTTTTGTATGAATCTAGATCTTATTTTGAATGAACGCAAAATAGGTTATACTAAATATTAATTCACTCCCTGATATTAACCACACTTTAAACAAAATCCAAGCATTGATCCCGAAATAGACTGGATGAAGTGTTTACAAACGAATATAATTTATTGAACGTATTATAAATTAAGGATAATACTGTATATTTTCCTTTGCTTTGTTGTAATTACGTGAAAACTCTAGAATTATTTTCAACTTATTCATTATGTGTTTCAACCGTTGAATGAATAGTTTGTTTTTATTAAAATAAAACCAACTGACCTACTTAATTAATTTCTCTTAGCATATTTAATATGAGGGGTCTAACTGCAAAACTCACATTCTCCACTTTTGAAAACTTTATTCAAATTGCAAAAAACGCGTGTACTTTAACATGGCGGACGTAAAAAATGGAAATTGTGAGTTTTACAGTTAGACCACTCATATGTCGTTGATTTTTAAGTTGACATTCTACTTAAGGGTAAGTAATTATTTTTACTTTAAAGCTTAAATATAATCCTGATTTGATGACATTGTTAAAAAAAGACTGACATTTGAATTAAATTTAAAGATGATTAATTTCTCATTATTTACTGGCACTTTATTTAGTTGACAGTTGTCATGTTAAAATAAATAATAAGTACTGAATCAAAAATTAACAATCAATCACTGTAGTAATTCGTATAAATAATAACAATTAGAAAAACATGAAAACTGAAAAATGAAACTAAACATTTTTCTAATTTAAAAAGTAAGAAAGACGAAACTAGTAGGAAATTGTCAATTAGTGATTAAATTAAATTTTTTTCTAGTATTCATTTGTTATTAAATTAACACAATCTTGAAAAGTTTACGAGAGAGTTAAAAACTCAAACGATTAAATCTTTAGTTTGGTTGGCGTTCACTTTGTGGTACATCTTCATAACAATTTAATTAAAACACTTAACTTTTTTTTATTACAAATGATTGATATTCGTATTTTCATAAAAACAATTTCAAAGAAATCTTATACTATAATATTCCTAATAGCTTTGAATTCATTACAAAACTAAATAAAATAAATGGCGTATTGAAATATATTTACTTCTTTACACGGCGTAGAATTTTCTTAAGTTTTTAAGTATTTATAATATTAATATATCACTAACTGGCAATTGTTGGAACATCAAGTAGAAATTTAACCCATTAGGCACCATTAATGCATCCAGGCAACATTATTAATTTTTTGTTAATTACTAAATAAGTTAATTTGATATATTATATTATTTGACATGACTTGAAAATGTATGAAAAATAATGTAAATATTTTGGTATTTCAATTTTTCAATCAATACTTATTAAACAAAATGTGAGTGTATTTCTAACTTCACACTATTTCAGTGTTTTATACGCGTGGCGCATCAAGTAAAATTTCGAGTTTAGAAAAGCCTAAAAATTTGGTTTGGCCGCAACCAAACCACATTTTAAGGCTTTTTTTAACTCAAAATTTTACTTCATGCTTAGTCTGGGATGGAATCACTCGCATTCAAATATATTTACTTCTTTTTACGTCGTAGAATTTTCTTAAGTTTTCCACATTTAAGTATTTATAATACAAATATATTACCATCTGGCAACTGTAGGACCATTAAGTGGGAGTTTAACCCGTTAAGTGCCATTGATGCATACACGCAATATTATTAATTTTTTGTTAATTAAATGACTATATAAGTTAATTTGATATATTATATTATTTGACAAGATTTAAAAATGTATGAAGAGAAATGTAAATATTTTGTTACTCATTAAAAGAAAATGTCAGTGTATATCTAACTTCACAATATTTCAATGTTTTATACGCGTGGCGCATGAAGTAAAGTTTCGAGTTTACAAAAGCCTGAAAACTTGGTTTGGCCGCTCCGCTTCGCGGAGCGTCCAAACCAATTTTTAAGGCTTTTCTAAACTCGAAATTTTACTTCATGCTTAGTCTGGGAGTGGAAACACTCGTTCTGAACTTTATATTGCACGTTTTTATATAAAATCGACGAATGCCTGAAAATTAACAGCGTATGCATTATGTATTTTTAAAAGAATAATTCACAGTGTGTAACACAATAAGTCATTTATAGAAATCATAAAAAGAAGTGCAGAATTTCACCTAAAATCAACTTTTAGAGTCAACTCTGGAATTTCGGGGCCATTAATGGGTTAACTAGACTCATTACTATCTTTTAAACCTTAAAACCAGTGTTATTATTAATATTTTTTAAAAATACAATATATCAGCATGCATTAAAACATATTAGAGATATTTAATTTTATTTCCTGAGTGAATTAATTACTAACGAAACACTATACAACCAACTAATTCCTCACATTTTATTTAAATTTATTGTTATGAATCAATTTCTCTAAAATTACCATATACATGAAAATTACATCAATAGAAACATCAATAAAATAACAATGACTGTTCTAATACCTTATAATCGTGGCGATTTCTATCCGCATCGACATTGCTACAATTTAAGCCCGCTCAACAAAATCGCCACTTTTATGTGACTTTCTATCCATCATGAAAAATATTAAGTCGTTTGCATATTTAGTCTTCTTCCTTGCGTAATAATTTGTAACGTATTCTTTTTTTCGACAAGATTTCTATTGGCACTAAAATGTTTGACATTCAATCTAAAGTGAAATTCATTTTATATGCAAGGATCGCACTTATGAGGATTACGAGCACTACGTGTTATTCATTTGTAGTTGGTTATATAGTGATCAGATATTCTACAAGGTGAAGAATTTCAAACGAATTAATTAGACAAATGGACAAAATCTAAATAGTTACATAAAAAGAAATAATGATAAAAACTAATCTTAATACAAAACCGGAAATGTATACTCTTTGGTGAAAATTACTTAATGTTTTGATATTTTAAAATAAATTGCGTGTAGTCTATTAAAGTGTACCACGAAGTGAACGCCGCCAAGATTCAAGAATTAATATTGTTTCGTTGAAACATTATCTAAATTATCTTCTAATTGATTTAGAAAGTATCAAACATCTATACGAGTATGGTTCAATGTAAATATGTTTTTATAAAATAGCCTGTCCTGTAAAATCCTGACGCATTTAGATTCCTCAATTAATAGATTAAAATCAAATCGATTTTTAAAATCATGAGACAAAAAAGTTGCACATTGAATCCCTCTATTTAAATTTGAAATAGCAAAATGTAGACGCATTAAAAAGTTTTTATGCAAACTATTATAAGGGTTGATTTTTCATCCCCTTGTAATAATAACTTTTTAAGGTAACCAAAAGCGTCAAATAGTGCCATTTTATTGATAACAGTTATCTGCCAAATATCGTTTCTTCTAAATTCTTCCATAGTGGATATATGCAATAAAATATTTTTTTCCCTTAACTTTAGAGAGTTGTAACTTGGACAGGAAGGGGTGTTGAACAAAAAATTATATGAAAGACCTCCCTTAATTTTTGCTGAAAAATCACCCTTTAATATCTTTTGAAATAATTTAGAAACACCCTGTATTTATTTATAGTCAGTACCTGTGTTGGTTACAGCAGATTTTTATTTTAAAAAGTCTCGGTTTTGCGGTGGAGCCAAATTTAGTAGGTCGCCATTTTTGTAAACTGTGAAATATTGTATTAGTTTTCGTGTGCTATAAAATGTAATCTAATATTTTTTACTTGCAATAATTAAATGTAATAATCCTTTCAGCCCTGGAATTTTTCTGGCGCCCAGAAAAATGTTTTGTACAATGCATATTATTTATTACTATCTCAGATATACAGAGAGTGTTTCTTTAAAGTGTACATAACTCAATATACATACGCTGTAAATCTTAAGATATTCGTTGTTTTTACAAATATTTCAAATTGAACTTTTAAACGAATGTTTTCCATTTCTATATTAAGCATGAAGTAAAATTTCGAGTTTACTAAAGCCTTAAAATTTTGAGTTAACCAAACCAAATTTTCAGGCTTTTTTAAACTCGAAATTTTACTTCATGCCCCACGCGTATAAACACTGATAGGATGTGATGTTTAGAATACACGTTTTTAGTGTACTGCTTTAGTAGAATAATATGAACTTCATCTAAAATCAGTGTTTTATACGCGTGGCGCATGAAGAAAAATTTAGAGTTTAGAAAAGCCTGAAAATAAATCAATTCAAACTCGAAGATTTACATCATGCTTAATCTGGGACTGGAAAATACTCGTTTAATACCTTAAATTAAATTATTTAAAAAAACAAACGATTATCAGAAAATTTACAGCTCATGCATATACATATGTATATTTAAAAGATAAATTCTCAGTATGTTTACCCAATATTATAGGTGACAAATGCCACCGCCAGGGCCGAAAGGGTTAAGCTTTAAAATGACATTAGTAATATTTTGTGTTTGTATCGATATTATAGAGTGTTATAAAAAATTAAACAACAACTAGGTACATAAAAATAATAATTTAAGAAAATACAGCCAACTTTATATAGTCAGATATATTTTATAATTCCAGTTAATACAAATTACAATCAAATATTTTTTAAATTGTTCTTTGTAATAATTAGTTTCTTAGTTTAAATTTTAAACTTGTCGCTTATTTTTAAAATTATGTTTCTTTAAAATGCGACATACTGATTACGCTTCATTATTATTATTATTCGACAAAAATGTTAAATACAAACCAATTATTGACGTAATTACTAAAATAAATAATAAATAGCAAAAAATGGATTACATCTACAGGAAATCATTTTTTAGTTAAATTAATTCCAATTCTAAAGTTTATTATCAATAATTAATTAGAGAATTATTAATAATGAAATCAACAATTCTCTATTTAAGAGTGAATGATTCAATTCTTCATCTGCAGAAATGGCGAGTGTTCTACATGAACTTCTACCAATTTGAATGGTAAACAAACCAAGCGCATTATTTTTATTTTTAAATTTTCTATAGGAATTGTATTTCTTGTTTACTTGTTTATTTTTTCTTGTAAAATTTTGTTTATTTTAATGTTAAAATATAATTATATATATAGCAGTTTATACCTAACTCTTTTAAATTTAAGGAATATACCGGGTGCATTTATTGACCGATTTGAATAAACTAAAAAAATAAGTAAATGGCCATTTAAATACTAAGAAATGACATCAGTATTGATTTTTTTCAATTATATCTTCATTGCCAAATAATAACCAACTTAACATTTTTAAATGGCTGCGTATAAGTTTTTTATTTTATTACATTGGACAATATTTTTCTGAGTCCAATAATACCCAACTTATAGTTTTTTGTTTAACAAATTTGTCGAAAACAAAATAAAATAAATCTTTTATTTAAAATTATATTATTTAAAAACTAAAATTAGTGTGCCTTGTAAAAAGTCATTTATTAAGAGGTAACGTAAACATGAATAATAACGACCCAGCAAATAAGTACCAATGTTACTTAATGTAGAATAGAACAAATAAGTAGTGCTAGTATTAATTTAACCGCCATTTAAGTGCCATTGATGCAATAACGCAACATTGTTATAATATTTTTTTATTACTAACTAAATAAGTTAACTCTATATATTGTATTATTTGACCTGACTCGATAATGTGTAAAAAAAAAACATGGAAATATTTTGATATTTAAATATTTATCGATTATTACTCGTTTTTAAAGTGTATTTCTTACTTCAAAATATTTCATTGTCTTATACGCGTGGCGCATGAAGTAAAATTTCGAGTTTAGAAAAGCCTTAAAATTTGGTTTGATCGCATAACGCGTAGCGCTACGCGACTAAACCAAATTTTAAGGTTTTTCTAAACTCGAAATTTTACTTTATACTTAATCTGGGAGTGAAAACACTCGTTCGAACAATAAATATTTTAAACAGCATTATTTCTTTTTCCAAGGCACACTACATTTATTGCCAAAAAATCACGTGAACAAGTTTAATTATAATTTTTTCTGACATAAATATTGAATTAAAATCAACATATTGTGCACAATTGAGTTTAGAAAAACAATGTCTAATATAATAAAATCAGAAAAGTATATGCAGCCATTTAAAATTTTAAAGTTGACTAATAGCTGCCAATGAAATTAATTTTGAAAAATATATAATTACTGTCAATTTATAGTATCAAAACGACCATTGACTTTGCTTTTTAGTTCATTAAAATCGATCAATAACTAACTGAGTTATACCGTTGGGCGTTTTTTGTATCAAACACCCGGTATTATTATTATTAAGTGTTAAAGATGTTTCACGAATAAATAAATAATATTTTATTATTTATTATTATTAATATTATTTATTTTATTCAACTTCTTAAAGCAGACGAAAAACTGTCCCGATTAAGCAGCCCGTGGTTAGAATGAATATCTTGTAACAGGTAAGAGATAAAAAAATGGTTGAATGAGAGATAATATGCAGTACAATGAGTATTATCTACATCCGTTGTTAAAAAATTGAATTTGAGTTCAGTATTCTGGCCAGGCCCTGTCAACTCTTTATAATTTCGTAAGTTCGTAAATTTAGTAAGGTGCATGGCGGGCGCGCTGGGAGGGCGCCAATGTCGAAATTTTAAATTTCCCGCAGTTTCGTAGTTTGCGGGAAACAGGGAACATATTTCAATGAACATCTGATAGCCCAAGTGGGCACAAGAATGCTGATAAGACAAAATTGTCTGGAGACGGGCTTTAACATAAATAAACATAGACGTAAGTATTGGAAATATTTTCTGGTTTTAAGTTATTTTTGATTTTGTATTCCTTTAATTTATTTATAACAATATAGTAAAAGTAATCTACGAATCTGCAAATAGATTTCAAAAGATTATTGTTGATTTTATAATTATACAAGTATAATTTAAAAATTGTTTCTTTAGAAATTAAATCAACAATAATATAGATTTATTATTTAGCAACGATAAGTTCTTTTTTCTTAGAATTGTTAAACAATATATATAGTACATCTAGAGCCTTCAGATACAGTGAGAATGTTAGGCTAGATAATGTTTTAACTTTTAAGGCACTAAAAGGGTAAAACTGTAGCGATTGGAAAGAAGAATCCTGCGGAAAATATATGGATCTGTTCAAATTACAGAAGGTTAAAGGACCAGGATGAACCATGAGCTCTGCAATGGTGATACAGTCACTGGATCCATAAAGGCCGATCGGATTAAAGAGCTGGGTCATGTAAATCGGATGACAAAGAGGACAACAAAAAATATTCTTGAATCCCGACCAACAGGAAATAGACCACCAGGATGGCTGAGAATACGATGGATAGATGATGTCGAGAAGGATTTGGCAAAGCTAAACATACGAAACTAAAAACGAGCTAGTGTGAGCCAAAGAGACTGAAGAGCGGTGGTTGCGGCGGAAAAGTCCCTTAAAGGGATGTAAAACCAAATAAGAAGAAGAAGAAAAGGGTAAAGTAATGTTTTTCATTGATTTATTTTGTTGCTGTATGTACTGAAATAGTATAATATTAAAGTGAGTGGGTCAATTAAAGACCCTTCACTGTGACCGCAGTGTCCTCTGCCCGTTTAAGAACAAAGAAGTATTGCACTAGTAAATGAACAAACAGACCTTATATTGTAATTAGTTGAACAACTTTTCTCTACATTTAATTGATATTTTTTCTATATTAAATTTTGGATTTTGTTTATAACAATTTTTATTTCTTCAATTTTCACGTTCTTCAGTGGTTTTTACGAAGAATTAATTATATAAAACACTACATTTGTATGTGTACTTTTATATTGTTATTTTAAATACATGGTAATTATATTCAAATTACTTTAAAATAATTTGTACACTATTTTATGAAAATTAATTACTTAATAAATGTTTTCCAAATATTCAAAAATATTATAATTTTTGTAATGTATATATAATATTTAGTATGAGTTGTTAAAGTTATATATTATATGTATTGACTATTTGTAATATACATTTGATACTTTAATTATGCTTTTATTATTTCTAGCATCGTGTGGCAATTTAAATGCCGCGTGATGCTGCCCGTACCGCACCACACCCCTCTGATAACCATAGTCAATATACCGCCTGCCCACCGCACTTGATGATGTATTTCAAATGCAGCGCCCTCCCAGCGGGTGATGCACCGAATTAAAATTATACGAAACATGAGTAGTCGATCTAAATTAATCTATAATTCCGGCACCAGATACCTACAGACGCGTTTCGGACTTCAAGGTCCTCGTCAGTGAGGTTCCGACCCATTGCTGAGAAATACTGAACATTTCTGACTATATTAGGTCAATATGTAAAAACTATTAATCGTCAATGACACGAATAGGTTACTTTTTCGGCCACGAACGAGCTAAATTCTGTTTGTGAAACCAGAAAACTAAATTAAATTGTTTGAAGTCCGAAACGCGTCTGTGGGTATCTGGTGCTGGAATACTGAACACAAATTCAATTTTGATATTTACTTTATTAAGTATGAAGTAAAAGTTTGAGTTTAGAAAAGCCTAAAAATTCGGTTTAGTTGCTTAGCGAAGCGGTTGCTAAATTTTATAATATTTTAGTACACTACCAAACCAAATTTTTAGGCTTTTTTAAACTAGAAATTTTAGTTCATGCCTAAACGAGGAGTGGAAACATGTTCAAAACTTCAAATTATACTAAACAAGGAATAAGGAACGCCTCAAAATGCATACGTATCGGAACATAAGAAAAAATTCTTTGTATATTTTAAAAAAATATAATCAAAACTAAATATTTTAGGTTTTAGGTTCTTAGTAAAAATTAAAATATGTGAAATAGTTAATTCTATAAAAATATGTAATTCGAAGTGCAACCCTTAAAACATTTTAGATGCTTGTTTTGGCCCTTGAAGCAATTGGGTGTGCCAGCCCTGGTTTAGAAAATACCTATGCACGAACTGGTTAATTAGGGCACCCTGTAAATTACTGTACTATACTTGTTTACAAATTATCATCATTATCATCTCTAAACATTGCACTGGAATATTATATATTTTATTTTATATATCTGCTCAAATCAAACGAATTTATCGCGTTTTTTTTTACCTCTCTCTGTCGAAATCACCATCGCTTTTGATCTCTAAATAAAATTCCTATGCACTCTCTGCTAAAATTACTATCACTTTCCTTAAATTTCTTAGTAAAATTCATATGCACTCAAGATTTTTCTATTTTTATGCATTTATGTATTTAGTTTATATTCGTCTGCTATAACCGAGAAAAGTGTGTTGTTCCTATAATATGACAATTACCGAAACATTTCAGGTTTTAGTAGCGACATACTTCCACTTTATGTATGCAAACGAGACAAGTAGGAATTCAGAAGTCGCTGGCCGAGAAGTGGTGGAAACAAGGTATAAAAAGAATACCGTATACGATTTTTCGCATCACACACATTCATAGTGTTTTGTGTTCACTTGTGATTTCCAAGAAAACCACAGCGTTTCAAAAAATGGCAACCAAAGTGACGGTACGAAAACTAACAATCATAATTTTAACACATTTACGATACAATATTTAATCATTTACGAATTTTGGCTTCGCAAAAATCCATTTACTAAGTTAGCATATATTTACAAAAGCTCTCTATTTTTATCAGTGATTTGTAAGAAAGGATTCATTTGGTTTATACCAAACCAAATAAATCATTTAACTCAAGAGTCAATTGCATGTATGACTTAACTTTTAGATGTAGAAATAAATACCTTTCAAATCAAATGTATTTTTAAATGGCTTATTTCTTAATCAAATTTTCTTTTAAGTTTACATTTCCCGATGATTGCGCTGCTAATTTAAGTAAAATTTCGAGTTTAGAAGAGCCTGAAAATTTGGTTTGGTCGCGTAGCGCGTTCTAAACTCGAAATTTTACTTCATGCTCAATCTGTAAATGAAAACATTAATTTAAAATCGTTATTTTTTTAAGTATAATTTGTAGCTTCAAACGAGTGTTTTCCACTCCCAGGTTAAGCATGAAGTAAAATTTCGAGTTTAGAAAAGCCTGAAGCCAAACCAAATTTTCAGGCTTTTCTAAACTCGAAATTTTACTTCATGCGCCACGCGTATATAACACTGATTCTAGGTGAAGTTTAAAATATTATATTAAAGCAGAATACTAAAAACGTGTATCCTGAACATCATATCACATCAGTGTTTAGTACGCGTGGCGCATGAAGTAAAATTTCGAGTTTAGAAAAGCCTGAAAATGTTCAGGCTTTTCTTTACTCGAAATTTTACTTCATGCTTAACCTGGGAGTGGAAAACACTCGTTTGAAGCTACAAATTGTACTTAAAGAAACGATTGTCAGAAATTTTACACGTTTTACTTTATCCTTAATCAAAAGTGGAAACACTCATTAAAAGGTATAAATTAAATTATTTACAGAAATCGAAATATGTATAATAGTTTTGTTGTTATGACGTAATCAGTTTTAAAAGATTTGATCGAATCAACATATTTTGTTAAACTTCTAATATTATAAAATAATAAGTATTTATTATGATTCTAAAAAACAAAACTTTTAGTATATAATACATTTCACATTTTGATATGTTAGGGCTTTATTAATATGTATATTTATTTTTATAGTTGATTGTTTTGATGGCGGTAGTCTACTCAAGTGCAGCACCAACATTCAAGCACGGACATGTCCATCACGTCGTTCACGTTCCGATTCACGTGCCTGAACACATCCACAACATCCATCATCACCACGTCGAAAAAGTCCATGTTCCGATCGTGGAGAAAGTGGTGGTGCACGATCATCACGATATCCACCACGACGTTCATCACGATCACGTTTTCGATCATCACGATCATGTTTTCGATCATCACGGTTATCATGGACTTCACCACTTCGATCACCACGATCACGGCCATCACTTCGGTCACGCTCACCACGGAAGCTATTGGTAGTCACATATGTAGTCACAAACACTATGATGTGCTAAATTGTATTCCTCAATGTAAGTAAAGACAACAGAATTTAAGTCAAGCTGAATACATATTTCAATAGTTTTGATGTCTAAATTAGGACGGCAAGAAAATATTTTATACCAAGTTTGTTCTTTAATGAAAAATTTGAAGTGGAAAATATTGAAGTATTTAAATAAAATTGAAAAATAATAAAATCATAAAAGTAAACCAAATGCACGAAATTTAAGTAAATATTATGAACAATTTTTCGCTTGAAATAAAATGAAATAGGGCATCATATAAATATATGAAAACTTTGATCTTTTGATAATTGATTTAAATTATAAATATATCTATTGAATATCCTCATATATATAGGTTTTTAATTGAAATTCACTTAGTTTGTTTAACTAATACTTTATTAGTAAAACAAACCAAGTGAATTTAAATTAAAACATATATATTAGTAGAAATGTTTTACCAAGTGATCAGTGAGGAACAAGTTAACGATATAATATACTTAAATCAATTAAAATAGTTTGACACAAATCTTTAAAACTTTAGGAAAATAAATCATGCAGACATTTATTCGTACAAAAAGTGTTTGGGGTTTTAAACCGGAGTATTGCAAATCTGGACTAATTGAAATCAGACTAAGTGAGGTATTGATGTACACTCTGTCATCCACAATCAATTTGTTATTCGAATTTCATTTACAAATAATTTAGTGATCACTCAAAACTTACACTAATTGCAACTAATTTTAATTAATTAATTTTAGATATATTCGTAATGAGTCAATTAATCGTAAAAATGTTGATTTAATCTATTGTTTATTTATATTTAAGGTTGCGATTTATTATGGGTAAAATCCAAAGTTTTTGGTAGTCACTAGTTCCTGCACCATTCATGTTCTGATTATGGGACAATATTACATGCTACATTAAAATAATCCTAAAACTTGGGGGATTTTAATGTCATCAATTTAAAACGATTAAGATATTTAGTTTTTTGTAAAGAAATCCTGAAAATAGCTATTTTTTGAGTCATTTTGTTACTCATTTTTAGGCGACAAAAACTTGTACAACGTAAAACTCAAGGGTGTCCGTACATTTTGCATTCAATTAGCTCAACATTCATTAACAAAAATGTCTATGATATATTACGTTTACCTTTGTATGCTAATAGAAATATAGGTCTATTTCACTCTAACAAACGGCTGGACAGAGTTTGTCTCACTCTAGTAAACCGCAACCTTAAACCTGATAAGACCAGATTTATATCACTTCTGAAGAGTCAAGATAGATAACACCAATTTTTAACTCTTATTTGAATACAAATTGCTCCAGCTGGTAGAATTTTTAAAGCACAAAATATAGCTAGCTAAACGAAATTAACGTTTGTAAAATTTAACGTGAAATAAAACATTGACACTATGGTATGTGAAGTAAAATTTCGAGTTTAGAAAACCCTAAAAATATATTACTTTTTAGTCCAGGAGAGGAAACACTAGTTAGAAGTTTCAAATTTAACGCTTTGTAAAAACAATGAATGCTCGAGAATTCGCAATGTAACGTCAAAATTTGTGTAGCTTCAAGAAAAAATTAATTTATCATCCAGCGTGTAAATAAATTATTATCTTATTTAATTTTTTTAAGAGTAACCCAAATAGTAAGCAGCAGATGCTGATAAAATTTTGGGAAATATTGAGACAATAAACAATACAATATTTAAAATAAAAATATAATTACAATAATTTTTATAAATATTTAATTCATCATCTAAAAAAACTCGTAACATAGATGCAAAATAATGCAGTTAGACTGCATCTTTCAAATTAACTTAGTTTAAATAATTCTGTGATTTTAATGAATTTGGCATCTAACCCTGATAATTGCTCAAAGAAATTCTTTTACATGTTTATGTTTAATGTTGTTATAAAATATGTTATTTTTTTCTTTGCTTTCAGATTTTGTCTGGTCACATTCTGGGAAGTGTAAATGAATCATTTATCAGTCCCACAATCCGTATTACCTCTATGTATTGTAAATGTAAATGTAAATAATAAAATAAATGTTTTATTTTTTAGTAACTATTTTTTATTATCCCTATTATTACTGCAATCTTGATGAACCTAGTAACATATTAAGTTTGTAGAATAAAGCACTTGTATTGTTCCATATAATTATATTATTTATCTTTGACAGTATATTGAAATATCGAAAATATTAATCATATCATTTACTGAAATATCCTATTCTTGGTTCAAGAACATTTCAATTTTTGATATTCTATGGTGTAAAATATATATATATAATAAAATAAAAGGAATATTAAAAGAGCTGTCCTTGTAATACAATCTTAAAAAATCTTCCCAAATTTTCAGGTTTTTGATGCAATAAAAATAACATTATTGCGAGTAAGACTTCAGAAAAAATTCCGTTTTGTCCGGCAAATCTGCATGCTTAACCAAGCAATAGAAAACATTCTCGAGAGTAATATTCATGCACTTATACTGGGTGTTCGATCAAAAACACCCAATGCGATAACTCTGTTATTTATTGACCCATTTTATTGAACTATAAACCAAATGAAATGGGCGTTTAAATACTAAAAAATTACAATAATATTGATTTAAATGTTTTATACAGCTGCCTGTATTATTTTAATTCTTATTACATTAGACATTCTTTTTCTAAATACAATAATGTTCAATATAATGTTTTTCAAAAATATTATCGTCAAAAATAAACTGAAATAAATCATTTATTTAAAATTATATTTTAAAAAAATTAAATTAGTATGCATTGGAAAAAAATATTCAAATACATCAATTTTAAAAATTCAGACTTCAATTTGAACCAATGTTTTATACCCGTGGCGCATGAAGTAAAATTTTGAGTTTAGAAAAACCCCGCGAAAATTTGTCTGGGGTCGCTGGCGCGACCCTCGACAAATTTTCTACGCGGGGCTTTTCCAAACTCGAAATTTTACTTCATGCTTAGTCTGGGACTGGAAAACACTCGTTTTATCGTCAGACATTATTTTCTTGAAACCAATAATGCGCAATATAATAATGTTGTCGAAACAAAATTAAACTAACCCTTCTATTTGAAATTATATTTTTAATATTATAATTAATGTGCCTGAAAAAAAAAGTGACAAATGTCATTTATTATAAGGTTATGTCTAGGTATTCAGGTTTGACATAACTTATAAAAACTCTACATTGTTTAAATCAATTTTAGAACTTATATCATTAAAATCTCTAGTGTTTAAATCAAATTTGGAGGTAACGTTTGTAAAATCCTGTTTGTTTACATTGATCATTGAGGTAGTATTTGTTGAGTCCTGTTTGTTTACATCAAATTCGGAGTTTAGGATTGTCAAAGTTTGTTTGTTTACATCAAATTTGTAGTTTAGGTTAGTTAAATCTTGTTTGTTTACATCAAATTTGTAGGCTAGGTTAGTTTAATCCTGTTTGTTTACATCAAATTTGGAGGTTAATATTGTTAAATCCTGTTTCTCGACATCAAATATGTAGGTTACATTAGTTGAATCTTGTTTATTTGGAAACTTTATGTAGCATAGAATAAATAAGTAGTGCAAGTGTTAAATTAAGATTTTTTATAAGAAATTAAGTATTTATTAAATATTAAATAGAAAATAACTTGTCAGATTTGTCACTGTTTTCAAATTTTGGGTTATTATGTTTAATAATATTTTCAATATTTCAGGATTGTTGTGTGATTTTCGGAATTTCGAGATTTTTTTCATTTCATAAAATTTTCATGAGATTTTAAATATTTCGAGATTTTCAATTTATAAAATCTTAATGAGATTTTTGATATGTCGAGATTTTTGTCAAATTATAATAAATTAAAGATTTTCGATATTTCAAGATTTTTTTCATCTAGGTATGTAAATAATCGATTATTATTTCTTGAGTAATGAAAACACCTTTTCTGAATTATTAATCAATAATGTTATAATAAGTTATGTAATTGTAAAAATAATATAGTTCTTTATTAATACTAAAAATATTGTGAATCGGAGTCATTTGATGTTCAAAGAAACAATTACCTTTAAATAATGTTGCTTAGCAGCTTTATTTAAATACTTTTCCTTCAAAAATTAATTTTGGTCTAACTGATTTGGAGTCAACATACCTTTCCCCTGAATTTTATATTCTGCCCAAAAATTTCACCAGATTCGGCCTAGGCTTCTAGTTACATTTTTCTTAAAATGAATAGTATAATATTAATAAAATAATTTTAAACTCAAACTAAAATATTTTTAATTGTATCATTTATATTGCATTTCCAACTTTAAACCTTCTATAAATAAATTCATGAATACGACGAATAAAGATTTATTTTATTTTGACATTTAATTTATACTGCAACTTAAACTTTGTGGAGTTCATTATTTTAATTGCAATTAGTTACATAAGGACTTTCAGAAGCAAACCATTCATTTCTTGTTTTGTTTATATAGAACACTTTTATTTTTTCAGCATTCAGTTCATCTATGATTTATGATTATATACATTGCCGACAGCATTGAACAAACCTACTTTTTTCCGAACACTAGTGACACCACGTGTGTATTTCAAACAACGAGCATTATCTGTCACACGCATAAATCCTGTCTTTGAGTCCCAATGTTGTATGATATTGTCAGGATTTTTCAACGGTAATTCGCATTAAACCAACGCCTATATCGTGTTCAATCTGTTATAAATATACGGTGTTATGTAGTGATATATGGAGTGGAGTGCAGGAAAGGTAATTGAAATATGGTGAAATTCAGTCCGCATTTTTAAAGGGTAAATAAAAAGGTATTTTTTTATGATTAAAATAGGAGGATTGATTATTGAGAATTAAATACAAGGATTATAATATTAAAATATTTATTTACACTATTTGTACAGTAAAATTAACGATACCTTAGTTTATAGATGTAGTAAGTGATATTTAATAAAGCTTTAGAAGTCTGGCAACAAATTTGGTTCTCAGTGATCACTTAATGAATCCGTTTAAACAAACAAATCACGTGCTTTTTTTTCAAGTTCAAATTCAAGATAATTATATAATTACCCACTGAACAAACACATTTAAATATTGTTTCATCAACAATAAAATAACGTTTAATGTTGCTACAATGTTGATATAACGTTATTTGTTTGTTTTTTACTCAGTGGGTACTATATACACAAATAGTTATTTTTAATAAAGAAGGCTATGGATATTGTCAAATATTTGATGACTTTATCTGCATGCTTTTGAATAATTATACATATACGTTTGAATTTAAGAATTTTATGTTTAATTAATTTCTCACTTAACCCGTGGTGAAACATTTTTTAATCTAATTCTGGATATTTAATTAAAAGACTTGGTTTGTTTCACTAATTTATATTTTCTCCGACTAGTTTCGACAGTTGGTCATCCTCAAGATAACCAATAGTCGAAACGAGCCGGAGAAAATATAAATTAGTGAAGCAAACCAAGCGTTTTAATTAAATATCCAGAATTAAGAATTATAATTCGAACCCACAGGAAACTTTTTGATTAAGTATAGGTACACATCCCGGTAGAAGCTGCACATTTTTTACATTCCTTGTTTTCATAAAAGTATTCAATTTCAAGGTTCTCACGAGTTGATTAAGCATGAAGTGAAATTTCGACTTTAGAAAAGTCTGGAAATCGTAAAGATAAAAATCTCATACTTCATATTAACTAAATATATAATATGTGTTTGTAAACTTTACTTTAAATCAGTTATTTATACGCTTGGCGCATGAAGTAAAATTTTGAGTTTAGATAAGCCAGAAAATTTGGTTTGATTCACTGCTTCGCTACATAATCAAACCAAATTTTCAGGCTTTTATAAACCCGAAATTTTACTTCATGCTTAATTAGTAAATGGAAACACTCTTTAGAAGATTCATATTAATCGCTTTTATAAATATAACGAATGTCTGCAAATTTACAGGGTATATGTAGGGATATGTATACTTAAAAGAAAAATTCCATTAATTTATATAATTAAGTCATTAGTATTTAATTTTTTGTATTTTGTTTTTACTGTGGTTAGTACTATTTTTGAAATAGTAACTCTTAATATTTTATTATAAAATTAGAGACCAAAATGTTCGTTTACAGCTCAGTAATTTTGGAAATATCAGCATAAAATGTGTGAATACCAGACCAAATCTGCCTCACAAGATCATTAATTGAGTATTATTACGGCGAGAAAGAAAAAAATACTGAATAATATTTATATTTTTTGGTAAGTTAAAAAAATATGAATGATGAATGTAACTTGTATGCCTGATTTGCTTTCAAGTAATGAATATTATATCTATTATGAAAATAATTAAAATATTTCTTTGCAGCACCACCACTTAAGACATCTGAGAACTAGTGTATCAATATGCACCCTGATAAAATGTTATAACGAAGAGTAGACTACAATATTTACTTTTTGCATTTCTGCACTTCATTATTTAATCATTTGATTAATTACCAATATTTCTTGGCATCTAAATTGTGATGAAATCCCTTATCAAAATGAAACTCGTGACTTCCATGAAGGTCAAAGTGGCTTCCGTGCGAGTGATGAAGTTTACCAGCATGGTGGAAATCGCTGATATCATGATGGACGTCGTGAAGATCGTGTCCTAGATGAAAATCATGAGTTCCATGGTGGATATTGTGAATATTATCAGTTCCATGGAGGGTATTGTGTATGTCGTGAGCTCCGTGGTGGATATTGTGAAGATCATGGTGGACATTGTGCAGATCATGGTGATTGTGAAGATCGTGGTGGATATCGTGATGATCGTGAACATTGTGATGATCATGGTGATCATGAAAAACCACCTTTTTTACAACAGGCACTGCCACTTTCTCGACATGATGGTGATGGATTTTGTGACTATGGACGAATTCCGGGACGTGCACAACGTGGTGTTCCACTTTTTGCTTAAAAAAGGTTGGTTTGGCCAAGGCTAATCCCATGATCGCAAGGATGGTAATCTGAAATTTATAAAATAAACATTAATTTGCGTTATAATATTAACCACAATGATTTAATTTAAATTAACATCTAAGATAAAAGGTCTGTGATGTCAAGAAATAATGAAGAATTTACATATTTTGTAACTATATTAAAATTGAATTACTATATAAAATAACACGTCTGGGCTGCTAAGAACTCATGATAGTTATAATTACATAAGTGTTATATTGCAGTCAGTGGGTATGCATATGTTTTCATTGAAAGTGTTACTTCAAGACGATTAGGAAATAAAAATTAATGCATTGAATAAATTATTTAAAATAATTTATTTAATGAGTATTGTCCTATTTTACTAATATACATATGTACTCTTAAACTTAAGTTAATTTTGCAATAGAAAAACAAAATATATTTGTATAGTTGAATTCGGGAGAGATGTCCTATGACTCATTGATGTGGAATGTGTGGTTCAAATTTTTTTAGAGTATGTCCACAGTTGTATCTGCAACGACTTTTCTAGTTGTGTCAAATTTTGACATTAAATAACAAAGTCATACTGTTTCCCAATTACGTGCTGTAGATTTTTAAATATTCGTTGTTTTCTTAAATGAAGTCAATTTGAAGTTTAAACAAGTGTTTTCCACTCCCCGGTTAAGCATGAAGTAATGAAGTAATGAAGTAAAATTTGGTTTGGACGCTCCGTGCTTCGCGCTACGCGACGAAACCAAATTTCAGGCTTTTCTAAATTCAAAATTTTACTTCATGTGCCACGCGTATAAGACATTGATTTCAAGCGAAGTTTACTCGTTCACGATATTTCACTGTTTTAAGTGTTTTATACGCGTGGCGCATGAAGTAAAATTTCGAGATTAGAAAAGCCTGAAAATTTGGTTTGGCCGCTCCGCGCTACGCGACCAAACCAAATTTTCAGGCTTTTCTAAACTCGAAATTTTACTTCATGCTTAGTCTAGGAGTGGTAAACACTCGTTTTAAGCTTCAAATTGAACTCTAAAAAAAAGCGTATGCATATGTATACCTAATAAAAAATTCCCTGTATGTATACTTACAAAAAAAATTCTTGTATTAACAGATTAATCCGATAAGTATTTGCCAAATTTACTGAACGCGCATTCGATTCAACTAACATTTTCGTTTGAGCTTAAACAAAATCAACATAAATGCATTATTTATTTCTGTAACAACCTGACCTGTTTAGTAGATGTGAAAAATTGAATTATACCACTTAAACTCATATATAAAACGATTTTGCACATTAATTAAAATAATTTGTGGTTAGGTTTTTGCAGATATATTTCTACGAAGACATTGTCAAAATGTGACGTTTAACCTTAAAATTTTAAAGCTGCATACTGGAACATACGGTTTCGCATGTTTCATCTAAAAACCATAGCAGACATATTATGAAGTTTTTGTTTCTTTTCACACACGTAACCTGATGACATCAAACTATTTTCGTATTACATGTATTGGTGCAGAAAGCACTACAAATCAAGGAAACCATGGGACACCTTTCGTAAATCGTACCTTATATTAATATTTCCTTTTAAATCTTCATTTTAGCAAGAAACCGATCTTTCGTTTATTCTGTTTTCTTTTATTACGAATTCTGACATTTGAGTTAAATTTTCGACATGTCAATACAATTGTATTTATATACAGGGTGTCTGTATTTTGTGGAAATGCATAGGGATCTCAGTTGTTAAAAGAGATAAAGAGTCGGTAAAATTGGGATAGTGTTGCATATTTTAGGGCCTAATAATAATCTGAACATCAAAAAATAAATCAGTTATATGACAAAATGTCGAAAACAGAAGGTATTGTTTTCAGATTATTATCTGGCCCTAAAATTGGCAACTTTGCCCCAATTTAACCGACTCTGTATTTCTCTAAATAACTGAGATTACCATGCATTTTCACGAAATACGGATTCTCTGTGTTTAATGGTATTTGAAAACTGTCAGTAATAAGTAATATATATTTGGTTTTCCTTCCTTAACGTATCATTTTTTATTTTAATAATAAATCATTAATTTACACAAAACATTAATTTTACACTACATTAATTTACACTAGTATCCCTTTATTATTCAATCATAAATCATTAATTAACACTACTTAATTGAATTGAACACTATTATTTATTAATAAAATATCTAGTTGCACTGTTTTGTTCAATTTAAAATGATTTTATTGAATAATTTAATAAATAGATACATACCGAAATTTTGAGATGCATTTTCGTGGATGTGTTATTCACTGAATACTATTCCGGAAGTAGCAGACTAGGTATTTATACTGAATTTAAATTCCACCTCCATTTGATCGGTGCGTGTGTATCTACGTGACGATTCGAAATTTTGGTCATAGATTTAATTAAAATTTAATGCATGCATAGACGAAATGACCAAATTTTATTACGAGGAATAATAATAAAAATTGTAACACTATTTATAAGAAAGTAGATTATTTATAACTTCATGATTGTATTATACAGGGAGTTTTTCTTTAAAGTATACGTATTCCAAATTCAGCTTATTTTCTTTAAATCTTTGGTTAATCGTTGTTTTTTTAAGAGTTCAATTTGAAGCTGTAAACAGGTATTTTCCACTCCCATACTAAGCATGAAGTAAAATTTCGAGTTCAATTTAAAGCTTTGAACGAGTGTTTTCCACTTCCAGACTAAGCATGAAGTAAAACTTCGAGTTTAGAAAAACTCCGTGAAAATTTGTCTCAGGTCGCGCAGCGACCTGAGATAAATTATCTTGGCTTTTCTAAACTCGAAGTTTTACTTCATGCGCCAAACGTATAAAACACTAAAATATTATGAACTTTATGTATATTTGAAGTGTTTAATATGCGTGACGCATGAAGTAAAATTTAAAAAATTTAGAAAAGCTCAGAAAATGTGTCTCTGGTCGCTGCGCGATCCCGACAAATTTTCACGGGGCTTTTCCAAACTTGAAATTTTACTTCATGCTTAGTCTGGAAGTAAAAAACACTTGTTTAAAGCTATTAAACACGCGTATAACGTTTTACTTTATGCGCCACGCTCAAAAACACTGAGATTGAGTGATGATCAGAAAACACACACATACAACAACAATTATAGGCAACCTAATATACGTTAGAGGTATTGGGTTGCCTATAATCATTGTTTTTAACAATTTGTCAGCGCAGAATTTGAGTCACGTTTTATTCACAGCTGCATATTAGATTGCTGAAGCCGAATATTTTAAACCTTGCGATGTTTTAATGTTTTATACGTGTGGCGCATGAAATAAAATTTCGAGTTTAGAAAAGCCTGATTTGGATTGGCCGCTCCGGTTCGCTACGCGGCCAATCCAAATTTTCAGGATTTTCTAAACTCGAAATTTTACTTCATGCTTATTGGAAAGCCCTCGTTTAAAGATTCAAATTGAAATCTTAAAAAAAACAACGAATGTTGTAAAATTTACAGTGTATGCATATGTATACCTGAAAGAAAATTTCCTATATATAAAAATCGCATTTATGCACTCACTTGTATGATATTTTATTGTAATAAAATGTTATGTTTCCTAATGCAATTTTAAATATACACATAATAAAAACTGTTATTCCTTACTTCACTTTTTATTTGTATCGTTAGATATACATATCGAGAAACTCTGTGTCTCTCATTATCAATAACAAACATCTAACGATACAAATTAATAGTGAAGTAAGGAATAGGGGCCTCGGTGGCCGAGTGGGTAGAGACCCTGCCCACAGACCAAGAGGTCGCGGGTTCGAATCCCGTCCGGTGGAATAATTTATGAATAATAAATTATTCCATCCGGGTCTATGGATGTAGTGTGAATGTATTGTGGCGTCCAAATGATTTAAATAAGTGTGTATGGAATTAGTTAAATTAAAATAGAAAACAATACAATGGTAGATGGCTGTATGGCGAAAGCCGAGGCCAAAGAAACCAAAAAAAAGTAAGGAATAACAGTCTTTTTTATGTGTAATAATCACTTTACGTAATTCATTAAAAACAAAGTTATTTTGAAATATCTTCAACAATTAGCTAAAATTTAAAAATGTAAACAAAAAATCTTAATGAAGTATTATAAAATATAATATAGCAAATTTGAGATAAAAAAGACGTTTTTCGTTTAAAACATGTTTTAAATAAATTTACGATTTAAACATGTTCAAAACAAATCCCTTTAAAACACGACGGCTGTTTTAAAACATGTTTAAAACACTGTTTTCAAACAAAGTGTTTTAAACATAACAACTCTGTTTTAAGGAGGATTTGTCTAAAACGTTGCGTATGCCATCAGATGGCGTTGTAACAAATCGAATCTGATTTTAAATATTTTATTGTATCATTCAACATTCAATGGATATTTATTGTCTTAGTAGTGTTATTAAGACTTCATGTTTGCAATTTATACGGATATTATCATACCATCAAAGATATATTGTAAACGGTAATAAGCAGTAAATATTCTATAACTAGAATACTTATATACGTTTTTTTATATCATTCATTATTGTAAAATATGAATTTGAATAACTTTTAAAACTAGTTAGGTAATATATCACAAAATTAAATATTTTATCTATCTTTGTCCGTATTATTATTATAAATATTACGTATTATTATTACAAATAATACATATTGTTATTTTAAGTAATACCCATTATCATTATAAATAATGCGTATTATTATAAATAATTAACACTGTTGTATCCTTTCTTCACACTTCACTAAAGTGTGAAGAAAGGATACAACAGTGTTAATTATTTATGATTATACTCTTCACGAAACTCAAAAACAAATATCGATTAATGCGTATTATTGTTATAAATAATACGTATTATTATTCTAAACATAACAAGTTAGTAGATAATCTGTATACATAAAATAAATGACTTGCGTTTATTAAATAGGCGTCATCTTTTGATGAAGTTTTCCAGCAATAAATTGTTAAGTAGGCGGTTCATTTTAATTGTGTCTGGAAAATGATGTTGTTCAACCCTCAATACCATACACAATTCATATTCATGCATACTTGACTCTCTCAACGTGGGCGAAATTCTCCCTCGAATTATTAAGGCTCTGAATAATAAAGTTTATAAACTATCTTCCAATAAATAAACCTCATATATTATTATAATATTAAATCATATTTTACGGTAAAACCATTTAAACTATTAATGTGCAAATAAGTAGTTGATGTACAGTTTATATCATGCCACACTTACAATGGTGGTAGAAAACATAGAAGTGTTAATAGTATTCGTTTTCTTTTTCTATGAAATACTGGTATAAGTACTACAATATATTTGTATCATTCATAATTCAATACCATACACAATTCATTTTCATGCATACTTTACTCTCTACGTAGGCAAAATTCTCGCTCGAATTATTAATGTTCCGAATAATGAAGTTTATAAACTATGTTCCAGTAATTAACCTCATATAATATTAAATTATATAAGTAGATTCTACGGTAAAACCATTTGAATTATTAATGTGCTAATAAGTAGTTGATGTACAGTTTAGATCATGCCACATTCACAGTGGTGATAGAAAATATAGAGCTGTAAATAGTATCCAGTTTTTCTATGAAATACTGATATAATAAGTATTACAAAATATTGGCAATAACGATGAATTACATTTTACTACTGTATCATCTTTATTGGAAAAGAAAGAATTGCATTATAATAAAATACAATTTATAATATATAAATATATTTACAAATAATTTTTTTACCTTCCTCTCTTACAAGGGCTATCGACCATAGGTCTTTCTGCCCTGTGCTATGTGTGTGTGTGTGTGTTTTTTTTTTTTTTAGTCGATTTCAAGGTGGAAAAGTAGGATAAAAGGAGGATATGTATATATATAGGGTTCTAGGTGGGTTTTTGTATTTTGGAATGATGTCCTGCTTTCTAGGGATGCACATTTTTTTAAGTTGGTCATAATTCGACTCGATATATGCGAATCATTCTGCGAGAAATCGAAGTCTTTGTTTTATTGTGGTAATTTGTGATTTTTCGCAAAGGAGTACATTGGATGGGTTGTGGAGGGAATTTTGAGAGTGTCAAAGTTTTGTAAGGGTGCGGAGAGAGAATCTTTCAGCTATTTAGAGGTTTTTAATGGTGACATTGCATGGATTTATATAAAGGATGGAGCTGTATTCTAGGATGGGACGGCAAATAATTTTATAAATTTTGGTACAGGTGTTGGTACTAATTGATACTTGGTACTTGATTCTTGTATGTCAGGCAACGGAAATGTTTCTCTTGCTTTACGATCTTTGCTTTAATATCGGAGGTGTGTTTTTTGAAGGACAGTTTTGTGTCTAACATGATTCCTAGGTATTTACATAATGGGGAGGAGTATATAGTAGATCCGTTAATGTTTATGGAAAGAGGATTAGGCAGTATGCGATGATAGGGTAAAAATAGTTGGAATTTGTTGGGATTCATTTTAAGCCTTCACTTGGAAAACCAAATAGCTGATTTGTTTATAAAATCTTGGAGGGAGTTAAGGGCTGAGGCTAGGGTTGATGAATGGGTGATGAAGGCAGTGTCATCCGCAAACTGCAGGGGATAACAGGTTGGGCTTATAAAGTTGAGATTGGGGTGGTATAAGTCGGAGCAATATATATTGTATAATAGAGGAGATAGAGGGGAGCCTTGAGAAACGCCTTTTTTAGAATGGAATGCCGAGGATAAGGTTTGTCGTTTATGGATTTTAAGTTTGGGGTTTAAAAGGAAGTTTTGGATTAGGTTGATAAGGTGGTTGGGTAGTTTAAGTATACTGCATTTATATAAAAAGCCCTGATGCGAAATAGGATAGCAGATTATTTACCTTTTAGATGCATTGTTTGGCAGTTGGATGGTTAAGGGTAGGGTTGTGAATGTAATTTGGAAGGAAGCCATATTAATAGATAGGGATATGGGGTAAAACATGGCTAAGTATTTTTTGTTTGATGAGAGATTCCCGAGTGCGGGCAGTAAGGTAATGGGACGGTAATTGTTTGAATGTATAGGAAATTAAATTTTATTTTAACCTATTTATTAATTCAGGTGCATTAAACCATTATTGACCGGTATTATAAACAATTGTTGGTAAATTAATCAACGATTTGTGGAGTAAATTTTATTACGTGGTAAACTAATAGCCAAATAAAATTGCGTATTATAAAGCAAACCTACCAAATAAATAGCAATTCTAGAAATAAATAATTTAGTTAGTAGATTTTCGATCGAAATTATACATTTTTATTGTGGCCATAAGTAGAACCACCAATTTTTAAAATTGAATTGTCAATCTTTTAAATTGAATTGTCAAGGAAATTGTAAATTTAGTATAAATACTTATAATTAAGGAGAATAACCGTGAAATATAACAGAATTACACAAAACAAGAAAAAGAAAGCTTATTAGAAACGATAAAAGACTTAAACGAGTGTTTTCTACTCCCAGGTTAAGCATGAAGTAAAATTTCGAGTTTAGGAAAACCTGAAAAATTGGTTTGGTCGCAAGCTTTTCTAAACTCGAAAATTGATTTGATGCGCCACGCGTATAAGACACTAATTTCAAGTAAAGTTCACTTGTTTACAATATTTCACTGTTGTCAGTGTTTAATACGCGTGGCGCATGAAGTAGAATTTTTAGGCTTTTCTAAACTCGAAATTTTACTTTATGCTTAACCTGGGAGTGGAAAACATCCGTTTAAGTCTTTTATCATTTTGAATAAGCTATCTATTTCTTGTTTTGTGTAATTCTGTGCTATGTCACGGTTACCAGCGACCAAACCAAACTTTCAGACTTTTCTAAACTCAAAATTTTACTTCATGCTTAATCTGGGAGTGGAAAACATTTGTTTAAAGCTTCAAATTGAACTAATTTTAAATAGCGTATGCATATCTATACATAAAAGAAAATATCCCTGGTTGCTTCTGACTTAAAATACTCTAGCTCTTCGACGCCTTAGAATTTCTTGTGGTTCAAATTAATTACTGTCAGGGAAGATATTATAAGCGAACTTACATCTGGCACAGATGATATGGTAGACATAATAACCGTAATGATATTAATAAATTCAAGTAGTAGAAACCAAAGTAATTACAATAATATACTACACTTTTGACTTTCAACTGTCAAATTATTTAATGAATAAAATTTACTTAGTAGAAAATCAAGGAAATAATTTACTTAGGAGATTTATTAGCTAAATTAAGTTATTTTGAGGTTATAATACTGAAATCTTTAGAATAAATTAATTTATTGATAAAGTAAAGTTTATTTATGGAATAAAACGTTTTATGATACCAGGCATGAATGTAGTTTAATATGCGAATAATATTTTTCTACATTAGAAAAAAGTTTATTAATTTCGTAACAAAATCTGTGAATTTTGTCAAAATCTAACGTTTTGTTGATTTTTTACTTTCCCCCATACGTAAAACAATTACAGTTTGTAATTAAAAAAAGATTAGTCTTACATTAAAATGCTATTTGTAACACCTTACAATTTTTGAATAAAAGCGAAATACTATGAGAAATATGCAAATACAAATATATAATACTATTTGCTCTGAAACAAAATTGCATCTTGATACAGTTCACTTCCTTGAAAATCTAGGTCATCTCCACAATAACCCTGCTTGTAAGACATAAAGAAATTCATACATAAAAGCTCCTACAACTTGCATAGGGTTCAATGTTGGATAAAATCTATCCGAAAACAAGAAACTGCATTTGTATACCGGAATGCCATTTGCGTGTTTATGTAAAAATCATGTAAGGATAACCACTGAAATACCCTAATATATACTCTGTTTTTTTTAATATGACCAAACTTAGGGTGTATTTACTGCAAACAGTTGCAGTCCTGCTTTAACAGTAGGGTATTTTAAACATCAAATTTTGATATGTTGGTAAATGATTATCAATGTGACACATAAATCATTATTTGTCACGATGCAGAGATTTTTAAAAAAGAGAACGATACAACTTGCAACTTTACAACACATACAGGGATATTTTCTTTTAAGTATACTTTCACATATTCCATACAAACATTTGTAACATGTTTATTAATGTTACAAATGTTTATATGGAATGTGATCAGAACTGAGCATTATATTTTGAACTTCACTTTAAATCAGTGTTTTATACAAGTAGCGCATGAAGTAAAATTTCGAGTTTAGAAAAGCCTGATTTAGCTTGGTCGCTCCGCTGCGGTAAGCGATCAAACCAAATGTTCAGGCTTTTCTAAACTCGAAATTTTACTTCATGTTTAGTCTGGGAGTAGTAAATACTCGTTAGAGTATTTAAATTATAAGTTTTCAATAAGATCACAAATATATAAAAATGTACACAAAAAAAATCGTAACATGTATACCTACATTTTTGAAAATTTAAACATATAAATAGGCAGATAATAAAGAAGACAAATATTACTGAGCAAGTAATATTACCTGATCCTTCTATCCTACCTGATCCTCAGAGACACATTATTAAATTAGTAGTAGATACAAATAACATTTGTAATCGTAATCTTTGTCAGTTAATTGAATTGTTATATTAATGTCAGATTTCATTTCAAATAACCTAGAAATTAAAAGTTGATTTACAACATAACATGTGATCATTCTTATCCTAACCTAATACGCACAAACTGAACCATGCTACTAAATTCTTGAAATGTCAAATTTGATTGGTTGTATTAAAAAAACAGATTATACATATAATGTGATTTGAAATAAGGGGGACCTGTTTAGATTTTCTGTTTTTAGATCATATTATAAATTTAAACAACATATTCTCGAGAGATTGTTTTATTTTATTTACAGGAATTATTTATTGAATATTTATAAAATTTCTACACAAATTTAGATAATATACAAACAATGATTTATAACTTTTTATTAATTTGCATCGATCTACCAAAATTTATGAGGAAAATCGTAATGATGTCCATGATGATAACTTCCTAAATGATATCCATGGTGCCCATGATCGAAATAACGTCCATGGTGTAATAAATCATGATGGCCATGATGGAAGTCATGACTTACAGCCAATTTTCCTAAATGGTGATGGTCGAAATGACTGGGAACATGGTAGATATGGCTGTGATGGTGTCCATGATCATGGAATGTTGGTTCGGATAAAGCTACGGTAATAATTCCAGCTAAAACAATCTGCAAAAAAAAACACAAACAGATTATTTAAATAGATTTATGTTTAATTACCATGTATATAGGTTATGGAAATAATTCCAAACAAAACAATGTATAAAGAGAAACACAAACAGATTAGTGAAAATAGTGAGAACAAAAAAAAATAGAAATCAATAGAGTTGAGCTTGTGGGTTGCAAGTTTCAACTCAAATGTAGAGTTCTGATTGTGAAAATTGGAACACGTTTGCTTCTCTTAAACAAAACATTCCAATTTGATTAAAAACATGTTTGTACTTCTTGAGCTTTTTTATAATAAGAGTCTTAGAAGTAACACTAATATAATTACACATATTGTGGGAGCACAATATGTGTAATTATTTGTAATATATTATTATATATTTATGATTTGCTTTCCTGTTAGTGCCTTAATATGATGTTGTATATGATAAGAAAATAAAATGAACCATTCCAACACCTTATTGTATGAATAAACAGAAAAAATCCCTATTTAACAACGATACCCAACTGTCCCAAAAATTCGCATCTAACCAACACATCCATGACATCCTTAATCACCTGTATCTAGTACGAAACCCCAATATTTCTCCTAAATTCAAAAACCCAGAAACCACCATTCATCAATTCATTTCATCTTACATGAATTATAACTAACCGACAAGACAATGACAACTACAACTCAAGCTGAAAGACTGTCGGTCAATAGCCAAGGATTATATAATAAAATATAATTGTAAAAATAAATAAACTGTAATTTATTGGGGCACAATACAGATTTTTCTATATAAAAATAAAAAGTTAGTGTATCACATATATCACTGTCACTTAAATCACTTAAATTACCAGGAGAAAACTAATGTGAAAAAAAAAAGAATGAAATTAATATATTATTTTATTAAATTAATATATTATTTTATTAAATTAATATATTATTTTATTAAATTAATATATTATTTTAACAATAAAATTAATACCGTACCAAAATATTTGCTGCCATTGTATAATGTTGTATCAAACACTGATGTGTAGATAATGTTTATACTTATTAACTGCAATAATTTATACCGCACAAAAGTTACCACCACCAGAATTCGTTTGATTAATTTGGTATTCATGATATAGATTTATTGATAAGCAAATATACAGATAGTGATGAAGACACAAACGAAAGTGGACTACTTAGGCTTGTAAAACAAAGCGAGTAATTCGATTAGGCAATATATTGTTGTGTGTTTGAAGTGCCGCATCTTAAAATGTTTGGAGAAATTTGTGAAACAACAATTTATTCATGCAATGAATAAAAATGCTAAGCTATACAATCATATTTCGTAACAAAAGGTACCTACAATAGATATTTTTAATTCAGAGATGAAATAGATATGACTTTAAGCCACTGATAATCTATTTTTACGCGATCTGTTTTAAACGATTTTGAAATGTTTACGGTTGTTGAAAAAGAGTTCATTCGGTTTATTTACTTTAACACGATGCACATATAATAAACATTTAATTATTTGTATGAATATAAGAATCGAAAGGAAGAAGGAGAGTATTAGTATCAAACTATTGAAAATGGACACGTTGTATCCGAAATGCACATTTGTTTACAAAATAAAATGTTTAAGAAAGGTTCTAAGCGTTTTAATCAAAGTTATAATTATCGTTCAGTAACTCAGTCAATCCAATCAAAATGAAGAAAAAGGAGAGTTTAGATTTTGAGGAAAGATATTTTAAAGTTGAGAAAGTAAAGGAATTTTAAGTAAATTAGCTACAATGTGTGACATTAAAACAGTATTACTTATTATTCACTAATAAATCACTTGTACCCCTTTAAATACATATTTATTTGTCATATTTTTTTATTACATATGAATTTTTATTTGATGTGAAAAATATCTTTTATTACCTATATGATAATAATTAAAACTTCTTTTGCACATTTTTTTAGGAACATATCTACTACAGAGGTATTTTGATATAGAATAAGAATATTTTCCAAAATAGTTTAAATTTGATAGATTATAATAGAAAATGTATGTCAAAAAATCTTCTGCTTAAATGTAATCAATATTTTATTTACAAGTACCTTTTAAATGTCGCAATTACCCTTTAAATCGATATTAAATTTTCATTTGTAAAAATAATATTATATTCACAAACAGGGCCCGGTGCTAACTTAAGTGGCGGGGCCTTGAACAGGCGCAGATCCACGGGGGAAAGGGGAAAATGCCTTACCCAATAGACAGACGTCAAAAAAAATTAAGCGAAAACAGGTTTATTATTTATTCGTTGTGAAAATGACTTAAATATGAAAAAGATAATATCTCAAAACCCAAGAGTTACAATAAAAAGTGTATAAGTATATAAATAAATAGTAAATATTTCTAGAATGTATTGAAGTAGGAATCAAATATAAGGGGTAAGTGTATTTTGAAATTCACATTAAATCAGTATCTTATACGCGTGGCGCATGAAGTAAAATTTCGAGTTTAGAACAGCCTGAAAATTTGGTTTGGCCGCTCCGCTTCGCGGAGCGACCAAACCAAATTTTCAGGCTTTTCTAAACTCGAAATTTTACTTCATGCTTAATCTCGGATTGGAAACACTCGTTACAAGCTTCAAATTGCAAGCTTTTATAAAAGCAAAGAACGTCTAAAAATTTACATCGAAAAATCGTGATGTGTATACATAAAAGAAAATGTCTCTGTATGTCGCCGGACACAGCGAAAAAGAAAATTGCTTAATTTGAATATTAACAAAGACATTGATTACAAAAAATTAAGATTGGAAAAATCATCAAAGTTTAAAGTAACGCAAAATGTCTGGATTTTGAGAAATCGATAACTTTGTAGAATTAATAAACAAATAGTAAAATTAAAAAAAAAATAGAAAACGTAATAGATGTCATTTATAATTCATTTATATAATATAATTTTCTAGATATTGCTAGAAAATATGAATTATAAATGAAATCGTCAAAAGCAACAAATTCATTTAAATTTACCAGTCAATAAAATTCTTAATATTGACAATTTTAACCAAAAAAAAAAAAAAATGTAATTATAATTTTTTCGATGACTGTAATTTTTTGTACAGATCGATCAAATTAAATGTATTTATTTATTTACGAGGTCCATCTACAAAATATTGTGAAAATAGGTACTAGAATTAAAAAAAAACTATTAATAAAAATGGCATAGAAATGTTAAAATCAATAATATGAAAAGATAAATACTGGAAATTTGTCTGCATACATATCAGGATATATTATGTACATTTTTAGACATTCGCTGTTTTATTAAAAAATTTCAATTTAAACCCTCTAACGAGTGTTTTCAATTATAGATTAAGCATGAAGTAAAATTTCGAATTTAGAAAAGCCTGAAAGTTTGGTATGGTCGCTCCGCGAAGCAAAGCGGCCAAACCAAATTTTCAGGCTTTACTAAACTCGAAATTTTACTTCATGCGCCACGTCTATAAAACACCGATTTAAAGTGAAGACAAATGGTTTAACAAAATCGCTGTATCTCGATATTTAACCAAAATCTCAAACGTTAACCAATCATTACAAATTAGGATAAATTGACAAAAATGTAAAATTTTACCAAATCAGCAAAAGTGTAAATTACAAAGTGGAATTAAGCTAAATTTAAAAATTGTTTTTGAAAAATAATCGTCATTGACTAATGCTTGATGTCTTCTTAAATCAGTATGTCATACCAAATGAGCAAACTTTGTATAAATTCAAATTATGTTAGTTTATTTTCTATTGTATTGATTGGATTTCGCATTTCTTTTTTATGCTACTAGTTTTTCCATAAGAGTTAAAGTATTTGTTATAAAAAGAGAAAAAAAAATGCAATCATTTTGATATTTTAAAATCAGCAGTGCGGGGCTATCAGAAGCGCGGGGCCGTGTGCAGTCGTAATGTTCGCACTGCCCTCCGGCCGGCCCTGTTCACAAGTATAATCAATGTTTCATAAATGAGAAAAAAGCATACAAGTGATTTTTTAAATGAGATTTTAAACAACAAAAATTGTTTGCATTCAATCTATGTTGAAATCAGATTATATATGTTTTCATCTCTCAACGGCAATATTTGTTTATTAAAACTAATTATATTTGTGTACATTACACATATACACCATTCCATTTGTTTCTGGATCTCGCCTAGCTATGGAAAAGTGACAGTTTAAGTATTGTAAATGGGGCTGGTTGTGTTTTAAATCAGGGTTTTTAAATGTCACTGTCAGATGTTCGATTTTAAGGTTATAATTTCTGACTATTGTGATCTTACACTGTTGCCTGTTTTACAAATTTTCAGATATAAAAGGATAATAATATGCAGTTTTAAGATTAACAAAATTTACTACTTGGTTTTTGTACATACAAACACAGCAATAATATTGTATATAACAAATATAATGAATTCGGCTCTGCAAACTTATTTCGTCATCCATTTGTATTTCTCGCTTGGGTCTTCCCGTTAACACATTTTGATCAACTCCATCCATCAACCTTAATTTTGGTCATTGTCTCTTCTGTTGGCCCTCAGTATGTTTTTGTAGAATTGCAAATTTATTCCCACCCTCTTGTGATACTGATAATTTTCATGTCAAACAATTTTTAAGCCCTCATTCCACTTTTATTATTTAGTCAAGAGAACCTGCATCTGAATCTTCTGATGTTTGTTCTGAGCCAGATTCCCCAAGCGAAATAATAAAAGGAGGAATGGTTTCAAAAGAAAGGTTCCCCATGTGTTTTGTCCAGTCATCCGAAATAAGTTTTTCACAATGATCACAGAAATTTTGCCACATATCAGATGTACATTTTGAGAGAGACTCAAGCCATAAATTCTGAACACGATCCTTAGATGGTTGCTTAGAATTTATGTGCTTATTGTAGTAAGTCTTACAAAACCCCCATGCCATTTCAATTGGATTGTATTGACAATGGTATGGCGGTAATCTAAGAACTTCGTGCCCGTTCTTTCTCAAAATGTCATCAACTACGTAAATTTTGTCATTTGATCGAAAAGGTATAAATAAAGCCCATAGTTCCTTTTTGGTTAATTTTGGATTGAATTTTACATTGTGTTTAACCAACCACTCCTGCATTTCGCATTTCTTACAAGAAAATGAAGGAGTTTTGTCTAATTCCACAGAATGGTATGCAACAATATCCATAATAACTACACATTTCCCTGAAAGCTTAGCCAAAGCAGGAATAAGTTGATTAACCACCCAATTTTGAAAAGTATTACCATCCATTGTGGCATGGTAATCTCGGTCATTGTTTTTCGAATGTAATAAAAAATCGCAACCATCCAAAAATCCACCCCTATACCCAGCATGTAGAATGGTGAAGCGTTTGCCTTCATTTTTGAATTTAGTTGGATTACTTTTTATATCCGTTTCATGTACCCAGCGTCGAACCACGGATCCATTCTGATATATCCATGTTTCATCCAGGTATACGAATTGGATATCTTCACTGGAATTTTGATACTGTAAAAATTTTCTAAGGAAAATAATTTTAGCTGCAACAACATGTTTTTGTTCACAGAGAATTTTGCGCCCATTAATTAATTTGAATTTATACCCCATACTTTTAACAACCCTATAAAGTGTTGTTCTACTCCCATGGAACTCATAATTTTCTTTCATATCATTCAAAAGATCTTTCAAAGTAAAATACTTATTTCTAGAGTTATATTGCCAAATTAGTTGTTGCAGATCTTTTCTAGCTAGGTTGCCAGAAGTAGTAGATTTCAATTCGTCAAGTCTTTGTCGTAGAATTAATTGTAATGAAGATCTCCCTACCTGAAACGTAATTATCTTTAATTAAATGTAAGTTATATCAACTAACAATAATAACCCCTTTTGTTTTATAATAAATAATCCTTTGTTTAATTCTGTGTCGCAGATGCATAAGAGCACCTGCAACACCCACACAATCATATTATCTTTTAGATTAGAAATGTTATATATAGGAGTGAATTATAATTATGAATTAGAATTAGTTTGCATTTTGAACGTGCTGTAACTGCGTTACGTAAATAAAATACTTTTTAAAAACTTGTTTTTCGGCTTTGAACATTTAACTGGCGCAGTCGGTAGGATAACTCGAGAAAGTGCGTGAATATCATTTCTGTTCGTTTCAACGATTAATCGAATTTTTCACGAAAAACCCGGTCCAAAACTCGTCCTCTCCAAAAATCGAGAATTCGTGTCAAGCAAGGTCCATCAATCCAACACGCACCTAACAAGGAATAGCAGTGACGGATGAAGCCGATCATCATAGTATTGTGGTGAGTACAAACATATTTAGAGTTGTTTTTCAAAATTAAGTAACGCATTCTGCTCGTATTCAAACTCGTAAATTAATTCTCATTAGTTTAAGATAAATTTAATAATAATTACAATGGCAGTTTTGAAGCCTGAATACTTAGCTATGCTACCCGAATTTCACGGGGATAGCCAATTATTACCTAGATTTTTAGAAGTAGCAGGGAAATTAATAACTAAATTTTATAATGTCGAAAATCCAGATGACTTCACTAACGATTATTTAATGTCTACGATTATTTCTAAAATAAAGGGAGAAGCAGCTAAAAATATTGCTTCCTCTGTAATTAACACATGGGATGGGTTGAAAGCAGCTTTATTAAACGCTTATAGTGATAAACGTGATTTATATAGTCTCAATATTGA
The DNA here is from genome assembly GCA_932526585.2 of Philonthus cognatus. Taxonomy (NCBI): domain Eukaryota; kingdom Metazoa; phylum Arthropoda; class Insecta; order Coleoptera; family Staphylinidae; genus Philonthus; species Philonthus cognatus. The sequence goes on along the minus strand of OW052241.1, from coordinate 64,112,095 downwards.
AATCTGTCACTTAAAACAAAATCATAATGAAAATTCGTTCCAATTCTATAATCGGTTGCAAGAACTTTTGAATTTACAATTAGCTTATTTAAACACTCACGGCAGTGTCGAACACAAGATTATATTACGTACATTTTTTAATAACAACGCTCTTAAAGTTTTATTACATGGATTAAAAGATCCAATAGGTTCCCAAATGAGGGTTAAAAACCCTACTGACCTTAATGTTGCTCTTAACATGTTAACAAATGACTTTCAGTATGAATTCGTTAAATCAAATATTAATTTTAACAGTCATGTAACTTCAAGTTCACAACGTCAAAATGTCAGACAACAAAACCCGAATGTAAATTGGCAACCAAATCCTAGTAAGGCAATCAATGCAAATTTCAATAATAATACTAATCGTAACAGTTTTGTACGACCTAATTATCCGAATTTCCCAAGATATAATAACAGCAATAATAACAATAATCCAGGTACCAGTTTCAATAGGAGTAATCAGCAAAATTATAATCAAAGATTTCCTAGACCCACACCAATGTCTATCACGACAAATAATACATTTAGGCCCACACCTCAAAATACACAAATTCGTAACCTAGAAAATTCAGATGATAAAAACCCCGAAACAAACGAGAATTTTTTAGACGTAAGCCTAACTTTAGATCAGCCGAAATAATGCGGCTTGAAAATAACAATAGTAATTTACCGTATATTATAGAAACAAAAACAAAATTAAAAATTTTATTAGATACAGGTAGTACGCGTTCGTTCATAAATCCCGACGTAACAAAAACGTTTTATCGTAAAAACATTGTGTCTGACCCATTTACCGTCACCAGCGCACATGGTACGAGTCATGGTCAGCAATGTACTCTAGTTTCATTTAAAAGTTTATTCAACTCTGACGCTGCTACTGATTTAAAATTCCTTCTATTTGATTTTCACTCAAGTTTTGATTTATTGTTAGGATTAGATAATTTAAGTTTATTAAAATCAAGTATCGATCTTGAAAGTAATGTTTTAAAATGTCCGAATACGGAAATAAAAATATATTATGGTGTGAATGCCCCTGAAATAGTAAGTACGAAGTGCATAGTAGTACCTGCTAGATCAGAGCAAATAATTAAAGTACCTATAAGTAATGTAAAAGATGGAAATGTAATTATTCCCAATATAAAAATTCCTCATATCGAAATTCCCGAGTGTGTAACTCGTGTTATTAATTATGAAGCGCTATGCTCAGTAATAAATTCGTCTGACGAAAACAGACAATTTAATATTAGAAAACCATTTATTGTAACAATGATCGATGAATACGATCCTTAGACAAACCCTAATTTAAATGTGTTTGATATACAAAATATAGAATTTGATATGTCCCAAATACGGACAGAACATATGAATGAGGAAGAAAATTATGTTATAACTAAACTGATTTCTGAATATTCAGATCTATTTCATATTAATGAAAAACAACTAACGTTTACAAATAAAATTAAACATGGAATAAAAACCCATGATGAAATTCCTGTTTATACAAAATCGTATAGATATCCCGAAGTGCATCGTGCAGAAGTGGATAAACAAATAAAAGAAATGTTACGTCAGAAAATTATAAGACCATCATATAGTCCTTGGTCATCGCCGATTTGGGTGGTCCCCAAAAAATTAGATGCGTCTGGCAAACGTAAATGGAGAGTGGTGGTCGATTATCGAAAGCTTAATGAAAAGACAATTGGCGATCGCTACCCACTCCCCAATATCACCGAATTATTAGATAAATTAGGTAGATGCCAATATTTTACGACTCTTGACTTAGCTTCAGGGTTCCATCAAATAGAGATTGAGGAACAAGATATCCAAAAAACTGCTTACAATACATGTAACGGGCATTACGAATTTTTGAGAATGCCTTTTGGTTTAAAAAATGCCCCTGCAACATTCCAAAGGGTAATGGACAATATTTTGCGCGGTATTCAAAATGATAAATGTCTTGTCTACATGGACGACATTATTGTATTTAGTACAAGTCTTCAAGAACACGTTGAAAGATTGCGTGAAGTTTTTAATCGACTTAGAGATTCAAATTTCAAAATCCAATTGGATAAATCTGAATTTCTTCAAAAAGAAGTGGCTTATCTCGGGCATATTGTCACTCCCGAAGGTGTAAGACCTAACCCCGAAAAAATTAAAGCTATTGAAAAATTTCCGATTCCCAAAACAACTAAACAGATTAAAGGATTTTTAGGACTCTTAGGCTACTATCGTAAATTTATTAAAAATTTTGCTCAATTAACGAAACCACTTACAAAATGTCTAAAAAAAGATGCAATCATAAATATCGAAAATTCCGAATATAAAAACTGTTTTGAACTTTGTAAAAATATACTTTCAAATCGACCCTTGTTGCATTATCCCGATTTTACGAAAGATTTCGTACTAACTACAGACGCCAGTAATTTTGCTATTGGCGCTGTTCTTTCACAAGGTACAATCGGTTCAGATTTACCGATTGCTTACGCAAGCAGAACCCTGAACGAGTCTGAAGTTAATTATTCAACAATAGAAAAGGAATTATTAGCAATTGTTTATGCCGTTAAATATTTTAGACCATATCTTTTTGGCAGAAAATTTAAAATCTTAACAGACCACAAACCCCTGCAGTGGCTAATGAACGTTAAAGAACCAAATTCAAAATTAGTTAGGTGGAAACTAAAGCTTTCCGAATATGATTACGAAATTGTTTACAAAAAAGGTAAACTCAATAAAAACGCAGATGCTCTTTCTAGAATCGAATTAAATATAACAGAAAATCTTGAAGAATTATCAGACTATTTTATAAGAAATTTTAATAAAGATTTAATAGATAAAGGAAATAATTCCTTTTGTGTAGAATTGCCAAAATCTAATTATGAACATTTATCTGACGACATGACTATACATTCTAAGCACGAAGATCCGATATTTAATATTCCAATAATAGAAAAACCAATTAATATTTGTAACAGTCAATTAATAATAAAAGAAGTAGGTTGTGAACCTAATTTTCCAATAAATACGCCCTTATTTAATAAAAAAAAGATGATAATTATAATAGAATTATCAAAGAATAATTTCGAACAAGATTTAATTAATTTTGTCAAGGAATATATTGTCCCAAAAATTAAATACGGGTTATATTTTGAATCACAAGTGTATGAAAAGTTTTGTTCAACACTCCAAAAATATTTTAAGGATAGTCAAATACAATTTACTAAATAAACAAAAATATTAACTGATATAGAAGATGAAGATGAAAGACAGGACATAATTAATAAATTTCATTCAGGAATTACCAATCATAGAGGAATAGAAGAGACAGAATTAGAAATTCGTCGAATTTATTATTGGCCCAATATGCGGGAATCAATTCAAAAAATAATTAACGATTGTGAAGTGTGTCTTGTAAGCAAATATGACAGACACCCTTTAAAACTGAAGTTTAATTTCACACCCACTGCAACTAAACCATTCGAAATAATACACATTGACTCAATCACAATTCAAAATGTTAAATTCTTAACAATTATTGATTCATTTTCGAAATATTCTCAGATGTACGAAATTAGTTCGTATCAAGCTGTCGAAATCGCCGACAAATTAATTAAGTATTTTTGTCATCATGGCATACCCAAAGAAATCATTGCTGACAATCACCTTGAATTTAAAAATTCAGTAATAAAAGAATTGCTCGAACTCCATAGAATTAATCTTCACTACATAAGTAGTCAACATCCCGATTCTAACGGAATGATAGAGAGAGTTCATTCCACTATTATAGAGCATATTCGATTATTAAGCAACCAACATTTATTTAAAAACGAACCAATTGAAAAGAAAATTAATTATGCTATTCTTGCTTATAATAATTCGATCCATAGTGCAACAAAATTAAAACCTTTTGAAATAATAAATGGTCATATAGACGTAGGAAATCCTTTAGAAACAGATTTAGAAATGAAATTAACAAACTCATATGTAGCTAACCATAAAGACAAAGTAAATATTCTTTATAAAGAAATTAATAAAACACTGCAAGATAATAAATCAAAATATATTTCGAGTACTAATAAAAATAGGGAAGAGTTACCAGAAATTCCTCAAGAGGTGTGTGTGAAAAATAAACAACAGCAATCGAAAATAAAAAATAAATATAAGAAAGAAACAATTAAATCTACAAATCCTGAACATAAAACTGCAAAAATAGTCACTCATCATCATAATAAAGTAGATAAAATTCATTTATCTAATATTAAGCGACCTAAGAAAATAGGAAGTAAACAAATAATTACTTCATCGTTTGATGAATTTAAAAATTATTTAAATAAATGTGATGATGTTAATTACAATAATATTGAGGAAATTAATGATAATTTATTCTTTGCTCCACAAAATTATTCTCTAGCGCATTGCGTTAGTCAGGATTTACACATGAATGCGGGAATTGCATTAGAATTTAAAAATCGTTTTGGAAATGTCGAAAAATTACACGCCCAAAATCCACAACTAAATTCCTTATGTTATCTTAGAGATGAACACAAGTACATAATATATTTAATAACAAAAATTAATTATTATTATAAATCCACACTTGAAAGCGTATTTAAAACATTAATTAATTTTAAAGATTTTCTAATATGTAAACGAATAAATAAATTAGCCATTCCAAAAATTGGAAGCGGAGTTGATAAATTAAATTATGAAACGATTAAAAAAATGATACATTTCATTTTTGGTAACACAAAAATAAACATTAAAATCTACCTCGGTTTACCTAAAATAGATAATCAAATTCCAGGTCCCTGCGGGTTACCACAATATAGGCAATAGAAATAAAAAATATAACAACGAATATCGCAGTTTTACCGATAAATCTTGGATCCGCCAAATTACAGAAATCCGAGCATACAATCTTGCACTACTACGATTTGAAACCGATTTACATTGAAATTAAAAAAATAGATAATCAATATGATTTTATAATCTGTTAATAATATTTCCATATTTAAAAATGATTTTAAAAATTACATAAAAGTTTTAAACTACACGAGAAATAGTATATTTGGAAAAATTAATAATATTGCAAGTCATTCGATTAAGACAAGAAATAAAAGAGGTATAATAAATGGTCTTGGAACAGTAATAAAAACTTTAACTGGAAATCTTGATTCCAGAGATGGAGAACGTTTTGAAAAAATGCTAAATCATTTAGAATTAAATCAGGAACTATTCGAAAATCAACTATCAATGGGATATAGTTTTAATAATGAAATTGTAAGGAAATTTAATAAAACGATAAAAGATATAGAACACAGCGAGATGGTTTTAAAATCAAGAATAATGCAAATGTCAGTTGTATTACAGAAGGACGCTGATATTCAGAATGTATTGTTTGTTAAGGATTTATTTAATCAATTAATTATAATTTATGATTCAATTCTGAAGGTAATTGAAAATATTCAAAATTCAATAATATTTTGTAAATTAAATACAATACATCCGGATATTATAAAGCCTGATGAACTATTATCAGAGTTGGAAAGAATTTCTATATATTATAATCAAGAATTGCCATTTGAACCAAAATCAAAAAATATATTAGATATTGAATCACTTATAAAAGTAAATTGCAAAATTGAACCTGAAAAACTAATATACTTTCTATCGACACCAATCAATTATAAAATTAGTTTTGATCTCTATAAATTACACCCAATTCCAACGAAACACGAGCTTGAATACGCTACGATAATACCGAGTATTCATTATTTCTTAAAATCAGAAAATGATAATCAGATAATACCTCTAAGCAGTGTATGTACAAAAGGTGCAAAATACTATCAATGTCAGGAGTATTTACAAATCAATACCGAATCAAAATGCGAAAAGGACATCTTAGTCGAAGGGATTTCTAATCAATGCACCTACACACCCCTAAGAATACTGTCCAACCACATCGTGCTGATACCAGCTATAAATCAATATCTCGCTGTATTTCCAAAAGAAGAAGAAATTCAGACCATCTGTAAGAAAGAAGTGGAAAAAAATAAATTGAAAGGAATCTTCCTAATCAGGAATTCACAGTGCGACATTAAATTTAAAAACAATAAACTCTCGTTTAGTGACGTAACTTCCGGAAGCCCAACACTGATAAACATTAACGAAGTGAAACTAAACAAAATATACTTTAGCAACTTCAAAATAAATCTAAAAAGACTTAATTTTGATTTACCAGTGATCGAACATATTCCAATCACAAAAAGTGAATTATTCCATTACAAACTCGGTGTCTGGACTGTTATCACCTATATTATTATGATTGGAGCAGCCACGTACGTCATCTATACTTGGAGAAAAAAGAAGAGGATAACCGATCATGGAATTAGCGAAGAAGCCTCATCGCCGAAATTGTCCTTCCATCTTCCCAAAGATGCCAGGATCTAATGGGGGAGGAGTTATATCAACTAACAATAATAACCCCTTTTGTTTTATAATAAATAATCCTTTGTTTAATTCTGTGTCGCAGATGCATAAGAGCACCTGCAACACCCACACAATCATATTATCTTTTAGATTAGAAATGTTATATATAGGAGTGAATTATAATTATGAATTAGGATTAGTTTGCATTTAGAACGTGCTGTAACTGCGTTACGTAAATAAAATACTTTTTAAAAACTTGTTTTTCGGCTTTGAACATTTAACTTGTATATGATAATTAAAATACTAGACATACCCCAAAAATATCTATTAAAATCGTAATAATATTGTGATGCTGTAGATTTGGATTACTTTGCCTAAAATGTTTGTAGGAATTCAGAATTTGTAACCTTTTTGATTCAGAGATAATCTTTGGCATGTTAATATTTAATATGTGCCTGAAATTATTTTTCACTTTGACATTGACACAGCATTGCAACACTAGATTAATTTGATTTAATAATAAAATGCTCGAAGAAGCGACCGCGTGGCGAAATAATTATTGCAAGATTAACAATAAACCGCTTGAAAATTAAAAAGAGGATTACTTATGACATAAATTATTGCAACACTGTTAAAATAAGGAATCAGGAGTGGCAATTTATAAAAAAAGTAAATGTTGATACTGCAACATAACAACACGAAAGCATGGCTTGGCGAGATACAGAAACAAATGGAATATATTATATATATTTCATTTCCGAATAATCAATTAATATTAATTTGCAAGTGAATTGCAACAATTAAAAATACTTTTAAACAAATTGTTGATTATAATTGGGTGGAATTTTAATGTTTGCATATTATTTTAATTATTTTTAATACAAATTATAAAATTTATCAATTTCTGAATCCAATTGAAGAATTGTATAGGCCATAGAAAAACAATACTAAAACATCTAGTCCTTGTAATGAAGATGCTTATTATGAACCAGTTATTTTACATCAGATTCCACAAATCTACGTGAGCGATTGCTTAGAGAGAAAATAAATTATTTCGTAATGTTTAATTCTGTTAGCATCGTTATATCAGTAATAGTAATATTTTTTTTTGATTGCCACCATGTATTAAATAAAATGCCCTATCTAAAACATGATGAAAATCAAACGAATATCTCTGTAAATTGACTAAAAGATACAGTGATTTTTTTTAAATACTTATCCCTATGTTCAATTAACCATTCGTTATTTTTATACAAGTGTTCAATTTGAAGCTTCTAAAGAGTGTTTTTACTCCTTGATTCAGTATGAAGTGAAATTTCGAGTTTAGAAAAGCCAGAAAACAACATTTCTGGCTTTTCTGAACTCGAATTTTTACTTCATGCGGCAGTCGTCTAAAACACTGATTTAACCTAAAGTTCAGAATTTACTAGTTTAGCATACTGTTATCGTAATATATTTTAAATATGAAAATATTTCAGTATTTTATATGGGTAGCGCATGAAGTAATATTTTAATTTTAGACGAGCCTGACACCTTAGACGTCTTATGTAAGAACTTTTGATTTTTTATTATTAAAATTCCAATATTAAGAAAAATTGAATTGATGACTCAAACCTTTAAAAATATGTAAATCAAGGAATTTTTTATAATTAAATGTCCATAAAAATCTGCCATTAATAAAAGAAATTCAGCGTATTCGATTTTAGGAAAGTCTGATATAGTTTGGTCGCTCCGATGCCCTACGCCTAAAAAATGCTTTTTTAAACTCGAAATTTTACTTAATGCTTAATTAGGATAAAACACACGTTAGAAGTTTTAAATTAAACGCTTTTCAAAAACGACGAAGTCTTGAACATTTTCAGAGTACACATCGAGACATGTATGTGTTCTTAGAAGAAAAAAAACACACGTTAGAAGTTTCAAATTAAACGCTTTTCAAAAACGACGAAGTCTTGAACATTTTCAGAGTACACATCGGGACATGTATGTGTTCTTAGAAGAAAATCTCTCTGTATAGTATGACATTATTAAAATTTTAAAAATACTTATGAGTAAGAATCATGTGTTTAGTAAATATTATTGAAGTGTTTAATTTATTTTTCACAAAGTTTAGTAACAAGATTTGTATTATTTTATTTTATTACTTATTTTTATTACTTAATTTGTTTCATCGTGAATTCAATTGTTTAATTTACTTCTTAATTGAATTATTAAATATCAAGAGCCCGGATATTCTTTGAAAATCAAATTAAATTGTGGCTTAATAATGCTATCATGGTTGTGTGTAAGACTTAACACCTTGCGGTAAATAAGGAATTTGAATATTATTTTTTTTTTTTTTATTAAAACAAACTTTGACTATTTATAGTTTTGGAATTTTACAGAAACATTATTATTTATATGAGATACTAAGTTTGTTTTTAATGAGCCAGGTTTTGTTAACATCCGTACAAAATTTCATGGAAATCTATTTAAGAATTTTTGATTTTTTATTATTAATATTCCGACATTAAGCAAGATTGAATTGATAAGTCAAACCTTTTAAAATATGCATATCGAGGAATTTTTGAGTTGTAATTTTTATAATTAAATTTCCATACAAATCTGCCATTAATAAAAGAAATTTAGCGAATTCAGAGAACATTACTTAAAAGCTGTAAAGGGGATACTTAAGTTAGATGAAAACTTGTTGAGTTATAGGTTGATTCAGTGTTTACTTTACCAGCGTTAGAAAGTTATGTATTTTTTAATGGTCAAAAATTATTTATTCATACAATTTTAGACGACGATATTCTGACTATTTTTGTTTTTAATATTGAAAATATGACAAGATGGCTTGAATTTCATACAAAATTTTGTAAAAATCCATTTTCTGGTTCATATGTTTTTTTTTTTTAGGTAATAAAATTTTCCAAATAGGAATCTAAAAACAAATTTGAAATATCTTTTCTTGTTTTTGAGATATTGTCAAAATCTTTGATATCTATGTAATGTTGTAACTGTTTGTGCATTTTCTTTCATTTCTCTGTTGTAAATTTTCTTGCCATTTTTCTATTATACTTCTATTATTATTTAATTTTTATTTTGGCCTGAAATTATAATTTTTCTAAATATCTTTCAGATTTCTTCAAAGTGCTTATAGTTCAGTTTTATAAAACTATAACTAATTAAGATGTAAATTAAATACACTATAAATCAAGATCTGTTCTTTAGCTTAGCCATTCAGGCAATTGTAAACAAACACTAAAATAGTCTAAAGTCGTAGCGTTCAGACGTACTCTTGGCAGAGCTCTAATTTTTGATAATAAATAACGAAAAAGTTACATCGCCATGCTTCCTCATGAAACGTGCGGAAGCCGGATCCTCGGCAGACGGGGAAGGGGAGTTTAGACAACCCAAAAAACATAGAAACCGCGGCAGGCCTAGGAAAATATCCGCGGAGAACAAAACAAATATGGCGGGGAGGGAAAACACACCATCGCTCGAATCATTTACAAAACTATTACAGGAGCAATTTAAATTTTTATGTAAAATATACCCTGTCATCGAAAGCCGACCACCGGCGCCAATTCCGATACCTTGCCATAAATGCAATAAATTCGATCACACGACAGCAAATTGCCAAGAGGCAGTTAAATGTGCAAAATGCGATGGCGATCATCCGACAACACAATGCGCAACGACCCTCCCACCAAAGTGCAAGTCGTGCAGGGAAACGACACACGGAGCATGGTCTACCAAATGCTCCAATAGACCCCTTCAACCCATACAAGTCATCCCTAATGTAAAAATTCAATCTGTTAACAAGAAATCTTCAGCTATCGACCCGTCACTTACTAAAAATTCACGCATCCATTCATCACTAACATTACATGACTATATCATTGACACAAATACAACAAAAATAAACTCACCCTCTAATATTGACAGAGAAGCCCTTTTAAAAAAACTGAAAACCAGATTTGTGGACTCTTTTAGAATCGATACTCACGTAAATTTCTCGGGGAATAAAATGTTTATCGTCATGTTTGACATGGACTCACCCAACCTCATCCCACCAGTTGCCCCGACCTCTTCCATTCGTACAGGATTCACCCAAGTTACTACAAATGGCTAACTACATAAATTTCATCTACACAAATATTAATTCAATCCTCAATAAACATTATCTTCTTACCCATGTCCTAACTAATAATCCCATACACGTAAAGATGATGGTCGAAACCAAATCCAGTAAACCTTTTTCCTTTTCTAACTGGTCCACTATTCAAATTCCCGCATCTTTCCCTAACCACAACCAACGAGGTGGCTCTATTATTTAAACAAAATCAGGAATTGAGCTAGGTAAAGCAAACCCTCCTAAAATAAACAATTTTTTAAATGAATGTCTTCACGTTACTATTGACCTCGCCTCTTTCCCCCTACACATATTCCTAGTATACATCCATCCCTCCTCTCCCATAGAGGATTCCATATTTACTAAGGCTTCCTTATACGATAATGTTATCATAATCGGGGATTTTAATATCAATCCAAACATCTCCCTACATTCATAATGTCAAATAATCCCTCCACAACTTCTGATATCCTGTTTTGCACAAGCAATATACAACTTAATCCATAATGTAGCACTAAACCCAGACCTAGGTTCCGATCACCTATCAATCCGATTCTCCCTGAATAAAGATCCACCTACCGCTATTCTCCTCACAATCATTTACAAACATAAAGACTGCGACATAGACAAAGTGACAAGAGACATGACAAACTTTATACAATCCCATCAACAAATAAACCAGAAATAGTATACAAAAACATACCCCAATTTATACTAAAAAACCCTACAAATATCCCCTCCCAAAATTCATCCTAAGATTAATCATATACAAAACAGATTTACAGAGACATCCGACAAACAGACGACTATAATCTAAAACAAACATTTAACAAACTAAACGAAGACATACAGAGACTTATCAGGGAATACAAGACGGACATGTGGATAAATACGTACAAGGACATTAACGAAAGGCAAGGAAAAGATTACTGGAATGCTATCAAAAAACTATCGAAATATAGAAAGAACGATCCTCTCGACAAAATAAAACTGACCAACAATCAATAGTTAGATACGTTTGCAGGCCACTTCGACAATATATACAAATTTATCCATGACGATACATATGACAACGACTTCCTAAACCACGTAAATGTCTTTTAAACAAATCCCTGCATCCCACTCCCATGATGATGAAATAAAGGAAGAACAATACTATGCCACACTGCATAAAGGTAAAAATACAGCACCCGGTTATGATAACGTCTCCCGTGTAGTCCTTAAATCCCTTCTAGAAAGTATACACACTCATATTTTAAAAATCTTTAATTATGTCTTTCAGACGCAAGAATTGCCACAGGAATGGAAGTTTTAAAATATGGTCAAGAATTTTATCTTTAATTATGTCCTCAAACACCTTGCCCAGGACTGGGAGCAGGGTAATGGGGCGATAACTAGAAGGTGCACCCCACATCTGTATCCCTAAACCCGAAAATGATCCTCTTGCACCTTCTAGTTATCGCCCCATTAACCTGCTCTCAGTCCTGGGCAAGGTGTTTGAGGACATAATTAAAGATAAAATCCTTGACCATATTTCAAAACGTATTCCCCCATACCAATTTGGTTTTGTCAAACAGCGATCCACCTCGCTCCCTCTTTCCATCCTGACTTCAAACTGCCAGACAGCACACCTCGAAGGAAAAAAATCCACCGTCCTCTTTTTTGGATATATAAAAGGCATTCGACTCAGTATGGCATCGAGGTGTGTTGTTTAAATGCCACTCACGAATTTATTAAATATTTTAATTTGTATTAATGTCAACAGTAAATTTTATATCTTAAATTGTATATAAATTAATTTATATACTCAATGACATTAGAAGCGTAACACCAAGAAGGAATGATTTTTTTGAATTCATATTTTAGCAACAGAGTGACTATATTTAAAGCATACATTGATAACAATTTCAACATTGTGCCATTTATATTTATTGTGAAAAAAAAAATATTTCACTTTTTCTTTTTTGATAAAACTATTTATATGAGCTGTTTGGTACAAATGTTTTTAGTTTTCGTGTTTCCGTTGAGTGTGTTAAGCTAAAATAAAATGCCTCGAGTCCGAAGACGTCCACAATATCACCATTTGAGCGATTTTGACCGGGGTCGAGTTGTTGCTTATCGAGATGTCGTGTTGATTCCACTGCAGCAACTGTAATACGTGTGTATCAGGTATGGACAGAAGAAGGTAGAGGAGCAAGAAGAAGAACAATTGGTCAACCAAGGCGTACCACAGAACGTCAAAATCGGCGCTTAAGACAAATAGCCCTGCGAGACCGTTTCGCTACTACGCGTCAAATCGGTGATCAATGGATTGGAGAAGAAGGTAGGCCCGTTAGTATGCGAACCTTATATCGCCGCATTCAATCCTTTGGGCTTCTTTCGTACCGTCCAAGATTAGTGCTTCCTTTAACAGCGAGACACTGTCGCCAAAGGTTGGACTGGTGCAGAGAACGGCAGCATTGGGAGGCAGAATGGCACGATGTCGTATTCAGCGATGAATCACGATTTTGTCTAGGCACGCATGATGGCCATAGAAGGGTACGACGCTACCGTGGAGAACGACCTGATCTTAGGTTTGCTATTGAGAGGCATGTACACAGGACTGCTGGAGTAATGGTTTGGGGGGCTATTGCTTATGGTAGTCGATCACCTCTTGTATTCATTCGAGGCAGTATGACAGCTGCGCGTTATGTTGAAGACGTCATACGACCGACTTTGTTGCCTTATTTAGATGGCCGCCCAGACGTACTTTTTCAACAAGATAACGCACGTCCCCATATTGCTCGTCGAACTATGAACTTTCTTAATGAAGCTGGTGTTAATGTTTTGGCGTGGCCGCCCTGTTCGCCGGATTTAAATCCCATTGAACATGTGTGGGATATCATGGGAAGAAGAATATTCTCTTTGCACCATGCTCCACAGACTCTAGCACAGTTGATCGATGCTTGGAACGAAATGCCTCAAGAAGACATCGACCATCTCATTTTGTCGATGCCGAGACGTCTACAGGAGTGTATACAGCAAAGGGGTCGCCAAACACATTATTAATTTTTTTTAGATTGTTTTTTAATAAAATTTCTTGAAAATGTAATCATTTTATTCTTGATGTAAGACTACCATACTGGCAAAAAATCAAGTTAAAATAATAACTCCTTCTGGGTGTTACGCTTCTAATGTCATTGAGTATATTTTTAAAAACATTTTCTGCGTAATTTAAAGAACTATACATTTTATTGACAAGACTATATCAGGTTAGAAAACTAAATCCAATACGAATATATTTGTTAATTTAGAACATTTTTGTCGTTTTTTGATGAATTTCTTTAGCCCACTTTCAATTATTAAGTAATTTAGTGAAATTATGTACTTAAATTCGCATTTGATTTGTGATAAAAAATGACAAAATCCTGGCTGCGCCACTGGTGTACTTAATAATATTTACTTGTAAACTGTCGACGTAGTCAGAAGACATTTTTATAAAATAACGTGCAAATGGATTTGCCAAGTTATTTACATTTCAATTCCAGAATATCATTTCAAGGCAACAACAACGATATTGCCACAATATACGCAACAATGAACTCCCTCAGCACAAATAAAGACGGCATTGCGAAAAAATAGTAGTAAACAGAAAATTTGATGAGGCAGACGACAAAGGTGGGTAAACTCCCACAAAGAGGGTAACGTGAAACATCTTCGTTTATTTTTTAAATTATGAACTTTCTGCAGAATATAAAAAAAGCACACAGGAACATAATTTATTAAGCCTGCAGTAACACGTAAAATTATACTACCTTATAAACATATCGCTGTAATTTAATTTATTTATATCATTATATATTAACTCACTGAAAAATCTATAACTAATTATATAAAGTTTTTGCAACCCACATTTACATCTGTGTTTATATACAATTTAACCGTTATTTCTAGGCGCATTAAAAGCAGTGCTTATGAATTTCATAACTAATTTAACTCTGAACATGTTAAATAATACTCACTGCATAATCCTTCAACAATGGAAATATGTTGGTTTGAACCGCAGTTCGTTCGGAAAACTTTTGATATATACTACCGCGCTCAAATAATTAGGAAATATCGAATATCCGACTAAAATGGAATATATGAAACGTCTGTTTAAATTGCAGAAAAAGTATTGATTTAATATATTGCGCATCTAAAGTAGAAAATATGTATACGGTTCCCTTTACTTAATCCAATCATTTAAAAACCAATCTTGTGCAAATTATGCTTGCTTTTTAGAGAATTATAAAGGGAATTTTTCTTTTAAGCATACATATCTCGATTCGGCGTATGCGTTTTGAGTCATTCGTTGTTTATTTAATGAGTTAAATTTAACGATTAGAACGAGTGTTTTCCACTTCCAGACTAAGCATGAAGTAAAGTTTTGAGGTTAGAAAAGCCCGAGCGTTTGGATTTGGACGCGAAGCGTCCAAATCCAAACTCAGGCTTTTCTAATCTTGAAATTGTACTTCATGCGCCTCTCGTATAAAACAGTGAAATATTCTAAAATTCAAAATATTCTTGTCTAGCAGAATATTTTTAATCCTGCTGTACCTTTTTTGTAAATACTAATTTAGCAGCATATTTGTAAGTTAAAAATATTTCAATGTTTAATACGCGTGGCGCATAAAGTAACATTTCGAGTTTAGAAAAGCGTTTGGATTTGGACGCGAAGCGTCCAAATACAAACTTAGGCTTCTCTAAACTCGAAATTTTACGAAATTTACTTACTTACATTTCAAGTGAAGTTCACTTGTTAATAATACTTCAGTGTATTTGAGTTTAGAAAAGCTTGAGTTTAAATTTGGACGCTTCGCTCTAAATCCAAACGATCAGGCTTTTCTAAACTCGTAATTTTACCTCATGTGCCAAGCGCACACTTGTTTACAATATTTCAGTGTATTCATTACACTGAAATATTGTAAACAAGTGAACTTCACTTAAAATCAGCTTCTTAAACGAGTTCTAAACATAGAATTCAACTTATTAAAAAAACAACAAATAACTCTAAATGCATACGTATTGAAATATGTAATGTATACTTGAACGAAAAATTCCCTGTATGTATAATATTGAATGAACAGATGTTTAAATGTTTGTCTATATAATTTTGTCCATTACTCTGTCTAGAAATGTCTCTGATTTTTTCTAAGAATTTTTAAAAACATTTTTTTTATACAAAACTTTTGCGTGATAATTTTTAAAATAATTGCAATATCTTATGGATGAATAGGCTTTAATTTCCAGTGACCTGCACTTTAGTTTAGACTTTATGATTCATTGTTTTCGAGCTGGATGCCTTATTTTAGTTAAGAGCCATTTATTCATTCTATTTCATTTATTTGTTGTTTTATTTACTTTAGTGCCTCCATAATAATATATTGAATGTTTTAAGCATGAAGTAAAGTTTACAGTTTAGAAAGTGCATATATTATAGTGTTCATATTTTATGTACAACTCTTAACTGCAAATTATACTAATTCGGTAAAAGTTTTCGGCAAGGTCGTAGCCTGAACAAAATTTCGGAGTGGGGGGGGGATTAATGGTAAAAATATTGTATTTGCTCTTACACCGCCGCTTTTACATAGAAAAATGTACCATTTTAAGAAGATGGGGGTCCAGTTGTAAAAAAAAAACAGATATAGATAGGACAAAGAAAGGCTGAAAGACCGCTGGTCGATAGCCAGTTTCCGAGTTGGAAAAATATTACCTAAATCAAAATGTATCGTATTATATGTATTATATATCTTGTGTAGTCAACTCAGAAATAAAGATATTTTATACATACCGGGTGTTGACTTGGCGGACGCAACATAGGGAATCGCATGTTAATTTAAAAGTGTTCAAATATTGGCTTCCCTATTTATTTTAGAGACAAAATGTATTTCACTTTTTTGTAGAGGCAACAATTCTAAATGTATTAATGTTCACACTTAACACTTAACGTTTCTCTAAGTTAAAATAATTAAGGAAAAATAATGTGATTTTATAAAAATAATGACTACCATGGAATTGATACAGCAATTGCGGATATTCCCTGTTTTTTAAGTTCAATTAAAAGCTTTAAACAAGTGTTTTCCACTCCCAGACTAAGCATGCAGTAAAATTTCGAGTTTAGAAAAGCCCCGTGAAAATTTGTCTCGGGTCTCGGGCCGAGACAAATTTTCTGGGCTTTTCTAAACTCGAAATTTTACTTCATGCGCCACGCGTGAAACACTAAAATGTTGTGAAATTTACGTACATTTGAACTTCACTTGAAATCAGTGTTGTGCGCGTGGCGCATGAAGTAAAATTTCGAGTTTAGAAAAGCCCAGAAAATTTGTCTCGGGTCGCTGCGCGACCCGAGACAAATTTTCACGGGGCTTTTCTAAACTCGAAATTTTACTTCATGCTTAATCTGGGAGTGGAAAACACTCGCTTAAAGCTTCAAATGAAACTCTTTTAAAAATCAACGAATGTGAGAAAATTAACAGCTAAAATAATTAAGAAAAAGTAATGTGATTTTATAAAAATAATGACATTTTTCTTGTATAGTGTAAATCATTTCGAAAACATTTACATTAATAAGTGACTACGATATCTTTTGCCATTTTGACATCCGCAGTTGTTGTTTCAATTCCATGGCATGTCATTATTTTTATAAAATCACATTTTTTTTCTTAGTTATTTTAACTTAAAGAAACGTAAAGTGATAAACGTTAACATATTCATAATTCATAATTTTTTCCTCTACAAAAAAGGTAATATACATTTTGTTTCTAAAATAAATAGGGGAGCCAAAATTTGAACATTTCAAAATTTACATGGGATTTCTTATGTTGCGTCCGCCAAGTCAGCACACGGTATGTATGAGGATTTTTTTTTTTTAGGTCAATCTCTCCATTATTACAAACCAATCAGTTAAGAAATACACACGTATCCAAAATGAACTAAATTGAAATCACATTTATTTACATAAAGTTGTCTAGCAACCAAAAGTTTAATCAAAATCAACACAATCAAGATTTTTAGTACATAAACTAAATGAGCAATTTCTATTAAACCTTTTGTTTTTTATATGAAATAATAAATATTTTTCACAAAAGATATATGACTGTGATAACAATTAATAGCTTTACAAACGTTGTATTGTAAAAAATATCTAATTTTATTTAAAAAAAAAAATAACAATGACGTCATAAAACTAAAATTACTGACGTTTTTTTTTTAAGTATGTCAGAAAGTGCGCAATAGAGAATAAAAATCATCTTTTTAATATTTCGAGCTACCCCGGCTTGAGCGCTTATATTCCATATTTAAAAAAGACCCTGTATATTTGAACCTGTTTTATTGGTGGATGACCACGTCTACTACAATCCCCGATCAACCACTGAATATTGCAATATAAATGGGAAAAATGCAAATAATATAATTTCTTAAATCTTAGAGGCGTTCACTTCGTGGTGCATTTTAAATAACATATTTCATTATACTTATTTATATTTACACTTATTATTTATTGTTAACGAATAGTTTTGAACACTTTTTTTAAGAAATACATCTTAGCGAAATATAAACTAGAGTTTCATATATCCAAAATACCTTAATATAATAATAACCTTTGATATTAACAATATAGTTCAACTAATATCCACTTGAAACTTGGGGAATCCAAACTATCTAACATCCTCAATCCATTTAGAACTATATTGGATAAACACGTGCACCTTTGAGAGCTTTAATGGACATTTACAAAGCACACAGTGATGTTATTATTGGAATCAGTATTTGCTCTTGTGTTAGGACTAATAAAAATATTAATGGGAGTATTATGAAACAAAATGATTAGAATGCATTCTTGAATCCTTACTCAATCCCTCAGAGTACTCTAGAAATTCAGATATTGGAAACTTTCAACTTCATCCTTTGTTGTGTTATCAAGAGATAATAAGTTGGGTTAAACTTAACATATGATGGGAGAAGAGGGTATGATTAGTTAAAAATTAAATTTTCATAAAAATAAAATAGTATTATATTTATTTCAACTAAATTAATATTTTAGGAACAGACAGCAAATTTTCCATTGAAATAGAGGTACATTTTCCAATGTATTCGTAGTGAACTTTCAGGCATTAGTTGATTTTATAAAACGTTAAGTTTGAAGCTTCTAATGAGTGTATCTACTCTTTGATTAAGCATCAAGTACAATTTCGAGTTTAGAAAAGTCCTAAAATTTGTAGGTGCAAAGCACCCCTTAGATGCTTTAAATTAAAGACTTCTATAACAACAACGAATATCTGAACATTAAAGCGTATACGTCGGAATATATACAAGGAGTTTTTCTTTTAAGTATACATTTTCAGATATGCGTTGTTTTTTTCTAAGTTTAATTTGAAGCTTTAAACGAGCGTTTTCCACTCCCAGGTTAAGCGTGCAGTAAAATTTCGAGTTTAGAAAAGCCTTAAAATTTGGTTTGGTCAAGTTTTTCTTTTAAGTATACATATCTTAATATACTGTATACGCTGTAAATCTTCAGGTAATCGTTTGTTTTTTAAAATGGTTTAATTTGATGTCTTAACGAGTGTTTGCCGCTCCCAGATTAAGCATGAAGTAAAATTTCGAATTTAGAAAAGCCAAAAAATGTAATTTGGTCGCGTAGCGCTACGCTACCAAACAAAATTTTCAGGCATTTCTAAACTCGAAATTTTACATCATGAGCCACGCGTATTAAACGCCAAAAACACTAAAATATTGTGAACAAATGTACTTCACTTGAAGTCAGTGTTTTATACGGGTGGCGCATGAAGTAAAATTTCGAGTTTAGAAAACCCTGAAAATTTGGTTTGGCCGCGTAGCGCTACGCGACCAAACCAAATTTTCAAGCATCTCTAAACTCGAAATTTTACTTCATGCTTAACCTGGGAGTGAAAACACTCGTTTAAAGTTTCAAATTGAACTCTTCTAAAAAACAACGAATATCTGACAATGTACAGCATACAATTAGGATAAGTGTACTTGAAAGAAAACCCTGTATATATACATTTCTTGTATCAATAGTTTTAATATTTCTTCAATTATTCTGCAAATAATTGGCATTATTATTGATATTTCATATTTATAATGAATTAAAACTTCAAGTCTTGTGAATAGATAAATTCAGAATTGGGATCCATTATTTGTAATAAGTATTTTCTTTATATAATAAACATTTCATTCAAGGCTTTAGATGAAAGTTTTATATTGATAAAAATACTGATTACAATTATTGCACCTATAATATACACCATTTCTTTCAACCCTGAAATATATATTGTAAGACTTTCAACACAATTTAGTGAGCTTTCGCGATGTTTCCTTCTTATTTTTTATATGGAAATACATAAATTAGGGTTAACAAATTTAGCTCACGTTCAGTTTGCTTCCGTAGAAGTGCATTAAAACATTTTTAAGGCCTATAAAGATCATTTCTTTTTGACGTGTGGAAATTACAAAATATTCTTTCAGAAAATTAGAGGTATTAACTTATGTAAGGAATTATTAATTTTACAGCCGGATTTCTTGTTTCAGCACTGAACAGCTGTTGCCTTGAGTTTAAATTAAATTTTCATGCATCCATAATTTATATTTCGATATTAGTATATATCATAAGATTGTCAAATAAGGAATTATCTATTATTATGTAATAATGTCATATTAATTTTTTCGTTTATTTGATAATATAATTTTTTGTATTTATTTCAATAACGTTTTATTTTAATTGCATTCATAATTTATATTTTGATATTAGTATATAACATAAGAATCTCAAATAAGAAATTAATTATTGTTATGTAATAATGTTATATTCAATTGTTCATTTATTAGATAAGTTAATTTTTAGTATCTATTTCTATAGCGTTTTTCTTAATTGATCACTTACCTTATAACAACAGTAAACTACAATCTCTTTTAGCAGCATAATTATAAAATCATATATTAACTATCAAGTCATGATATTTAAAAGTAAACAATATTTACAAAATCGACTGAAATTTTACTTTTTCACATGAGTCTGTAAGTTTGATTTTTGTAAATATGTTTGAGAAAGCGTCGATACAACCAACATTGTTCTAAATCGTCAAAAATCAAAGGTAGAACAAGCCTTCATTTTAACACTAGAAATGCTGATTTCTCATAAACTTAGCTGGTTATTATTTAATTAAATATTCGAATCCGTTATATTTCTAGCATTGATTAAAAGTTGACTGTTAATGATTTCTATCATCGCAGTTAATGTACATATTTTTTAACTGAGTAAATGTTAATATTTTTGTTATGAATTAATCAAATGTTTAGGAAACATCAATTTTCGAGATTTCATTGAATTTTCAAAATTCTGACGGTTTTCATAAAAAATTTGAAAATTAACGGAAATCTTAGAGTTTCATGAAAAACTTCAACGTTTTTCAAGTTAACAAATATTTAAGAAACTCATGAAAATTACCAAGAACTTGAAAATTGAAGGATATTTTGAAAATTTATGACAAATATTAACATTTTTAAAATTAACGAAAATTTAGCAAATTCAGGAAAACCGTGAGAATTTTTAAAACTAACTGAAAAATCAACATTTTGTAATTTAACGATTTTTTGGGAACTTCGTGAAAATTGCCATGAATTTAAAAATTGAAGCCTAAAATTATAAAAATGTATAAAAAGTATTGAAAATTAACGGAAATCTTAGAGTTTTATGAAAAACTTCAACGTTTTTCAAGTTAACAAATGCTTAAGAAATTCATAAAAAAATTACCATGAATTCGAAAATTGAAGGATATTTTGAAAATTTATGACAACTATCGAAATTTTTAAAGTTACCGAAAATTAAGGAAATTCAGGAAAACCGTTAGAATTTTTAAAACTAACTAAAACCGTGGAATTGTATGTAAAATCAACATTTTGTAAGTTATCGATTATTGGGAACTTCGTGAAAATTGCCAATAATTTGAAAATTGAAGCCCCAAATTTTAAAAATGTATGAAAAGTATCGAAACTTCTGAACTCAACGAAAATTCAAGAAATATGTCAGAATTTCTAAAAGTAAAGAAAATTTTGTAAACTTACGAAAGCGTTAAAAAATTAGTAAAATTCTGCAAATTCACTAAAAATCGCAAAACTTTAATAATTAACTTAAATCTTGAAAATTCATCAACAATTTCAAAATATTAAACAAGTATCTTCCACTCCCAGACTAAGCATGAAGTAAAATTTTGAGTTGAGAAAAGCCCTATGAATTTGGATTTGGACGCGCAGCGTCCAAATCCAAATCGGGCTTTTCTCAACTCGAAATTTTACTTCATGCGCTACGCGTAAAAGTCACCAATTTAAAGTGAAGTTATTAGAATTTCACCTTAAAAACCATAAAGCCAAACCATAAAGCCAAAATGTCACTATTGCTGTCAGTTTAAACGAACAATTGCCAATTATTATCATTTTAGAAAGATCATTTCACTATTATTGACACATTAGAACATACATTTGATTATTGTGTTCTTTTTATAGTCAAAATGTAACTATTATAGTGATGTACATTGGAACTGTAGATTACTATAATAGTTACATTTTGACTATAAAAAGAACACAATAATCAAATGTATATAATAATGTGACTATAATAGTGAAATGATCTTTCTAAAATGATAATAATTGTCAATTGTTATACCAACATGTGACTAAAATCGTCACTTTGATACGAAAGTGTAATTATTAGCGTCACATTATAACAAGCATTTTACTATTGAAGAAATATTTCTTAAATAACTTATAAAACAAAAACAGAAGACACGTTTTACAGTGACATATTTTTCAAGTGAGTTAATGTAAATATTTTTGCTATGAATTGATCAAATGTTTAAGAAACATTAACAGTTGACATATTGAAATGCCAATTGTTAATGTTTCTTAAATAAACAAAAACATAAGACACGTTTTATTGTATACTTGTTTTGAATGTTATGTCAATAAAGGCCTTTGTTGTATTTCCAGGTTCGCGCCTATTGCTAATTTTATATAATTATAAAGGTTAAAACTTAATCTTTAATATGATATAAATAATTAAACTGGAATCCCAGGATGTTCATCAAATATAGCCGTTTCAAACGTAACATAATATTATTATTTACAATTTTTGCATAAGTGATTTGGTTATATTGACTGCACGTTTCAATTTATGAAATGCTGAAATATATTCGCATAGCATCATCATACTACAATAACAACATACTAAATTGGGTAGATTCTTGGAATATAGAAATAAATCCGGAATACACATATTTATAATCAAGGATTTATACATCACGTTCCACATTGTGCATTCGACTGTTGCTATTTTGAGTGTTTAGGATGATAAACTAATAAAAATAGCGCAAAAAAATAAATCAAAAGTTTCAACGGTGCAATAAATATACATAGATAAATATTTATAATATTCACCTATTCACAGGATTTCTCATATGTGCATATACCATATACTGATGTTTTTATTTAAGTACAAATATCTCGATGAATACCTGTAACATTTTAGGCATTCATTGTCTTTTTTTAAATCGGGTATTTCGAAACTTTTAACGAGTGTTTCTACTCCTTGTTCAAGCATGAAGTGAAATTTTGAGTTAAGAGAAGCCTGAAAATTAAATTTGATCGCGTAGCAAAGCAAAGCGATCAAATCAAATTTTCAGGCTTTTCTAAACTCGAAATATTACTTAATTCTTAATCCAGGAATGATATCATTCGTTAGAAACGAACTTTTATAAAAAGAACAATGAATCCCACTCAGCAAAAAACAAACAAATAACGTTATTTAAACATTGTAGCAACATTAAACGTTGTTGTAATGTTGATGAAACATTACTTAAATGGATTTGCTCAGTAAGATGCCAAATAATTTACGCCCACCCCCTCATAAACATTGTATATATAACCGAACCGACAAATTGTATTTATCATTTCTTCACCTGAAGAAGAAACAGTGTGGCGAAACAATTGTAGCGTTATACAATAGATATTTGAAAATGTTTAAACTGTTTTATTTACATAAAAGTGAAGTATGTACGAGTACATGTATACTTATAATACAAATTCCCTGTATTTGTTTGATGCAATTTTCGAAACTTTTTATATTATCAAGCAGATAATGACAGTTACTGCACGTTTATAAATAACTGATAGAGTGATAAACTTAACGTTGAATGTTTGCCAAATTATTTGACTATAGAAACACAATCATGCATTCTCCTTTTTTTTACTGCCCGCATTTTTAATATAGAGCTTTTGTGTGAAATCACAATCAAGCGCTTTTTTTAATTCCCTTTTTGGTACGTTACATATTGCGAATGTTTGCTCCATTCCGTCGATATTAACAAATCTAGGAAGTGCAACTACTCTGTTATTTCAAACCTTTTCTATTTGAATCAAAAGTGCTCATCAAAATTCCACACAATTCCGCGCATACCGATGCGACCGGGCGATTGTGCCGTGTACATCGATAATTTCTTTTTGGAAATCAGTGTTTGCTAAAGCATACACATAAAACAGAGTGAAAGCTCTTCGAAGCGTGAAACACCCACAAATTGTAAAATCAGTTGTTTGGGAATAAATAAATAAACACTCGGGATTGAATACGAAGCTAATTTTGTGTATGGATTTCCACATCATTTAACTAATCGTTTTTTTTTTGCGTAAGAGCCTAGCGCAGATAAGGAATTTATGTAGTGTATTTTTTTTTAAATCTTTATTCCTATAAAAACATAAGCATACAAAATATACATGAATACTTAATATAAGAATATGCGTCACATAAGAGAAAACATGCTTAAAGAATAGGCAAATGTAAATAATTTAATTCAATTCTAAGAACTCATTTAGAGCATAAAGTTCAATATCTAATCTTTTTCCAACAGGCAGAAACCAAAATTTCATGTATTTGCGCACAGGAATAACGTAGGATTAAAATCTCCTGTTAGTATTATTTGTAATTGTTTTAATACAATTTCGCATTGTACTCTGTAACTTGGAGCCAACTGTAAATTAATTATTCTTACTAAAAAATTGTTTTTATATTCACAGGACACGCCTTCAACATTTAATAAGTAATTTTATTGTTACAGAACTTATTCTAATTTAATTATTGTTATATTTTTATATGTACCAGGCCAAATTTTTGTTTTTGTCTTGTAATTGGAAAATGTTTCTTGTTGAACAATAAATGGATTATTATTATTATTATTATTAATATCTCTCACAGAAATATATATTTTAGATTTGTAGGTTTTGAAACACTATTCTAGTACTGAAAATAAAATCGCATTGTATTCATGTTTCAGAATAATGATATTGGTCTTTTAAATTATAAGCTTCAGTTCTAAAGTATTAGATGTAAAGAAGAAACATGTCCTTCAGATCTACTACTTTTTGATCGGTTTTATGTTATTGTAAAGGTAACATTTTAAGGTTTACCTAAACTCGAAATATCGTATGTTAAAAAAAAACTGTAGAGTGCCTTGGAAAGTATTGTAGCTTGGCAACTCTAAAACTTTATATTATAATTATTATGTCTGACGTTTTATATGTCAATTCATAAAGTCTGTAGCCAACTTAAAAAAAAGTGTTTAATCATCGCACTCTAGAGGTATTTTTTATTGAACATACGTATTTTCTTAATGCCTAAACAAGAAGTTCAAACACTCGGTAGAATTATCTAGAACACTTTACTTATTAAAAACCTTTTGATAAAGAAATCAAACTAAATACTTGATATTATTATAAATTTACTTGAATAATTAAACTCTATTCAATTATTCTAGTAAATACTTGCTTTATATACCAATTGAAGGGACAGTGTGATAGTGATTTCTTATTAGCATTATTCTTAATTTTCTTCTCCTTGCCTATTTTTACTGTACAGCTAGCTGTCTTAGCCAGCTTTAGCATTAATCTTTTATATTGCAGAAGGACGTGGTCGATTAATTTTATATAAAAAACGCGTAATCCCTACTAATCCCGAAATAACACCACTAAAGGTCATAACTGGAAAAAATGAATCCTCCGGAGTGTTGTAATCCCGGAGAAATGATTGCCAGTCATGATGCAATTTCATCTTATTGGAAGAGGATTTGGTCAAGCTTTGTCGAAATCTAGAGAAATGTAATATAATAACAATAATAATTATCTGTTTTAAACGTCAACCAAAAAATGAATATTCACAAATGGATGGCTTTCAGCAAAAAGGATGGGTTGGTTCCTTTCTGCTGAAACACGAAAATTAATATGTTGGTTGGTTAAAAAAATATAAACAAGAAAAAGAATAATAATAATTTACACAATATTTGGGCAATACAAATCAAATACGGGTATAGATACCAGAAAATCATACATTTCAAAATTGTTGCAAGCAAGTTTTCACCAAAATTGAAGTAAATAATTAATTATCTAACGATTAGAACATAATATGTTCCTAGCTACTTGAAAATTGACAAAAAGCTGTCAAAATTGATCAAAATTTATGAATAGAATTAGTACGTGTAATCAGCTCTGGAGATTTATCACAATTTGTCAATCAACCGAACAAAATAAAGGCTAGTATTTTTTAAACTTTTCAATATTTTAGTGTTTAATACGCGTGGCGCATGAAGTAACATTTCGTGTTTAGAAAAGCCCCGTGAAAATTGTCTCAGGTCGACAAATTTTCTACGGTGGGCTTTTCTAAACCCGAAATTTTACTACATGCTTAGTCTCGGATAGGAAACACTCGCTCGAACTTTAAATTGAACTCTTTTATAAAATCAACGAATGCCCGCAAATTTACAGAGTATACAAATACATAAGGATATATATTAATATATCAAACTATTTGTTCCTTTCTTCACTTATTTTATTTTACTTGTTAGATGTACATTTCGAGTACTACGTACTCATTTTCAATAACAGAATGCCTTAAAACTAATTTACAATCGTTTATATATGGTTTGAGGATTAGTGGAAAAACCTTAATCTAATTATGTCGGTTACCTGTTTGGGGTGGATTGGTGTTAATGAGTGTCGGTGATTTACAATTTTCCGAAAGGAGGGTTAAAAGAGGATTATCTAAGGGACTCAGGTCAAAATTAAGTAGTTTGTTTTTGTTTTTATACATTTCTATTGATTCCAACATATTTAATCGATAACTGTTTGATTCTTTGAGTAATTTTACATTTTTTATTGGGAATTGATGGCCGGTTTCATAATTATGGTATGCTATCGCGGATTTTTCGGGGTTTCTATTTTTTATATGATACGTGTGTTCTTTGAATCTTTTTGATAAATTCCGTTGAGTCTGACCTATATAAACTTTTTCACAATTGTTACATTCTATCATGTAAATTCCTGATTTATTTAAATTATCCCTGTTATTCGATTTTTTGTTTAATAATATGTTTAATTTTGTGTTGCTGTAGTTAGCAGTTGTTAATTTGAATTTTTTGAATATTTTGTTGATTTGGTGGTGAACTAGAGGGTTGAAAATAAATTTAACAAATTTGTTATTCTTAATGTCGCTGGTTTCTTTTGAGGTATTCAGCTTTGTGGTATTTTTAATCAAATGTCTTTTCATATGCCTATTAATGAGTTTTTCAATTATGTTCCTTTTATATCCTAATGAAGTTGCAATGTTTTTAATGAATTTTAATTCGTTTTGTCTGTTTTCTTTTGAAATCGGTAAGTTTATTGCGTTATAAATCATACTATTGAATGCTGCGAGTTTATGCCTGATGGGCGTTGTTGATGAAGAGTGAATGTAGTTGTATGTGTGTGTTGGTTTGCGATATATATTAAAGTTTATTGTTTTTGTATCTGTATTTTTAATAATTAATAAATCTAGAAACGGGATTTGATTGTTATTTTCAATTTCGTATGTAAATGAAATGCTCGGAGACAATCCGTTCAAATCCGACAACAAGCTGGTTATTTCTGTTTTGTTATCTATAACAGCTATTATGTCGTCTACGTATCTAAACCAAACTTTCGGAAAGCCAGGTATTGTATTTTTTGCATGATTTTCTAAATTGTTCATAAAAATATTTGCTAGGAAGGGTGATAATGGATTACCCATGGCTGTTCCGAAAGTTTGCTTATAGAACTTGTTATCGAATTCGAACGCATTGCATTCCATTACTAATTTAGTTAGCTGTATATATTGGTCTATGTTTTCTTGCGGAATAGAGTTGTCTAAAAGAAGTTTTTCTAAAATGTGAATTGTCTCATTAATAGGAATGCTGGGAAACAAAGCTTCTACGTCAAAAGAAACCAGTGAGTCGTTATGTTCTATTTTCACTGATTGTAATTTTCTAGTCAACTCAAGAGAATTTTTGATTGAGAAATCGTTTTTAATGGTCAGTGATTGAAATTGCTGTACCAGCCACTTCGCAATGTTGTACGTTGGTGAGTTTATATTCGAGACTATGGGTCTCCATTTATTGCCGTGTTTGTGTATTTTTGGCAAGCAGTACAATTTCGAAAGTGACGGGTTTTTCAATTTCAATTTATATATTAGTTTTTTATCGATTAAATTTGTTGGTTTCAAAAAAGAGTTTATCTCTACTTATGTACGTGTTAAGTGGGTTCTTTCTTTGTTCTTGATAACGTCAAACTAATGCTTGACACAGGACCATATCAAGAACAAAGAAAGAACCCACTTAACACGTACATAAGTAAGATAAACTCTTTTTTGAAACCAACAAATTTAATCGATAAAAAACTAATATATAAATTGAAATTGAAAAACCCGTCACTTTCGAAATTGTACTGCTTGCCAAAAATACACAAACACGGCAATAAATGGAGACCCATAGTCTCGAATATAAACTCACCAACGTACAACATTGCGAAGTGGCTGGTACAGCAATTTCAATCACTGACCATTAAAAACGATTTCTCAATCAAAAATTCTCTTGAGTTGACTAGAAAATTACAATCAGTGAAAATAGAACATAACGACTCACTGGTTTCTTTTGACGTAGAAGCTTTGTTTCCCAGCATTCCTATTAATGAGACAATTCACATTTTAGAAAAACTTCTTTTAGACAACTCTATTCCGCAAGAAAACATAGACCAATATATACAGCTAACTAAATTAGTAATGGAATGCAATGCGTTCGAATTCGATAACAAGTTCTATAAGCAAACTTTCGGAACAGCCATGGGTAATCCATTATCACCCTTCCTAGCAAATATTTTTATGAACAATTTAGAAAATCATGCAAAAAATACAATACCTGGCTTTCCGAAAGTTTGGTTTAGATACGTAGACGACATAATAGCTGTTATAGATAACAAAACAGAAATAACCAGCTTGTTGTCGGATTTGAACGGATTGTCTCCGAGCATTTCATTTACATACGAAATTGAAAATAACAATCAAATCCCGTTTCTAGATTTATTAATTATTAAAAATACAGATACAAAAACAATAAACTTTAATATATATCGCAAACCAACACACACATACAACTACATTCACTCTTCATCAACAACGCCCATCAGGCATAAACTCGCAGCATTCAATAGTATGATTTATAACGCAATAAACTTACCGATTTCAAAAGAAAACAGACAAAACGAATTAAAATTCATTAAAAACATTGCAACTTCATTAGGATATAAAAGGAACATAATTGAAAAACTCATTAATAGGCATATGAAAAGACATTTGATTAAAAATACCACAAAGCTGAATACCTCAAAAGAAACCAGCGACATTAAGAATAACAAATTTGTTAAATTCATTTTCAACCCTCTAGTTCACCACCAAATCAACAAAATATTCAAAAAATTCAAATTAACAACTGCTAACTACAGCAACACAAAATTAAACATATTATTAAACAAAAAATCGAATAACAGGGATAATTTAAATAAATCAGGAATTTACATGATAGAATGTAACAATTGTGAAAAAGTTTATATAGGTCAGACTCAACGGAATTTATCAAAAAGATTCAAAGAACACACGTATCATATAAAAAATAGAAACCCCGAAAAATCCGCGATAGCATACCATAATTATGAAACCGGCCATCAATTCCCAATAAAAAATGTAAAATTACTCAAAGAATCAAACAGTTATCGATTAAATATGTTGGAATCAATAGAAATGTATAAAAACAAAAACAAACTACTTAATTTTGACCTGAGTCCCTTAGATAATCCTCTTTTAACCCTCCTTTCGGAAAATTGTAAATCACCGACACTCATTAACACCAATCCACCCCAAACAGGTAACCGACATAATTAGATTAAGGTTTTTCCACTAATCCTCAAACCATATATAAACGATTGTAAATTAGTTTTAAGGCATTCTGTTATTGAAAATGAGTACGTAGTACTCGAAATGTACATCTAACAAGTAAAATAAAATAAGTGAAGAAAGGAACAAATAAGTGTTTTAATTTAAGTTTACAACTTCACATAACTCGAAACCAATTACTGAATAATATATCAAACTATAATGATTTTTATTGATTTTAAAGAGTTTATTCAAATTTTACAAGTTCGTTTTTTTCAAT
Source organism: Philonthus cognatus (assembly GCA_932526585.2). Taxonomy (NCBI): domain Eukaryota; kingdom Metazoa; phylum Arthropoda; class Insecta; order Coleoptera; family Staphylinidae; genus Philonthus; species Philonthus cognatus. Next base: position 64,081,936 of record OW052241.1, on the reverse strand, counting down.
TTGTTTTTTTTTAGTTTTCTTATTGGTAATACATATTATTGATATTTGTATTATTTTACTATTTATTTGTAGTTTTATGTCAATACTTCTGTTGAAATAGAGATAAGATAAGATTATATTTCTTTTTTTATTCAGTAAATTTTAATTTGTGTTAATGTCACACTTTAAAGGAGTTGATTTTTATATTTGCATATTTAATTCAAAATTAAAATTATTATATAAATTACAAGTCAATTCCAATATTATTCAGTATCAGTATATTCTAATTACAAAAAAATACTAAAGAAATAATTAAACATAAACAAATTTTATTTTATTCAAATTTTTAAGAAATAATAATGTCTTTTCTAATTAGTATTTTTATTTTAATTTGATGTTTATTTTTCCAAGAAAATACTGAAAAACTAATTGATTTTTGTTTAAAATCGTTGACCTAAAAAAGAGTTATTGATGTAATGCTAATTTTGCCACTCTTGAAAATGTTGCTCAAATATTATTTATAAATAGGGATGATTCTTTTTAATAATTTTTCCAAATTTTCAGAATAATTTATAATTATTGAGTTACCTATTTTCATAAATTTCAACAAATTGTTTAAACTATATTTTTACATTTCGGCATTTTGAAAAATAACTTTCATTTTTAGTTAACCTTGAGCAACTTTAATTTAACACAATCTCATGAAAAATAAATCTCCTGAAAATGTTATTGACGAAAATCTCGCAATATCGAAAATCTCTGTATGTTAAAATTATGATAAAAAAATTTAAAGACTGTTATTCCTTACTTCACTTTTTATTTTTATGTTAGATGTACATTTCGAGACACAAGGTGCTCATTATCAATAACAAATAACAAACTTTGTTATTGATAATGAGCACTTTGTGTCTCGAAATGTACATCTAACATAAAAATAAAAAGTGAAGTAAGGAATAACAGTCTTTCTATTTGTGATTAATCACTTCACGTAAACTCGAAACAATACAGTTATTAAAAAATTTAAATTGACAACAATCTCGAAATATTTAAAATCTTATGAACATTTTGTAAATCGAGAACCTAGCTATTTAGATAAATTCAACATTGCGGCCTCTGACAAAAGCAAGTCATGCAAAACAAACATACATATGCAGATACATTTTGATTTATATGGCATGCAAGGAATTTCCTTTTAATAAACTTTGATTTGATTTCAAATATATATCTGATTAACAAAATTACAAAACCAAATAATATAGGGTGTTTGTATACATTTATGTGAATAAATAATAAACTGTGAATAAATGAGATTTTATTTCAATCAGTTTTTTAATACAGCTGTCCCGGGTTCAAACCCCAGGGCCGGCATTTCGGATGTGGTTTTTCTGCAGTTTTCCCACATCCCTAGTATCGAATGATGGAAATGTAACTACATCATCTACAAGCTGCCTGCAGGCACAAGATGGGCAACAATAACAATAATAATAAGCCCCCGTCCCCCGCACAAGCGCTAAGCTTATGGGGCCTGTAGAAATTAAGGTTAAGATTAGCAGGATTATTATTAATATTATTTAAATTCAATACATTATACAAATTTTCTAATATTGATATTAAAATTATTACCATTTAACGGAAATCCTGTTAAAAGATGTTGTTGTTTGAAGATAAAATGCAATAAGTGCTTATGATTTCACATGTACTTAATGACTATTAGCTTCGAACCGATTATATTTAAAATTCAGTTTCATTTATACATAAGGTTACATCAATTGTGAAAAAAATAAACCTATTCAGTCCTTTTAAATTCTTATGTATTTAATGACTTTTACCTTTCAACACTGTTTAAAATACCACTGTATGTTGCAATGGATTTTTTCAATTTAATTTAATCAATTTATTTAAAATTAAAGGTTTATTTATCATTAGAATTCTTAAAATATCTTCCTTTCATTATTTATCACTTTTAATGGAAATCATTTCTTTGAAAGATAATTATAGCGACACAAGGCTTTTATAAAAGCACAAAAGTTCTTGGGGATACCTCCAAAGTAAAAAATAAATGAAATAATCAAATTGTAATTGAGTGATTTTTTTTTTACATAAATTGTTTGAAAACTAAATGCATTCAACGCTTTTAAATTCTCATGAATGTAATGACTTATACTTTTCAACATTGTGTAAAATACCACTTCATGTTGTAATGGATTTTATCAATTGTTTTATACGCATTTTATGCCTACAAATTTAATTAAAATTAAAGGTTTCTTTATCATTACAATTCTTAAAATAACTTCTTTTCATTATTTATCACTGTTAATGAAAATAATTTCTTTGAAATATAATTATAACGAGACAAGGCTTTTATACAAGCACAAAAGTTCTTAGGGATCCATCCAAAGTAAAAATATATAAAATAATGAAATTTTAATTAAGTGAGTTTTTATCAATTCAACTCATTATATAATCAAAGTTGTTTGAAAAATAACAAACTTTCCGTATACAAATAATTATAATTATTATATTATACTTTATTGAACTCAGAGAGTTACAAATGGCTATTTACCTATTCCTTCTAGACTTAAGGCTGCGCTCAGCTCGTACTGTCATTTCGATTTACAATCGTTTCATAATATGAAGGCATGTGAAGTGGTTTCGAAATATTTTCTGCAAATAAAGATATGTATTTTATTTATATTATAAATTATTATTATAATACTTTTCAATCTATTTTTAAATTGAATGCCTAACATTAACATAATATAGGGAGCAAGGGTGCGAAGAAAAAATGTAACAAAAGAAATAGCCGCTGATATATATTTAAAAAAATCTCGTATACTCAAAGGGCTTTTTTAACTCTTGAACTCTAGACCGGTCGCTAAGATTTATTTCGTGTTGTACTCGGGTCGGTATTGTTCATTGTCTAGACGATATTTTGAAAAGTTTTAACGACACTTACTTATTTTGTAGGGTATTTTGTGGAAATACAAGAATTTAGTATTATGTTTTTTCTGACCTATTTTGGAAAGAAGTGGTAATAAATGATAAAAAAGTATTAAAAAAAATTAATCATTGCAAAGAAAATGTATATTGTACACTAACATATGTATCTAATCTTTTCAATAAAGATGTATAAGAAAGTAAATAAAAATATGTGTACGCTTTATTTAATAAGATATTATACAAACAATATTTTAATGCATAAAAGTAATTAGCGAACAGTTTTATCCTAAGAGTGCTGTTAGGTTTTTTAAATCATCTTAAAATTTCATAGTTAAGTCTCTTGTGGTAGAAGTGGTTACTTTGTGATACATTGTAATATTGACATAATTAACACTGATTACTATTTTGTATTCACTTTTCTTATTTAAAATTGTTTAAATTAGTTTGAGAATGACTCGCTGACGAGTCGAAACTGGTCACAATTTAAAATAAAAAAGTGAAAACAAAAAAGTAATCAATGTTAATTATTTCTAATTAAATCTATTCAAAGGCAATATTGCAGGAAAACATTTCCATTTTACTTGATCAATAAACAAGAATAAGAGATATTTAAAAACATAAATAAAGGTATTATATTGATGCACATCCACAAAAGGGAAGCAATCGATAAAAATTTCAGTTCTGTAACAATCTATACACCCTTTAGGAACAATGTATTTACAAACATCTACATAATTTACAGTATTCTATAATCGGTATTTAGTTAGCCTATTTTTTTATAGATGGCACAACCAGTGCAATTGTAGTAAAGTCCCCAGATATGTGTGCATAAAGAACAGTAATATATTAAACCAATGAGTTTTTGTTGTGATTGCATATGGCTTTGATTAGTGATTTAGAGCGTTTTCTACATAAAATTATTAATTACATGGCTGAAGGTGCAAATGGTAATTAAGTCTTAGCTGTAAGTTTTTTTTAAATATTATTTCTATTTTGAAGTATAGTTTAACGTTTAAATATAATAAGTACTTTATTTTACTTATAAATAAATCAAAGTTAATAAATTTTGTAATGTTACTTAATATAATATTTACTCTATAGTAAATCAAATTATTTATTATTATTATTAAACTATATTCACGGAATTAACTTTTTTTTTACAAATTAGTTTCCAAAAAAATCAATTATAATAATGCCTCTAATATAATATTTCCTAAATAAAATTTACTTTAGGAATAAATTAATTTATTCTAAAGATTTCGGTATTATAAAAACAAAATAACTTTATTTGGCTAATAAATCTCCCTAGTAAATTATTTGTTTATCTATCTATCAAGTAAATTTTATTCTCTGAAGAATTTGACAGTTAAAAGTCAAAAGTGTATTATATTATTATAATTACTTTAGATTCTACTACTTGTATTTATTCATTTCATTACGGTTATCATGGCTACCATATCATCTGTGTCAGATTTAAGTTCGCTCATAGTATCTTCCCTGACAGTGATTAATTCGAACCACAAGACATTTTAAGGAGTCAAAGACCCAGAATTTTTTAAATCAGACATAACCAGGGATTTTTATACTTATGCATACGCTTTTTTTAAATTAGTTTTATTTAAAGTTTTAAACAAGTGTTTTCCAGTCCCAGACTAAGCATGAAGTAAAATTTCGAGTTTAGAAAAGCCTGAAAATTTGGTTTGGTCGCGTTGCGCGATGCGCGGAGCGACTAAACCAAGTTTTCAGGCTTTTCTAAACTCAAAATTTTACTTCATGCTCCACGCGTATTTAACACTGAAAGCATTGAAATATTGTGAACAAGTGAACTTCACTTGAAATCAGTGTCTTGTACGCGTGGCGCATGAAGTAAAATTTCGAGTTTAGAAAAGCCTGAAAATTTGGTTTGGCCGCTCCGCGCTTCGCGCTACGCGACCAAACCAAATTTTCAGGCTTTTCTAAACTCGAAATTTTACTTCATGCTCAGCCTGGGAGTGGAAAACACTCGTTTAAGTCTTGTATAATTTCTAATAAGCTTTCGTTTTCTTGTTCTGTGTAATTCTATCCTATTCCACGGTTATTCTCCATAATTACAAGGAATTATACTAAATTTCCAATTTGATAGACAATTTAATTGGTGGTTCCAGCTATGGCCACAATGAAAATGTATAATTTTGGTCTGTAATCTACTAATTAAATTATTTATTTCTAAAATTGCTATTTATTTGGTAGGTTTGCTTTATAATACGCAATTTTATTTGCCCATTAGTTTACTAGGTAAATAAATTTACTCCACAAATAGTTATCTAATGATTAATTAATCGTTAATAATACCAGGCATAAATGAATTACAAACAATTAATTACATTTTGTAATGTTACTTAATAATATAATTACACCACATAAATCAAGTCACAAAATAAATTACCTCAGTGATCGATCAACCATATGTTGCTTAATATGTCATATTTTCTTAAAGTCTTACTATATATTTGATTATTGGTCGACAGATCACTAACGTAATTTAATTTTTGTCTGAATTCTAGAATATGATTTAATTGATTATTGACTTCACTGAAACATTTCAAGCCAATTGAGAAATATGGAAAATTAAACAATTAAATAATTATCTCTTATACATGTGATTTAATTAACTTCCGAAGATTTTACGTTTCTTAGAAATAAAATTATTACTACAAAATATACCTTTTTAACTTCAAATTGGGACTAATCAATTTCAAATTGGGAATTAACAATTTCATATTGGAAATTGTCAATTTCATATGCAATAAACAAATTTAAATTGAGAATTAACACAATCAAATTGAGATTAATCAATTTCAAATTGATAATAAACAAATTCAAATTTAGACTCGTCAAACTGACATATATAAAATAATTTCAATTTGAGAATAAACTCAAGCAAATTGAGATTAATCACAATCAAACTGAAAATTAACAATTTCAAATTGATTTATATTTAAATTTATTATAGGATTATTAATAATAATACAAACAAAGAAACAAATTTAAAATAATTTCAATTCTAACAGAATCTACAACATATTAATTAAATTTAGAGCATCGGGAATAAACCTTGGTGCATGGGCTACATATCGTGTACGATTATTAACATTAATTAAATTCCAAATTTGTTTCGCAATATTTCCTCGAGCTAAATAAGGCGAAACTCTGTTTGAGTTAGGTTTTCCCTATTTTCGCCAGCTAAAACAGCTGGTAAGCGGATAAACAGATCTCGCTTTACTCCTGCTTTTAGATTGGACCAAGCAAGCTCTATGGCATTGAACATTGGACTATACAGACTTAATCTAAGTTGATAATGGTGAACAAATTCGTTTTTTTGAAATACCTTAATATCTTTCTCCCCATTTATCAAATTATTATCCCTTTATATTACTGCCACCTAAGACCTGAATCTAGTAGAAGACTTGTATTAAAAATGCAGTTCATAATGCAAGAGATTTCATAACCCTAGAACTTTTCGTTTTGTATTTTTGTTTAATGTATGTTAATTAGTGTGATTCTTGTTTGATTTTATTGTTTGATTTCATGCATCATGATCGTTTTTGATATCGTTTATTAATTAATGGTACTTAACGACTTTTGCTTTTAAAGGTTTATAGCTTAATTTTCTGATATTATCAATTTTTTTTCCTCAAAAAAATGGTACTAAATCAATATAATAAATAGAAACAAGAAATATATAGGAAACTTTTCTTTAAAGTATACATATTCCAAATTCAGATTCTTTTCTTTAAATCTTTAGACAATCGCTGTGTTTTAAAAAAAAAAACTAAGCATGATGTAAAATTTTCTGGGCTTTTCTAAACTCGAAATTTTACTTCATGCGCCACGCGTATAAAACACTAAAATATTTTGAAATGTATGTATATTTGAACCTCACTTGAAATCAGTGTTTTATATGCGTGGCGCATGAAGTAAAATTTCGAGTTTAGAAAAGCCCAGTAAAATTGTCTCGGGTATCGGCGCGACCCTCGACAAATTTTCACGGGGCTTTTCTAAACTGGAAATTTTACTTCATACTTAGTTAGTCTGGGAGTGGACAACACTCGTTTAAAGCTTCAAATTAACCTCTTTTAAAAAAAACAAGGAATGTCTAAAGATTTTAAGAAAATAAGCTGAATTTGGAAAACGTATACTTAAAAAAACTCCCTGTATTATTATTTTGATTCTACAAAATATGTTTCAATGCCCCGCAAGTCAATTTTGCACTGCGCCCCGCTTTTGTTTCGACAGACCATGCCTAAAATAACAATCATAAGGCCTCATCTAACAATGCACTACTAATGTGTAAATTATGCGAAAACCCGGATTTATTATATTTGTATACATATTTCATTATTATTCTAGTTTCATCCAAATTTAGAAACAACAAGACGAACTAGCGTTCTCACAGAATGTGCCCAGATGGTTCAACTCCTCTAAATATTAAGTCAAGAACAATTAAACGTCAGAACTACTTAAAATCATCTTCGGCTTAGTAACGAATAATATTGGGAAAATTTATGAATAGAATAAGTGCGATTTATACTGTAACCTTAAGTAATATTAATCAATTTTATCTCTGGTAAAATATAAGAACATTATCATATACAATATATGTCATTATATTAGTACGTAAAATTCGGGAAATTTATAATATGTATATACAGACAACGCCCCCACATAAAAACATTATTTATAAGTATACTGTGCACGTAGAATGTGTAGAATGAGTAAAAAGTGCGGAATGGAAACGCGGCAACAAAAGCATTCAACGTTGCTGAGGATACGGAGGGAGGCGAAATAAAAATACATTACCTCGCTAAAGTCAAGATAAAGGTGGTTATTATGCATCAAAGAAGAATCCACTTTGCGTGTTGTACATTCTTGTAAAATAGCTAATGGGGAGAAGGACGTGTAAAAGGACCAACGAGGGTTCTTAAGTTTTTATCAGGGAACTATAATTTATAATATAAACGAGATAAGTAATAAAGTTATATGGAGTAATACCCATTTCTTACAGTGACGGCATTATTATTTCTAAACATACAAAAAATTCTATGACTATGATTTCGAGTTTTATATTTATAATCCTCTTTAACTTTAAAGAAGTCAGTTTATAAAAGAAAACTAGTTTATAAACTGATTTGTTCATAGTTAAAGTTTTTTTTAACTTAACTAAAAATATATAATAGAACTTTTATACAATATTTAATATTTGTATAAGAAATGATTTTCTTGATTCTCTTTATATCTCCTTAAAAAGCGTTCTTTTCATCCAAAGAAGCGAGTAAATCGTATTGAAAATTCAAGTTTCCGATTGAAAAGTGTAACAATTTCCGTCTTAATAATTACGTAGTCAACAATCGAGCCGAGTCGCGAGATTATATTGATTAGGTGTTGATTGTAAAAAAAAACTTCTTATTGGAAAACTCTTAAAAAGGAACGACGAGAGTCTAGAATAAACTTATTATTTATGGCGGGAGCTTTAATATGAAAATTATGTTCACATGATTTAATGAAATTAAATAAAGAATATTTAATTTATCTTACAGAGATGAATCTAAACATCTATTGAAAGAACTACTTCCCGGGTTAATACCTGGCCTCGGATACTAGCCAGCTCAACATTTTATTAGAATAATAGTGTGATTATAAATTCATTTACGATGTTTTAAAAAGTGATTCTTAAAGTTTATGTTGGGAACTCACAAATGTTTAATGGGAGGATTTTTTCTTTTAAGTACACATATGGTGTACACATGTGGTGCTTTATTGAAGTTGATAAAAATTAATGTTAATCCATACAGCATTTAGCTTAGACATTCCCTATTATTCCATCTAGGTTAGGACCTAAACAGGCTCATTACAAAGTCAGTGGAGAACAAAGAGGTAGCTATGGTCATATTTCTAGATATAGAAGGTGCGTTCAACAATGTCACAACCAACTCGCTTATAGAGGCATAAGTAAGAAAAGGCATCCCGCCAGGCCTCTACCAATGGATAAGGGCTAGCTTAGAGAAAAGGACAATCATATCACTAGGAGGGTACACCATTTAGACTAGAGCCAGCGGAGGCTGCCCGCATGGAGGAGTACTCTCTCCTCTGCTATAGGCAACTCTAGTGGACGACTTACTAAGGAAACTGTCCGAAGAAAGCATCCACTACCTAGTGTATGAGGATGACTTGGCCATAGTCATCAGAGGTCGGTTCGCAGGAGTTATCTCACATCGAACACAAAGGGTCCTAAACATAGTAGACAATTGATGTCGACGGGAACGACTAACGAAAAAACACAAATTGTCGTGTTCACAAAAGATTGTTAGAAGGCCTAAGACCCACCAACGCTCGGGGGCACAATAATTCCTTCGTCAAGGAGGGGAAATACCTAGGAGTAATCTTTGACGACAAAATGACGTGGAGGACGCACATCACGAAAACCACCAAAAAAGCTTCAAAAGCATTGGCAAGGTGTCGAAGAATGTGCGGGAAAAACTGGAGGCTTAACCCCAAAATAACCCTCTGGTTATATACAAGAGTGATCAGGCCCATGATAACCTACGCAGCAGTAGTGTGGTAGACAAGGACGGAGCAGCAGGAGGCGATAAGGCTCCTGAACAGCACACAAAGACTAGCATGTCTTAGGGTCACATGAGCCCTAAGCACTACTCCGACAGCAGCCCTAGAAATCACCCCGAACCTACCACCACTGCGCATCTTCATACAAGGGGAGGCCAGGGCATTACAACAGGAATGTCAAGCGATGTTATGGTCAAGAAATATAATTTCGACAGGAAATACAACGTGATGATTCCACAGAGGGAAGACTACTAACGCGGAATGAAACTGGTATACTGACGGCTCAAAGACAAAGATGAAGGAGTCGGAGCTGGAATATACAGCACAAAACCCGAGACAAAGATTTTAGTCAGTCTGGCGAGGGACACCACAGTGTTCCAGGCAGAGGCGATCGCGGTTCACCTCTGCATTGGAGAAATAGCAAGGCAAGACAACAAAAGTCGATCAATAGCTATTTTCTCGGACAGCTAAGCGCTGCTAAGGGCACTAAGCAGCACATAGGTCGATTCCAAGCTAGTGTAGGACTGTGTAATCGCTCTTAACGAAATGCGCGGTCGCAATAAAGTGACAATGGTATGGATCCCAGGACACAAGGGTCATCAAGAGAACGATAAAGCAGACGAACTGGCCAAACAAGGCTCGTCAAGCTCATTCACTGGCCCGGAACCCTCCTGTGGTATCGCAAAAACCGCAGTCAGAAAATCCATAAAAAAATGGACGGAGACACAGACTCAAACTTGGTGGACGAACACACCAGGGCATAGGCAGGCGAAACAATTTCTCAAAAAACAATCGCCGACTTTTACGACCGATCTTATTAACCAAGAGAGGAAAACAGTTAAAGCTATAGTACGTCTACTGACAGGACACTGTAGGTTCAACAAACACATAAGCAAAATAGGTCTGGCAGAGGATACGAAATGTAGATTCTGGCAGGAAGAAGGGAAAGACCCTCTCCACATTATGTTCCAATGTGAGGCCCTAGCAAGGGTTAGATACCTAAAGCTGGGCAACACTAAAACAAGCCCAGAGAGCTACACCCAAGGCTCAGTGTCAGGGTTAATAGGGCTAATCAAAGAGGCGAAGATAACAGGGATCCACAATAGATCTGCAAAGGTCGCGGTGGTACAGGCCAAGAGGCCACCCATACAATTACACTGGTCGGCATGAAAATCGGCCCTGACACCATTCCTGCTGATTCTTATGTAAAATGACCTCCTGAATCCGAATATGACCCCCGTTTTCCCCCATCACCCACCGTTTTCGGGAGAGGCCCCCCACCTATTTTGATCACTTTTCGATAATTTGGAGGGATGAAAAGGATTATTTTAGCCTTTACGTTTCTTCTAAGAGGCTAGAGAGGTGAGAAGTTCCAAAACATGAACATTTGTAGCAAGGAGGTAGATTTGGGAAGGGGGGATTTGCCCTCTTAAATTTAAAAAAATCCTTTAAAATGATCGATTTTTCCGTTTTTTTCGCAGTTTTTTCACATATTTTCTACATATTCCAGCTTCCATCCCCCCTCATCCTCCCCAAAACAATAAAAATATATAGCAACAATATATAGCAACAATATATAGCAATAATAATAAAAATATATAACAACAATAATAAAAATATATAGCAACAGTTCGAAAGATACACTGTACCACGCACTGTACCACGCTGGCGCTCTCAATACCTCGCGCGCACAGGTTTGCCCAGGAATTTTCATGCTTTGACAGGTTTAAACTTGCATTGCTCTTGTCACTATAGACCTGCACTTATCTTCCCTCAGTACATCTCTAGCGATCGTAGAGTCAACTTGTAGGTGCTCTAGGCGGGGATTCTGTGTTTCCAAGTTGTTTAAATTGTGTATAACGGTAGAAATTTTTTAATTCCGGCTTTTTCCAAGTGAATTACAGTACGTGAGTGTGAGTTGTGATTAATATCGAGCATTTATTTACTGTTTAATTATGCCACGCGAGTGTAAAAATCATCCCGATAGCTTCTGCTATGTTTGCGGGGAATTGACTTTAAATGCGCAACGAAAACTCCTTTCTCCGCTTCTTAAAACTGCTTATAAATTTTACTTTAATTGCCAAGTTGGCGATCAGGACAAGAATTGGGCTCCAACAGTTTGCTGCACTACTTGTTACAGTAGCTTGACCAAATGGCTCAAAGGTACCCGTAAATCAATGCCATTTGCTGTGCCCATGGTTTGGCGCGAACCTCGCTGTCATCTCACAGATTGTTACTTTTGTATGACTTCCACCGTCGGGTTATCTAGCAAAAGTAAACATACAATTCAGTATCCTAATATCCCTTCAGCTCTAAGACAAGTTCACAACGAATCTTTGCCAATCCCAGTGCCCCCAAAAACCTATACTCTAGAGCCAGAAACGGATTTGAAAGACTTTGAGCCACAGCCTGGACCATCTTATGATACGTTCACCGATGATGAAGAGTGTTCTGCTGATTCAGCTCATCGAAAACCTCACCTCGTTACTCAGTCGAAATTGAATGATCTCGTCAGGGATTTGGAGTTACCTAAGAGTAAATCTCAACTTCTTGGATCTCGACTTCAGCAGTGGAATCTCTTAGAAAAGGGTGTAAAAATCTCTTCTTACAGGACTAGGCAGTCAACCCTGAACTTACTTTTTTCGGCAGATGAAGGCTTAGTGTTCTGCCCTAATTCAAATGCATTGATGATAGAACTGAAGATGCCATGTGACCCAGACAAATGGAGACTGTTTATAGACTCATCAAAGACAAGCTTGAAAGTTGTCCTATTGGCCAATGGGAATGAGTTACCATCACTCCCGGTGGATATGAAGGAGACGTACGAAAACATCAGCCGGATCCTTGATAAAATTAAATACCATGATTATAATTGGAAACTTTGCGCTGACTTAAAAGTTTTTGCTCTACTCATGGGCCTGCAATCGGTCTTCACAAAATACTGCTGCTTCCTATGCGAATGGGACAGCCGAGCCCGAGACAAACATTACATCGTACGGAACTGGCCTCTACGAGAAAGTTTTACTCCCGGTCAGAAAAACGTCGCTCACGATCCTCTGGTCCCGAAGGAAAATATTTACTTGCCGCGTTTGCACATCAAACTCGGATTGATCAAACAGTTTGTGAAAGCAATGGACAAGACCGGTGATGCATTTCAATTTTTGAAAACTAAATTATGTCGCTCATGTCGAGGAATTGCTGTCAGCGTACAAGGCCATGGGGTGTAACATGTCTCTTAAAGTGCATTTCCTTCACTCACACCTGGACTTCTTCCCTGAAAATTTAGGAGCAGTTTCGAATGAACACGGGGAACGGTTTCATCAAGACATCTCTAAGTTCGAGAGGAGATTTTCGGGGAAGTGGAATGCGAGCATGTTAGCAGAGTACTGCTGGTTTTTGATACGAGAAACTTCTACCTCAAGGTACAAAATTAAAGCAAGCACCAAATGAAGGTACTTATCTTAGTTATTTATTATTCTTTACATTTATTATTTTACATTTATTATTTTACTTTTTATTTATTATTCTTTACAGCTAAAATAATCCTTTTCACCCCTCCAATGGATGGGGGAAACGGGGGGAGTATTGAGAGCGCCAGCGTGGTACAGTGAACCTTCCGAACTGTTGCTATATATTTTTATTATTGTTGCTATATAATTTTATTATTGTTGCTATATATTGTTGCAATATATTTTTATTATTTGGGGGTGTTTGGGGAAGGATTAGGGGGAATGGAAGCTGGAATATGTAGAAAATAAGTGAAAAAACTGCGAGAAAAACGGAAAAAATTGATCATTTTTAATGATTTTTTTACAGTTTAAGGGGGCAAATCCCCCCCAAATCTCTGATAGTGATAAAGTGATAAAAATAGGTGGGGGGCCTCCCCCGAAAACGGTGGGTGATTGGGGAAAACGGAGGTCATATTCGGATTCAGGAGGTCATTTTACATAAGAATCAGCAGGAATGGTGTCAGGGCTCGAAAAATTTTTTTTTTTTTGCAGACCAGTATTATCTATCTATCTATCTATCCATCCAGGTATTAATAATACCAACTACTCTAATAATAATCTAATTAAAATTGATCAGATGTGTTAATAACCTTAATATTCACGTGAATTTTCAATATACTTGGCAGTGAGGTTTTCTCCTTTAAAAGAAACTTGAAAACAGAAGTTAAAATTTTGTTTTTTTTTTATTCGTTTATATATTCATTATTCTTAATTTCACATTAATCTGTCTATATTATGATATAATTATTGTTGTTATTATTATTTTATTAAAGTGTTAAATACTATTCCAACAAGTGTTTTCGACTTCTTGATTTCAAGCATGAAGTAATAATTTCGATTTTAGAAAATCATGACTTTTTTGTAAACAGTATAGTTCAGCTTGATTTGTTAATTTCATGTCTTCATATTTATTGAAGTGTTAAATACAATTTCACCGCGTGTTTTCGACTTCTTAATTTTAAGCATGAAGTAAATATTTAGAATTTAGAAAAGCCTAAAAATATGCACGCAATGACTTTTACTTTTAAACCGATGATTTAATAAGTATAATGTAATAACATATTTAAGATTGTGTCGTTTATTGGATTTTCGCAGATTTTCAGACTTCTCTTGAACTCTAACAATCATGCTTTTCATTTTGTTTGTGAAATTGTAACTAAATTATGACGCGTGTTCGTCGTTTATTAAAACCTGTCAAATATTACATCTACCAAATCACGCCCCGTTTTATTGCAATAAACAAGATTGTATTGCAAACAACAACCCGCGCTGTAAATGAAATTACGTGCACAATTTGCCACGGATAATATCACTGAGTTATTTACAAAAGATAAACACCCGTTTGCTTTATGTATTTCAACCCCTGCACACACACACACACACACACACACATAAAATATTGTGCATTTTGTGCTAAAGGTACAAACACGCCTGCTGTAAATTGATTTTTATGTACCTACATACATTCTGCTTTCAGCTATCGATAGCAAGTTGAATAAAATAAAGGAATAAAACAATACAGAAACGATTACTGCGTATCATTAAAAGAAGCTTGGGTGTTGTAGATCTGAAAGCGATTTTCATTGGGACATTGAATTGATGGAGTGTGTGGGGTTTATCTAAATTTATTAGCGGTTAGTGAAAATGAAATGAACTACTAGAATATAAATTATCTTTTTAAAATAAACATTTGTTACTAAAACTCTTTTTATGTTATTTTTATTCCTCCTAAATGCGTTTCCCAGTTGTGTGATTAGAAGATAACAATAACAATTTAAGTGAACTTAATTAATTAATCACTTGTTTCTCCTTGATTACTCAGATAAACATTTCTACTAAAATATAGTTTTTTAATTGAATTCACTTGGTTTATTTAAATTTTAAAAAAACCTTTATTAGCATTGTTATCGGGGTGCGGGACGTCGCTTGCTGTTGTGCTAATTTTTATAAAGAGCATGAGTTATGCACTAACGACGTTCCTCCGTAACAACTCCGGTTGCACAGGTTTGGTCACACACAAAATAATAATAATAAATTGACTTACCTAAATATCCTTGGCAAAAAGGCACTCATATTTATTGTATACAAAAAAGGTTGTTTGAATTTATTAACAAGAAAAAAGGACCAAAAAAATGTAATGAATGAAACAAAAGAACACAGAAATGCAATGATTAAACTAAACAAACAATGATAAAATGAACGATGATAAAAATATATGAAATGAACAAGGGAATGAAATTTAACGAACGCGATGCGACGATTCAATGAATAATGACACCGACAACTTATAGGTACGCGACGACTTACAATTGATGAAAACTTTACTTGATAAAACTTCGAACTTCACTTCATGTATCCTGCATTTTTGAACTTGTTGATGTCTGGAGTTCGACTGACTTTTGATGAAGGAATCAAGTTTTCGAACTGTACTGGCCTTCCTCTGTCTTCCGCTGTCTCTTATCTTCCCAACCACCGCTGTCTTCACCCCCGCCATGTATCTTGGGGGTGGCGGTGATTGGTCGAGAACGTGGTGGAGGAAGCAGAGGGTGGAGTTTTCACGTTTACCTGAGGTAAACAAAAAGTTTTGGGCCTCTGGTTTTCGGCTGCTCCGGCGTGTCGAAGATTGTGCTGCATATGTTATTCCCAAAGGCTTTGTTTTCATGATCGTAATCATCTACAGCGACATCTACCGAGTCGTACGCCGCCTTCAGGTCCACAAACACCGCATACACGCTTCCCTTCTCTTCCATCACCTCCTCCGCCATTCTTTCCGTTGCCGTTCCCCTACCCTCCTAAAACCCCCCTGAGTCTGGCAGCAACCCCTTCTCCTCCACCTCTTCCTCCAATATGATTATATAAATTATTTATTTAAATCAATTAGTCACAATAAAAAGTTTGTAAAACAAACCAAGTGAATATAATTAGGAACCTAATTAAATTTACTAACGAGTGTTAGAATAGTATTTTGAGGAAAAATGAGCTTAGTATTCAAATACACTGTGTATAGTTTTTTTTTTTTTTTCAAAAAGCAAAAAAAATTTACTTTTCTTTTAAAAAAATTCACGATACCTACTTTAGATGTTGATGTTACGCCAACATTTACTATGGGTGAATTAACTCAAAATATGAATCAAAAATACTTATCCAATTTGACTTGAAATCTAAGCCACAAATGAATAAATTAATAGATAGCGTACAGCCACATGTATAGCAATTGATTCCATTTTGTTTCATAATAATGTAAAACCAAATACACAGATGCTATAGATTATTTCAAGGACATTTTTTTTAAATATTAAAAGTATTCATTGACTTTGACATAGAATTTAGTTCTGAGCAGTTGGACTGAAGATTAAACATGCATGGAATGTTTCTTTAAAGTATACAAATCCTAATGCGTGTGCATTTTGAGGCATTCGTTATTTTTTTTCAAAAAGCCCGTAGCCCTAATGTACGAACCGCCACTGGTTCCGAGTTAAGTTTGAAATAATTAATGCATAAATAATTCTAAAGTCATGTCTTCTAGCCGTCGTTTTCTTTTTGAGCAAGTTTCTAAAAAAAATTCTGATTGGTTCTTTTATCAATCAATCATCTCAAATACTTTGATCTAAAATGTAAGCCCCAATTTTTTGATTAAAAAAAAAAAAAAACGCAATACATGCGTAAAATTCTTATTCTTTCACCGCCGTTTCGTTTTTGTTTTACAAAAATATGACAATTTTTAATGAAATTAAATTCTAGTTGTACCTATACATCAGCTGGAAATTTGATTTATCTCAGTAGGATTTGTTATTAAAATAAAATGTCAATGCAGAAATAAATTATGAACATATCTTGTAGTTGTATGCAAGATCTTTTTATAATTCACTAAATTTTGAACTAGTCAGAAAATATGTATATTTTAATAAATAACATGTGTATTTCTTCAAAGTCAGATAAGTGTGTTTATTAAAAAATAAACAACAAATCTACTCATTGTCAGATTTTGGAAAATTGCAAATAAATGAATACACTTTTTTCTGATACTGGAAAAATACTGTTTAATTGAGTGTTTGAGCTAAATAACAAATGAAGCTTAAATAAAGAAAAAAAGATAAATTGTTATTCAAAGTTTAGTAAATTGTTTCTTTTAGCTTTAAAAAAATCTCAAATATTTACGAAACAGCAGATTCTGATCAGCGTTTCATAGATTGTTGTAAATATGTTTATTTTGATACGTGTATTGTTTTTCCTATATTTAATGTGTATATTTATTATTAGCTTAGTGTACCCTAATAAGAATTTTGAGGCTTTTCTAAACTTAAACTTTTATTTCATGAGCCAAGCGTAGAAAACACTGAAATATTGCGAAGTTAAAAATATACTGATTAGTATATCAAATCTGCTTAGGCAGTTATTCGATTATTTTGCTATACTTCTAAAGCAGTAATCTGCTTTACAAGTATATTCTTAACTTCATAATTTTTCAGTGTTTTATATGCGCACTAAGCTTCGTTTCGTGCCGGAAAATACAAATTTTTAGGCTTTTCTTAACTCGAAATTTTACTTCTTGCTTAATCGAGGAGTGGAAACACTAATAACATGAAATGTCATAACATGAAATGTCATCGCGTGCATTAAAATATGTATACTCAAACGAAAACTATTGTACTGATTGTAAGTAAAATTTTGTTAATAATTATTATTTATATTATTTGTATTTTCATACAATAATTTCAATTGTGTTTAAAGTATAACACTTAAGAAAAAGATATTAATTAATAAATCTAAAATTGCATAAATTGCAGACGCTCGTATTTTAATTTTATTTTTGGTAATCTTTTTATGGTATGTAATATATTCACAGCTTTATGTTTTTTGCATTATAATTGTTTTTAATGTTTCTTTATATTTTATGTTTTTGTCAATGTTTATTTTACTAAAAAAATACTAATAAATATTTTAACAATCATTACATCTTATAAAAATTATTATAACGATTGGATTTATAGTTTCATAAGTTAATGCTATGATAAAAATGCGAGAGAGATTATATACGAAGACTAGACGCAATAAAAAGTACATAACCATTTGTTCGAGCATTTTAATATGCAGATTTTCTGCTATGCGCCTACATTTAAATTTGAATATTCCTTTCATAATGTCTCTACTATTTGTCATTAACTAACATGTAAAGCGCGCATTCATTGCATGAGATAAAGAGATATTCAGACAAAGAGACATGAAGCACTGCGTAACAGCAAATTCAAAAGCCTCTTGTTAATTTAATTCAATCTATACAGAATTGATAATTAGTCAATAGCAATGTTTCCCTATGTGTAGGCAGTATCGTTACAATTTATCAATTATTTAGTGAATATACATAAATAATCATTGGTCACTTGGTAAAACATGTTTATCAATATACAAGGATTTTTTTTAAGTATATATAGGGTGGGGCATTCATCGTGTTTTTCGCAAATATTTCGAAAACAAAGCATTTTACGCGAAAATGATCTGAGTGAAAAATAATCGTGCAGAAGGGGGCCATAATTATGTTTTATTGGTTTTCTCACAGGTGATGCTGTTGTCGCTAAAACACGGTCAAGTCATTTTTTTAATGGGTACCCTTATTTTTGATTGCATTTTCGGATTCCTCATACAAAAATGAGAAGAATTTATTTAACTTATTTTTTGTTACCCTGATAGATGCCGCTGTAATAGAGACAGGTGAAACATTAAAGATCTGGTGTCTAAGAATGAATCACTTGTTTTTATAGTGTTAGCACGTATAAATGACAAGAGGCATAAACATTATTTTGATAAAAAATTGTATCATTTTACTTTATAAAAAATAACTGAAATTTCACCAATATTGCATGTTTTGTGGATAATATCTTAACTGAACAAAAATGAAAAATGAAATTTGTAATAAGTCTTCTGCCTGCTTCGAAACACTTTCTCTGTTTTTTAGTGAATATATATTTCAAATTGAATCTACCCGCAAATCACACGAACATCCGAACGCATTATCAGTTTTCGCTACCCACCAAGCTGAAAAAAAAAATATTTGAATAAATTTTTTTTACGAAAATCTGAATCTGCAATCAAATATAGGGGTTACCTTTAAAAAAATTGAGTTAACATTGTTTCAGCGACAACAGCGCCACCTGTGAGAAAACCAATATTACATAATTATGGCCCCCTTCTGTACGATTATTTTTTACTCAGGTCATTTTTGTGTAAAATACTTTGTTTTCGAAATATTTGCGAAAAACACGTTAAATGCCCCACCCTGTATACAGGGTGAGTTTTTTTCATGTTCTCTATGGGGATCTCGGAAACTAGAAGAGATAAAGAGACGGTGAAATGGGCAAAGTAGTGCAGTTTTACTAGCTGAATAAAAAGACATTTGTAAAATTTTCAAAAAAGGCAAGGGTAACTAAATATTTTTAAAAATGTAAAAAGTGTCAATGTTTTCAAATCGATTTTTCTTAGTTATTAAAAGAGATAGAGAAAAATTGTAAATGGCAAAGATTAAGATAATTTTAAGCTATATATTAAAATATAATCTGAGTTTTTCTATCGTCATTAGTTTTCGAGATATAACACAAACTTGAATTTTTTTAAATGAAATCCATAGTTGGCTATATCATCATTAAAAAGTAATTTTTCTTTATTTAATTAGATATATCACTTGACATATTTATTTACAAAAGTAAGTTAGTTATTAATTATTTTCTCTTTTATTTACAAAAAACAGTTTGCTACAAAATAATTAAACAATTGCGATTGTTTGTAATAGCTAGTTTTGTTGTTATATTATTGTCAATTAGTTGTTTATTTGAGTTATGTGGAGTATTTTATCACAATTAAAACACTTTTTGTACCTAACTTCATTTTTATTTGTGTTTTTTAGATGTACATTTCGAGTGCTATTGTCAATTAATTTAGTGCTAGAAACAACTGTTTTTAATGGGCATTATTTCCTATCAATTTCCATTTCTTCCTACACATAACTTCCAAATAGACTTATTTGACAAAAATTGATGCAACTCATATATTACAAAAAGCTGTAATTATTTTATAATTGTTATTTTTTCATTGCCAACTATTTTTTTGTTTTTAAATAATAGAAAATTGTAAATTACTAAGTTATTTTTACAAATAAGTATGTCAAAGTGCTAATTTTAGATTAAAGAGAGAAAAATCCTGTTTTAATGATGACATAGCCAACTATAGTTGCATTTAAAAAAATGCAAATGTTGTATTATATCCCGAAAACTAATGTCAATATAAAATATTTGATAACATTTTATTATTCAATATAAAATTATCTAAAACTTTGCTTCTTACAGTTTTTTCTATCTCTTTTAATAACTGAGAAAAATTGATTTGAAAAAAAAAACGACACTTTTCACATTTTTTAAATATCTAGTTACCCTTGACTTTTTTGAAAATGTTTCTCTTTTTATTCAGCTCGTAAAACTGCACTACTTTGCACTTTTAACCGTATCTATCTCCTATAGTTTCCGAGATCCCCATAGAGAACATGCAATAAACTCACCCTGTATATCCCGATCCAAACCCTGTAAATATTCAGGCATACGTTGTTATTTATTAGTTTAATTTGAAACTTTTAACGGGTGTTTCCACTGCTTGATTAGGCATGAAATAAAATTTCGAGTTTAGTAAAACCTGAAAATTTGGTTTGGTCGCGTAGCGAAGCGAAGCGATTTCCCGGCATTTCTAAACTCAAAATATTACTTTATGTGCCAGACGCATAAAACACTGATTTAACGTGATGTTCAAAATATACTGCTTTAGCATATTGCTTTAATTGTATATTTTAAACTCACAGTATTTCAGTGTTTTATAGTGGCACATGAAGTAACATTTTGAGTTTACAAAAGTCTGGAAATTTACTTTCTGCCTAATCAGGGAGTGGAAACACTTGTTAGAAGTTTCAAACTGAATAATTTTAAAAAAACAACGAATGGCTGAAAATGTACAGAGTACACGTCGGGATATGTATGTTAAAATGCACATTTATTGTATATGATTTAATTAGAATTCACTTTGTTTGATTTACAAATCAATTATTTTATTTTTAACTCATTTTGGTGTATAAATAATGTCATTAAACCGAAACTAATTAAAAATAAAATAATTATTGGTGAACAAATCAGGTGAATTTTAATTAAAAACGTATACATTACAATTACCTAATATGTACACATAGGTATATAAATTCCATTTGAATTATGATATATTCTCACAAATTATAAAAGATAGACTTCACAACACAAATTATCAATATTTATTTTATTAACAATGTTCATGTTGTTCTTGTTGTACCATAATATTTGTCAATTTTCAATGTCTTGAAATTTTCGAAGTGTTTGTAGATTTTCATTTGTTTTATAGTTTTTATAGAAATAATTAAATATTTTATTGTTTATTGAATATTTTTATATTCAAATATTAGAAAAATAAATATGTGAAAACACAAGTTTAAAATAAACAGTTTCATACTTTAATATTTGAATATTTTAATTCAGCCTTAGCAGATATTCAAGTAATAACATTAAATCTCTGTTAACATTCTCTAAATGATCCTTTTAACCCTTTTAAACCTAAG
Organism: Philonthus cognatus; assembly: GCA_932526585.2. Taxonomy (NCBI): domain Eukaryota; kingdom Metazoa; phylum Arthropoda; class Insecta; order Coleoptera; family Staphylinidae; genus Philonthus; species Philonthus cognatus. Next base: position 64,060,288 of record OW052241.1, on the reverse strand, counting down.
AATTTTTGTGGTGCCCAAAAATATGTTTTTGTACATTATAATAATTACTTATAACTATCCCAGATATACAAAGAGTTTTTCTTTTAGGTATACATATCTCAATATAGTGTACCCTATAAATCTTCAGATATTCGTTGTTTTTACAAATATTTCAAATTGAACCTTCAAACGAGTGTTTTCCAGTCCCAGATTAAGCATGAAGTAAAATTTCGAGTTTATAAAAGCCTGAAAATTTGGTTTGGTCGCGTAGCGCGAAGCGCGGAGCGACCAAACTAAATTTTCAGGCTTTTCTAAACTCGAAATTTTACTTCATGCGCCACGCGTACTAAACACTGATGTGATGTGATGCTCAGAATATACGTTTTTAGTATACTGCTTTAGTAGGATATTTTGAACTTAAACACCTTAAATCAGTGTTTTATACGCGGAGCGCATGAAGTAAAATTTCGAGTTTAGAAAAGCCAAATTTTCAGGCTTTTCTAAACTCGAAATTTTACTTTAAGCTTAATCTGGAAGTGGAAAACTCTCGTATACGACTTAAAATTAAACCATTTTAAAAAACAAACTATTATCAGAAAAGTTACAGCTCATGCACACATGTATGTATATTTAAAAGAAAAATGTCCAGCATTTTTACCAAATGTTAGTGGTAGCAAATGCCACTGTAAGGGCCGAAATGGTTAATGTTTGATAAAGTGTTACATTTAATTAAAATTACCTAAATTAACGTTTTGAATCAATTTCTATGATATACTAAACTCATACTGCTCAATAATTATCTTTTAGAACAATATAAATCTCTAATTGACAAATCAAACCCCTTAATTAAACTGAAATCTAGTGCTATTACAGGTGAATTTTAATTAAAACCCCCAAGCGAGCATATTTAATACCCTCATAAAAATCGTGTTTAAAATTTCATCAAATACTTCCGTTTTATTATTTTATTTTAATTGGACACCCAGAGGGGGAGTGACTAATTAAACTCACAGCCCTTTGTTTTTGAAATTTGGAATAATTTCCGGAAGCTGCAAAACGGATTTTGCCTAATAACTAAACATGTGTCACTCTCGCACAAATAAACATGTCTTCTGTAAATATGGGGAAAAGGTTATGGTGGGGATATAAATAAAAGAGTTGGGCAGGATTCGAATTCTAGATTTGAATCCTTTATAGCATGCTGCTATAGTAGTATATTGTCAACTTAACTATATTTTACTGTTTTATATGCGTGGCGCATGAAGTAAAATTTCGAGTTTAGAAAAGCCCCGTGAAAATTTGTCTCGGGTCGCTGCGCGACCCTCGACAAATTTTCTACGCGGGGCTTTTCTAAACTCGAAATTTTACTTCATGCTTAGTCTGGGAGTGGAAACACTCTTTCGAACTTAATAAATCATTCATTGAAATCATAGAAAAAGATGCAAAATTTTACGTAAAATTAACTTTCAGAGTTAACTTTATAATTTTCTTGGCTCCTAATAGGTTAATATTCTACTCCTAAGAAAAACAGTATTTATTAAATATTAAAGTTGCAATAAATATAATAACAAACTGTGAATAAATCGACAAAAATCTTGAAATATCGAAAATCTCGACATGTTGAAAATCTTGATGGTCCACTCCCAGACTAAGAATGAAGTAAAATTTCGAGTTCAGAAAAGCCCCGCGTAGAGAATTTGTCGCGGGGCTTTTCTAAACTCAAAATTTGCGCCACGCGTTTAAAACACTGGAATTTTGTAAAGATTGAAAAATACTAGCCTTTGCTTTGTTCGATTGGTTGACAAATTGTGTTAAATCTTCTTAGCTGATTATACATACTAATTCTATGTATACATTTTGATCAGTATTAAAAGTCTAATTTTGTTTCAAGGCACACTACATTTATTGCCAAAAAATCATGTGAGCAAGATTGATTATAAATTTTTTCTACCATAAATATTGAATTAAAATCAACATATCGATCATAATTAGATTCAGAAAAACAATGTCTAATATAATAAAATAAGAATAGTAGATGCAGCCATCTAAAAATTTAAAGTTGACTTTTATTTGGCAATGATGTTAATTTTGAAAAAATATATAATTAGTGTCAATTTATGGTATTGAAACTGCGATTGACTTTGTTTTTTAGTTCATTCAAATCGATCAATAAATAACAGTTATGGCGTTTGGCGTATTTTATCGAGCACCCGGTATTAATGTAATAACAATATGTTTTACAATTTCTCAAACAAAATTATTGTTTTATTGGTAATGACACATTATTTGTATCTTGTTGCTTTTATTGGATACGTTTAAATCGCTATTTAATGTTCACATCTGCAGTTAATTGGAGTATTGCTCTCTTATATGGGCGCCGCAGTTTCATAAATACATTGGGCTATTAGAGAGCGTTCAGCGCAAATTTTTAAAATATCTATATTTTATCAAACATAAATCATATTCAGACAGAACGACTAGCTCCTCCAGTTCACTCTTAGAATTTAACACATTTTCCATAAATGATAGGCATAGGCGTATCTCATGCCTGTATCTGTACAAACTAGTTAACAACATCATTGATGATTCCACTGCCATTGACTTACTTAACTTTCATGTACCTAGGTTGGCAAGCAGATCTTGCAGCACCTTTTCTTACAATACTCCTAATTCACTTCATCATAATAATTCTCCACTATATAATCTGTACAAATCATACCATACTGTGCAATATAATGCTGATATATTTGGTGATTCTTTCAGTTCATTCCTCAGGCATATTAACCAATGCTTTAATTTGTAATTGCGTCCAAGTACTAATTTATTGTACTTTTTTTATTTTCAAATTTTTATATTTTATGTTTAAATTTTTATATTGTTATTTGTATACTTAAGTTATGATGTTATTATTTGTATACTTAATGTTACCCTGTTACTGTATTGTGTATCTGTTGGGTAATAAAGTATTATTATTATTTTTATTATTATTAATAATATCAATATCTGTTCAAAAACTTCCCTTGATATTACAACTAAATTAATTTATTTAATTAAAACACTTAACCTTGTTTTACCACTTTTATTTTACTTTTTAATGACTATAGTGTCGACCACAAGCTAGTCATTATTAAACAATTAGTTTGAAAATGACTAGCTTGTAGTCGAAACTATAGTCACTGAAAAGAAAAATAAAAGTGGTAAAACAAAGTTAAGTGTTTTAATTAAATTGGCATGAAGATGTACAATATAGTGAACGCCAACCAATTCAAAGATTAAATTAATTTTTGCTTGAAATCTATATCTTATATCTTTCTTATAGGAGTTTCATTAGTTTAATTATAACTTAAACATTACTATAAATGAAAATTGTGGAAAGTTTTATATTAAAATAATATTCATACAAATGTCGATAATTTTTATTGAAGAAAATATACACAGTGTTGGTACACAAAATATAAATATTTTATCCATTCTATCACAAAACTCGGCAACGATTAAGATTTCAAATCAGTGGGGCTCTCACGAATTGAAATCTTTCTCATAATATTTAAAATATTTATATTTTTGACATAAATCCAAGTAAGTACATATACATTACACATTCACATGTATTTATTTACAGATCTATTATATTTTTATTCAATATCTAAATACATATTTTACAACAGAAATGTATTTACAAAATTGTATACAGATGAAATAAATGCATATCAATTATTATAGAAAAATATAGAAGACGTTATTATCATTTATCTTAATATAAACATACACAATTAACGTATTATGATAAAACCAGGTTTTAATCACATTTAAAAAAGTTCACCGCGCAAGAGAAAAACAGTTGCTTTTTATGAATTTGTTTTTTTTACGTTGGAGTTATTCTTACAGATTTTATTCGCAAGTTTGTGATTTCAGGGTTGTTAGAAAAAACGATTACAAGCACTAAATGCAACACTTATTTCAAGTTTTTTGTTTTTTGTCGATTCAAGTCGATATAGTTTTACTTATATAAATGCAAGGTAACTCAAGTTATACTTGTTTAGAATTATAGTTTTCTCCACTTTCGTTAATCTTTGTGCTACTAAACGTTAATACTTTTGACTAAAATCCCTCTGTCGGGACTTTACTCTAATGAAAAACATTATGCTGATATTTTATTTGAAATCAGCAGGGTTGTTTAAAATGAACAAAAAATAATTTAATTTTAATTAAAACAGACAGTTTTTTTCATAACAAAACATGTTTTTTTCATTAAAATAGCGTTTAAAACATTAACAATTAAAAACATGTTTAAATCGTGTTTAAAACATGTTTAAAACACATTGAAAAAATAATTTAATTTTATTTAAAACAGACAGTTTTTTTTAACAAAACGTGTTTTTTTCAATGAAACAGCGTTTAAATCATTAAAAATTAAAAACATGTTTAAAACGTTTTTAAAACAAGTTTACAACACGTTTAAAACGTTTTTAAAACAGAACATACAGGTCATTTTTCTTTTGAGTATACATATCCCGACAATTACAGCGTTTTTTTTTTAATTTTGCGGGAATTCGTAGTTTCAAAGCGATTAATTTGAGGCTTTTAGCGAGAGTTTTCCAATCCCAGACTAAGCATGAAGTAAAATTTCGAGTTTAGAAAGCCTTAGAATTTGGATTGACCGCGCAGCGAAGCGGAGCGGCCAATCCAAATTAGGCTTTTCTAAACTCGAAATTTAGCTCATGCGCCACTGATTTACAGTGAAGTTCAAAAAACACACACATACAACAACGATTATAGGCAACCTAATATACGTTAGAGTTATTGGGTGGCCTGTAATCACTGTTTTAAACAATTTGTTCAGCGCAGAATATAACTCACGTTTTATTCACATCTACATATTAGATTGCTAAAGCCGTATATTTTAAACTTTACGATATTTCAGTGTTTTATACGTGTGGCGCATTAAGTAAAATTTCGAGTTTAGAAAAGCCTAATTTAGATTAGCCGCTATGCTTCGCTACGCGGCCAATCCAAATTTTCAGGCTTTTCTAAAGTCGAAATTTTACTTCATGCTTAATTCGGAAGTGGAAAACCCTCGTTGAACTATTCAAACTGAAATCTTTTAAAAAAACAAGGAATGTCGTAAAATTTACAGTGTATGCCTGAAAGAAAAATTCCTTGTATTTAAAAATCACATTTAGGCACACACAGTTGTGATATTTTATTGTAATAAAATGTTATATTTAATAATGTAATTTGAAATATCTTCAACAAATTAGCTAAAATTGAAAAATGTAAACAAAAAATCTTAATGCAGTAGTATAAAATATAATTAAACAAATTTAAGATTAAAATAAAACGTTTTAAACAAATGTACCGTTTAAAACATATTTTAAACAAATTTAAGGTTTAAAACATGTTTAAAACAAAACCGTATAAAAACAGTTTAAAGATCTTTAAAACACTGTTTTAAAACCAAGTGTTTTAAATATAACAACCCTGGAAATTAGTATCGATTTTAGACTATAAATTAATAGAAATTTAAATTTAAATTTATATACTTTTGAAATTTTTTTGTAATAAACATTTTCACGCACCTTGATGTCCTTTTTTTTAAATTGGTAATTAAACTCTTCGCTCTGTTTAATATATACAAACACAAAACAGTTAGAGGAGAAAATACATTATTTTTAGATTTTCTGGTTATATTATTCAGTCATATACACAAAAAACAATTAATAAGTCAATATTTTGTCTTCATTATTCACATAAATAACATTAATCAAATAATTCTAAAAACATACAAAAAATCGAGTTACTATAATCTAGAGGCCGCTTATTAATTTACCATGAGTATAAAATTTACCAAAATTCATTACCACTGGAACGTTTCACATTATAAATATCTTTATCATTATGTTAATTTACATGTTCTTAAATACAAAGGACATACAATAAATATTCAACCATCTCTTGTATTTATTTTATATTACAAAAATCACCTTTATATAAATTCGTAAGCCTTTCTTTGTTTTGTACATTAGCATGTTTTAAACTAGGGTAACTTGTGTCGTTCCTCCATTGAGTTCTGGCGGGCTTTGAGCTACAGGAATCCATCGGCTGAACATTCTGGGTCTAAATACCTCTTTGAATGCCGTTCTAAATTGCCTGGACATCGAGCAGTAGAGGATAAAGTTGATTGCTGAATTCGTCAGCGCCAGAATGTCCATAATGTCTCCTGTAAAATTTAAATTAATATATTTTCCAAATTACATACAAATATGATAGTTACTGTAAAATTAAATTGAATTTTTCAATTATTTACACAGTATTTAAAAACTCGCTTCTATATTGTGTTAATTTCAAATTTTTTTTTTTTTTTATTAAGCAAACCTTAATTTATTCTACTTTACAATATTAATCTCAAATCAGATTATGTATAAATAAAAAAATTAACTTCATTAAACGGAGAGTTTTTCTTTTAAGTATACATATCCAAATATACTGAATACGCTGCTAATCTTGAGATATTCGTAATTTTTTAAATTAGTTGAAATTAAAGCTTTAAACGAGTGTTCTTCATTCCCAGACTAAGCATGAAGTAAAATTTCGAGTTTAGAAAAGCCTGAAAATTTGGATATATTTATGCTGTAAATCTTCGGCTATTCCTTGCTTTTTTAAAAGAGTTCAATTTGAAGCTGTTAACGAGTGTTTTCCACTCCCAGACTAAGCATGAAGACAAATTTCGAGTTTAGAAATACCTGAAAATTTAGTTTGGGCGCGTAACGCGTAGCGCTACGCGACCAAACCAAATTTTCAGGCTTTTCTAAACTCGAAATTTTACTTCATGCGCCACGCGTAAAAAACACTGGTTTTAAGTGAAGTTTAAAATATACGACGTTAGCATACTGATTTAGCAGCATATTGTGAAATTCACTTGAAATCAGTGTTTCATACGCGTGGCGCATGAAGTAAAATTTTGAGTTTAGAAAACCAAACCAAATTTTCAGGCTTTTCTAAACTCGAAATTTTACTTCATGCTTAGTCTGGGAGTGTAAAACACTCGTTTGAAGCTTCAAATTGAACTCTTTTAAAAAAACAACGTATAGCCGAATATTTACAGCATATACGCAGTAATAGGTCTATGTATACTTAAAAGAAAAACTCCCTGTATGTTCTCATAATCTATAGTAATTCTATTAAAGAAAACATTCATTGCAATTTTCAAGTCACTAGTAATGAGCTGTATATTAATTAAATAATTTGGTCTAAATAGTAAGTTTAATTTGCATGCATTTTATAATGGAAATGTTTAGCTCTAGGCTTCTCATTTCTCCTTTATTTCAGTGTTTCATACTTCAAAGCAATTTCCTAAGCATCTGCAATAAACGAATTCCTAATATTACACGAGTTAATATAAAAGTTAAGTCAATATTGATTTAAGGTCACAATGGAAATAAATATATGATTTCAATACCCACAAACCATTCAACACAGGAGTACATTTTTTTATTGTGTTTTATAGAATGCTTTGCTTATTTGAATTGTGTGTGCTCTGTTTATTTATGTGCTCAATCAGTGGAAATTCATTCTGATAAATTCATATACAGGGTATTTCTAAATTGATGCGAAAGATTTTAAAACGTGATTTTTCAGCAAAAATTAAGGAAGGTCTTTTATATAATTGTTTGCTCCTCCTTCCTCTCTAAGTTACAGCCCTCTAAAGTTTAGGGGAGACATTGTTTTTATTTAATATATCCACTATAGAATTTAGAAGAATTAAATTTGACATATAACTGTATCTAATAAAATGGCACTTTTTGACGAATGTTGTAACCCTACAATGTTATTACAAGGTGGTGAGAAATCAACCTTTATAATAGTTTGCATCAGAACTTCTTATTGCGTCTACATTTTTGTATTTCAAATTGATTTATGTGGACGGATTCAATTTGCAACTTTTTTGTCTCTCGACATGTTCTCCTAAAATTGTTAGTTTGATCTCAAAAAAATTAAATAATACATAGGTTTATTTGACATAATTCAGAACAGAGCATCTATTCATGAAAAGACAATGGGAAGAGTGTCAAGATATGAGATGAAATAGATTGGATTTGGTAGTAAAAGGCTGGTGAAAGAAGTGTGGAGAACTTGTGTGGGAGTAGAAAAGAGTGATTGTAGAATCGAGAGGAGAAAAATGTATGAAAGAGCAGGGGGGTCTGACAGTTTGGTAAATGAGTGGTTGGAAAAAGGGGTGAATGTGGCAGCGTGGATGAAGAAAAAATGGAAGGAAGTGGAAAGGCAGGAGCGTCAAGGGATTTATTGAGAGGAGTGGGTACAATCCTCCATATAAAAGGTGGCAGGTACACGGGAAATTGCCAATTTACCTCATCAATAGTTCACTAAGTAGAGGAGAGAAGGTAGCAATATCTAGGGCTAAGTATGGGTCGGAGGAGAAGGTAAGAAAGGTATGAATGGGTGAAGAATATAGTAGGTGTGTGTTGTGCGGGAGTGGAAGGGATACGTGGAAACATTTAGCGGATAAGTGTAAAGAGATAAATGAGGAATGGACGAAAGGTAGTAAAAGGATATAATGGATGCGAGAGGACGGGGCAGGCGTAAAAATTGTGATGAGATTAGGGTGGGAGAGAGAGAAGATACGAAGGATGTAAGAAATGGAGTAGTGTACATAAATTTACTTGCTATGGTATTTATTTGAATATGTCTTTTAGTTTTCATGCCAATAAAGGTTTTTTTTTCTTAAATTTCTATAAAGTTTTATACGTATAGACTAAAAACATGTTGTACAACTAAATAAGAATTTATTGAAAAAATTGAATTTTCTGTAACTTGGAGAGTAAGGGGTGTTGAATAAAAAATTATATGAAAGACCTCCCTTCATTTTTGATGAAAAATCTCGCATTTAAATCTTTTGCATAAGTTTAGAAACACCCTTTATATAAATTCAATAATAACGAGTGCGCCGTTCGAATCTGAACAACATTGTATTTGAAGTTCCCGCTATATTTGAACTCAGGGTTATGCACCAGTTAGTGCTAAAGTTAGCTAAATATGTCAGTAACCTAAGGCATGGAGCATGAAAAACGAGCGGTGATTATAAAAAGCCTTTGTGCTAGAACAACGTCTGCTCACACGAGCCATTTAATGCATAATTGGCTATCTGACAAAATTGACACGTTTTGGTCCAAGGACTGTTGGCCTCCTACCAATCCAGGGCCCGTATTCCCGAGATTGGTCATACGATTCGGTCATACGAAATCTGTCATTTAGATAAGGATTTAACATGTGAATTTGACAGTAGGCGGGCGACCGAGCGTGCGATCAATTTCAGGAATACCGGCCCAGACGTAAACCCTCTTGACTACTACGTGTGGGGCGTAGTCGAGAGACAAACAAACTAGTCTAGGCAACTTATCGACAACTCCCTCTCGGCCGCTATTAAGGAAGAGTTCATATCCATGAACCAGGACCCGGTTAAAACATCAACATAATCTCTCTGAAGAATGACATTTTTAAGAACGAAGATTTCTTGTACAAAATTGATTTTATTTTGTTTTAGCAAAGTGGGCTTTGAAAACAAAACCAATTCGATTGATGTTAAACAAAATATTTACAATTCGCATAACATTAAACACATTACTTATGATGTAAATTGCATATTGTTATGAAGAAAGCGCAAAATATACTTGTATTATTTGAAATTTTAAAAGTTAATACAAAGGAGTACGAGTAAAAATTAAAGTTTTTTTATTTAAAAAAAATTGTCAACGTTCTGTCAAAAAAAGTAGATAGAAGACCAGCATTACGGGTAGCAAAATAATGTGGATGTTTTAATAGGGTCCCTATGAACCGCGATCAGTTGACAACAGCATGCGCGCGCTTTAGATCGAGGCTCGAGGTGATAGAATCACAGGGTGGCTATATAGAATAAAAGTTTTCAGCAAGGACTCTTTAATTGCGATATAGCAGCATTTTTTATATATTTGTATATTGGCTTAAATAAACTGCTTTTGGCATAATAACAGTGTGAGTGAGACTACCCGTGCTACCCTATTATTTTGAAAACGCGTTGTCGGACTTGGATCGGACAAAAAATTGTATCACCAAAGTGAACCCGTAAAATCAATTAGTGCACTTATTATTTTTCATCAATCCAAAAATTAATCAAAATTGCGTAAAAAACTGTTTTGCAACACTTAGACTACCCATTACATTTTTATCCCATTTGATGAAAATGCATATTTTTTTATAAATGTTATTGATTTAATCGTTATCACCACAAAAACAATATGTTAGGTGCAGTCGCGATGTTGGGATTTATTATTCAGAGTGAAATTTACAAAAAATATAAGCCAGCTGTAATCAACAAAAATACACACTCATACTAGATGTAATGTGCCCCTATTAACATATATTCGCAATATTGTAGAAATGGGGATTACCGTGCATGCCATACAAAACATAAAAATAGTATATGCATGTTTGCACATAGCCCCGCCGCAATGAAAAGTTTTGCCAGCATGCAAAACGATGTCACACCTTGGTAAACATGCATTTTATTTCTAGTTCATAGGCGCCCGCACATATGGGTAAGGCCTCAATCAATTTCACAAATAAAATAAAATAAAAAACGTATCAAATTGTTCTCACCTACTAATGACTTTATCCCTTTACCTATAAATAACATCCCTTCATTTTCACTCGCCCCAGTTTTGTGTACCTGTTTCAACGACACACTTTAACATTCCTGTAAGTTTTCTGTTTATTTTATTAATTTTTATGTATTGAAACTCTAAAGCATAGCTATACTGATAAGGGATAAATCTCGAAACGCGTCTATAGATGGCTTAAGACAATTAATATTCATTTCATGTAAATTTATTTCAATTTCCAGTTGGTTCATTTAGTTTGGTGAGAGAATAATAAGACCTAATGTTGCATTTTGCATATAAATTATGCATAGAACAGTAAATCTGTCGTGTAACTTAAATATTCGTTGTACATTTCAATATCTGTCGGGGTATGAGCTCGAGAAGTAGTTGTTTCAATGAATATTTGGAGACTTGTCTCAATGGGACAAAATGTTTGCAGAAAGTTGATATTAATTTTATTTCGTTTTTATATTTTATAAATATTCTGCAAACTATTGACAAACTCAATTTTTCTTTATGTAAAATTTTTGTAATATTAAAATAATGTCTTGTTAAAATAAAATTATTATTACATCTAGGGATATATGATAAGGTTATTTCCCGAGGTTGTGTGGTTATATCCCGACAGCGAAGTAATTTAATAAATTTGATAAATAATGCAATATTCAGGGAATTTTTCATTTTGGTATAAATATCGGCATTTCATCATACTTATGTTAAATAGAAATTTTATAAAATTCTCAAATTCAAATAATTTGTTTAAACGCCACTTATCTTTTATTGATCTCGATATTATTATATATTACTAACATTTTTGTTTAGTTTACTTTATTTAGTGTTTAGCGTAATATTTATATATTGTCATTTATATGTACCTATATATTACCATTTTTTATAATACTGAAGAAATCCGTAAATAAATAAATGATTATCTAAATATCACGATTTTATCTGAAAATGCAAAGACCTTTGTTGTTTTTGTAAAAGCTTTCAATTTGAAGCTTCTAACGAGTGTTTCCAATCCCAGATTCAGCATCAAGAAAAATTTCGAGTTTAGAAAAGCCTAATTAACAACGAAGGTCTTTACATTTTCAGCGAAAAATCGTGATATGTATACCTAAATGAAAAATTTCCTGAATATTGCATTTATTATCAAATATATTAAATTACAGATATTTGTATAACTGTCCGATAATTATTAAAATGCACCAAATAAGTGAAATTGATTGAATATTTTATGTTAATGAAATGCTACGAATATTGAAATCTTGGAAAATTGACAAAAAGCTTAGAATAAACAACCTTACGAAAACGATAAAAATCACGATTCAGAAAAAATTATAGAATAAAATAAATCTAAATTTTTCAAAATGTCAAGTTACATTAACCAATCAGTTAATCATTTGAAAATTATTGCAAAATCTTAAGATATTCGTTGTTAATTTTAAAGAGTTTAATTTGATGTTTTAAACGAGTGTTTTCCATTTCCAGATTAAGCATGAAGTACAATTTTGAGTTTAGAAAAGCCTGAAAATTTGGATTTATCGCGTAGCGAAGCGACCAATCCAAATTAGGCTTTTCTAAACTCGAAATTTTACTTCATGCGCCACGCGTATATACTCTGATTTCAAGTGAAGTTTAAAATGTACTAGTAAAGCAGAATGCTAAAGGCGAATATTCTGAACTTTACATTAAAACAGCATTCAATACGCGTGGCGCATGAAGTAAAATTTCGAGTTTAGAAAAGCCTGAAAATTTGTTTTGGTCGCTCCGCTTCGCTACGCGATCAAATTTTCAGGTTTTTCTAAACTCGAAATTTTACTTAATGCTTAATCTCGTGTTATTTTATTTGAATCTTATAACTAATTCAAGTAAACGTAAGTTTTTGAATAAACTCTCGGACTTTGTTTCAATGTTTTAAAATATTGATTTTAACATTATTTACATATATTTAAATCAATATTTTAAAACATTGAAACAAAGTCCGAGAGTTTATTTAAAAACTTAGGTTTACTTGAATTATTTTATTATTTATTGATGCAAAATCATGAAATTATCTAGAAATTTTTGCACGTCTTATTTCAATTAAATGTTAATGCGTTATCAAACCTGTTGGAAATTTTATGTAAATCGATTTTCTGTAAAGCGCCAACAAAAGTGCACTTAACATTTTAATAGACGGGGATTTATGGCTCAGCACACACGCCCTGCCCTGCCCTTAATACCACATTTAGTCAAGATGCTAAAATTAAATTAACTTGAGTACTCTTGTGACTAAAATGTCCCTCCTCATAATGTCACATTAATTACAAGTTTTATGTGTATAATAAGAATACTAAATAATTATAATATAATGTTTTATTCAAAAATTTAAACCGAAAGCAATTAATTTAATCGAGTCACACAATATTAAACAAAGTGACCGCTGGGCAGTAGAATTTGCTAAGCGGCTTCGGCATTACCCATTAACAGCCGAGCAATTATAGAGATCACTCTAAAAGTTGATTTTAGGTAAAGTTCTGCACTCCTTTTCATGATATCTATGAATGACTCATTGTTTTACATACAGTGTATATGTATATTTATAATGTATATGCTGTAAAAGTTCAGGCATGCGTCGATTTTATATAAATACGTGCAGTATGAAGTTTAGAACGAGTGATTCCACTCCCAGACTAAGTATGAAGTACAATTTCGAGTTAAGAAAAGCCTGAAAATTTTAACATTTTTCTTAATACATTTTTAAATCAGGTTAAATAATATAATATATCAAATTAACTTATTTAGTAATTTTTTGTTATTTAAATTACTAAACAAGTTAATTTGATATATTATATTATTTGACCTGACTTAAAATTGTATAAAGAAAAATGTTAATAAATCAATGGCGTCTATATACATTATTGGTCGACCATAAAAATATAAAATTTTATCCGGTGAACGAATAAATACAAATTTATATTTTTAATCCAGGTTTAAAATGATGAAAATAAAAATACAAAAATGATAACTTAAAATATTCGAGCATATCATTTAACATGTTTTAAGCAACTGTATGGACTGTTTTGAAAGCTTTAGAGAGAGAGAGATAGAGAGAGAGATAGAGAGAGAGATAGAGAGAGAGATAGAGAGAGAGAGAGAGATAAAGAGAGAGAGAGGGAGAGAGAGAGAGAGAAAGAGAGAGCAAATAACTTTTCAAAATTCATCAACTAACTATAAACTGATGAATAAACCTGAGCTTCTGTAACTTCGCGTTACACTGTATAAATTCCCCTGTTTTCCACTTTAAAACAAATACCATTCATTTTCTAACAATGCTTTCCAACAAGTTTTACTAAATTGGGTAAAGTACTACACTTGTTATGTTCCATATTTTTATTTTCAGTTGCCTGACACGTGTTTCGATCCGTTACGATCATTTTCAAAGTTAAAACAGTTTTAACTTTGAAAATGATCGTAACGGATCGAAACACGTGTCAGGCAACTGAAAATTAAAATATGGAACATAACAATTGTAGTACTTTACCCAATTTGAAAATTTGGTTCCATCAAGAAAGTAGCAGAACAAGTATCGAATAAGTTTTACTAACATTTTTTTTTACAATTTTTATAAGAAGATGCATATTTTGTTTACCTTTCTTCAAACAACAAACTAATTCAGCGCCATAAAATGTGAATCAGCAAAAAAAGCCACAGTTTTTATCTTATAGCAGCCTGTTGTAATTTTATGACTTGACATGTAACTATTTTATTACTTTGTTTTTAATTGGAATTACTCTTAGTTGGAAAATAATATATTTATATCCATTTCCGCAAATATAAAACTTGCGATTTTCAATCCTCCAAATGTTCTACTTTTGAAAACTTCTGGTTATATCCGTTCAACATGCGCATTTCCCAGAAATTCCGAAACAATTATATAGATCGTTTAAACACAGTTACACAGTTTGTAATGTCTGTTATAAAAATACGCGCACATTTATCTGGGGCCAAAAACATGCAACGTTTTATGTTTAATCAATTCTAATAATTAATTACTACCTATCTATTACTGTTTTTTTCTAACATTTAATTGTACCGATTAATTTTTGAAACGCTGCTTATCTGTTTCATTAATTCAAATACACCTTGTATGTATTATGTGTATCAAAATTCCATGTAAAAGCTGCACAATCGAAATTGAATAATTAATTATATTATGCGTATTGAAATAAATTAATAAATAGAAAATATTCAATTTTATATGCATAAAGAAATCTGTACCATCTGATTAAATAACTTTACGTATTTGCTTATTTACAATATCCCCGAAATTGGGATTATTAAATTGTTTTCAAATTCCAACACACAACGGATTCTAAGAGTCCAATAATTAACTTTCGGCCGAGAATATAAATGAACTTTCTCAATTTATGGAATTAATATCGCACTTTTCCTCTGGAGGTTTAAATTAAGCGAAAATATGTCTCTCGGATTATTAAAATAAACTTCTCTCCTGAAATAATAATGTATATTTTTAGCCTTGGGCGTGTTAATAAATATTAAAGAAGATAAATTGTTTTCGCTTGATGGAATATTTTAGCGTGTGAATTATTCTAGTTATTTTTGTTTATACCTGTTACAAATATTATTTTAAAAATTATAAGAGTGTAGAAATAACTCAGCAGTTACAAGAAAATGTTGCATACAAAACGTATATTTTGGGGCATAAGTGGCTTAGCGGGTAGACCCCGCCCCGAGCCGAGAGTTCACGGGTTCGAAACCCGTCCATGTAATATGTTTTAGAAGTATTATATTTGCGTCCATTGATGCGTGTGAATTTGTTGTAACGTCCTAAATTTACGATAATACACATTTAAAAGACAGATTCGTATAAATGCGAATATCCAATGCAAAAAAGTATATTTTTTACGTTTTAGGATATCTGTTGAAATATATCTGGATGTTTTTTATACAGGGTATTTTTTGCTTAAGTATACATATCCCAAAGCATACGCTGTGCATTTTTAGGCAGTCGTGGTTTTTGATATAGTTTATTTCAAAGTTTCTAACGAGTGTTTTTACTCCTTGATTAAGCATGAACTGAATTTTTTCTTCATGCGCCAGGCGAATAAAACACTGAAATAGTCTAAAGTTTAAAATATACTGCTTAAGCATACTGATTTAGAAGTATATTATAAACTTCACAATATTTCAGTGTTTTATACGCCTGGCGCATTAAGTAAAATTTCGAGTTTAGAGAAGCCTGAAAATTTGGTTTGGTCGCTTTGCTTCGCTTCGCTACGCAACCAAACCAAATTTACAGGCTTTTCTAAACTCGAAATTTTATTTCATGCTTAATCAAGAATATTCAGCGTGTATATTCGAATATGTATACTTAAAAGAATAAAATCACTGTATTCCATTTAATATTGTGATTTAATATCTATTAATCAATATTGAGACGTGTTTCAATGTTTTTTACCACGTAGTAACGCTCAATACTATATTAATATCTATTGTTTCAACTATTAAATATATGTCAAATTACGAGTCAAGGCTTTTAATGATTAAGAAATATCATGATTAAAATTAAACATTGCTGCGTGAAACGTTTTTAAAGCTTTCAGCTAAACTTAATTAATATAATTTCCACGAATTTTATACGCACTTCGAAATTAGTTAGAGTGCTTATTGCCAAGTTAATTATCTCTTTATACAGAGTTTCGAAGAAAGGGTCTTATTAAAATTATTTTTTGGGGAATATAGGTTTATAAATAAATTATGCTCTAGGGTTATAAACTTTGATCCAGGCTAAAAAGTTTTTTTTCTATTTACAATACAATAACATTAAATAACAAAAAACAATACTGTAAAACTAAATTAGTGAAAGTTGAACTTTTATTTGGTAAAATATACAAAGAAATTTAACAATTAGTGCGATTGTTGCATAATAAAATGTACAGTATGCTGCATTTTCAAAAGATCAACATCTTTTGAAAATGCAGCATACCGAATCCTATATAAATTACTAAAATTATTAAAATTATTCAAAATATTTAATCAAATAACGAACAATTGCCTAATACAAACGTTTAGTTTGTCAGCTATTGACGCGCTACTTAAGCTACTTAAGCTAATGGGCATTAAATAGCGTTTACGCTTTCGGACATATGTGCCATGAATATTTAATTAATTGTATTGCACCACCATTTAATCGAGGATTAAGAGTGTATCGATTACGCTCTAGTTTTAAATTGGCCGATTTTGGTTAATTAAGTGCCGACGTTTATCGGAAGTAACATTAAAATAAAAATTTAATTTAATTTATCAGAAGACGGCAATGGATTGGATCTACCCAGTTAATACTTCCGATATTCCATATCCTAGATCAGTGTTTCTTAATCCGAGAAACACTGATGCTCTGTTAACTTACATAAAGTGTTTCGGAAAATTTAGAATATTGATGAAAAATAAACAAGGTTATTAAAGACGAACAATTTCATGAGATCATATAAAAAATATTCAAAAATTTTCTGAAAACGATTGACTAATTTATATAAAAAAAAAACAATTTATTAATAGCCCTGATAATAACATTTGATTTTATCTTATGAAGTCGATGTGTTTTTCAAAAAAAAAATTGTTATTTAAATTAATATGCATTTATAAATTTAATATAAACACTCATGAAAAATTATAAATGCAAAAAAATCATTCGACTAAAGTTTTATAACTAAATCTAGAATTAAATTTAACAAACAAGTTTTTGAAACAGAGCCGGTGAAGTCAGACCACGTAATATTAAGAATGTATTACATTTTGTACGTTACATTAATGATGAACATAAAACAATATAACGTATATTGCATTTGGCACCGAAGACGTTAGATTTATGTTATGTAATAAAATTTATGTTCCATAAAAAAATAAACATACAGGTTTTTATGAAATTAAATAAAGGCAAAGAAATAGCACAACTGCCATCACATGTGTCGATATTATTTGTATAGGTTCTTGTTATAATAACCGATCCAGTTGGCAGCATTGTTATGTTGCCATGTTTCTAGTTATTTATTTAAAGTCTATTAAACTGAAACAGAATAATATAATAATCATCAATTTAAAAGTAAAAATAACTAAGTACATACAACATTATAAGTTTATAAGTTTGACCTTTTTTATGTCGATAAATTTATATACAGGTTGTTCTAATGAAGCCCGGACGTTGTATACATCTATTAATATTAAATATAGAAAAACAATTATATTACAGATATTAATAAAATGAATTATCCAAATCTAAAGGAAATTAAATTCTTCGCCGCATAGTACCAAAATAGTTATAGGATTTTATAAAAAATGTCAAGTTAATAGACCAAAGCAGCAAATAGGGAAGACAAGGCATCATATAACAATAATAAACCAAAATACAATCCATAAGCACATCGATTAATTTATTAAATACATTATTATTAGAAAATAAAGAATGTTAAATTCTCACATTAACGGAACACTACAAGCGATCAGAGAGCTACTATCTTACATAATTGATGATTATCGCTTGATTACAGCTTTTTGTAGAAGTAAAAACTCGCATAAAGGAGTAGCAGTTTACGCGTCTTCGGAAAAAGAAGAAAAATCTGCGAAAACGGATTTAAATGCTCTTTCCGAAGCATACATATTCAAATGTGCTGCGACGAAGTTTATAGACCTCCAAGTGGCAGTGTCGATATTTTTCTGCAGAATATGGACTAACTCCTTAATAGACTAAGTGAAGAGAGAGTATATTATATATTATCGGGTGATTTTAATATACATTTTTTAAGTAACAGTGCAGATAAAGTAAATTTATTTAACTTGTTATTCAGCTATGGATCTAAACCACAAATCAGGAATACACAATCTGGTACCAAAACATCTAGTACCAAAACCTGCATAGAGAATATCAGTAACATTCATGCCAACTCAATTTATATCTTAATTTCACATATTTCAGACCATTACGAACAAAAATTAACTTTTGAGAACTTTGCCAAAACAAACGATCAAAATATATTCTTCTGCAAACAAAACTTTAATGAGCACACCAAGTCAGAGTTTATTATTAAATTATATTATGAAAATTGGTACGAAGCTTATAATACATCAAATAGCAATTGAAACTTGGAACATATTTTTAAAAAAGTGTTTACCTATGTATAATGCATCATTTTTGCGCATAAAAGAAGAGTTAGACTTATTAAACATTTTAAAACAGTTCGATAGTTCTTACAATAATATTTATAAACAGACAAACAAACAATATAATCAAGCTTTAATTCAGTCCAAAAAGACTATTTCAACAATAGCGACAATGTTATGAAGGTGGCATGGAAGATTGTGCATAAACTAAAAAACAGTCGAAAGAAAAAGAACATTTCGAATGAGATGTAAATGCTTTCAACAATTTTTTTATTAAAGCACCTGAGGAAATATTATTAAACATACCTTGGATGTTCTCCAGAACGGAATACTAAGATTTTTGAGAGTTTGCCAGCGGAACTGGAAGTAAGTATGTGTGTGGGACGCAGAAGATAAAGTTAAGATAAAGTTCTTGCGCCGACTTACCGTTTAGCCGCAAATTGTATTTTAAGTTCCGATTTTGAGGTTAAATAGGTTGGTATTTTCGGGTAAATAAGTATATTACAGGTATAAATTGTACACATGATGAAATTATTTCCAAAATGATGACGTAAATAATCAAAATTGTAGTATTATCTCTATTTATACAGCCAAAATCACGATATTTATTTTACACTAAATATGACGTGTACTGACGTTTGTTTGAAATAATGGATATTTAAATTGGATCCATTAGAAAATTACAAATATTATAATGTATGATATAAAAAAGTAGATGGCGCTACCTTTACGCGAAAACCAGAATATTATGATATTGTACCATTACTTTTTAGTAAATTGATCTCGTAACAATATCACATATACTGTAATTATAAAATCACCATTTACTCAGTTATGTATAAAATTATAGTAAACACTTAACTTTTGATTTTCAATAAATTCACATTTGCCGTTTACGAAAATCAACTCGGCTGCAGCAGTGGAGTAACAACAAAATTGTTGGCCATCAACGTAACAAGAAATTATGGTTATAGATTCTAAAATTTAATTGCTTTAAAAAAAATTAGCTAATGTGTAGAGCACGGCACATCCACATTAATATCCGCGAACCTGCATGCTCAGTAGCGCCTACTCCAGTGATTCTCAACAGGTTATTTGAATGGGTGTGTGTAAGCGGGCGGATGTGTATGCATATGCTTAGGTTAGATGAGTAAAAAAGAGGTTGAATAGAATCGATGGCGTTTATAGAATCAATAATAATGTTTTTAATCAAAGAAATTAATAGAATTGTTAAAATTTCAATAGAAAACACACACATGTACACAAATAACCTATTAAGGACTACTGGAGTGGGCGCTACTGCACATGCGGGAACCTGTCAAAATAGAGTATGTGCCGTGTTCTACACATTTACCAAAAATGTTTGTTATATTCTGACCAGTACTTAATACTTAAGATTGGTGGTCCGACCGAACAGGCCAGCTTTTTAAAGAATTTTAAGAGTAGACTCGGCCCGGTTCTGACCCGCCGGACTAGGCTGGGCGAAGCCCGGCCTGGTTATTACTGAGGCCCAATACTAAAAATGTTTGGCTATAGCCAAGATTTGAAACTGCACGCGAACTTTCAAATCCTAGCTGTAGCTAAACATATTCCGTTTAAAAAAAATTATAAAATTTAATTGGTTTAAAAAAAATGTTTTCTTGTATTCTGACAAGTTCTTATGCTTAAGATTGGTGGTCCGGCTCGAACAAGCCAGCTTTTTGAAGAAATTGAAAAGTAGACTCTGCCCGGTCTTGAACCGCCGCACTAGGCCTAAGTATTAACCAGGCCGGGCGAAGCCAGGCCTAGTAAACACTCAGGCCCAATTCTAACAATGTTTGGCTATAGCCAGGATTTGAAACTGCGCGCGCAGTTTCAAATCCTGGCTATAGCCAAACATTTTTCGTTTAAAAAATTATTATATTTAATTGGTTTAAAAAAAATATTTTGTTTTCTTCTAATTAGTTCTTGTACTTAAGATTGCTGGCCCGGCCCGAACAGGCCAGCTTTTTGAAGAATTTGAAGAGTAGACTCTGCCCGGTCTTGAAGCGCCGCACTAAGCCTGAGTATTAACCAGGCCGGGCGAAGCCAGGCCTAGTAAACACTCAGGCCCAATTCTAAAAATGTTTGGCTATAGCCAGGATTTGAAACTGCGCGTGCAGTTTCAAATCCTGGCTATAGCCAAACATTTTTCGTTTAAAAAAATTATTATATTTAATTGGTTTAAAAAAATATTTTGTTTTATTCTAATCAGTTCTTGTACTTAAGACTACTGGCCCGGCCCGAACAGGCCAGCTTTTTGAAGAATTTGAAGAGTAGACTCTGCCCGGTCTTGAACCGCCGCACTAGGCCTGAGTATTAACCAGGCCAGGCGAAGCCAGGCCTAGTAAACACTCAGGCCCAATTCTAAAAATGTTTGGCTATAGCCAGGATTTGAAACTGCGCGCGCAGTTTCAAATCCTGGCTATAACCAAACATTTTTCGTTTAAAAAAATTATTATATTTAATTAATTTAAAAAAATATTTTCTTCTATTCTAATCAGTTCTTGTACTTAAGATTGCTGGCCCGGCCCGAACAGGCCAGCTTCTTAAAGACTAGGCCCATGCCCAATCCTAAACTAGCGCACCAGTTCATTACTCAGTCCCAATACTAAAATGTTTGGCTATAGCCTGGCCAGATCTGTTCTTATGTTTAAGATGGGTAAGATTAGAGGTCGAGTCCGGCCTGACCTTCTTGAGGAAATTTAGGCGTAGGCTCAGCCCGCTCCTGGCCAACTAATCTGTCTGAATGAGATATCTAATTTTTCATTTCTTTTTTCTCACAGATTTATCATTCAACTGAGTAAAGGGGGGTGTATTGTATGGGGCAGAGGTTAATGGTGTGTTCTTGTTTGGCAAATAAAATTTAAACAACATTTTTGGGATTAAGAGATTTAATCTCAGGATTGAGGATGCATATTGTAAAGCCTCTTCTCAATCAAGACCGTCTGTGCACGACGAAAGTGCATGGGACGATTAATATCGGGTGTTCAGCGGTCAATTATTTTTACTTAAAACATCTAAAATATACATACGCTTCTTAGTGTTTGGCTATACCCCTGCAAAAGTCATATCCTTCACGAGGTAATCCTGTTTACACAAAACACAGCGGATCTATGCCAGATAAAGCAGAATTAAAATATTACTTACCATCTAATGTATTTAATAAAAATAAAATTTATTATTTCTATTATTCTTTATTATTAATAGGTAATAAGCAACTTTTTCAATAATAATAAAATGGAATACATTAAGTTCCATTTAATTAACACGGCATATAACAGGTGGTTTTATTAGTACCTCCTTAACGCGAATACAAAATTAAATTATAATTGTTAAATACTTTTTTAGGTTATGCTATTAATTTTACTTTACTATACTATAACTTTTTAGTAAATTAATCTCGTAACAATATCACAGTAACAATAAAATCACTTTGTACTCAGTTATGTATAAAATTACAGTAAACACTAATCTTTTGATTTTTAATAAATTCTCATTTGCCGTTTACGAAAATCAACTCAGCTTGCAGCAGTGGAGTAACAACAAAATTGTTGGCCATCAACGCAACTAGAAATTACGTTTATACAAGTTAGAGACAAATTAGAATATTTCAATTACAAAATTATTTTGTTACGTTATAATCTAAATCATTGGAAAAACATTTTAGTAAGCGGATCTTTTTTTAAATTTTAATACACTTTGCGCCATCTATTTTTTTATACTAAAAGCTAAAATACTCATAATCTAAACATTAATAATATTCAATCTAGAATTATATATCCATTAGTTTAAATTAACGTCAGTAGACGTCAGATTTAGTGTGAAATTAATATTGTGATTTTGGCTGCATAAATGAAGATAATATTACAATTTCGATTAATTATGTCATAATTTTGGAAATAATTTTATTATGTGTACAATTTATACCTGTAATATGTTTATTCACCCAAAAATACCAAAGTATATAACCTCAAAATCGGAACTTAAAATACAATTTACGGCTAAACGGTAAGTCTGCGCAAGAAATTTATACTAACATTTGTGTATCCCACATATGTTTACACCCGGCTCAATCTAAAACAATTCAAAAATCGGAGTATTTCGATCTGGAGAACAACCCATACCTTTAATAGATTATTCAAACTCAATAGAAATAAATCCCCGTTCCGCATTTTTTGAGCCGGTAACAGAACTTGAAGTCTGCAGGGTGGTGGCAGAGCTTGAAAAATTCTAACGCGATGGGGATCGATGGTGTAGTTTTGCAAGTGGTGAAAAATTCCATACATTAAATAAAAACGCCTTTGACGTATGTCATAAATAGTGTTCTGGAATCCGGAATATTCCAAGAAAATCTAAAATACTCCATTGTTCGACTGGTATTCAAAAAGGGTGGTCCCAATGAATTTAAAAGCTATAGACCAATAAGTTTAATGACACTTCTCTAAAATTTTTGAAAATATCATAACTACGCGAGTTGTCAGTTTCTTTTACAAAAACAACTTATTTTATAATTCTCAACATGGCTACCTAGAAAATAAATCCACACCCACAGCGATGGTTGAATTAATTGATCTTGTATCAAATGCCTTGGATAACAATGAAATCCCATTGGGATTATTTCTTGACTTGTCCAGAGCTTCAAAGATTGTATAGATCATGATATCTTCCTAGATAAAATGTTCAAATATGGCGTAAGAGGCGTTAACCTTAGTTTGATAAAGTCGTATCCATACAATCGAAAGCAGTAATTGCAGATTTTAAACATGCATGAAATCATAGTCTAATATACTGGAACTTAGTAGAGGAATACCACAGAGGAGTATTTTGGGCCCAGCGCTGTTTGTCATATCCATCAATGACAGTGTAATAAAAAGTGAAAATAAAGCTTTGATTAGCTAACGCCATCTAATGCTTCATAGTGGCATCGTCACAAACGAGCTAACCTTGTTTGTGAAACCAGAAAACAAATATCAAAATTGAATTTGTGTCCAGTATTCCGGCACCAGATGCCCAAAGACGCGTTTTGGAGTTCAAGGTCATCTTCAGTGTAGTCCCGACCCAGTGCTGAGAAATACTGAACATTTTTGACTATTTCAAGCCAATATGTGAAAAGTATTAATGTCAATGACCACACAGAAGAGGACCTTGAAGTCCGAAACGCGTCTGTGGGTATCTGACGCCGGAATACTGAACACAAATTCAATTTTGATATTTGTTTTCTGATTTCACAAACAAAGTTTAGCTCGTTTGTGGACGAAGCAGTGACCTGTGTATGCACTTTGTGCATTCGTGTCATTGCCACTATGGATCATCTGATGCCGTTAGCTATCGAATCCATTAATAGTTTTCACATATTGGCTTAAAATAGTCAGAAATGTTCAGTATTCCTCAGCACTGGGTCGGGACCACACTGAAGAGGACCTTGAAGTCCGAAACGAGTCTGTGGGTATCTGGTGCCGGAATACTGAACACAAATTCAATTTTGATAAAAGATAAAACAAATTGTATAATATTTAGTACTAAACGTAGCAATCTTGATTTACCTGAATTTATAACTTTGAGTCCTTCTAATATACCTTTAGCTTCTTACTGCAAGTGTCTAGGGATTGGCTTAGACAACAACCTAGATTGAACACAACACACTGTGATGCTGAATTACTGAAGTTATATACTACCATATATTGCCTAAGAATGATCAAACCTTATGTGAACCACAACACTTTATTAATGGTATACCATGCATATTTCTGCTCAATGATGAGGTACGGCATACTATGCTGGGGGGCTGCCAACGGTCTTGACAATATTTCCAGAACACAAACATTGCAATAAGACTACTCTATAACATGTAATATAGAGATTCGTGTAGAGGTGTGCTTAGAACAATTAGTCTTCTTACAGTAGCAGCAATCTATATACAACAATACTTAATTCTTATCTATAAAAACAATGACCTTTTTAGTGTAAATAGAAATGTAAATGTATATAATACAAGATATAGGTATACTACCTACAAGTACCCAAAACACGCACTGACGCTTTTGGAAAGAGCACCGCATTATATGATGATGCGACTGTATAATAAACTCCCTCTGCACTACCGCAAAATCAATAAAATAAATGAATTTAAACATGAAATAAAAAATAAACTGTTAGATATTGAATCGTATACGGTCAGTGAATGTATATCATATTTTTCTTAATTATGGAAATTGCTATTATTTGTACGAAATAATTTGTATGTTTAAAAGACGATGATTCCTTATTTTTTGTTTGTATATTTTTCCAACATAACGTACAAATATCAAAAATACCGCACAAGATATGTATGCTTATGTAGAGGAACCAAGTTTTTGGAATACAATCCTGTGACCACCCTGGTTTATCAAAATAGAAAAAATTATTTAAATTTTTATTTATAATCATATTTTGATGATTAATAGTTTCTCTTAGGTATACATTCCCGATTGTTGATGGAAATGTTCAGGCTTCCATTGTTTTTATAGAAGCTTTCAATTAGAAGCTTCTAACGAGTATTTGCAATCCTTGAGTTTTGAAAAAGCCTGAAGATTTGGATTGTTCGCGCAGCAAAGCGGAGCGACCAATCCTAATTTTCAGGCTTTTCTAAACACGAAATTTTACTTCATGTGCCAAGCATAAAATAATGAAATATTGTGAAGTTTAAAATATACTGCTTGTATAAGGATCTGGTGTCAATTAATTTTACAAATGTTTATTTTGATTAATTCGAACGTCTCGGGCAATTTGTTAATTTTATTTGGAAAATGTAAAACTACATTTAAGAAAAAAATTCTTGTTTGTATTTCAATTGTAATTTTAAATCGTAAGTCAAGCGGTTAATATTAAGAGAGTTACAGAACTTTCTGTCCTTTTTGAAACGCCCCACGTAACTAAGATGTTTAACAAAGTCATGCTATGTATTTAAATGAATGTATTAAAATCTTCCAACTGGGAATATTAGTGTATGCAAACAATGGAGACTTGTTTCAATGAGACTACATTTTTTGCAGAAAGTCGATAATAATTTTTTATATAGTATGTAAATATACTAAAAGAATATGAATGAAATCTTGCATACACGTCTTCTTCTACTTCAAAAGCGCATCTAATGGTCTTAGCTACAAAAGTCTATTGAACAGATACAGTAATTATGAAATAATTATTTAAATTGAATTTAATTTATAAAAGTTTCGATTGGGTAAATTATTGAATGAATTAATAAAAGAATTATGATTGGATGAGATAATTATTGTAGTTTACAATCTGGACAGAGTTAACAGCGGCAGCGCTAAAAGGATATTCGCGTGAGTTTTCAAAGGAATATAGGAAACGGAAGGCTCATCAAAACTTTTTACTTGTGCGGCTAGACGATATGGCCAGGGTCAGCTCTTGAACGAAATGCTTGTATAGATGTATTTATTTGCGAAAGTTTAGTATACGTAGCATAAATACAGCACGATATTGATCCAATTGGCGAGACAGCTTAGAAATGTATGCAAATGCATGGCTGAATTAACCGGATCAACACCAATACCTTCATATAAAGCTACTAAACTAAATTCTATTAATGTTTTTCCTTCAAACAATATTTGCATTTAATTTACTTTCAACTCTAAATACTAGTTGATGAACTTCACATTTGTAGAACAACAATCATCCGCATAACACAGTTGATATATCGTACATGTTAATTTCATTAGCACACAAACCGCATTGTTTGTTTTCAATTAAAATGAAAATGTACGCTATGATAACTTTGTTAAAAGTCTTCATAAAAATATAAAATAAATAGATTTTCATAAAACATTCAATTATTAATAAGAAGATAAAAATGTATTATCGAATGCTCAAAATAAAAATTGAACAAAACTATAAAATATAAAAGTTGACAGAAATCGCACAAGATAATTTAAATTGCCCAATAATTAACTAGGTTCAAACAATGCTTAAATTATTCACACAAATTCATTAAATAAAATGGTGATGTATCCATCATACCAATTTCCTCATCACCTAAACAATTGATAATTGGCATAATAAACTCTTTTCACTTGTAAATTGGTTAATCACCATTTTACATTAAATTAGTGTTTTATACGCGTGGCGCATGAAGTAAAATTTCGAGTTTAGAAAAGCCTAATTTGGTTCGGTCGCTCGGCTTCGCTACGCGCCCGAGCCAAATTTTCGGGCTCATCTAAACTCGAAATTTTATTGCATGCTTAGTCTGGGAGTGAAAAACACTCGTTTGTTTCATTATTAAAACAATTGAAAATTGACGTAATAAGTTTATTGTCGTTTTATTGACAAAGAATGTTCTGAATTGTTATAATGAAATGTCAATACAATACAAAATACAAGTTAAAAAGGATTCGAAACTTAATAGGTAAATTACAGTCAATTTTATAATAAAATATTATCAAAATGCCATAATATTGAAAATACAGGGGACTATTATGAAATACTATCAAAATGTCAAAATTGTGAAATTACCGTCAAAATGTTAAAATAGTCATTTAATGATAAAATACTATCACAGTAAAAAAACTTAGTGATTTTAAGACAACATTTCATAATGGTCAATAAATAGTTGCCACAGTTATATCGCAATGTCATGATGGAAATAGGACGGGTTAGGCTAGCAAAATAACATGTTTTAACGCAACTTGTCATCTAACCGAACCTAATTTTATTAAACAATAAATTATTCTTAATGGTCCTGAAATGTCATTTTGCATTACAAATTTAAATATTCAAAATTAATAATGACTGACAGATGTTTACACTTTGATAATAAGAAACATACGAAATAGTGTAATTTGACTGTATTGATTATAATGACTACTAACTGTAAGTAGACTTGCATTTCCCCAAGAAGAAATTACGTATATCAAATAGATAGTAACTAGATAGAAACACTTTATTGCGATATATTAACCACAGTGAGATGTTAACATTTCTGTATATAGATTATATATAAGATGTCTATATAGTAACAATTTAGTTTAAATATAGGAACTATAAGGTAAAACTATTTATAAACTGCAACATAGTAACTCTAGATAGAAACTATATTGGTAATATACAGTAAAAAAATATATAGTTGTAATATAGTAATTTTATAATATAACTATATACATACAATATAGTAAAAATATGAAAAGACTACGTGTTTACTATGTTAACATTTTTATATATAATTTTACAATATTGATTCGATGTTGTAACTATATTGAAATACTATATAGTTTTATTATGTAAAACCAATATAGTAACACATAGTTACTATGTACATTTCTACTAGGGCTTCATTGTATCGAATATATTAACTATTTTGACAGTACTAAATATATATCGATAGATAGAAACTATATTGGTAATATACAGTAAAAAAATATATAGTTGTAATATAGTAATTTTATAATATAACTATATACATACAATATAGTAAAAATATGAAAAGACTACGTGTTTACTATGTTAACATTTTTATATATAATTTTACAATATTGATTCGATGTTGTAACTATATTGAAATACTATATAGTTTTATTATGTAAAACCAATATAGTAACACATAGTTACTATGTACATTTCTACTAGGGCTTCATTGTATCGATTATATTGACTACTTTGACAGTACTGTCTGCATCGATTATCTTGATTATTCTTACATTACTGATTATATTGGCAGATCGATTATATCGACCATTTTGACAGTACCAACTACATTGACTGTATCCATTTTCATTTTGATGGTCAAAAAGGACTTTATCCTATAAATTACGATACAAATTATATTTTTACTTAAAAATAGACTCCAATAGTCAAATTTTTATTTTAAAAGTCAAAATATGCTTTATCCTGACTATAGATCACTATAATAACCACATTTTCACTTCAAAAAGACTGTAATATTAAAATTTTCCTTTCAATGTGACGATAATAGTTAAATATTCGTTTCAAAGTAACAATACTATACAATGCTGGGGTTATCATAGACCATAGATCACTGTAATAGTCACATTTTGACCTAATACTTTGACTATTGCAGTTCTTCAATAGTCAAATATTCGTTATAATGTAACGCTAATAGTAAAATGTTCGTATCAGTGACATAAATAGTCACATGTCAGTATTGGCACTGTAGATCACTATAATAGTCACATATTTACAATAAAAAGACTGCAATAATCAAATTTATGTTATAATGTGACGATAATAGTAAAATGTTTTTTTTAAGTGACGATATTAGTCAATTGTTTGTTTTAAACTGACAGCAATAGTGAAATGTTGGCTTTATGCTTTTATTTAGAATTTTTATAATTTTTATGACAGTTCTCATTCGTGATATTTTTCAAGGTGAAATGCCAATAACTTTACTTTAAATCAGTGATTTGTACGCGTGGCGCATAAAGTAAAATTTCAAGTGGAGAAAAGCCCGAATTTGGATTTTGACGCTGCGCGTCCAAATGCAAATTCTTAGGGCTTTTGTCTACTCGAAATTTTACTTCTTGCTTAATATGGTAGAAGATATTTGTTTAATATTTTTAAATTGTTGATAAATTTTCAAGATTTTAGTTAATTATCGCAGTTTTGACGATTATTAGTGAATTTCTATAATTTGACTCAATTTTAAACGCTTTTCGTAAATATACAAGATTTACTTTAATTTTTGAAATTCTGACGTATGTCCTGAGTTTCCGTTGATTCTAAAGTTTCAAGAAGTTTCCAAATCAAGTTAAAAACATTTTGATTTTTCAAAATTCTCACTGTTTTCCTAAATTTCTTAAATGTTTGTTAATTTTTAAATTTTGATAATTATGATAAATTTTTAAAATTTCCCTCAGTTTTCAAATACTTGGTAATTTTTATGTATTTCTTAAATATTCGTTAACTTAAAATACGTTGAAGTTTTTAATGACACTTTATGATTTCCGTTAATTTTCAAAATGTTTATGAAAAGTATCAACAGTTTTAAGATTAACGAAAATTTAGAATATTCAGGAAAACCATCAGAATTTTGAAAATTTAAGGCAATCTTGGAAATTTACGAAAAGCGTTGTATATTAACCAAATCTACCTAAAATCTTGAAAATTCATCACTTTCAAAAAACCAAACGAGAGTCTTCCAATCCCAGATTAAGCATGAAGTAAAATTTTGAGTTTAGAAAAGCCCCGTGAAAATTTGGATTGGTCGCGTAGCGAAGCGAAGCGAAGCGACCAATCCAAATTAGGCTTTTCTAAACTCGAAATGTTACTTCATGCGCCACGCGTATAAAACACTGATTTCATGTGAATTTAAAAATACACGTCGTGTTAATTAATTTTGTAAATGTTTATATGGAACATGTAAAAGTATACTTAAATTAAAAAAATTGTTTTTAAACCTATCCGGATACATTTATAGCTCTTTTATGTCGTAAAATTTGCATTTTTTGATTTTCCAACTACAAAAGATGAACCCAAAACCATCTCAGATTGTTCAAGTGTAATAAAGTTAAGAGGTCTAAAACGCACTCGTCACTTTCGTTCTCTAAAATCACTTTGACAAATATCATATGATCTGTCAAATAAAAAATATTGTTAGGAAATGTTGTAGATAATCGAAATATTAGCATTTAATGCAAATTCACTTTATGCTCTAGCTCTTTTAGATATTTTATTAAAATTGTTTTAAAATGGGTCATTTTTCGAAACAATTTTAATAAAATAACTAAAAGAGCTACAAAATAAAGTAAATATGCATTATATGCTAATTTTTCGATTAACTACATCATTTCGTAACAAGATTTTTTATATGATCAATATTAAAAAAAATCCAAAAAAATGATAAAAGTAAACTATCACTTCCGGTTTTCGCATTTTCACCAAAAGTGAAAATATTTATTGTATAATAATACCTTCGCCGTTATAGCTTTAAATGCAGTTGTTTTAATTAATATTTGAAAAAATCTCAAAAACTATAAAGAAAAAGAATAAATTCGCTTTTATATTTAATAATTATTATTTTAAAAATATCAGTTATTGTATAAAATGTACCGCAAAAATATTTCTTGCCCCCCGCGCCCCGGACCATTCATTTCCTATAAAGAGCACTGTGTTTTTTCATACATGAACTCCAACATTAAGTATTTCATCACCAATAAATAACAATTTGACACAATCAAACATTCAACATATTTCATATAATGTACTCACTGATTAAATTAATATTATTATAACAAAGCAAATGCAAATAATAAGCTCAAACCATTTCTTGACTTCACAAAGAACTTTAAGTCGCACTTATTATATTATTAATGAATCACAAAAAGGAAACATTGTTGAATGCATAATATAAATATTCCCTTTGCGCATTTAAATAAATAATAAATACCTAAAGCCAAACGGGCAGGGTGTTTTAATGAAGTGAATAATGTTTGCAGTAAAATATAATGGTTTCGTCTGGGATAACTGAAAGTTTGAAATAACAGGCGGTAATACGAAAACCAAAAAATGTATTGTTTGAATAATTTTTATTTTATAAAGAAAAGGAAATACATCTGTGTATTGAAATATCATATTCAAAATTATATAGCAGTTTAAATTTGATGTTTCGAACGAGTTTTTCCACTCCCAAACCAAGTTTTCATGCTTTTCTAAATTCGCCAAGCGTATAAAACGCTGAAATATTGTTAAATTAAAATATATAGTTAAACTAGTATTAAAAATATACTTCTTAAAAACAATATTTGGAATTTCACAATATTTCAGTAAAATATTATGCGAAAAAAAAAAATTCAAGCTCTTCTAAACTCGAAATTTTACTTTAAATTCAGCATCGAACAAGGAACGCATTAAAATGCATACATATCGGAATATGAATAAAAAAAATCTCTATATATTTGAAAAAACCGGAATTTTCGGTTCCTGGGCTTTTAAAAAAATATAAGAATTCCAAAAGTCGTGATAAAAATTAAACTATGTAAAAAAGAAAATGTTAAACATTTCTAAGGTGCGGTCGTTCAAACATTTAAGGTGTTAGTTTTGGCCTTCCAAGTAATTCGGGTTGGCCAGTCCTGATATAGATGTTTAGAGTTAAACAAATGTTTACACAACCCATTTATTATAAACTAACTATATACCGGGTTTTGACTTAGCCGACACAACATAGGAAATCGCATGTTAGTTTTAAAGTGTTCAAATATTAGCTACCCTATTTATTTTAGAGACAAAACGTATTTCACTTTTTTGTAGAGGGAAAAATTCTAAATTAATTAATGTTCACACTTAACACTTTACGTTTCTCTGAGTTAAAATAATTAAGAAACAGTAATGTGATTTTATAAAAATAATGACATACCATGGAATTGATACAATTGCGGGTATTCTCGGTTTTTTTTTTAAGTTCAATTTGAAGCTTTAAGCAAGTGTTTTCCACTCCCAGACTAAGCATGAAGTAAAATTTTGAGTTGAGAAAAGCCTTTCTAAACTCGAAATTTTACTTCATGCGCCACGCGTATAAAACACTATATTATTGTCAAAGTTATGTATTTATGTATATTATAACTATTAAATCTGTGTTTTATACGCATAGCGCATGAAGTAAAATTTCGAGTTTAGAAAAGCCCAGAAAATTTGTCTCGGGTCGCTGCGCGACCCGAGACAAATTTTCACGGGGCTTTTCTAAACTCGAAATTTTACTTCATGCTTAGTCTGGGAGTGTAAAACACTCGTTTAAAGGTTCAATTTGAACTCTTTTAAAAATCAACGAATGTCAGAAAATTAACAGCTAAAATAATTAAGAAAAAGTAATGTGATCATTTCGAAAACATTTACTTTAATCAAGTGACTACGATATCTTTTGCAATTTTGACATCTGCAGTTGTTGTTTCAATTCCATGGCATATCAATATTTTTAGAAAATCACATTATTTTTTCTTAATTATTTTAACTTAGAGAAACGTAAAGTGATAAACGTTAACACGAATGAATTCAGAATTTTTCCCTCTATAAAAAAGATTAATTTATTTTGTTTCTAAAATAAATAGGGGAGCCAAAATTTGAACATTTAAAAATTTACATGCGATTTCCTATGTTGCGTCCGCCAAGTCAATACCCGGTATGTACATTTATGAATATAAAAAGGTATACTAAGCGCAATTGTTAAGCAACAATAAAAAATACCTTACACCTCAAATGTAACCTTATTTAATTTCCTACCATTTGACCATGTTACTTAACCGAAAAAAAAGCATTAATTACATATAGCAGCCATTAGAATATTGAGATAAAGGTGATTGAAGTGCTGGACAAATTAAGAATTGTCTAACGAGTATCTTCAATTTATTGATTAAGCATGAAGGAAATATTTCGAGTTTCGAAAGGCTTGAAAATTTGGATTGGTCGCTTAGTGAAGTGAAGCGACTAGCCCAAATTTTCAGGCTTTTCTAAACTCAGAATATTTACTTTATGTTTAATCAAGTAGTGGAAGACACTTGTTAGATAGTCCTCTGTTATCGACAATTTTTAGTGTTAATACTAAATAATTAGATTTAGACTTTTTTGTAAAAATTAGTAACTGTTGATTTTTCCGAATGTTTAAACACGTTTTTATTTAATCGTGCGCTCTAAATGTGTGCTATCGAAAAGCGAGAAGTAAATAAACTGCATTTTATTGATAAGTAGAAGCATGAGAAATATAATTTAGCTTGATTTTTAATGTTAAATCTAATGTTGCAAAATGTTGCATACGTGTGATTATCATAAAATATTGTTCTACTTTTTACATGTTGCTATAGAAGAGAATGTTATAAAAATGTTTGATTTTAGAAAATCAAAAGACAAAAATGTCTGATGACTATTGGAACGAAATCTCAAATGATCCCTAGATAATCGAATATGCATTGGATATTAGTATTGTTTTTATTATATTACCAAATTTTAAGATCAAAGATAATTTTTTGTTTAATAATTATATCATGATAATATTCTTAAATCATGAAATTTCAAATTTGTAAATCTGAATAACTATGAAACTACAAAAATCAAAACTGATAATTTAGAGTCATACTGTCTATAATATAGAAACAGTGTTTTTAATTATAGTAAGTACTTTAGTTTTATAAATTTGTAGAACCTATAAGTTTTAAAATAACTGTGTTGTCATTTAAATTTCTATTGAAAATTCGCAGAATTTAATTTCACTAGTAAATTAAACTGTGATGGAAATTAATCTTAGCAGAAAAACAAGATATTATAGATAAAATACCCTAAAAAAACATATGGGAACACCAGATTCTTAGTTAAACTTTATGCGATGAAAAAATACTCCTACTATAAGTAAATAATTGTTGAACAAGTGTTGATCCAAAAAGTTGAAATCATACAGGATGTTCCATTTAAAAAAGAAACACCGATGACGTCATACCTCGAGAAATAGAATAGCTTTTGAAAAACACATTACGTCTTTGAATAGATTAAAACAACTACAAAAACTTGTATTAAAAGTATTTTTTCATCACACGTAGAGTTTAGCAAGAAATTTGGGTTTTCCATACTTTTGCCCAACCCTGTATAAAGTATCGATTGATATTTCCCACATTCATTAATCATGGCGTAATTTCCATATCAGCGAAAATTCAAATATATTATAGTTCCTCGTAAATGCTGAGCCAGTAAAACGTATTGACATCGCCGAGAGGAGGAATTCGTTTTTTTTTTTCTTGTGAAATTTATTCATAAGTCGACCGCAATAAATCAAGCGTTAGATCATCCAAGTGCGGACATTTCTCGAAAATATAACCCTTTCAGAAAGCGGATATTACTTAATTTTTTGCTTACCTCCCGAAAAAGATCGACTTATCCTGAGAATAAAAAATATTTTTTACTTCCTTAAATTTTTATAAAATTATTAAAATAATGTTAACTTATTAAGAGGGGCGTTTGACTATGTAATATTTGTATGCTACGACTTTCATTTCAGCATTGTTATAATATAATATTATTCAATATTTTGTTTACAGAGATGTGTATTTAACCTTTCGTAGCAAAATGGCGTAAGCAGATTTTTTGTAATGTTTTTATTTAACTAAGAAATAATTTTTGGCTAAAGGACTTTTCGAAATTCAATAATTCTGTATTTATTTGGAAACAAAAGTTCGAACAGAAATTCTACCTACGCCATTTTATTGCAAAATGGTTACTCTTGACGTGTATGAAAGAAAAATACAATAAATGGAAACGATAAACATTGTGTAGTTAGATAGCTTTGCTTCCTTATACCCAATGTTAATTTAAATGTTCCGCCATATTGTATGGCGTCTGGAAGTGACCAAGAAGTTCAAGCGATATCCGAAAGATGGCGTTACGTTATGTTAAAACAGAAATCTGTTGTTGGTTATAACAGATTTCTTCACACGCTTGACAGCACGTGGTTGTGTATCGTTGAAATTTGAATTGTTTTGAAGTTTTATTTTGTGAGAGTGTTCGACATGGGAAAAGGAACAGACTACCGGCGTAAAATGACTCCTCGGTGAAAATTTGCTAAGTCGTACAAAATTGTTTATCAAAGAAAGGTAGGTAAATGTCGTGAGTTTATATATTTTTGCAAAACATTATACCGGGTGGCCATGAAAGTATTGCCTACGCAATTACTCAGGCTATATAAATAGTAGAAATTTTAATTTTGGCATGTATATATATAAATTAACTATAGCTTAATTTTAGCATAGATCAACTACAAATACTATTTCCGGTTTAACCGAAAGTAATATTATTTTTTTTATTTTAAATGGCAATCTAGACTTATTTCTAACTTTTAATATTCGTATCTAAATTCCATTTCCAATGACGTATAACAAGTTGATATTTACGTTAAAACTAACCTCAAAATTAATATTTTACGAAATTGATTTAGTAGGCCGAGGAATTGTAACTAGAATGAAACATCACAAAGAAGGCCATGAAATAGTTATGTTACCTAATAACAATTTCTAATTTTATGGAATACTTTTTCCAGTTGCCTACAAAAAAGTTTAATGCCGAAAATGTAAATGTTCAAAATTCGTATTGATAAACGCACTATAATATAAAAATTTCAAATAGCACACCATGCTTATTTGTAATCATTAATATCTGTTTAAAATTCTCGATTCAATTACGTATTGCAAGTTGATAAAATTAGAAACTTGATCATATTAGAATTTCTAATAGTTTGCACTAAGTAGGCATTATTATAATAATGTCTTGACAATTAATTCTTATATAAAACAAATATCAAATTGCAATACATAATTGAATAGGGTATATTAAACAGAATTTTATGATTACCAAAAAAACATGGTGTGCTATTTTAAAATTTCGTATTACGAGTATAGTGCGTTTATCAATTCGAATTCTGAACATTTTAATTTTCGGCATTACACTTTTTTCTAGATAACTGGAAAAAATATTCAATGTAATTAGAAATTGTTATTACAATATATATTACAATTCCTCGACCTACTAAAACAATTTCGTAAAATATTAATTTTGAGGTTAGTTTTAACGTAAATATCAACTTGTTATACATCATTGGAAAGGGAATTTAGAGACGAATATTAAAAGTTAGAAAAAAGTTAGGGTTAGATTCAATAGTATTGGAGTAAAAAATTAAAAACAAATTTCAACAAATCAGCTTTTTTAAAAGATTTAAAAAATAGAAGAAAATATTCAATTTTTTTTTTCAAAATATTATTAGGCCCTAAAATGCGCATCTTTGCCACAATTTAACCTCTCTACCTCTTTAAATAACAGAGATTCCTATACATTCTGTCGAAATACGGATACCCTGTATAACAAAATATATGTCTTCAGGTAACGAATTAGAGATGGTTGCAAAAAACATAGAAGATCGATTATCTCCAAATTTGTAATCATTCCATGATAATCAATTATCAGGCGAATGCCAACCTTCATCGTCTCAGACTGATACAAAATCTACGGAAAATCATGTAGATCCATGGGATCCAAAAAACGAATTCGAAGATATTATGGGACACACATTAAACATGGAAACCGAAAAGAATGAACCTGTATTGACAGGAAATAGAATAGTTGACATAACTTATGTTTTAAATTGGTCAATGGATATAACAACAAAACATGCAAAACGGTGTACTGGTGGCAGATTAGTAGCAATAGAAGAACATAAAATAGGATTATCTAGCATTATTACATCAAAATGTCCAATGTGTGACATGGAATTTAAAAGATCTACGCAAAAGCCACCGTCTTCATCCATAAATCTAAAGGCTGTTTGCGGAACACTGGCTACTGGAAGCACATATAAACATCTACAGGAATTTTTGTGTGTGATGGACATACCTTGTATATCATCATATTCATTTTATGATAGGCAAGATCATTTAAATAATATACTTATGGTTTCATATTTAGATGATATAAAAAAAGCAAGGTAACATGAATTTGAAGTCGCAATGGAAAAAGGTGATCTAGATAAGGATGGTGTGTCATGTATATCTGTA
Source organism: Philonthus cognatus (assembly GCA_932526585.2). Lineage (NCBI taxonomy): Eukaryota > Metazoa > Arthropoda > Insecta > Coleoptera > Staphylinidae > Philonthus > Philonthus cognatus. The sequence goes on along the minus strand of OW052241.1, from coordinate 64,022,943 downwards.
TATCTGTATATCTGGATGTAGGATGGAGTAAACGGAGTTACGGACACACGTATAACGCCGCATCAGGAACTGCTGTTATTATTAGACGGGCATCTGGTAAGGTCTTGTATCTAGGGGTAAGGAATAAATTTTGTATAATATGTGCAAAGGCAGAAAATAGTAACAGCCAGCCACGCAAACATATTTGTTTCAAAAATTGGACTGGGTCTTCATCCAGTATGGAAGCAGATATTATTGTTGAAGGTTTCAATGCAAGCATTGAAATGCATGGCCTTAAATATAATAAATTCATTGCGGATGGAGATTCCAGCGTTTTCTCCAAAATTAAAAAGGACGTAAAATATGGCAATGAAGTTGTCAAAGTAGAATGTACGAACCATGCCATAAAAAATTATGGCAAAAGACTATTCAACATCAAAAATGACAAAACAGTTGCACTGATTGCAAGAAAACTTTTGACTGTTCAGAAAATTAAAGATCTTCAATCAATAGCAAAAAGTGCAATTTATCATAACGCGCATGGCGATATTTCACAATTGATTGATGATTTGGGGAATGGACCAGCACATGTATTTGGAAAACATGATAATTGTGAACCAAATACTTGTAATAATGTTGGGATTATAGATCCAACATATCACAAATTTAAAGTAAGTGGGCTTTACAGATATGTATTTGGAGCTGTAAACTTATTAATTCGAAAGGCTAATAGTTTAATCGATATAATATTTATGAATATTCTTTCAAGATTCAACATGAGGAAAAAATTAAATTTAACCCAGAAAGGTTCATTGCAAATGCGGTCTTATATCTCAGCCCTTCGATATAATCAGGGATATAATTGGCATACCGGTCTATGGAAAATGGTTTTTAATGAAAGCCCAAGTAAAATTTTAAATACATTTATTGTTCAGGATGAAAACAAAAAATTACAAATAAATCAATCAAGACATGACACAATACCTAAAGAGAAAATAAAAATTCCGAAAGCAAAAAAAAACTTGGATTATGGGATTCATGCCGAGCAGCCACCATTATCTCAAGTAGAAATCGAAGGAGAGTGCCAACGGATATTAAATTCCTTTGAGATGACAGAAGAAGAAAGGGACCAGATTGCCAAAAGTACAGCCAATCAATTTAACAGCCCGTTATATATTACCGAAAGAAGCCAAAGGCTAACTGCATCCAATTTTGGTGCAGTATGCAGAAGATTGCCTCATACTTCCTGCCACTCGCTTGTTAAAAAAATTCTTCAGACATCCATTATTTCAACACCTGTAATTGAGTATGGCAAAATGAAAGAAGAAGTGGCAATCCAAAGATTTGAAGAAGAGTATTTTCAGTCTGTACAACCAAGTGGACTCTTCATTGATTCTGTATTTCCATTTCTAGCCGCTTCTCCAGATGGATTAATAAGTAGTGAAGAATTAGTAGAAGTAAAATGTTTGTACAAAATTTTTGAATCTGGCCTTTCTTTAAAAGAGGGAATAATCAAATATAATACTTGTTTAGAGTTGAATAATGGTGTGATTCGTTTGAAACGTAATCATGATTATTACTACCAAATTCAGGGTCAGTTACATATTGCTAAACGAAAACGATGTTATTTTATTGTGTATATTGGAGATAATCAAAACTTATTTGTCGAAAACATTGCGCGAGATGACGCATTTTGGAAAGACATGATGGTCGACAAATTAGTTACATTTTATGTACATTGTGTGCTGCCAGAAATCGTACGAGGGAATTTAAAACGAGGAGAAAAGTGTATAGATCCGGATTATATTTTAGAAGCTAAAAACAAAATAAAAAATAAATAAGAATTTTATATTAAATAACTTATAGATAAATAATACTATGTTTTATATTACAGATTTATTTTTATTTTTATTAGCACAACTCGAGTTTCGACATATTTAGTGTAATTTTCAAGTGTGTATGAAAATGACACTAAGTATGTCTATACTTGAGTTATGCTAATAAAAAGAAATCAGTGGTATAAAACATAATATTATTTGAAAACAGTTTTGTTTGTATTTCAGTACCCCCAAGACCACAGACAGTGTGGTTCACAACCAGGTCACAATTGGTTTCTTGTATTTCCACTTTGTGTAATAAAATCCTTCAATTTGTTGACCAACAGTGTGCGATAGCTTGTGACATCGATATAACTTCATAATAGTATTGTTTATCTATTAGTTATTCAAAATGGAATACCACGTAGTAAGTCCCAAGAATATTGATGCTTATTTTAATTTTAATTATACTTTCCGACTATCCAATTTTGGTATTTCTTTACGTTTTCAGGTTCCCTCAGTACGATTATCATAGTTTTACGATAATATCTGTGCGTATATTATCTGCGTAAATACGTAAATTGTGGGATTTTTTAATGAGCCCATGTTTCTTTTGTGAGTTTATTTATTATTATTAGGATAATTAGACTTATTCATTATCATACAGGGTGGGCCATTTATCCTGGCCACCTGGAATATCTCGAAAACTAATTTTCGGAGAAAAAACATCTCGAATAAAAAGTTCAAGTCACATAGGGGCTGGTGCAGCAGTAATATAAATATTAATTTTCATCATGTTTTTAAGGACATCCAAGGAGAACTTTATTTTTTTAAAATGGAAACATAATGTTTTCATTAATGATTAATCTACGACTTCAAATAAATAACTTGAACTTATTATTTAAAACATTATTTTATCCGGAATTTAGGTTTCGAGATATCTATGTGGCCAGGATAAATGCCCCACCCGGTATAACGGAATACTGCTTACTTAAATACTATTTTTATAAAATAAGAAAATACAAAGGAATAAACAATTTCACATTAAATTTGCAATTATCTAAGAAAAGATGTTCTCTCTTTTTTTGTTAAGATTTGTTTTAAAACAAGGAGTATTTTTTTCATGTTTATGTATAGTCCGTTCATATTTTATTTTCATCGCAATAGACTTTGTTAGGGTGACATTTTTATTTATTTAAAAAAGTTACTAACAATTTTTATGTTATTGCATTTTGTTGGTTTATGTATAGTCTGTTCATATTTTATTCTCATAGCAATAGACTTTGTTAGGGTGACATTTTTGTTTATTTAAAAAAGTTACTAACAATTTTTATGTTATTGCATTTTGTTGTTGCGTTTTATAATATCCCTCATTTAGATGTAAAAATATTATTGCTACAATTGTTGGCAACGTTTTGTTGAAATTATAGGTTAGCAACATACTTCAATCATTACTATCAAAAATACAACATGGAAATAAACAAGCGTACTGCGGCGAAAATAAAATGTGAACAGAGTTTATATGCTGTTCACATTTTATTCTCGCCGCAGTAGGATTGTTTTTTTTTCTCATTATATTGGCATGTTGAATTTTTGATAGTAATGATTGGAGTATGTTTTAACCAATAATGTCAATAAATCGTTGCCAAACATTGTGGCAACACTATTTTTTTTACATGTGAATGAGAGATATTATAAAATACAACATATTTTTTTTAATCACTAATTAGTATTTACATATGCCATTATGACGTCGAAACTGGGTGTATTTAATAATAATAATAATCTACTTATTCTTCTCTGGACAGATATTACAGACATTACATATAAGAATACATATAATACATAACACTGTACAGGAAAAACTAGTCAATATGCAAGAAATTAGAGCAAAAATAAAACTTAATCATGTATTATAGACCCATAAAATTCTTCCATTTTATAAGGCTCTAAACTACATAGATAATCGAATAGTTCTTTTTTCTTAGAGTGCACACTTCGCGCATTTTTAATTTTCTTTGGCAGATGGTTTACTATTTTAAGGCATGAATAGTAAGCACCCCTCTCGTAACAATTTAACCTGTGTTGTGGTAGAGTAAATTGTTGGCCATGTCTTGTGCTGTAAGCGTTTGGCAGTAAATTCGTGCTGAATTGATCCATGTGACTCCTTACAAATTTTGCGCATTCAAATATATATGTGCCATATTCTGTCAAAACATTATTCGTTTTAAAAACATCCCTACAACTGTCGCGGTATTTCAGGTTGTGGAGAATTCTTAGAGCTTTTTTTTGTGCTATGAAAACTTTATTCACATCGACACTTGCTCCCCAAAAAATAATTCCATATCGGATGTGTGAATGTATGTTGGCATGGTAAAAAAAGTATAGAAATATTGTAGTTGCTTGCATTGATATGTACTCTTAAACCATAGCAACTTCTATTAACTTTCTGACATACAACAATAATTTGTTCAGAAAAATTGAGTGTTTCATCCAAAGTTATTCCCAAGAACTTTGCTGATTTCATGAAAGGATAATTATTGTATTTAAAGATATACCATCTGGTGTGATTAAACTTTGATTTGTTTTAAAAAATATGCAATTTGTCTTGTCGGTGTTCAAGTTGAGTTTATGATATTTAAACCAGTTTCCCACTGATGACATAGCTTGAGTACCATTTCTTTTTAAGTCAATGAATGTTTGCCCTTTTATTATTAAATTAGTATCGTCTGCATAGTTTAAAACACATACGTCAGCGTGTGACCTGAAGGGTTTTAATTTTTTTGTGTTTATGTTTTAAGAATTTGTAATAATTTGTGTTTGTTTTATTAATAATTCAATGTATTTATTTTGGCATTTTGTGTAATGTTTATTTATTTCATTGTAATTATATATTATTATTATATGTGTTTTTTAAGAATTGGTATAAATTACTGTTTGTTTTGTTATTCATTCATTATATATTTTTTTAACATTTTGTTTAGTGATTTATTTTATTGTTATTAAATTTATTACCATATACCTACATGTGCTTATTTTTAAGAATTTGTATTAATTATTGTTTGTTTTGTTGATTATTTTGTTAAATGTTTATTTATTTCATTGTTACAATTTATTACCATATAAGTGTTTATTTATATCATTGTAAGCATTTATTGCCATATATTTGTGGTCATTGTTAAGAATTTGTATTAATTAGTATTACTTTTGTCAATATGTAATTATTTTTGATTTTTTTTTAATATACGAACCTATTTGATGAGGCTTTTTATTGCACAACTACCGACCTTCAAACAACGTACTAAATTGGTCATTATGTAACGTTATATAAACATTGCCAACTGAAGTTAGTCTAGATGTGACTTATCCGCGTACTTTAATGGCTTAAAAGCCGTCATTTAATTGTTGATTTTGGTCAGTTTTATGCTAACTGGGGAGTGTAACATACGATCTTTTCACTTTAGATATTTTACACCTTATTTCCTTGAATGTATTGCAAAGGGCACGTATTCTTTAATTCTATGAATAGAAATAATATATTGATTAACAAAATAGTAAACTATTAGCCAGGAAGTAGTTGTATCAATTGAATTCGTCTTTTTAAAATAAATAACCTGTTGATTTGCGAAAACTTTCGTACCTTTAATATATTTGTAAGCTTACATGTTTTAATTTGGAAAATACATGTCGTTGAAATATGTTTATGAATTAAAATTGAATTAAAATATCAGACAATGGTGATTATTAGTACATTAATTTACACGCGTTACTAAACATTATGATCATCATATTTTCAATAAATTATATGACGATTGAATGCGAATAAGAAAATACAACTTTGGGATTTGAAGTGGAATTATGTCAATTATAAAATTGTTTGTATATTAGATTTTAAAAGTAATAGTAGATATTTAAAACTGGATACATTTAGCAAGTAATGAATTATATTAGTTAACATTTATGATTTCTAAACCAACAGGTTCAAACACTTTTATGGTCAAAACGCGAGAAAAGAGACAACCATATACGGCCCGTGCAGGGCTGTAGGCCTAGGAACCCTTCACATCCCATCCCCGCTAGTCCAAATTCAAACCTTGCTCGTTTCTCACTTGACGCGCTTTTCTACGTTTTCGGATTGGTCTGCTGAAACTGAACGTGACTAATAGCCCGATCGTAAATCGCCGTGTACTGCTGAGCGAGAGAGAAAGAACGGGCGTCTTTGAATCGTAAAACCTTTTGCATGAATTTCGAGAGCGCAAATGGTACAAGCAACACTGACTCATTACTCTTGTGGCGCTTCGCAGTTATTCGTATATCTTCGCCGTATGGCCATATTTATTTATAAAACGGTATCGGTGGAGCACTCTCAGCGGCCAGAATTGACAACCGAGCACCTACCCCCCCTCTTAAATTTAAAGTAAGCCTGTTAATTCAAATAGTTATGCTGCTATTTTGCAGATATATCTTGTTTCCAACAATCGATTTTCAATATTCTAATAATGGTTGAATAAAAGAAAACTAGTTACGAATTATATCCTATGTTCAATAAAAAAAAACCTCAAGAGTGCCATGGTTTTATCTTTTTTTAATTTAGGTTGGGTACACGCCTTAGGAATTGACATATAAAACGTCAGACATAATATTTATAATATATAATTTTTGAGTTGCCAACCTACAATATTTTTCATAGCACTCTAGAGGTATTTTTTATTAAACATATGATATAATTTACAAACAATTTTCACTAATAATAGTGAAGACTTTAAATGTTATTTAAATCATAATTGTACTGTAATTCTTTTAGCAATTACAGACCTATTAAGATTTGAATACTATTTAATTTTTGTAATAATTACAATATATTAATTACAGTGAGGATTTGAGCAATCCAAAATAACAGAATTTTAATATTTTTTAATATTTTTATGTTTGCAATTTTCCATGCACTCACTAGTTTGCCTTTGTACAAAAAGCTTAGATGTATCTTGTTACAAAGATTTCTTATAGTTTTGTACGTAACCTGATTTTTGGAGATAATAAATTAACAAATCCGATCCAGTTGTATGAATGGGATTTGTTAATTTATTATCTCAAAAACTCCTACATGAATTTATTTTCAAATAGGTTATGGCTCTTTTTAATTTTCTTCTCGTCAAAAATTCTTGCTATTTGTTTTCATATTTGAGTAAAACTGAGTTTTGAAAAACGTTGATTGAAATAACTCTATTTTATGAATTTGAAATCTACTAAGTAAATATTTAACAATAAGTAAAGTGTATTTACTGACTTAACGAAGATTTATATAAATTGCATCCTTAATTAAGTCTTAATAGGTTATATCAACTTTTATTACCAAATCGAGCGATTTTAAGCTATGGCCAATGCGCCGGATAAACCCATTAATTAAACAAAAAAACTGCGATTAAACTAAATTACATCATCATTACACAACTTTATATCGACTTTAGGTAAAGCGAGCGACTAAGGATAATTAAAAAGAATGTAGGTTGGTTATTTTGAGCAATTGGATCTTTTTTTAAATATCAATTTCGGGTAAGGGTTATTTTTAAGTTTGAAACAAATTATACTAGCAAACTTTTATAATGTATTATATATCTTTTATAGAACATCAACGTTAACAACGAGAGTTCTGTTGAAATTAATAGGTGCAATTTAATATTGAAATATGCGTGCGTGCATGAGATTGAAGAGGAATCAATTTGCAATGTGGATGGAATAATTTACATGGAATTCCCTTAATTGCAATGTACAAATCTTGTTAAAAAAATCATTAAAAAGAATACTGCAGAGAGAAACCGTTCGCTATTTTTTAGCGTTGAAGCTGAAGATTGGATTTATTTAATCACGTTTTTAATTAAGCCAACTCCGGCTTTGATGAACATATTTGATACGGCATTTCCTAAGAGAAGTATACTTCAACACAATGATAAAGATAATATATAAAATTACGAAAAAACTATTCGTGGAAATGCAAACAATGTCTTAATTAATAAGACAACTTATTTATCGTCTCAAGTTGTCTTATTAATTACGACATTGTTTGCATTTTCACGAATAGTTTTTTCGTAATTTTATATATTATGTTTAAAGTGTGCAAACTATAAGAAGCGTAAGCTTATTTTCTCGAATTCAAATAGTTTTGAATTTGAATTTATCTTAATGATAAAGAATCACATATTTGTTGGTTTAGCAACATACTGAAGAATATGAGTTCAACATTTTCTGTAATATTTAATTAATTTACCAATTACGAATTAAAAATTGATATGTAGCTATCTAAATATTTTGAAGTACATAAAAAAAGTTTGATCTAATGCAAAGATATTTAAACTTTCCCATTCCCACCAGATTTTCAGATTACAGATGGCGTCTTTGATTCCTAATACCACAATACTATATACCGCTGAATGAGATGAGCTGACTAAATAAATAGTCATGATAAATTTTATTTATTTAAAACGTCATTTTGTATAATAATGAATTTTGTTGATAAAATTCGGCCTACGGGTAGTACACTGAATAATTATAATTGATTATTAAATATTTAGGTTTATTTAGTATAAGTAGTTATGTTATGTTATTATGTTAATATTTTGTAAAAAAAAAGGTGTTATAGGAATATAAATAGGAAAATAAATAAATAAATAATAAACACAGCGACTGATAATCTATCATCGCAAGCAACCATAGTTACTTGACCAGATACCGGAGACATATTATACCAAATAATCCATACACCAACAGACAATAAGCCTTGCAATTTTACAACATACACTTAACATTAATTAACTAAGTACTGTTATTATAAACCATAATATAACAATATCGTATAATAATAAAATTATAGAGCTGAAATGAGTGTTTAGAATTCAGATACTATTATTATATTTTTCTGTTTAATGAATTTAATTTTTATGACTCATTTTATTATAAAATTATTAATATTTCATAACGATAAAACTATTAGGTAGTAATTACATCACAATACATATTTTAACATGCAGTATTGTAACAATGGATGCGTTTTTTAAGCTATACTACGTAATTTTCAAAGTAAAAATTATTAACTGCTATCTATGAAACGTGTCTTTATAATTATTCTAGTAATAATTATTTAATGCATATAATCACAGAATTTTTTATAAATGTCTATAACATCATTAATGTAATGAATTGTTAAACATTGCATGTTTAAAAATAAATAATAATTACTCTTAATCTTTAATAATAAACATACATGATATTTGTCACGGGATATTTTTTATTGAGAATATTTGTTTGGCGCAGGTTACAGATCAGTAAATAATGTGATTGATCTGGGTAGAGTTCTAACGGTTAAACATACTATCCTTAGCCCCGTGTTCTCCGTTCGGGTTTGTGCTGCATCTATGAATGTAATTACAATGGCCAAACTCTGATCAATTTCAGAGCAATGTAATAGCCAAAGCTTTTACAAGAATATTTAAGTCAATAGAAGCGTCATGACTTTAAATTGGGAATATCCACAATATTTTCCTTATAGCTATTGTTGACTTCATTATGAAAATACATTTTAAGTATAACAAATTCTTTGAAATATAACTTGGAATAAAAACACTTACACTTTCTTCACGATAAAACTATAAGATAGTAAGTGTTAGTGTTTTCATTCAAAATTAGTTGAGATCTTCACGTAACTCAAAAAAAATATATGTCTTTGCAATATGTTTATCTAAATTATATCTCCCCATAATAAACGAACATCATATTCAAGAGATTACTCTGAAGAGTTTTAAGTGTTCATTGAATGTTTTATTACATTCTTAGAAAAATATTGAATCGCTTTTTTACTAATATAAGACAGTATGTTTAAAGTATACATTTTACATTTTAACATTAAAGTATGACATTAACATGAAACAAATATTCTGAGACCACTTTCTTATAAATATATATTACTGCTTCGGGAAAGTATCACTCAATTTAAAATTGCGTGTATAACTTTAAATTGATATTGTTTCCTCGGAAAAATTGTTATTCAAGCACTTCCGAATATAAAAAGTGCTGTTTTAATCCCACATTGAGGTAAATTGTTATTCAGTTGGGTGTTTTGTATCGAATATGCCTTATGAATGCAGAAGGGAAATAATCTATAAGAGGATATATAAAAGTATCGTCAAGATGAAATTTTTGTATACATTTTATTATAATATTATTTTAAGACAGAGTCTGCTTTCAAGTTATTTTTTAAATGAAAGTGCATGTATTTTATTTATAAATCAAGCTTTATTGGGCATAAAATTAACATACAATATTATATACGTATTTATTATTTAAGTAATAATAATTTTGGAGCGATACATTTTAAGAATCGATACATTAACCAAATATTTTTGGTAACGACCTGATCTAAAAGAAATATTTTTCGGTTAGTATACAGGGAATTTTTCATTTAAGTGCAAAAGCATTCCAAAGAATTGGTTTCATACGGTGTATTACTATACATTTCAAATCTATCCGTACTTTAATGACATTATACTCCACCTTAGTCAGACCAATTCTAGACTATTGCTGCATAATTTGGTCACCGCACTATCAATGTCACATTGATAGATTAGAACGTGTACAAGGTAAAATGATAAAACTCATTTGCTACCGGTCAAACCTTTCGTACGATAGTAATAATTATGACCTACTTCGTACATATCTCGGTTTGTTGTCTCTTGAAAAACGAAGGATTTATTTTATGCTATGCTTCGCATATCGTATACTGAATGGACTGATACTTTTCCCATCCATTTTGTCGTCTATTGGCATTAACGTTCCAGTTCGCTCAACTAGACAACAAAAACTTCTTGCTGACGTACACCACATTACTCTGTATGGCTATAACAGCCCACAAAACAATTTAATAAGATATGTTAATTCTTATGGCGAGTCAATAGATTTTTTTGTTGTCTCGTTGAACCGTTTTAAAAGACTTTCTTTAAGATCGATTAGCTCCTCTTAAGGTCCTTTATATAATTATTTATTTGGTCCTCTTTTATTAGATGCAACTTCTGTCTCTGACTGTATTCATTTGTACATTTTTTGTTTGTTTTTGTATTGTTTCGTGATTATTGTGTATATATTGTTGTATTTTTAATGGTCTCCCGTAATAAAGAATATATATATTAAGTATACATATTCCGATGATTACTGCGTTTCGTAAATTTTCAGGATTTAGTTCTATCTATAAAAGCGTTTAATTTGAAGCGTCTAACAAGTGTAAGCATGATTAAACATGAAGTAAAATATCGAGTTTGGAAAAGCCTAAAAATTTGGGTTAGTCGTGTAGCGACGCGGAGCGACCAATCCAAATTTTCACGCGTTTCTAAACTTGCAATTGTACAGGGTGGTTTCTTTTCGTTGATATTATAGAGTATAGGCTAAACGGTAAGAGATACAAAAAAACTAAGTTATGTGTCCCGTTTTCATTTTTAATGTTTAGTTGAATGGCGCAATCAGATCTACGCTAACTAGATTGGATTAGAAGATACAGGGTGATTCTTAAAACCTACTGGTTTTTATTATATTTTATGACTCGGTTATTTATACAGATAAAAAATATTTTAAATACGAAAGTTTTTTGACTTTTTACGTAGAGTCGAGTGGTGTACTTTAAAAAAGTATAGATGTTTTAGTTTTTAAGAGATTATCAAAACTAACATTTTTTTAAATGGGATACCCTGTATCTGAGTATTTCAAAAAATTGAATTTTATCTTGTGATTGCAACAATATGTAACACTTAATATTTTGCTCTGTCTTAAATAGCTATAATGCCAAAAAACAAAAACACACAAGATTTTCTTGATGGCCGTGAGTTGAATGATTATTCTTTTCTTTTATAAAAGGTATGTTAAAAACCCAGTTAACAAGAATATCGAAACATTGATAAACTAAAACAACAGCAACTAAAAAAAAAACGAACCATAATTTATAATAACTCAACAATTACCACATATACTTATACAACGAATATTTCTTTTAAGTATACATATGCATGCGCTGCAAATGTTCTGATATTCGTTGCTTCTTAATAGAGTTCAATTTGAAGCTTTAAATGAGTGTTATCTATTCCCAGGCTAAGCATAAAGTAAAATTTCGAGTTTAGAAAAGCCCCTTGAAAATTTGTCGAGGGTCGCGCAGAGACTCGAGATTTAAGTATATACGCTGTAATTGGGACCTGTATACTTGAAAGAAAAACACCCTGTACAACAATTTGCATAGGTGCGTAATCACAAAAAGTGCTCAAATTGTCTTCCATTCTGCTCGATGCGTTTTTGGACTCGGCTTATAACTGAACGAGTGGCGTTATAGATGTGAATATTTGGCCCTCTTCCAATCCAAATAATAAAATTTGCTCTAAGTTCTTCTGCAGTATTACTTCGGGTTTTATATATTTCATTTTTGATAAATCCCCAAATATAAAAGTCGAGTGGAACGCGGAGGCCATCTCTTTGGTCCATATGTACCAAGCCAATTTTCGCCAAAATTGACACTTACTAAGGTCTAAGTGTGCACCTCCTTGGGCGGTGCAACCACTAAAACCTAACCTAACCTAAGTGCCTTACCATATGCACCGTCTTGTTGTAAATAAACATTATTTCTTGTAGCTAATAGCATGTTATTCAACTCGATTATAACACATTGTTCCAAAATTTGGATGTATCCTTCAGTATTCCATTTTTTTAAATCCTGTAGTTAAGGACTCTGATTTAATATAGCGCCACCCATACATGGAACCCAAACCGTACCCTGAAGACCGTCTGATGAGGATTTGTTTGACCAATATCGATTGTTCTGTCGATTAAAAATTCCTTCGCTAAACGCCGCTCCTCATCTCCAGGATGCAAGTTATGAACCATTATTATTTTATATGGTTTATACTTATGCTTGCGTAACGTTTTTAAAACTTTGAATTTACCTGTGCCAATATCTTTCTCAATATTGCGGCTAGATACCGTCGGATCAGCAGCAACAGAAGCTAATGAATTTATATCATCTCTTTCTTTATTATCTTTATTGCAAATTTTATCTCTTGGTTTTCCAAATGATCCATACTCACTTAAATTGTAATATAATCTTTGAAATATTTGTTTTTTCTGGCTGTTGTCCTTCCGGATAACGCTTAAAATATAGGTCAAAAGCTGCGTCTTTATTTTTATAACTTAATATAGCACTTCAACATGTTTAATTTTTCATAAGTTTGAAAAATATTCATTTTAGACTCTGTTTTAAGAAAATATAATCGAAAATATTTCGTTAACGACGGAATATCAAAACCAATAGGTGATTGTTATTGAATTTTATGGCTTGAAAAAAACAAAAACAAAGGCTTAAAGAATTCAATTCATGGCCATCTAGAAAATCTTTTTTATTTGTTTTTTAGTAATATAGCTATTTAGGACAAAGCAAAATATTAAGTATTACATATTGTTGCATTCACAACAAAAAATTCAATTTTTTGAGATACTCAGATACAGTGTGTCCCATTTATGAAAATGTTAGTTTTGATAATATCTCAAAAATGAACACATATATATATATATTTTTTATACACCACTAGATTCTACGTAAAAAGTCATAAAACTTTCGTATTTAAATTTTTGTGTATCTCCATAAATAACCAAGTCATAAGAGATGATAAAAAGCGGCAGATTTTGAGATTTACCCTGTATCTTCTAAACTAATCTTGTTAGCGTAGATCTGATTGCGTCATTAAACTAAACACTAAAAAAGAGAACGGGATACATATCTTAGTTTTTTTTTTGTATCTCTTACCGTTTAGCCTATACCCTATAATATCAACGAAAAATAACCACCCTGTACTTCATTTGCTAAGTGTATAAAACACTAATTTAAAGTGAAGTACAAAATATACTGCTTTAGTTTGATCTCACGTTAAAAATTACTAAGAATGTTTATTTTGTGTAACCAAAGCTTCCAAAATTCAAGCGCCTAAAGCAATTTGCTTTCAGATGTTTTCTTTGAATTATATTTTTACATCCTAAAGCGCATTGCTGGAATTTTGAAATAAACATTTGTAAAATATGTTAAAGTGAAATAAGACCTAAGTAGCATATTCTGAACTTCACTTTAAATCAGTGTTTTTGAGTGTTGTAGTGCAGAAATTGAACTTAGCAATAAAAAATCAGTGCTTGTCTTATGCGTTTACAGTCCACCTGAAAATGAGTATGAGTCTTTTAATTCTTTTCTTGATAAACTGAATTCAGCTATATATATATATATATATATATATATATATATATATATATATATACTATGTAATTCTGGTAAGGTATTTTTCATTGTTGGAGATTTGAACGTTGATATTTTAAAAATTGTAATAAAAATAATTACTTAAAAGATCTTGTAAATACTTTCAATCTTAAATCTTTAATAAATAGTCCAACTAGAATAACGGATAGATCACAGACCTGTATTGATAACATTATCTCAAATGTGAACTCGGAATATAAAACTCACGTTATACAGTCTGGTATTTCGGACCACACAGCTCAATTACTATTGTATATTTTTTCTACTATACCGCATATTAATCCTAACAGGTACAAAATTAGATTGTATCCAGATGAATCGGTTGAGAGTTTTATTAGAGATGTTTATAATTATACAGATGTAAAGAAAAAATATGAAGTTTTCGCGAATATGTTACTAATATATAATATATAATATACTAATATTCTATAAACATTTCCCGTTATTAAATTGTAAGAAACGGTCACAATGTCACAGTTATAATTTCAATTCACCTATAATTATCGCATGTAAAAATGAAATGGTGCTGTTGCAGGGGCTTTCCAACTATAGGCCAGAATTTAAAAAAGAATTTAAACTGAAACAACAGGAATACAGCCAACTATTAAAAGTATCAAGAAGCAATTATTACGAAGTTCAATTACGCGAATCCCACTGTAAATCCAAAACAATGTGAGAGATTGTGAAAGATATTGCAGGATCAAAAAACTCAAAAGTTTTACCAAACGATGATGACTTACTAAAATGCTCTAATAGTTTTAATACATTGTTTAATAAAAATGCTATGGAATTGGTTACTGTCTTGCCCAATATACCATATGTTTGTGATATTCCTTTAAACAAATCTTCAATCTTTTTAAATCCTTGTGATGGCGCAGAAATTATCTCACTTATTAAATCAATGGAAGGAAAGAAGAGTCATGGTTATGATGAAATCCCCATGTTCATAATTAAAAAATGTATTGCCAAATGGTAGAGCCCTTATGTGATATAATAAATTGTTCACTAAAAACCGGCCACTTTCCTTGTAATATAAAATTCGCTCAAATTATACCCATTTATAAAAGCGGAGATAGTGAGGATAAAAACAACTATCGGCCAATAAGTTTATTAAGTTCTTTTTCTAAAATATTGGAAGCGGTAATATATAGTAGAATTATTAACTTTTTTAAAAATAATAATTTTTTTCTGCAAGTCAACATGGTTTCTTAACAGGTAAGGGCGTTGACACCGCTCTTTTTGATTATACTACATCAATATTACATGCCCTTGACGAAAAAAATTGGCCTGTGGAATTTTCCTGGATTTGTCCAGGGCTTTCGATTGTATAAACCACGAAATTTTACTAACCAAGTTATACCATTATGGTATAAGAGGCATTGCACAGCAGTGGTTTCGATCTTACCCATCGGGAAGAAACCATGCTGTCAAAATTCAAAAGTGTGGCGTGAATGTTTTTTCGGGGGTCCTGGAAGCCCCTATGGGCCTACCGCAGGGCAGCATTTTAGGTCCATTACTTTTTATTATTTTTATAACCGATGTTGCCCACGTAGTGGGCGAAAATAATATCGTCAGTTACGCAGATGATACTAATTTGTTCTTCAAAGGGCTAAATTTATGTGAGATATTGACTAAGGGGGGTACTACCTTGGATAAAGTAAAACAGTACCAGCCACTGTGTAACAAACTCGTGTTAAACGAAAATAAAACTAAAACTATTGTGTTCAAGTCCAACCAATCCGTTCACATCCCGCCCAGTTATCCTTTGGATGGCTCCACGTGGTGTTTTAGCAAGAGTACTAAACTCCTTGGCATTTTTATCGACGAAACGCTAAATTATAAAGATGCTATGCTATGCACTGAGAACAATATCTAAGACGGCAGATAATAATCTTACTAGACTGGTTTATCTATCGAACTTCTGTTTTCTTCTGAGATATGGAATCCTTTTTTGGGGTACATCCCCTGACGTTTGTCATGCGTTCATACTACAAAAAAGAGCTCTAAGAATAGTAAATAAGGTCCGGGCGTGAGATTCGTGTAAAGGAGTGTTCAAAAGAAACAACATGCTAACTTTGACCAGTATATATGTTCACGAATGTGCTAAATTCTGGTTAAGGAACAAATACATTTTTCAAACGTGTACACTAACACCTCATTATCCGCAAAGAAACTTTAAATATAACTATCCAACTCACAGATTAAGCAAATTTGAAAAGGGGGCATATTATTCATGCTTAAAAATAATAAATCATCTGCCTAGTAGAGTAAAAGCTATAGATAATTATATTCAATTTAAAAACAATGTTTTCGGAATTATGTGTGAACTGGAACCGTATAATATTAATGAATTATTTGATGTAAATATTGGTTAGCTATTGTTTTTATATCTTATGTATCCAACCGACCTGTTTCTGTTGCCATATATGTATATTTTTGTATATTTCTTGTGGTGTATAGAAATAAACTTTATTATTATTATTATACGTATGGCGCATGAAGTAAAATTTCGAGTTTAGAAAAGCCTGAAAGTTTAGATTGGTAGCGTAACGACCATCTCAAATTTTGGGGCTGTTCTAAACTCAAAATTTTACTGCATGCGCCACCCGTATATTATTTCTAAACTCGAAATTTTACTTCATGCTTAATCAATGAGTGCATGCACTATCTAGAAACATTAAATTAAACACTATTATAAAATCAACGAATGCCTAAAAATTTACAGCGTATATGTACATCGGGATTTGTATACTGAAAAGAAGAAATCGCTGAATATCCGCCCATGGTAAATCCCTTTTAATAACTTTTAATAACTAAAATCAAGTTTACCCATCATAGGTGAGGAGCCAAAAGAGGTCGCACTTCCATTTCTAAAAATAAAATCAATTCAACTTATTGTATGTGAAAACAAAAAAAAAAATCACCTTATAAACAGATATAATTTATGTTAATAATGTTATTTTTCTATCTTTTATTTATAACTGATATAAGAATCAATACAAAATAATCGATTAATTCAAATAATTCCTCACACTGAAACATATCTATTTATTAATACAATCAATAGAAAATAATCGATTAATTCAAATAATTCCATACACTGGAACATACCTATTTATTAATATAATTTTCCTAAATATCTGAATTAAATTGACAAATTTCACAAAGTAAGATAAAATTATAAAATTAGTAAAAACAAAAAATAATGTGTCTGAAAACTCAGTTTGCAGAATATTAAAGACTTGACTTTATGGTACATGTTGAACTTTTATCAAGTCTATACTCTATTCAGAAAGTTGAAGTTAGTAATATTTATTACTCAAATTTCAGTGAATATGTGTCTAGATTCATGTCAAGATTAAATCTAGTCATTGTAGAATCGGAATAAGTTCGGTGACAGTGAAACTTGATATTAAGTTTGGATGTGGAGTGAGTTCGGATTAAATTGTTCTAGTTTCCGAATTCGCCAGCCTCAATTTTAATGGGAGAACGGTTTTTTCATGCGGAATGGCCGTTTTTATTATTTGTTGCCCGCCTTTTGGGCCATTAATCTTTTATTTATACGAAATCCACTATTTCTTACCACCATTCTACGAATTAGGTTGGTTTTTGTAATGGATTTATTACACGGGCAATTGTTTTTAGTTTTATTTCTTACACAGATTTTATCATTGTTTTCTCAGCATATTTTTTATATTAACACGATGCTTCAGAAAATGAACGATGTATATCTAGAATAAAGGTTTTATAATTGTTATTCAATTAAAAATATTAGAAAATAAATTGTATCGTAATGTTTGTTTACTAAAACATAATTTTAACACTATCTGTCTATTTCCAGTATTTTGCATCCTTGTCACAATGTTAATTAATTAATCTACTCAGTCGTTTTGACATAATTGTCTACTAATTACCAGTTTTCGAATGAATGTCAAATTTAATTGGCCAATCAATACGTTTACGTTGTTTTAAACAATGTACGCTTTATGTTGCATTTTATTAAAATAAATAATTAATATAATTCAATGTTGTACGGGCGCGCATGGAATGCGTTCAAAGTTTCAAAGAATGCCCTTTCTAGAAGGCCGCATATATCAAAATTCCTGCCTCAGAGGAAATGGAAAATATTTGTTTTCGTAAACTCACATTTGCATGCTTCTCGAGACAAAATAATAAAATGTCGTTTCGCTGTTGAAAATATTTCTCTCTAAAACTCAATTGCTGTAATGAAAAATGATCCTTTAATTAACTTGCTTAATATCACCAAGCAACTTTAGGATACGTAAAACAAAAATACATACTGTGTAATTTACTCAGCGTGTATTATTCAGGATAATGCCACAATAAAAATCAATTGGATTCGATAATTGTAGTAACATATGGTTTATTTCACACAAATTAGCTAGTAATTATACAAAATATATATAATTTTGCAACAGGCTACGATTTCAGTACTAAGCAATTCTGGTTTTCTAAATAATGACATATTTTAATGTAAATTTAGTAAAATTGTCTTGTTGAAACATTTATTGATTTTTTTGTTGTTTCGTCATAAACAGCGGTAAGTACAACAAAACAATAAATCACGACATTGCATTGTCCCTAAGGATCTGGTTTGGACACCAAGACTTAACATTCAAAATTGGGACAATCCTAT
This sequence comes from Philonthus cognatus, assembly GCA_932526585.2. Taxonomy (NCBI): domain Eukaryota; kingdom Metazoa; phylum Arthropoda; class Insecta; order Coleoptera; family Staphylinidae; genus Philonthus; species Philonthus cognatus. The sequence continues at coordinate 64,004,168 of OW052241.1, read as the reverse complement.
TAATCGGGACATATGGAAACCCTACCTACATTAAAATGATCATCGGCTATAAATAAATGTTTAGATTTTATTGATTTATTCTAAAATCTCTATAAATGATATACATATACATGCATACATTTTTTTCAGGTATACCGAAATATGTGTTAAATATAGTTTTATTTTCCCTTGTATAATTTTTTTTTCCAAGTCTCTTTTTTAAAGAATATTTGTATGTACAGGAAGTCTAATCATCGATAAACGTCCCAATCTGCGTAAAGGGGGGCATTTTATCAAAGCAAATTTAAAACGTTTTGACGCTTTCGCAATACACGTTGGAAACGTTTTAAGCGGCCTTGCAATATCTAAAGTGCAATCGTCTACTTACAAAACTGCCGGCGAGGAGTTAAAAAAATTGCAATTTCAGACCAACGGATAACAGACTGGCATTTTTGTATTTTGAAGCGAAGCGGATTGAATACGAAATTGCTTTGAAATGAAGTTTTATTATCTTTATAAACATAATGTATAGTTACTGAAATATGTACATATACAGGGAGTTTTTCATTTAGGTATACATATCCTAATTACAGCTATATGCTGTAAATCTTCAGAAATTCGGTGCTTTTTCCAGGAGAGGTAAATTTGAAGCTTTAACCGAGAGTTTTCCACTCCCAGACTAAGCATGAAGAAACATTTCGAGTTTAGAAAAGCCTGAAAAATTGGTTTGGTCGCGTAGCGCGAAGCGACCAAACCAATTTTTCAGGCTTTTCTAAACTCGAAATTTTTCTTTATGCGCCACGCGTGTAAAACACTGATTTTAAGTGAAGTTCTAAATATACTACTAAATCAGTTTGATAAAGACGTATATTCTAAACTTTAAATCAAAACAGTATTTTTAAGCGTGGCGCATAAATAAAAATTTCGAGCCGCGTAGCGCTACGCGACCAAACCAAATTTTCAGGCTATTCTAAACTCAAAATTTTTCTTTATACTTTGCTTAGTCTGGAAGTGGAAAATCCTAGTTTAAAGCTTCAAATTTACCTGTTTGAGAAAAAGCAACCAATGTGTGAAGATTTACAGCATATACGCGTATATGCTGTAAATCTTCACACATTGGTTGCTTTTTCTTAAAGAGGTAAATTTGAAGCTTTATACTAGGGTTTTCCACTTCCAGAACTACTTAAAAGAAATACATTTACACTGCGTTTTGAGAAATTTATATTTTCAGTTATTTCTGTATGATATGTTTACGCAATTCACTAAGGTGGAACTTTAAAAATATGCAGCCACATGTTAAACGTTTATTAATAAATAAATATTAGGAGAACTTTTTGAATTACAAATTTAAACAAAGTTTCTTCTTTCTCTTAACAATATCTGAATATTTTTATAATATTTTATAAAAGTAATATTAGGTATCCAGGAATTATTGAAGTCCTGGGTAGTTGTGAGATCGAACATGAATGTCGATTTTTATTTCACACAAAATCGGCATTCATATTCGATCCACAGACATCCAGGACTTATATAATTGTTGAACACCCGATACATATCTAAATCATTAAATTAAGTTATCCACTGAGTAATAATTTTTATCAGTTGGACCAAAATATATCGTTTTGTCATTTTTGCGGTCTTTAAAGAAATTTAGAATTTTTGCACTGCAAAATACATAGAATTTAGTCAACTTTAAGCAGGGGCTGTTATGTTTAAAACACTTTGTTTTAAAACAGTGTTTTAAACATGTTTAAAAACAAACGTCGTGTTATAAGCGGTTTTGTTTTAAACATTACATTTGTTTAAAACATGTTTAAAACGAATGAGTTTGGGTGAGTTACGTGAAGATGATAATAACTTGAAATAAAACACTTTTTCTCCTTTCTTCACAAGTTTATTTTATACCAGATGTACATTTCGGTCACCATGTGACCATTATCAATGGTTTGATACTGAAGAGAAAAATGAAATTACACAATATATATATACAAAATGGGGGCGGATTAACTAGTGTTGGTACGGACAAGTAAAGGTTATTAGCGGAAAACATCATTAAGATCAAACAAGTGGCGTAAGTGGGGTTACAATTATTAGTTGACACAAACAATTACGGATTAACAAATTCTAATAACATTATCTAGGTAGCGCAGATGGGATTACAAGTTATTAGGTGAACAATTAGGGAGGATTAACAAATTCCAATAACACATTATCTAGGGGGCTTAAGTCAAAATTTAACAGTTTGTTTTCGTGTTTTTTCATTTGTATGGCCTCTAGCATGTTTAATTTACAATGTGCTGATTGTTTTAACAATTTAACTCTATCTAAAGTGAATTTATGCCCCGTCTCTATTGCATGGTTAGCTACTGCGGATTTGTCTGGATTTTGATATCTAATGTGTGCTGTATGCTCTTTAAATCTTGTTAATATGTTACGTTGCGTTTGTCCAATGTACATTTTATCGCAATTGCTACAATTGATAGAATAGATTCCTGATTGTTCCATGTCGTCTATTCGATCAAAGGTGCTACCCAGTAACATATTTAACTTTGTATTAATGTAGTAAGCTGGTTTTAGATTGAACATTTTATAAAGTTTGTTGAAATGGTTTTCGTTTTCCGGGGAATAAATTAGTCTGACGTATTTCGTATCTTTTTCGTTGTTTGAAGGTGTTAATGTCGTTGTATTTAGCATTCTGTGCTTCTGTGAATGTCGATGAATCAGTTTTTGTATCGTTTTTCTATCATATTTTAAACTATTTGCAATTGAATAAATGACGTTGAATTCCTTTTCCCTATTTTGGGGGGATATCGGAATGTTGAAGGCTCTATGAATCATGCTATTGAATGCAGATAATTTATATTTCATTGGGGCATAGGCCTGCGAATGAATGTAATTGAAGGTATGTGTTGGTTTCCTAAATATATTGAATTCAAATCTGCCGTTGCTATTTATTATTAGAATATCTAGGAAGGGCAAGGAGTTGTTCTTTTCTAGCTCGTAGGTGAAGTTAATAAAGTTAATAAATGTTATTCAAAGAGGAGAGGAAGTCAGGAATGTCGAAACTAGGTTTAACAACAGCAAAAATGTCATCGACATATCGAAACCAATCCAGAAAATGGGAAAATGACTTTTTGGCAATATTCTCGAAATGATTTAAAAATATGTTGGCAAGGAAAGGTGACAAGGGGTTTCCCATGGCAGTTCCAAAGGTTTGTTTGAAAAATGAACTATTGAATTCAAAGACATTGCATTCCATCACCAGTTCTGTGAGTTATAGGTATTCGTTCACTTGATCATTTGGAATTTCATTCTTCCTTAAATTTTGTTCTAGGATGGAGATTGTGTCTTTGATTGGGATGCTAGGGAAAAGGGATTTAACGTCAAATGATACAAGTTTATGATTAGATGTGATTTTTAAGTTTTCTAGTCGTTTTGTTAAATCGATGGAATTTTTAACTGAATGATCGTTATCTATTTTCAGCGTCTGAAACTGTTTGACTAACCATTTGGCAAAAGGTTTTTTTTTGTAATCTTAAATTACCTAAACTATATTTTATACTGCTTGAATAAGAATTTTTTTGTTTAAGTTTTTAAATTTTTGCTAAACTGTTGAAGAAATTTCAAATTACATTATTAAACATACAATTTTATCACAACTGTGTGCTCAATTATAGAGGGTTATTCAGAAAAAAGGTGTAAAAAAATGATCATATTGTTTATAAACATGAATTCGATTTACAAAAGTAATGCTGGTTTAAAGTTTCTGAAATAAAGAATCGTTATTAAATACAATTTAAACAAAACACGAAATAAAAATTTGTAATATTTATTAACTTGAGAATAAACTTAAAAAGTATTTTTTTAACTTCAATTTAACTCGGTGTTTTATACCGGTGGCGCATGAAGCAAAATTTCCAGTTTAGAAAAGCCTAAAAATTTAGATTTGCTGGGACGCGCGAGTGAAGCTGAAAATCCAAATGTTCAGGCTTATCGAAACTCAAAATTTTACTTCATGCTTAATCAAGAAGTGGAAACACTCAGAAGTTCCACATACTTCTATGTTAGGTTAGGATAGGAGAAAAGTTTGCCAAAGAATACATTGCGCAAGTCATTTTGCGCATGGTGCCTATTCCACATACTTCTAGGTAAGGTTGGGTCAGGAAAAAGGTTTGCAATAGAATAAATTGTGTATGCACGATACCTATTCCACATACTTCTAGGTAAGGTTAGGTTAAGTGAAAAGTTTGCAATACGCACGATGCTAATTCCACAGACTTCTAGATTGGGTTAAGTTAGAAGAAAGGTTTGCAATAGATTTAATTTGTTTATATAGTTGTATGTGACGATTTAGAGGTTTATTCACACATAATTCATCTACTCTATTACAACTACCAGTAAAATTCATGTTTTAAATAAGTGAACAATGATTTAGTTTGAATTTGGCGCTTTTAGCGCGTCAAAATGGATGCCAATTGGCTGTACTCAGCAGTTGCAGTGTTGTAAATATTGTTTGCAAAATAAATAGTTACCTTAATTGTTAAAGATATTTCAAATTACATTATTAAATATACCATTTTATTAGAACTGTGAGTACATATTTTTTACTTCAAACCTGTTTTAAACATATTATATCTTAAACACATTACATTATTTTTACATTAATTATTGTTTGTACATTTTTATATATTAATTTATTTTAAAACAGTATTTTTAGCTTGTACATCAGGTGTATCGGCAATTATTCTTGCTAATGACAATTTGTTTATATATTTTGGGGTTGGTGATCTGACATTTCTACTCAAATTTTTATACAAACAGTACTTGTATCCTCTCACTTTTACGTATGGTAGTTTATTATTATTATTATATTATTAACATATTATTATTATTATTAGTAGATAATTATTATTATTATTAGATTAATAAAATTATAATTAGGTTATTATTATTATGGACGTGTGTAGAAAAATTGTTAAAGCACTAAGAAAATATTAATTAACCATGTTTTGAACATGTTTTAAGTATGTTCTAAACAAGTTTTAAGAATGTTTTTAATTGTAAATGTTTTAAAAGCCGTTTCAATGAAATAAAAATTGCTTTCATTAAAATGAAAAAAAAACCTTTAATTAAGAACCCTGACTTTGAATAACTGTAATGTCTCTGAAATGTTGGTTTCTCTAAATACAAATTGCATTAACTTTGTTAATAAACCAAAATTTTACAGACTTTGAAATCAGAAATTATTTTGTTATACCTACTTAAGAGCCTGTTTAATAATTATTAAACAGGAAATAATTCAAATACAACTTGTATATTTTCGGTGAACTTTAAACAACCTTTGTTTCGCTAAGAATCGACAAAGTTGGCTGTTTTTTAACCTTGTTTTAAAGTTTGTACATTTTTTTACTTCTTGCTTAATCAAAGAGTTAAAACACTTGTTAAAAGCTTCAAATACGCTTTAATTTAAGTTTAGTTTAATAAAATTAACGAACACCTGAACAATTACAGGGCACACATCATGATATAAAAGTACATTTGTGTGTACTAATTCACAGGAAACAACAAAAATCCTTGGATTATTTTTTTTCTACTATGATATTCGTAGGTTTCGTACTTTTACTTCATTTATTAATATTGTCCTTGTCATTCCAAAGACTGATTTATTCCCAAATATTAGCTGTAATTGCCAGCTTGGCGCTTGAAGATTGTTTTTTTTTTATTACCTGGATTACATTTTTCGTCGCCGCTCGTCAACTTATTTCGAATTACAGCTTCTTTATATATTTCGTCCTGCCTCTCCAACCTTAGCGGCTTTTTCTTGCCAATTATAAACATTTGTTAAAGTATAATTTAAGGATCAAGAAAACATTATTGCATACACTTTAAAAATATAACACAAATTGTAATTTAAATTGCCAATTATTATATTCATGTTTTAGTATTGGAATAAATAATTAAAACAGTTTTAATAATTATTTAAATATTTTATAATTAAAAAGAATACTTTTCAATCTACAACTAAATAATATGAAGATTTTAAAAAGAACGGTATAAAAAATCAAACTAAGATAAAAAAGTGAAACCATCTCAACTGTTCTGTATTGTGGAGGCTTCTACTTCGTTATATATGTTAATTTTACAATAAAACACTTTTTACTTTGTTTGTGTGACTCTTTTTATTGAATGTGACTGCAGTTTCGACAATTATCTTATTATCAAACATAACTTAAACTAGAGGGTTTACAGGTATTTGTACAAAATTACAAAACAGCGGTACTGCGAAATTTGTCGAAACTGCAGTCATATTCAATAAAAAGAGTTATACAAACAAAGAAAAACGTGTTTTATTGTGTCATCTCAACTGTGTGTTTTAAATAAAACAAAAATACAACGTTTTTTGCACTCTTTTATAAAGAAAATCACCTCTAATATAAGCTTTACGTAATTTTTTATCTGAATTATTTTGTATTTCTAACAATAAATCTACCAGCAATATCATTTTCATTTTGAGCGCCTCGTAGATTTTTAAACGTTATTGTATTTCTAGCAGACAAATCTTGTGATAAGAACTTTTAAAGGTAATACTTTTAGTACATAAAATCCGAGTTCGAATTTGAGTTTTCACAGCTTTTAGAACTTTTTATGAATTATCCAAGGGAAATATTTTAAAATTAGAGCTAATAGAGTTTTTTATAAATAAATAATAAATAAATAAATAATTTTATAACTGCCTAAAATAGCTTTAACTAAAGTTGGCTTAGGTTTATATATATCTTGATGAAGTAAAAAATTTAATATCAGATTATGTAATAGTTTTACGGAAAAGTCGACATTAAATATTTAATGGCGCTTAAACTTAATTATAAACCCGTCGTGCCCTTAACTGTCCTAACTCTACTCTTGTAGATGTTGTGGTTTTCTTTATACTGAATATACATTTTAATAAATTAGTTCATTATTTTTATTAACAAACTAAAGAAATTTTAGTGAAATTAATTTGTGTACTTTAATGCAAATAGCGTAGAATAATATTAATTACTAGAACTTTATTGATACCAACTCCATTTAGATGCTGCTTTGTAACACTGATGAGAAGTTATATTCGGTCTTTGTAACTAGCAATTATCGAGACCAAATTTCCAGTAACAAGTTAAAACTCGTTAAACCAGTCGCTGATTAAAATTAATGCTCCATCACATGAATTTCACAATTTTATTATATGTAGATATTAATTACATCGACCAACTTTCCTTAATATTAATAATGATTATAAAATAACCATTAATACTTAAAATGTTAGTGAGATTTTTTTTCATGTTCTCTATGGGGAACTCGGGAACTTTATAAGATAGAGAAACGGTTAAATGGGCAAAGTACTGGAGTTTTAAGTGCTAAATATAAAGATACTTGTAAAATTTTCGAAAAAGTCAAGGGTAGCTAAATATTTTGAAAAGTGTAAAAATGTCGATTTTTTAAATCAGGGCACACTTTGTCCCATTAGTGTGTTCTTGAAGGATATCTCGGTTAACGTTAAAGATAGTAAAACAGTGTCTACCAAAGTGGCTTGGTTTTAAGAGCTGCATAACCTAAAAATATCTGTATATATACAGGGTGCGCTATAAAGAAAGCAGCGGATGAAACTTGCTTATTGTAAATGGGTCACCCTGTATATTATTTAGTATTTAAATTCCCCATAAAAATTGCGTGTCACTTTATTACGTTTGCAATGGTTTTGTAAAGCTAAAATATCTCTGACACTAAGAATGAGACATTGAGTTGCAAATTTCGACAATAGAGAGCTCTATCAGCTTTACTATAAAGTTCTTGCGATTGAGTTATTTAGGTGAATTTATCAATTTTCAATCAATGGTAACTTGATGTTTTTTAAAAATGGAACCCTATAATTTCTTTTACATCAATCGACTCAAAATGATATTTTGTTATAATTACTTTTGTAGGCAACTTCTTCCAATATTATATGCGATTTCTAGAAGTAGTATAGCCCCATATCCGTATACCAAAGCATATGTGTTTCAATAAACCCAAAATATGCAGTGCGCAACACTTCATAAAATACCTCTTCTTTCTGAAGTTTTTTAGACAAAAAATATTTCTTGAAATGCTCTTTGCTACTGCTTCTCCATAATTATTCAATAGTAGACAAGCTTTTAGGTTTAGTCCTAAATAATTGAGAGGTGGTAATAGAAACGTTTTTTTTTTTGTTTTCTTTTAACATTAACATTATTTAAGCACCAGAAAGAGGCACGAAAGAATGGATGTTTGTCCTACTAACATTGGTCATTGGTTTTCAAGTTTTTCACACTGACTACTGTTTTGTCTTCTGCGAATTATAGGACATGCGAACGGTCGATAGATGTGAGCATATCATTAATAAATACAAGAAAAAGAACAGGACCCAGAATGGAGCCCCGTGGAACATCATGTAGTAAGTGTAGGAGTAAAGACCGCTTACTATTTGTGTTCAAAAATTGTAACGAGACTTCAGAAACATACGTTGTAATTAGACTTATAAATACATTTATTTGACGATTCCGAGATTCACCAGATCAAATAACTTAATCTAAGATATGTAATTTGTTTTTCAAAGCAACCGAGATGCCGACAGTTTATAGACACTCGGTATATTGCTCGTTTTTTTGTTAGTAGTCAATAGCCTTGCTCAAATTTAAAAAGGATGCCACACAATGGATTTTGTTTACAAAGCAGTTTATAACTGTGTCACACAAATCCAAAAAGGCACTTGTAATGGTGTGTTTGCTTTTGTACCCAAATTGTTTCGTGTAGACTAAGTTATTTAATTCAAAGTACTCCACAATCTGCATGTTCAGTATTTTTTCAAATATCTTAGCAATTATTAACAGCAACGTAAGTAACTGAGCTATTGATTAGTTTAGTGAGTGGCTTATCAAGAATGTCATTTAAACCTTTTATCATAGATGTATTAAAACCATACTTATCAATAGATAAGCTATACTAAGTGACAAATATAAGTGAACACCGAAAAATATTTTTTTAATTTCAATCATTATTAGTCTACATATTTAGTATAATAATCTAAATAATTGATTAAATTTTCATCGGTTTATTAGAAAGTGTTCAAATGTTAATAATGCGGGTTTGTAAATGCAAATTGGTATTCACGGGCAAACCGAAGTTCTCAAAACTTGTCAAACAATCTACTATTGCAAGTTGCAAGGTTGTATCAAATAAGAGTGATTAAATGAAAATATAAAAGAATCATCTAGTTTCTTTAATACTTTTATTTAGTCACTCTAATTAAACGCAAATCTGCGTTTTGCAATCGTTTAATTAAAAATGCACTGTTTTTGGAGAATAATTTTAAGTTAAGATACTTGACAATCAGTTAAATTCACTTAATTTAATTCATTTATTCATTTTATGAGCGGCGTAAACATCGTAAAATTCGCTAGGCATGATTTGCGTACTCGTGCTATTTATATCTTTTAGTATGTGCTAACTATGGTCAATGTTAATTGGATACGTCTGCACTGCAAAAACATTATTTAATAACAGTATTAGTAACAAAGTATTTTTAAATCCGCACTTTTGCAATATTATACGTTTGTACACAAAAATCAGCTCGTGTAAATACATTTAAATTAACGTAGAATGATTTACTGCGGCTGCTTTTAAAGAGAATTAATCCTTCTGGGTTATATGAGAAGCCAATAATTATAGACGGTTCCTCTCAAAGTGAAATAAGTGTAATTGAATTTACCGTAAATACTATTTTTGTTAAAATGATAGACGGTTTCATAATCAGGTTAAAGTTCCTTTAAATATTTATGTCGACTATAGATAAAACTATTTCATAATATTAATTTCAATTTGATCTATATAGTAAAACATTACGAGTCAACTTTAGTTAAATCAACTTTAAAAATTATATAAACGTTTGTAAATCATATTTTATTATTAGGTATTGGCAGGTATATTATGTTTCATTTTCGTATACATATGATGTCAGGTATTCTTTGATTGATTGATTGATTTTGTAAATGAGTTCAATTTAAAATTTCTTAATAGCGTTTCTACTTCTTGATTAAGCATCGAGAGGAACTCTTTAAATTAAAAACAAAAATACGACCTTGACAAAATCAGGATTAGGACAAAAAATGAGTCTGTCGTATGATCACGTTTCTTTAATATATATATTGACATTATTATTATATTGAGAATTTTAGTAAATTCGCAGGAGAATATTTATAATTTACAGCTTAATTTTGGTTTCATGAATAAAAATGAATTAGTGATTTCGTGTAAATTGGAAACGCGGAATCGAATCAGTTTTGAGCACGTGAATGCATAAAACATTCACAAAAAAATCGATAACTGTGTTTTTCGCGAATACGCAAAAACGCCCGTTGTTCAATTTGTGAACATGTTTGCTTCGTTAGAAACTAATGGTTGTTTTTAATTGAGAACATTCCCCAATGCGCATTCACATTTTAACCATGTGTTGTTTTGGAATCTTTGGTTATTCTCATTCATTAAACATTATTTGGAATTTTCCTATATGCGGGAATCAAATCAACGTATATTTATTTATTTTAGTAGACAAACTTTATTTCTTGTATTTAATATAATTTATACTGAATAAATAATTCCTTGATTTTTTATATTTAAAAATATGAAATGTTTGATTCGCCGTTTTTCCCACAATGTTCACTCTGGGTTAATAATTTAGAAAAATTAGCAGACATATCATCAACTCTATACGTTTTAACTTAGAAATAAGAAACACGTTAAAGAGTTTGATGTATGTCTACCGAGGGTTGTTTGCACTCCTTGATTGTTCGGACATTATCAGATATCAATCACGATATTTATCACATTATACCGTCGTTTGCTTTAGCGTGCGCACCATTGGAATCTCGTTAACTGTTAGAGATACGAAGACAGTATATTTGGTCAACTTTAAACCATTAAATCTGGATGTTTTTTTTTTTAATGGAACACCCTGCATATTTTACATATTCTTCTGAATTCAATTGTACATTAATCGATACTAGGATTTCCTATACCTATCTTTTTTTTAAGGAAAGAAGATAGGTAGAGGGAATGCTAGCTTAGATCAATATATAATTGAATTCTGCGTAAAAATATGTAAACATAAAGAGGGTGTTCCATTTTAAGAAATCTAGATTATTGGTTTAAACTTGACCAAATATACCGTCTTCGTATCTCTAATAGTTTAAGACGGTATACTATGATAAATATCGTGATAGATATCTGATAATGGCCGAACAATCAAGGAGTGCAAACAACCATGAAATTAAATTTTGAACAATTTTCTTTAGACAATATTCAAATATTTTTAATCGAATGTAATAGTTATGAACCACTAGCATAGAGTAATTAATATCTGTAATCCATTTTATAAAATGGTGTCCTGATAGAATTAATTAAAATATTAGGTTCGGTATTGTTTTACTCTTCTTCTGTGGCTTCACATTTCACGTTGAGTTTGGCCGCTCCTCTTGGAGCTATTCCAATCCATTTAGCTGGGTGGATCAGTACCAATTTTTCTTCATTTGTTTTACAATCATACTCCGTTTATTTCTGTTTCTAACGCACAGTGAGCTCGGGTACCTTTTTACTTTTTCCTTTCATCTACATGTATTCCTTGTTCTTCCTCTTCTTCTGCCACTACTAGGTTCCCATTCTGTTATTATTCTTAGTCATTCTTAATAATTTGACCACCATTTGTGTTCTATTTATTTTTGCCGCTTTTGTGTTATTTAACGTCATCTCCTAGGACCCAGTACATTTTACTCTATTTATATTGAGATTTATAAACCTATGCGAGTTTATTGTTTTATTGTTGAACATATAAACTAGTAAAACATAAAGGAAAAGCAGAAATGCTTCGCAAGGCCAAGATGGATCACGAGTGGAAGATGACCGTAAAGACGGGTCGGGGCTTAAAAGGAAGTGACAAGGATTTCAACTAAAGAAGGCGTATGTCGGTTCTACTAGAAAACACGTGGATCTCGTGGGAAATGTATTGAAAATAAATCCCGACACTAAATACTGAAATAGTAAGTGCAGTTATCTTAAAATATCAAAAATGCGTAATACCGCTACAATACTATTTTTTGATCACTAAAATAAAGTAAAATTAAATTCTTTTCGCAATCTAAATAAGAAAAAATGCAAACTTTTAGTTAAAAAAAATAAGAAATGGTGATGTGTCTCTCATAGCACTTTCCCCGTTAAAGATATGATAATTTGAATATCAACAAAATGGAAAGGTTGCACAAACTGAATTTAGTCTATTTTTATAATTATTATTCCAAAACTATTCACAAAGAAAACTGGTTCTTGCATTTTTTAGGCAAATATTGAACACCGTCTCATATAAGCGTTCTATATTTTTAACTTTACTGTAAATCAGTGTTTTATACGCATGGCGCATAAAATAAAATTTCGAGTTTAGAAAAGCCCCGTGCAAATTCTTTTCGGGTCGCTGCGCGAATTTTTTACGCGGGCTTTTCTAAACTCAAAATTTTACATTATGCTTAGTCTGGGAGTGGAGGACACTCGTTACCTTAAAATATGTCACAAGTGTTAAAATGTGTACCGCAACTGTCACAATGAAAAACAATAACATGGCGATCTCATTATCAAGTTGGCACGATTGGTTAAATGTTGGCTTGTGCTGACTCATGTCGACTGTCATTATGGTTTAAATGTCGTCTACCGTCGACTTATGTCAACTGTTATTATAGTCCAAATGTCGGCTAGCGCCGACTTAGGTCATCTGTCATTATAATTCAAATGTCGGCTGCCGTTAACGTATGTCGAGTTGACACGATAGACTAAATGTCGGCTAGCACCGACTTATATCAACTGATATTATAGTCCAAATGTCGGCTAGCGCCGACTTATATCAACTGATATTATAGTTCAAATGTTGGCTTGCGCCGACTTATGTCCATTGCCATTATAGTCCAAATGTAAAATAAAGTAAAGTTTTATCATGGATTCTACAGTGGCAGATTGTACACATTAAATGTTCAATCACAATCAGCAGGGTTTGATGAAATTTGGTTTAATACTTGAAACCAATACCTTTCAGAAGTTCATCTACCTTATTTTATTTGAACGTATTCTTCTAATTTCTGTAAAACATTGTTCGTACGCCTCACTTATGGGTTCTCTTTTCCACAAGATATTAATCATGTCAATGTCAAACTACCGACACAATTATCAATGCTAACTGATTTAAAGCAATTAAAAGTGTAAATACATTTAATGCTAATTTCTCGATTATCTACAACTTTTCTTAACAAGATTTTTTTTGTATGATCAATATTAAAGAAAATCTTAAAAAAATGATAAGAGTAAACTACTATTTCCGGTTTCTGAATTTTCACAAAAAGTTGATCAGATACGACTATTGTAATAAAAAGCTTAAGTTTATAGTGTCATCTCACTAGCTCAATCGGTTTAGACTTTATCGTACCGACAGAATTACAGAAGGACAGAACTACAGAAAATTTTCAAAAATGGTCCAAGTTAACTCGGAGGACCTTAAAATGAATATATCCACTAACATTTTTGCATATGGGGGAAAGTGATAAATAAGGCAATAAATTGAACCATAATTAGGTAAATCACTTAAAGTAGGGACTACGAAAGCTACTTTTGCATACCAAGTTATTTGGCGATCGACGGGTTATACTATAGGTAATACAAATAACACATACTCGTATAAAAATGTATATACAAGGATTTTTTCTTTCACGTATGCATTTAAATTTATTGTAAATTGATCAAATTTTTATAGCACAGGTATTGGTAAGATGAAATAGAGATTTGTAAGATGGATTAAATATATGTAGCATAAATATTAGTATGGTTTTTAGCGTTATCAGTAATCCATATTAATATATGACTGAGAAGTGTTTCTATGTTTTCACACCACTTTATTTATGATTTAAAAGCATTTTACATTTGTCATGATTGAAAATGGCATTCGAAATTCGAGTCGAGTAAAGTATTTATAAAGTGGTATTAAAACATAGAAATACTCCTTAGTCATTAATTCATAAATAGTATATTTCGAACTTTACAATATTACAGTGTTTTATACCCATAATGTAAAATTTTGAGTTTAGAGATGCCTGAAAAATTTTATTTGTCAAATGTTCAGGCTTTTCTAAACTTGAAATTTTACCGTATGCTTAATCTTGGAATGAAAACACATCTTAGAAGCTTCAAATTGAATCCTTTTATTAATTCAACAAATGCCTACAAAATGTCAGCGTATATTTATATCGTCGGCATGTATACTTGCAACAAAAGTTCCCTGTATCTGTACGTTGATCATTTCCGAAATATATAAATATATAAAAAAATTACATTCATAGTTTCAAGTAAATAAATTCTAATTTACAATAAACAAAGTTGTTTATACCGGGTGAGCATACGGAACAGATTGAAAATTCTCACCAGGTATATACTCGAAAGAAAATCAATGTGCAATTTTGCAGGCCCTGACTTCTCAATACTTTGATCGTCAGGTTGGTATGATGACGTAGTTAATCGCAAGCATTGAAATTGTTTAATTTTATTTCTTAGTTGGGTTTATATTTGAAATTGCAGATTCCGACAAATATGTTGATCCAAAATTATTTTTTTAACAATACTTGTGTATTTTTTAACAAAAGAAAAAAATTCTTCATTATTATTAAAATCTGTGAGCCTTGAGTGAATTTGTAATGATTCGACCCTAGGTATTATACAAATTTATAATTTGTATTTTATTTACGATGTGTTGTGTATGTAGTAACCCTTTTTATTTATTTAACAGATTCGTTGTTTGTGTCAATATGCATTATCGGAAATACTGTGTCTTTCTTCCCTTTTAATGACCAGGAGTATGTGTGGACAATAAATAAAACAGGATGTGAGTTTAACGGAAAGTTTATTGACCTAAATTATGACATTTCTAATTAATTTGTGTTTCATAAATTATTTATATTCTCGAAATAGTTTATTTTCGTTTGTACTTAGAAGCCATGTGCATTTTAGTTAAACTGAAAAAGTATATGACTCTACTTGTGGGAGCAAAATTAAATAACCCCTGCATTTGCATTACGAGATGGGAAACCCACAAAAACCATCTCGGAGCTTACCAGACAACCAACTAGCGGGAACACTCCTCTGATTAGCAAGCAGATCCTGACGTCATCCGTTGATTATTTTGTGTCATTAACTAGCGGGAACATAACTCTGCAGTACTAACTCGGGACGACCACACCCGTTAATTGTGATCAGCAATTAACTAGCGGGAACACTCCTCCGTTTTCCACGCACAGTTCGACCACACCCGTCAATTGTTTTTGTGCTATTAATTAGCGGGAACATAACTCTGCAGTACTAACTCGGGACGACTACAACCGTTAATTGTTTTCAGGCAATTAACTAGCGGAAACACTCCTCCGTTTTCCACGCACAGCTCGACCACACCCGTCAATTGTTTTTGTGCTATTAACTAGCGGGAACATAACTCTGCAGTACTAACTCGGGACAACCACACCCGTTAATTGTTTTCAGGCAATTAACTAGCGGGAACACTCCTCCGTTTTCCCCGCACAGCTCGACCACACCCGTCAATTGTTTTTGTGCTTTTAACTAGCGGGAACATAACTCTGCAGTACTAACTCGGGACGACCACACCCGTTAATTGTTTTCAGGCAATTAACTAGCGGGAACACTCCTCCGTTTTCCACGCACAGCTCGACCACACTTGTCAACTGCTTTTGTGCTATTAACTAGCGGGAACATAACGCTGCAGTACTAACTCGGGACGACCACACCCGTTAATTGTTTTCAGGCAATTAACTAGCGGGAACACTCCTCCGTTTTCCACGCACGGCTCGACCACACTTGTCAACTGCTTTTGTGCTATTAACTAGCGGGAACATAACTCTGCAGTACTAACTCGGGACGACCACACCCGTTAATTGTTTTCAGGCAATTAACTAGCGGGAACACTCCTCCGTTTTCCACGCACAGCTCGACCACACCCGTCAATTGTTTTTGTGCTTTTAACTAGCGGGAACATAACTCTGCAGTACTAACTCGGGACGACCACACCCGTTAATTATTTTCAGGCAATTAACTAGCGGGAACACTCCTCCGTTTTCCACGCACAGCTCGACCACACCCGTTAACTGTTTTGTATTCTTTTTTGTTGTATAGTTTTTATATTTGTTGTATAATTTTGATTTTTGTTGTGTTATTCTTATTTCCCTCTGTGATTTGGAACTTGTGGTGCTTTTTGTGATGTTCTTCTTCCGAACTGTTTCTTGACTCTCCTCATGTTTTCCGCTCCGCACAGCTTTTATCACTCTGTTTCCCACCCGATCGTGGAGATGGAAGATTTCGCGCAGACCATATATGGTTATAAAATACCACCCATCCCTGACTTCACGCAATTCCCCCGACTTCGCAAATTCGTTGTGTTTGCGCTTGGTTAAACCTTGAACTGAATCTTTCTGTATGTCTTAGCATTTCTCCATCCGCCGGTACTTGTTTATTATTTTAAGGCGATGCTGCATTTGTTATTTCTTTCAGATAAAAAATTTTGATCGACTAATGTTATTCTCGTATTTACTGAATGTTGATTTTTCTTTAATATTTTCTTGGGTGATTTTTGTATTAATATTTTAATTTAATTTCCTCAAAAATAATATTTGCACATGACCCCTACTGACCTATTACAAATTTCACTCGCGACTATTTCTATTTCATTATTAAATTTCTTGTAGTCACAAATGAAATTTCAAAATTGGGTGTGCTTAACCCCCCGAAGCCCTTTAATTTCTTCTGTATATGGAAGGGCTTCGGGGGCTAAACACACCTAATTTTGAAATTTTATTTGAGATAAAAATGTATAAACCTATAATGTTACCTATTACAATAATATTATATTCCCAGGTCCTAGAGCTTTAGACCCTCCAAAATTAGAAGGCTAATTTAGCGACTCTAGTCACATTAACTAACATTAGCTAATGCAGCTCTAATTACATTAACTAATTTGTGGATTTTTGTCGAAAAACGTTAACAAGTATGGAAAATGGCGTGATTGTAATATCGCTTCGGTAAAATTATGAAAGGTTAGAAAGATCTTATTTATCCAATAATGTAGTTTTTTTCCCGCAACTCTAAATCGTTCAGTTTTATGCAGAAATTATTAAAGATCTAAAAACGATTTTTATGACTTAATTTCGGATAACCATGTCAAAACATTTCAATAATCGATCAATGTTGCTTTTTTTAGAAGTTGCAACAAATGGATTGCAAATTAAACAACATATTTCATCAATCATAGTGGGAACTCGACGGTACTAATGTTTTTTTATTTATTTATTTTAAATCAAGTGTAAGCTTTTTGGCGACCTCCCTTTAGTCTAATACGCCCACGTATTCTTTCAAAAAAATTATCAAATCATATGCGTTGATAAAAGCAATGATTAAAAAAAACACACACAATGTTTTATCGACGCAAAAGAAAATAAGCAAATAAAAATCGCTGGCGAATTGATAAACAAAAACGCTTGCGAATATACATACAGTACAACATAGTATAATAGTATTTTCTGGAGTAAGAGAAAGACAAAATAAATAGCAGACGAATCGTGATAATGATTGTTACCATGCTTACGTATTCGAAAATAATTGTTATCCTGTTTGGCAAATTTTACTTCAAATTTGCAATTGGCAACTGCCGCGAGAGAATATAAATTATCAAATAGATATTCGGTAGCAATTCGATAAGGGATACTGTTCAACAATTGTTCAACAATTTCAAGAATTGTTCGTGCTTTTGAACAGACTTTATGTGTTCTGCTAACAATAAATGCTACAGAAGAAAACAAAGGGCTGCCACAGAAGGCCAGGAAAGATGGGACATAATAATTTGCGCTATTGCAGAAGAAGATTAGTCAAAATTCGGATTGCTACAAATGTAGGGAAACGGTTCGACAAGTTCTTCAGCGAAATGGATACAAATCTTACAAAATTTCAACAGGTCATCAGATATTTCCAAAAGATGACATTAGAAGAATGGTGTTCTGTGAAACGATGATGGAACGTGCAAATGAAAATAATTTTATTTGATAAATATTTGTTTTACGGACAAATCAACCTTTCCACTATTAGGAAGGCACAATCCTAACGTTTTTAGATTTTGGAGTAGGAAAAATCCCCGTCACCTAATGGATTTTCGAACTCAATGCCCACAAAAATTAAGTGTATAATCATGCAAGAGCGGAAAATTTAGCTTCGCTAAAGGATTGTCAATATGTTTGGAACCATTAGTCTTCTAGTGCTTCATAACGTGAGAAGGAACTTCTATGACAGATTAGGGCACTATTTAACGGCGCATGGAACTCTATTTGAACATTTATTATTAATCTTATCGATGTTTTCATTTGTATTTTTTGTTAGTTATTAAAACCTAGTTATAAAATGTGTTAATTATCTCATGCTAGTCTTGGATATGCTGTTGAAATCTTTTAACAAATATTTGTAAATTTATTTTCAGTAAATCCCTTAACCAATTAATCGAAATACAAAGATATCTGTCATTCGCAATTGATAGCTGAAATTTTTATCAAGTACTCAAGGGAATCAGATTGTTGTTTATAATCTATGCTGCTTCCTCCTATTTTTTGTATATTTATTACTCTCCAACTCATAATAAAAGCTATGCTGCGTCAATTTATTGTAGATCGGTATAGTCGCCAGTCGATCACCGCACCAGACCAGAAACCAAGATCCTCTCTCTTATTTAGTTAAAAGGGAATATTTGTCATATAAAAATTCAAAATCAAAAACTAAAGCATTGACATCGTACAAAAGGTATATTTAGCTGCTTGGCTATTTACACGCCACAGTACATACTAAAAAAATATATTATCACAAAATGAAACCAGTTGGCGATCGAACACCTCAGGCTTACAGTATGATAAAGTAAATACAGCTCCTTTCATCAAGCAACTTTTTATATCTGTAATGAGAGCTAAGATATCCTCCTAGAATGTGCTCATTAGAGACTCGGTATTAGAAAATACTAGAAATATTAAACATTATTAAGTTTTTTGTTGAATATTCTTTCTTAATGGATTAACTATATTATATTGGAAAGTATTAATAAATTGTTTTACTTATACACTATATATCGTGATTACGTTTTTGTAAGTATTTAGTTATTGTTTAGTAAATAGCTATAAAAGAAAGTTGGTGATAATTTCAGCAAAAGCTTTCTCATTACAAAAGTTCTTTATTGAAACTCTCAAGCTACGAAAAATGTCCATCATCCTAAAAAAAACCTTGCTCCCCCTTCCTTACAATACCACTTCAGCCCGCCCGAAAATACAAATAAAATAATTTCAAGAAATACCCCACAATATAATAACCCATTGTGGAAATAAGTTTCGACAAATATCCAATATTTTATTTTTTATTTGAAGAGTTTTCGTGGATATTCGGACGGGAAAATATTTTTCGTGTTTTTAATAAAAAGTATTTGTTGTTATTTTTCTGTAATTATCTTGATTTGTTTGCGATAGAATTAATCATTAAATATTTACTGACGCGATTCGGTTAATCGGTCGTTTTCAGCTCGCATCGTGTGACAATACAAACGAATCCGGAAATGTACAAGGTCGGGGGCTTAATGTTTTTGCAAACACAATCAATGTTCGCGTCAGAGTATATAGAGTGTTTGGTAATTTGACTCATAGATTTTGAAAATTAATTGAATTAAAGAGTAAACAAACACGATCGTGTGATCTATAATGATAAAAGTCAATGGCAATGTTAAAGTCCCATTGAGAGTTTTTATTGTTTTCTATTAGGTGAACATTTGAAAAAGGGATGTGTTAGTTTTTTTAAATTGGTATGTCAATTTAATGTTTCCAAGAGTTAGGCTGCATTTTTAAACAAACAGATCCGTAATAATTCAAACTTGCTCCTTAAACATTCGTTTCGGATTTCGAAGCAGTTCAATTAAAAATTATATCGTTTCGGATTCGGTTTTTGTTCCGAAAAAGATTAGGGGTTTCCGAGTTATACATTTTTAAAATTTTGTCAGTGTATTTCTAACTTCTCAATATTTCAGTGTTTTATATGCGTGGCGCATGAAGTAAAATATCGAGTTTAGAAAAGCCCAGAAAATTTGTTTCGGGTCGCTACGCGACCCTCGACGGGGCTTTTCTAAACTCAAAATTTTACTTCATGCTTAGTCTGGGAGTGGAAAACACTCGTTTACAGCTTCAAATTGAACTCTTAAAAAAAAAAAACATCGAATATCTAAATATTTAAAGAAAATTACTTTATATTGGAATACGTATATTTAAATGATAAACTCCCTGTACGTTTATACAGGGTAATTTTTTTTTCATGTTCTCTATAGAGATCTCGGAAACTATAAGAGATAGAGAAACGGTTAAATGGGCAAAGTAGTGTAGTTTTACGATATATATATATATATATATATATATATATATATATATATATATATATATATATATATATATATATAGGGTGTCTCAGACCACCCGTACCAGCCTTTTATTTCGACAACGCTTGGTCGAGTGTGACTGGGACAAAAAATTTTATTACCAAAGTGAAACCAATCCGGAAGTACCCGGAACCGGAAGTAACTTTAAAATTTCAAATGGCAACATAGGTCAAGTATGGTATTAATTGATAGGTCTTTTTAAAAGAAACAACTTTTATTAAATTTTTTTTTAATATTTTGCATATTTACAAAAATAAACGAAAAAAATAAATTGAAAATTAGTTATCCATTCAACACTCAATTTTTAATTTAACTTAATATTTTTAAATTACTTTTTTATTTTTGCAAGCTGCAGACAATCTAGACTTCTATATTCTCAAAATTTTTCTTTTTAATTTTTATAACCTTTTTTTGTAAAATTTATTTTACAAATATTTTTTCTAATTCCGTATATTAGATTGTAAACTCTTGAAAATCTAGCATTTGTGTAGTTGTTTTTTACATAATTGTAATTGTTAATTTTTTCAACCGTTTCCTCAATTGTAATATTTTGCATATTTGCGATAATTAAAATATACCAATTGTTTAAAAGTATTTTATTGAACAATTTAAATAAGAGTGTAAAAGTAAAGAAAATGATAATTAAAACAACTATTCAATTATTTATGATATGTTCAAATTGCCTTCCTTCTTGATCAATGCATCTTTGTAGCCGATTTCGAACGTCGTTGACGGCCCGTAGTAACGGCAGGCATTCGGTATCCTCTCCTTCATATTATCCCTCGTGGTTAGACGCTCTTTATAGACTAGGTCTCTGATACGTCCCTACAAGAAGAAGTCAAGAGGCGTTATGTCAGGAGAACGAGGTGGCAATGGAAATGGTCCTAGCCTTCCAATCCATCAACCAGGGAAAAGGCGATCAACGGTTTGACGAGAAATTCTTGCGTAATGAGCTGGACAACTATCTTGTTGCAAATACATTGTTGAACGTGTCGCATATGGAACGTCATCTAGGCCAATAAGATTATTTTCTAAAAAATTCAGCGTATTTAGCTCCGTTTAATGAACCATCGAAAAAATGCGGACCAATTATTTGGTTTTCTAAAATACTAATATTAATTAAGGGTCCACACGTGTTGATTATCAACTTCTCTTAGCCAATGAGGGTTTTCATTACTCCAGTAGTGAGCATTATGTAAATTAACCACTCCGTTGCTTTTGAATGTCGCCTCATCTGTCCATTAAATTTTGTGATGAAAATTATAATTTTTATGAGACAACCATTCATAAAAATTCAACTTATCTTGAAAATCCCGCTCTTCAAGTTTCTGGTGTAAAGAGATATGGTATGGATGGAATTCGTTTGTTTTTAAAATTATCCAAGCAGTGGAGCGACTTATTCCAGCATCGATTTCAATTCTTCTAGTCGAGATGTTCGGGTCCACAGCAATTACTGCAAGAATATCTGGTGCTCTTTCATCTTGTACACGTTTTCTGATACTTTGACCTTTGTTGTGGCTGGGCTGTAGCTTACCAGTTGTCTTAACTCGTTCTGCAAGGCGCCGAAAAACATTTTTTGACTGATTGGCTCGTTAACGGTATCGCTCAACATAAATTCGCTCAGCAGCACGATACTTTTGGCCGCATTCACCTAATATCATCAGCATATCAAAACCTTCGAGGTTTGTAAAAACCATGTTAATACTTTGATAATAATAATTTATTTTACTTTAACTTTTTTACTTTAACATAACAAAAAAGCAAAGCCTACTTGAGGAAATCGAGTGTTGAATAGATAACTAATTTTCAATTTAGGTTTTTATTTTTGTAAATATGCAAAATATTAAAAAAACATTTTTATAAAAGTTATTTCCTTTAAAACGACCAATCAATTAATACCATACTCGACCTATATTGCCATTTGAAATTCTTAAGTTACTTCCGGATCCGGGTACTTCCGGATTATTCCGGTAAAAAATAAATCCATCAGTGGATTCCTTGGGTTTGCTTTAGTAATAATTTTTTTGTCCCAGTCACATTCGACCAAGCGTTGTCGAAATATAAGGCTGGTACGGGTGGTCTGAGACACCCTGTATATATATATATATATATATATATATATATATATATATATATATATATATACATACATGTATAAGTTGTAACTTTTTCTGTAATCGTTTGTTTTTCAAAATAGTTTAATTTGAATTCCTAAACGAGTTTTCAGGCTTTTCTAAACCTGAAATTTTACTTCATGCTTATTCTGGGAGTAGAAAAACACTTGTTTGAAATTGTAGATATGTTTTAGTAAAATAGCAACAAATAAGAAATCTTAAAAAGTAAGTATTGCTACAAATAAAATAAATACGTGTGCAAGTTTATCACTTTGTCAAAAGTAAAATATCTGTTAAAATAGTGAAAAATGTTTTAAATTTCTAAAAATTGACAAAAATAGTCACAAATTGTCAATAAAAAAACATGTTTGTGGTTTTAAGATGAAAATTTTATTAAAAATAGAGAATAATTGTGTTTATTTATTACTAGTTTTTCATAGTAAGAAAAATAAATGATTTCCAGAGATTTTTGTTAAATTAAAATATAATATTATTCTACGGCATATGGTCTTCTAGAATGCCACTGCCCCTGAAATTAAAAAAAATATTTGTACGTATACAGAGAAAAAATAAACATGTCCAATATGCCAAACTTTGTTAAAATCTTAAAACATGTCCATTATTAGTGTTTTAAAGTCCGGAAGACGGAGAAGAAATCATGATTTCTATTAATTTTTATTTGTCTTGACAAATATTAATAATTCTTATCATATAAAGGAATCACTTAACTTTTTTGTACCACTTTTATTTTACTTTTGTGACTAGTTTCAATTACACGGTAATCATTGTCAAACTAAGTACTTAATATACGAGTTGTTTTTTTGATTCGTATTTTAAGTACTTAGTTTGACAATGAATACTATGTAATTGAAACTAGTTACAAAAGTAAAATAAAAGTGGTATAAAAATGTATATATATACAGGGTGGTCCACGAATAATGCCCATTAAAAGTTTTCGGGATTCCTGACAAAGGAAAAATTTGAAAAAATTCTACATTGCACGGTTGAATGCGATCACCTCATGGAAAATATTTCGACTTTCTATCATTTCCGGTTGTACCGGAAATGGCTACCAACTTTGTTATTTTAAATGGAACATCGTATATATTAATTTTTTTTAGATTCCCTGTTCAATTGTCTACCCTCTCATATGAATTTATGTCCACTTAACTCTTACAGTTTTCGAGTTAAAAATTTATTTGTCAAATATTGACCTCAAATAGACGTTTTGAAAAATGCCTATAACTTCTAGTAGGGACAAGATAGACAGACGAGCGGCATCTTGAATTGTTACTTATAGATCCCTCTAGAATTAAAAAGATTGATATCTGTCAATTTTGATAATGGGTATTTCAAAAATGTCAATATTTCAGTGCCCACTTAAAAACATCATAATTCAATGTTTTCAAATGGAATGACCAATATTTTATCTCATATGGTGATTGGCAAGACAATTTGCAACATAAAAGTATTATGTCTCCCTATATCTAGAGCAAGTAGTTTTTGAGTTATTTCGAAATTTCTTTCCTCCCAGAATGCTTGCACAATTGAATAATTGCTTCTTCTTCTTCTTCTTGCGTTTTTACTGGCCTCAGCTATATTGCTCTGTTGACCAGGTTGAATAATTCCTGTACTATTCATAAGTGCACCATAGTAGGCTACTGTCAATATTCGCTGAACCGAACTCTCCGTTGGAGTAATATTAAAATGAATAAGTATACCAATCAAGAAATTATGAATTTATTCGTCATACATGGTCAGTGCGACAGAATTGTTGAGAGAACTTGCAGAATTTTCAACAAAACTTACCCACACTTACCGCCGATGGATAGAAGAAAATTTAGAAGACTGGAGTCAAATTTTGTACAATTTGGAAAACTAAACGCAGAAAAAAAATCAGCCAAAGCCAATAACGCAGAACGAGGAAGTTCAAGTTAATGATTTGGCTTATTTTCAAGCAAATCCACGCGCATCCACCCGTAGTTGCCAGGAGGATTTAGGAGTAAGCAGAACATCACTGCATAATTATAAATTTAGTTTGGTGCAAGAATTATTTCCTCAAGATGCAATGAACAGGATTGATTTTTGTGAGTTTTTGTTGGTTAAAAATCAAGAAGACAATGACTTTTAAAAAAAAATTATTTGGACCGACGAATCAAATTTCTCTCGTAAAGGTATTTTCAATAGAAAAAACAATCACATGTGGTCAACTGAAAATCCACATGCAACGCTTGTACATAAATCACAACACAAATTTAGTTTCAACGTATTGCCTTTTGATGGACACGCGTGTTACTTTTTATTTGTACCACGAAAGATTAAATAGTGGTAGATATTTACAAATTTTAAGAAATTTTGTAGAGAATTTTTTGGATGAGCTTCCTTTGAATTTAAGGATAAGTTCATGGTATCAGCTCGATGGAGCCCCAGCTCATTGCACACACGAAATATCGCAGCAACTGACGAATATGTTCGAAGATAGATGGATTCGAAGGTTAGGTCAGTGGAACTGGCCCGCTAGATCTCCAGATCTTACTCCACTCGACTTTCTTCTTTGGGGTCGTATAAAAAATAAAGTTTATGCCACTGTCGTCAATACCCGAGAAGAATTGGAAGCAAGGGTGCGAGAGCTGCATTCGCGGAATTAAGTGCAGAAGAAATTAGGCGAGCAACAACAGAGGGTGTCGCAACACGTGCTGCACAATGCTTATACGTTAATGGTCATCATTTCGAACAATTGTTATATTTTTTTTGTCTGTTCTTGCGTTTAATTATTCGTTTGAAAATTACTTTATTTCAATCTTCTTGCTTTTGTTTTGTTTGTAAGTTCTAAGTGTGGATAAGTTTCGTTGAAACAACAATTCTGTCGCACTAGCCATATATGACGAATAAATTCATAATTTCTCGATTGCTACACTTATTTATTATAATATTACTCGAAGTGTTCAAAAATATTGACACGTTGGAAACGAATTTTTCTAGATTCGGTTCAGTGAATATTGACAGTAGCCTAGTATGGTGCATGTGTAAATTGTACAGGAATTATTCAATTGTGCAAACATTCTGGGAGGAGAGAAATTTCGAAATAACTCAAAAACTACTTGCTCTAGATATAGGGAGACATAATACTTTTATGTTGCAAATTGTCTTGCCAATCACCATATGAGATAAAATATTGGTCATTCCATTTGAAAACATTGAATTATGATGTTTTTAAGTGGGCACTGAAATATTGACATTTTTGAAATACCTATTGTCAAAATTGACAGATGTCAAGGGATCTATAAGTAACAATTCAAGATGCCGCTCGTCTGTCTATCTTGTCCCTACTTGTCAATATTTGACAAATAAATTTTTAACTCAAAAACTGTAAGAGTTAAGTGGACATAAATTCATATGAGAGGGTAGACAATTGAACGGGGAATCTAAAAAAAAATTAATATATAGGATGTTCTATTTAAAATAACAAAGTTGGTAGCCATTTCCGGTACAACCGGAAGTGATAGAAAGTCGAAATATTTTCCATGAGGTGATCGCATTCAACCGTGCAATGTAGAATTATTTCAAATTTTTCCTCTGTCAGGAACCCCGAAAACTTTTAATGGGCGTTATTCGTGGCCCACCCTATATATATATATATATATATATATATATATATATATATATATATATATATATATAAATTGAAAATGAATCTCGAAGTGAACGCCTACAAGAATAACGAATTAATTTTTATCATGTTTCTATATTTTACATGATTTTTATATATTTGTATATACAGTTTGGTATACTTGCAAGAATTCCTTGCGTTTACAAATCCAGTCAATATAATGCTTCTATTACCACTCCCAGACTAAGCATGAAGTAAAATTTCGAGTTTAGAAAAGCCTGAGCGTTTGGATTTGGACCAAACTCAGGCTTTTCTAAACTCGAAATTTTACTTCATGCGCCATGCTTATAAAACACTGGTTTAAAGTGAAGTTCAAAATAAGGCTAGGAATTTTTAAAATTATTGTATTCGAATATTTAATCAAAACCATATTTAAATTATTCGAATATTCTGATTATTCAAATATTAAAATTTTAATGATTTTTCCTTTCAAACTATTTTTCAATTGAAGTCTGTTTTTTTTTTGTTTACAAATTAAACATAATATTATGGAAAGTTTTAATATTCAATTGAAGATCAATATTTTTGTGAAATGCTGTAGCTAATACAAGTTTGTTGCCAAATGATATCATACAATTTACAAACATTCCTCATTGAAATTCATTGATTTACTCGAAACTTTGTCTTTATCTCAAATATACAGGGTGGTCACATTTGGGTGTTACCGTACGGAATTTCGATTATTAAAAGAGAAAAAACAGATTCCTCGATTTTTTCTAAGACAATCTCAACGGCGAAAACTAAATTGGGCTATCAGCAAAAATTCATTATTTTCCAATTTTGATTTTTGTTGATATCTCGGTGATTTAATATTTTATGGTCTCATTTGACCATTTTTAAAACGTGGTTTATGTAACTTTTGTTATCAATTCTAATGATACGTTTTAAAAATGGTCAAATGTGACCATAAAATAATAAATCACCAAAATATCAACAAAAATCAAAATTGGAAAATAATGAATTTTTGCTGATAAACAATTTTTGTTTTCGCCGTTGAGTTTGTCTTAGAAAAAAATCGAGAGATCCGTTTTTTCTCTTCTAATAATCAAAATTTCGTACGGTAACGCCTAAATGTGACCAAAAAAAATTGATAACAAAAGTTAGATAACAAAAGAAAAGTAACACGAACGATACCTAAAATCCCACTCTATTTGACTGGTTGAATCAGTTAATTACATACATTTCATTTTTGACACAAGACGACATTTTTAATATTTTTTAAATTTCACTTATCACTTTTAATATGCTATTCTCTTTACAAATTATATTTTAAATTAAACAATAAAACAACAATAAATGCAGAAAATGTGTTAATCGTGCTGATTACAACCGCTTGCACTAGCCTAAAGAGTCGCACGCGGCCTTCGAGGCGCGGTTTGCCGACCACTGCCCTATACAATAAAAAAAAAACTAATGAGGGTTTTCACTCCTTGATTAAGCAAGAAGTAACTATTTCAAGTTTAGAAAAGCCTCATATAGATTGGTCGCGTAGCGAAGCGGAGATTCATTATAAATTTTATTAATGCAACATTTTATTATTGTTTATTGATTTCTTCGGTACAGCAATTATTTATTTACACAATCTCGTGTTTTTACGTTTCCAAGATATTTTTACTCTTTGCCATTATATTTATTCTTTTTCAGAGACAATGTCTATCTGCTAAATGAATGGCATGTTTTTAAGTCTTTACTTCCCTCATTACGGACTCCAAATGGAAACACGAAATTCAGTGTAATTTATTTCCCACATTTAAGTCCTCCTTTGTTGCGTGCACTAGACATACATAGATCATTCCTACATCTCAAGTTCCTGTTAGGCAACTATAAACAAGTCTCTTTGAGTTAATATAACTAGAACATCGAATCTAGTTTTCCAGCAATTTTAATTCATTGGAGAGGCTTTAGAAATTAATGGTTTTACAAATTAGTCTAGGATGACAAAATAAAGTATATTTATATAGATATCCTGTCGCTAATCTATGGCTATCGCCACGATTATATTTAAACCTGTAATATTATATGCCCCCTATTTTTTATGGGGTTTCTACTGCCCCCCTGGAGGTCTCAAACGCCCACAAGGGGGCGTTATCGCCCACGTTAAGACCTATGTCCTAGACGAATTAAATCTATTTATTAAGTTTTAGTCTTTTATTCTGTCAAATATGTACCAGTAATACTACTATCAAACATGTACCGGTAATTCGTCGATAGAAAAATTAAACAAAACTATTGATTCCTTGAAGCAATATACGATATTTTTCGCACTAAATCATATAAAAACGATAATATAAAAACATTTTAATAGTAATATTGTTCCACGTATTTAACCCATTATGCGCCATTGATGCATTTACGCAACATTATTAATTTTTTGTAAATTAAATTACTAAGTAAGTTAATTTGATATATTATATTATTTGACCTTATTTGAAAGTGTATGAAGAACAATGTGAACATTTTGTTATTTCAATATTTCGATTATTACTCATTAAAAAAAAATAATTTCAGTGTATTTCTAACTTTACAATATTTTAGTGTTTTATACCAGTGGCGCATGAAGTAAAATTTCGAGTTTAGAAAAGTCGGAAAATTTGGTTTGGCCGCTCCGCTTCGCGGAGCGACCTAACCAAATTTTTAGGCTTTTCTATACTCGAGATTTTACTTCATGCTTAGTCTGAGAGTGGAAACACTCGTTTTAAACTTCATATTGCACGTTTTTATATGGACTCGACTAATGCCTGAAAATTTACAGCGTATAAATTATATATATTCAAAAGAAAAATTCACAGTATGTAATACAATATGTCATTCATAGAAATCATAAAAATAAGTGCAAAGTTTTACCTAAAATCAACTTTTAGGGTTAGTTTTATAACTGCTCGGCCGTTAATGGGTTAATGACTGTTACCATAAAACGACGATATTTTAATTTACCATTTAATTATAGCTAGCCAATTTTTTTTTAAATACAGGTAGATGGATTGTAAAGGCAAAGATATGAATGAGAAAGTACGGACGTTTATAAAAAAATAAACTAAACGTCGAAGTAAAGATAAAAGAAGCTTACGAGGTGAAAGAAAATATCATTGTGGTAAAACTAGATAATTGGGAATACAAAAAACAAGTGATGACTAATAAAAAGCACTTGAAGGGCACAGATACATACAAAGAAAACGATATGACCGCCGAAGAAAGAAAGATACAGAGAGATTTAAGAGAAATGGCCAAGGAAGAGATTAATAAAGGAAGGCGTGTTAAAGTGGGTTATCAGAAAATAATCATTGATGGAATGATTTACGAATGGAAAGACGTAAACAAACAAGTAATAAAAAACGACTAGATAATAAGTTGCTTAAAAGTATGAAGACAAAAACAATGAAGAACGGAACGAAAAGGTTAACGAATATGAAAAAATACGAAAGAAACAGAAATATGATTAAAGTAGGTACATGGAATATTAAAACTATGCTAGCGCCCGAAAATATAATGGAAATTGCAAAAGAAATGGAAAAATACAAGACAGAAGTAATCGCTTTGCAAGAAACAAGATGGAAAGGTTGTGGTGAATAAGGAAAGACAACTTTGCAGTATTTTACTCAGGGGAAGAAAAGCAAGGTAGAAATGGAGTGGCTTTCATTATAACAAATAGAATAAGACAACAAATAATTGAATATAAACGGATGAATGGACGACTAGCTTATATCAGAGTAAAAAGTAAGCCATTTAACCTAACATTAATAAATGTGTATGCACCTACAGAATCGGCAACCGATGAAGACAAAGATGCAATATATGAACAAATAGAAAAAACATTAGAGAAAATACCTAAACAGGATACGATAATACTATTAGGCGATTTTAACGCACAAGTGGGAAAAGAAGACCGTATGAAGGGAGTTGCAGGAAAGTTCACTGTACATGATAAATCAAACGACAATGGAAACAAGCTGTGCAATTTAGCAGCAGCGAACGGATTTGTAATAGCCAGTACAAAATTCAATCACCCCACTGAGCACAAGATAACATGGACACCACCATCACAAGAGAAAGGAAACCAAATAGATCATGTGCTTATTAAGAAAGAAAGACATCAATCAGAGACGTTAAAACATACAGAGGGGCTTGTGCAGACTCCGACCACTACCTAGTATTGGCTAAGATTAAGCAGAAGATAATTGTAGAGAAAGGTGGAAGAACAAAAAGAAGGAAATGGCAAATTGAAAAATTAAAAAATGAGAAAGAAATAGAAAACATGAGAAATATAGAAAAACACCTACAAACACAGAATAATGACGGAATCTCCATCGATGCACAATGGTGCTACATAAGAGAGTGTATCAGTAATGCAGCCCAAACACAATTAGGCGTACAAACGAAGATAACTAGAAATGATTGGTGGAATGACCAGTGTGGAGAAATAATAGAAGCAAAAGCCAAGGCTAGACTGAACTGGTTAAGAACAAAAGATTATAATCACCGACGGGAATATGAAGAAAGAAGAAAGAAAAGTAAAAAAGTGCTAAGAAACATAAAAAGGAAATGGCTAGAAAACAAAATTAAAGAAATAGAAGAAGAAAGAAAAAACAAAAACACAAAAATATATTACCAAAAAATTAACGAACAGAGACCAAAGAATAGAAAGACAAACAACATAAAAAGTAAGACTGGAAAAATAGCTGAAAATGAAGAAGAAACAAAGAAAATATTTAAAGAACACTTCAAAGAACTATTATCGGTGGAACGAGAAGATGAAGATATTCTAGAGTACGAATACAACGAAAATGAGATTGACGACTTAAAAGAACCTACAGAGGAAGAAATTGCTGAAATAATCAAGAAATGTAAAAACGGGAAAGCGCCTGGAAAGGACGGCCTAAACATAGAACTAATAAAACATGGTGGAAAAGAGCTTGAGAAATCGATATACAAACTCATCAAGAACATCTGGCAATGTGAACGAATGCCCAAAGAGTGAAACTGCGGGGCAATTGTAACAATACACAAGAAAGGAGATCGACAATCATGCACAAACTATGGGGGAATAACATTATTGAACACCACCTACAAAATATAGACCGCAATTATTCAGAAGCGACTAGCAGAAAAAGCTGCAAACATCATCGGAGATTACCAATGTGGCTTCATGAAAGGAAGATCTACAACAGATGCAATACATACCATCAAACAAATCATTGAGAAAACACACGAACACAACATAAATATAGAATTGCTCTTTGTAGATTTCAAACAAGCCTTTGACACAATAAAAAGAGACACATTAACAACAGCATTAAAAGAAATGAAGATTATTGGTAAACTAAGAAGATTAATACAAATGACAATGAAAGGAACGGTGGCCAGTGTTCAAACACAGTATGGTGAAACAGAAGAATTTGCAATAAATCAATACTTCAAGGTGACACTCTCTCGGCAACGTTGTTTAATCTAGCTCTGGACTATATTCTGAGAAATATTGACAAAAATACATTGAGAACAAAAGGCACACATATAATAGCGTATGCAGACGATATAGTAGTAGTCGCGAAGCAAAGAAAACTAATGATATCAGTACTGGAAGAAATAGAGAAAAAAAACAAAGAAAATGGGAATGGAAATTAACACCAACAAGACCAAATTTATGAAATGTGGAAAAAAAGATAAAAATGAGCACGTTAAAATTGGAAAATATAAATTTGAAGTTGTTGATAAATTTAAATATCTAGGAGTACAGATATCAAGCAACGGAAAAAGACAAGAATAAATTAAAGAAAAAATACAATCGGCTAATAGAGCAGTATACGCTAACATTAACATACTGAGGAACAATATAGCAACAAACAAAATAAAAATGGACATTTACAAAACTATGATCAAACCAATTATGACTTACGCTGGGGAAACAATGACAATGACGGAAAAAGAACAAAATGAATTACTAATAATGGAGAGAAAAATAATGAGAATGATACTTGGACCCATAATGGAAAATGACAATGAATATCGCAGAAGGACAAACATGGAAATAAGACAAGAAATGGGGGCGGAAGATATAATAAGTCACATAAAGATGCAAAGATTAAGATGGTTGGTGCATGTGTGGAGGTCAGAATCGACAGCGACAATAAGAACTATAGCTGAATGGAACCCCGGAGGAAGAAGGAGGAAAGGAAGGCCCAGATCGAGATGGATAGATGAAGTCGAGGAAGATCTTAAGAGAATGGGAATCAAGAATTGGAAAGAGAAGATAAAAATCAGAAAAGAATGGAGAGAAGTAGTGAACAAAGTTAAAGGACTTTTATAAATTAAAATAGGAAGAGAAGAAATAGACTCAATGGGAATTGATCCACCCCAGAAATCGGATCATGAAAGCTTCAGAAAAGAAGCAGCCAGACTCCACATGGAGTGTAGTGCTACTATATATATAGATGGATTGTAAAAAATACTTCTACAAGAAATGCGTAAACAGAAAAATAATTCTAACTTCAAAGAAATATTATATTTACCAATGGAAATGAAGAGTAAATACACAGAATGTTATCATAATATTTTGATAAAGCATACAGAGATTTTTTCTTTTAAGTATCGATGCATATGTGTTTAGTCTCTATGCACACGCTGTAAAATTTCAAGCATTTATTGTTTTTTTCAAAGCATTCAATTTGAAACTTCAAAAGAGTGTTTCCACTCCTTGATTAATCCAAATTTTTAGGCTTTTCTGAATTCGAAATTTAACTTCTTGCTCCACGTCACGCGTGTTAAACATTGAAATATTTGAAAGTTAAATACTGCTAAAGCACTATCCTAAAGCCGTATATTTTAAACTATACAATATTTCAGTGCGGCGCATAAAGAAAAATTTCGAGTTTAATAAAGCCTGAACAGTTGGACTTGCCCGCTCTGCGATTCGCTTCGCGCCCGCAAATAAGGCCGTAGCCAAGAGGGGGGGGGGGATATGAAAGTTCAAACCCCCTCCGAAATTTTCAAAAGGTTAAATTGTTGTATGAAAGAGCAAAAACAGTTTTTTTTTACCAGTAACCCCCCCGAAATTTTTATATCCCCCCTGAATTTTTTTTCTAGCTACGGCTTTGCCCGCAAATGTACATTTTTAGACTTTTCTAAACTTGAAATTTTACTGTACGCTAAATTAAGGTGTGGAAACACTCTTTAGAAGCTTTAAATTAAAAGCTTTACAAAATCAACGTATGTCTAAAAATATACAGCGTTTATATCGAGATAAATATTGTGTTGCATATAGGAAATATCTAATTTTATGATAGATTTTTAATAAATAAATTCCGAAACTGTTATTATTGTTGATACATAATAGATTACATCTTTCTTAACCCAAATTTGAAAGATCTAGAATAAATACTTGATTGAGTACTTAATTAGTTTTAGATTCCATTAGCAGAAATAACAGGCAATAAATGGGTGGATGCCTCTCTCAATTAATCAATTAAAACCTTCGAGATAGTTACTCAATTTCGGCTTTAATATGAACCAATTAAAGCTTGATCAATTACATAATTGACTTATATCATCGCCGAATAGAATACCACGTTTCAATTATGAATATTTCGAGGTGATCTAATAATAACTCTGTAATCCAGCACTAAACAATTATGAGTTTACAAAATATTAATAAAGTTGTAGAATTACTTAATTTTATAAAACATTGATGAGTTTATAAAAAAAAATCAGTATTATTTAACGTCACTAAATTATAAACTAACGAAGAGCCCAATTTATTAAGATTTATAAACTAATTTCAACAGATATTTGAAAATTTGTTAAATTTTTATTTATGTAGGGCTTCTAATCTCTTGTTTCCCACTTTCGTAAAAACAAATCCAACAATACAAATTCCAAGAATGGCTCTGTGTTTTATTAAAATTTGATATGCGGATATTTTTTTAATACAGGGAATTTTTCTCTTGAGTATACATACTTCGAATCAACCATTCATAAAACAAATCGGTAAAGAAAAAAAAGAAAAGAAAAGGAATAGTTTTTCTGATGGTTGAAATGTATTGCATATACCGGGTGTTCGATAGAAAACGCTCGGTATAAACGTAATATAAACTTAATTGTCTTCTAATAAAGCACTGTGTTGGCATACTTGGCAAATAACTGTTAAGTGCACGGGTCATTCTCATTTAAATTGACGATTTGCTGTCCCTGTACTTTACATGCAATTGACTAAGCCCTCGATAGAGATTTCGACTCGACAAAAGGTGCAATGTTCATAACAGAACTTTGGAGAACACCGTTTTTAGAAAAAATAAAATGTTTTCAATTGTGTTCAATGTTCAATGTTTAGAACTTGATCACATTTATTTTAAAGAAAAATCACAAATGAACAAATTTGAAGTTTGCTTATAGTTGAAAAAGGTTTAACTTTCAAGAAATACTTATTAGTTTATGATATTAAATGAAAGATCCTAAAATAAATATCTCACTGTCCCAAGGGTTTGACCAACACGTTACGTCCAATACGTTACCAAGGGTTTGAGAGAAAGTGGAAGATGGAGGAACAGTGTTGAATACGTTAGTTTTTGCCTCCGAAAAATTTCATAATAAATAATAATAATAATATTTTGTAAGCTGAACTAAAAATCTTGACTATTTTATTTCATTTTATTATATAATAATGCTTTTATATACTACTGTTCTCAATATTCATTATAATCGCCATAATCAAGTTACCCTTATTGAAAATTTATAAATTCAATTCTTTTTATTTCATAGCCACCTAACTTTATCGCGGTAACTTTATAGCGTTGGCGACAGCGCGCTCTGTGCTCAAGAGGATAAGAAAAACTGCAACTTTCTATCTTATTTAATTTCAGAGATATTTTAGGTTTATGAAACAACTACAAAGTATTTTTTTAATGTCAAATAACTCAGAAATGGTACAACTTAGACCAAATATTATATT
Source organism: Philonthus cognatus (assembly GCA_932526585.2). NCBI lineage: Eukaryota > Metazoa > Arthropoda > Insecta > Coleoptera > Staphylinidae > Philonthus > Philonthus cognatus. The sequence continues at coordinate 63,968,883 of OW052241.1, read as the reverse complement.
AACAAACTGTCATTCTTTTTTAACAAGGAATCCAAAATGTAAATAATATGTAGGGTGTTTTATTTAAAATAACAAAGTTGAATGGCGTCCAGTATATATGGGACACCCTGTATATGTGAATATAATTTTATGTTATGAAGATAATTATTTCTTGCAACCTTAATTTGAAACATTTTTTCGTATTCTTAATATTAAGTGAGTTATAGAACTTTCCATCCTCGCTGAAACACTGTATAATAAAACAATAATAATATTCTAATAATAATAATATAAGAATAAGCTAATAATAATAATTATAATCTAATAATAATAATACAATAATAAGCTAATAATATTAATAATAATCTAATAATAATATAATATAATATTCTTGACGCCGTTCCAACATCAAGATTTTAAAAATCAACGGGAATCTTGGATTTTCACGTCAAAAATTAACGAACGCGAAAACCATCAAGAACTTCGAAGATAACTGAAATGTATTAAATTTACGAAAAATATCAATAATTTGATAATTAACGGATGTTTCGGAAATTCACAAATTAACGTCATTATTTTTAAAATTTCCGAAAATTTTAAAAAATTCATGAAAGGATGCAAAACATTGAAAATTAACTACAATCTTATAAATTCCTTAAAAGTGTCAATATTGAAAATCTTGAGAAATATTTCACGATCTTTATTCAATTTTACGAAAACTGTCAAGATTTCTTAAATAAAAGAAAATAAAGGAAATTCAGGAATAGTTTTGAAAATTAATAAAAAATGTTGAAAATTCACGAAATATCGTCACGGTTTATAAAATGAACTGATATAAAAAAATCATGAAAACCGTCGAAATTTTAAATGTAACAAAAATTTTGGAAAACTATTAAGATTTAAAAAAATAACGAAATGTCATAAAAAAAGATACAAATTTACATAAAATCTTGAAAATTCATAAAAAGTATCAAATCAAAATGTTTAAATTTAACGAAAATTGGGAGAATTTACGAAAAGTGCTAAGATTTAAAAAAATCAACGAAAAGTCATTAAAAGTGTAAAATATTTCAAAATTATCGAAAATTTAAAAGTTTCAGAAAAACCGTTACATTGTTGAAAATTAAGGGAAATCTTGGAATCTCATGAAAAACTTCAACAACAATATTTAAATTGAATGAATTTATGAAAATTGCCAAGAATTTGTAAATTGAAAAACATTTTAAAAACTTATGAAATATATCGAAATTTTCGGAAATTCCGGAAAATTTCCGAATTTTTAAAATTAAAGAAAATGTTGAAAATTCATGAAAAATTGTAAAAACTTTGATAATTAACTGAAACCTTGAAAATTTATCAAAATTTTCAAAAATGTAAACGAGTATCTTCCACTCCAAGATTAAGCATGAAGTAAAATTTCGAGTTGAGAAAAGCCCTATGAATTTGGATTTGGACGCGCAGCGTCCAAATCCAATTTCGGGCTTTTCTCAACTCGAAATTTTACTTTATACGCCACGCGATTGGCGTCAAATTGTATAAAATTCAATTTCACAAAAACTGTCAAAATTTGTAGAATAAAAGAAATTTGAGGAAATTCAGGAAAAGTTTTGAAAATTGATACAAACTTTGGAAATTCACGAAATATCGTCACAATTTTTAAAATTAACTAAAATTATGAAAAATTCATGATAACGTCGACATTTAGGAAATCTACGGAAATTATTAAGACTTAAAAAAGACGATTTAAAGTCATGCAAAAAAATAAAATTTGACGGAAATCTTGGAAACTCATGAAAATCAATTATTGAATTGAACAGTATCAAAACGTTTAAATTTAATGAAAAAGAAGGAAATCTACTAATACTGTCAATATTTAAAAAATTGACGAAAATTCATGAAAAGTGTATATTTTTTTAAAATTATCGAAATTTTAAAAATTTTAGGAAAACCGTTAGATTGCTGAAAATTTAAGAAAATCTTAGAATTTTATAAAAATCTTCTTTAGGTTTAAGAATATTTAGTACATCATGAAAACTGCCAAGAATTTAAAAATCAAAGGAGATTTTAAAAACTTATGAAAAGTATCGAAATTTTCGGTAATTCAGGAAAACCGTCAGAATTTAAAAAATTGTAGAAAATTCCTGAAATTAACAGAAACGTTTAAAATAACTAAGATATTGGACATTCATGAAAAATTGTGAAAACTTTGATAATTAACATTTTAAAAAGTCATCACAATTTCCAAAAATGTAAACGAGTGTCTTCCACTCCCAGAGCTCTAAGCCCTAAAGCCCTAAGAATTTGTATTTGGACGCGCAGCGTCCAAATCCAAATTCGAGCTTTTCTCAACTCGAAATTTTACTTCATGCGCCACGCGTACAAAACACTGATTTAAAGTAAAGATATTGGCATTTCAAACTGAGAAATATCACGAATGCCAACTATCATAATAATCTAAATGTCATGTGACATTATAGGATAAGTCTGACATTAAAAACTCCATTTATTTGTTCTATTGTATATTGTGTGTTATTTTATATTTCAACTAATTTATTAGTTTCAACTTACTGTTAGCAATCAACATTAAACATATAAATTAAATGTGACATTACATACTAAATGTCAACTGTCATGGCCATATTTACTGGGGGGGATTCAATTTTAAATATATCATCAACTGTCAACACTGCAACTGAAAAAAATAATTATATTTTTACCGATTTCTGTGCTTTTTGTAAAGAAACTGATAAAATTTAACAGTATCCCAATTAAACATCAAAATTAAATGAAACTTAAAAACCAATTTAAAAAAAAACAAGTTTTGAATTTTAAATAATAATTTTTATTTTATATAAAACTTGAAAAATTTATTGTAATTGGCAGCAGTTGGCAAATCTATAAAATTGATCATAATGGGGATTTTCCACACAATGAATTAATATTAAAAGTACAGGAAAAAAAAATGTAATGAATGTACTGTATGAATGTGTGAATGTACTTCTTTTTTTATTTGCACACTGTACAATACACGCTAACAAAATTATTCTTGCTGAAGAGATGTTTAGAATTACTATACATTTTGGAGCCTTTTACATTTAAATATATAAATGAGGGGGCGGCAAAATTGGCCTACTCCCCAGGCGGCTAAACCCCACGCTACGCCACTGACTCTACATTACAAAGAAAGGGTGTATTAAATAGGAACGTATTGGACAACCAAAAGTGATTACATAATTTTGAAAAAAAATCATTAAAATTCAGAAAGGCGAGGAACTTGCATAAAACTACTTGAAATATAAAAAGGACATTTTAAAGGATCTAAAAACGTATTTGTTATAGCAATTAGACGGTTTTTTTTAAATAATTTCTCCCGGTTACCCTAAATCGTTAATGAAAATGAGAATGTCATATGTTCCAAGCATTATTTGTGATTTATTTAAAGGTTTGCATTTCTTTAGGATATGTTCATATTTTGTCCTCGAAATTTCTGTTTTTTTTTACTGTTCTTCGAGTTAGTTCGTTACAACTTCAAGACAAAGCTCAATATCTATAACTAATCTGCATAAGTTTTAATAAATGTGTTGGTATTACTTATTAGTATTACTATCATATAAAAAGAAATTACGTATTTCTGCTGGCAGTCTTCTTAAGATTATTTCAAAGTATCAAATAAGGAACTCGGGCTTTTTTTCCAATGTTTTACCAGCAACGGCTCTTGTTAGATAAAGGCTAAATATTAACCCTTTCACTACGAGGAGCGTATCCATACGTTTTGTTTCTCTGTACTCCATATGCGGGGTCTGTCAACTTGGCCCCCCCAACTCAAAATTTTCAAATATAAAATATTGCGCCCGAAAGGTCTTAACTTGCGCTCACTTGCGCCCAAATATTAAAACTTGCGCTGTTAAGGGTAGAAAGTTATAGCGATTTGAAAATAGGGGGGGCTAAGTTGACGCCAGCCCCCCCATCTCGGAATTTTTAACTTTTTCTTTCATAAATACATTCTATGGAACTTGCGCTGTCGATACCACCTAATTTTACAAGTTGCGCTGCAAAAATACACCCCATATAAACGAAATAAAGGAGGGTGCCAGCCCCCCCACTTTACATTTTTTAAGTTTTATTGCATTGTACACAAAGCTTAGAAGTTGCGCTCACTTGCGCCAGCAAAATTTCTTCAATATCAGTTCTCATGAAAAAGTTATGGCATATTTTATATATACTCGAATCCAGTGCGCGTATTCCCATAATCTCCATGCAACTACAGAAGAATAATACAATAAACATACTTAACTCACAACTACTGTCCATCTTCGTCGAAAAGCATACATTATACAACCAAAACAGTAATTTTCTATAATATTTGTATATTTATTCCAGTGCCGCATCATGGTGGAAATATATATTTTTATTATTACTTAAATAATTTTATTTCCAAAACAAATAACAATAATTCGATTCAATTAATAAATATAACTTTAACAATGCATTTAAAATGCATTTCTGCCGATTAGAAAAGTTGCGCTGTTTTCCCAGTAGCGTTACAAATAATTTATTATTTAATTTAATTAAATATTTTCAAAACCAAACGTGAAAATTTAAATTTTTTAAATGATTTTACTTAAACAATGCATAGGAAATGCATCTATGCCAGTGAGAAAAGTTGCGCTGTTTTCCCAGTGGCGTCACAATTAATTTATTATAATTTAATTAAATTAAATATTTTTCAAACCAAACAGAAAATTTTGAATTTTCTAAGTGATATTACTTTAACAATGCAAAGGAAATGCATTTATGCTAATGAGAAAAGTTGCGCTGTTTTCCCAGTGGCGTCACAATAAATTTATTATTATTGAATTATATTAAATATTTTCAAAACCAAACGGAAAATTTTGAATTTTCTAAGTGATATTACTTTAGCAATGGATAGGAAATGCATTTATGCTAATAAGAAAAGTTGCGCTGTTTTCCCAGTGGCGTCACAATTAATTTATTATTATTGAATTAAATTAAATATTTTCAAAACCAAACGGGAAACTTTAAATTTTCTAAGTGATATAACTTTAACAATGAATAGGAAATGCATTTATGCTAATGAGAAAAGTTGCGCTGTTTTCCCAGTGGCGTCACAATTAATTTATTATTATTGAATGAAATTAAATGTTTTCAAAATCAAACAATAAATTTTGAATTTTCTAAGTGATATTACTTTAACAATGCATAGGAAATGCATTTATGCTAATGAGAAAAGTTGCGCTGTTTTCCCAGTGGCGTCACAATTAATATATTATTATTGAATTAAATTAAATATTTTCAAAACCAAACGGGAAACTTTGAATTTTCTAAGTGATATTACTTTAACAATGCATAAAAAAAATGCATTTATGCTAATGAGAAAAGTTGCGCTGTTTTCCCAGTGGCGTCACAATTAATTTATTATTATTGAATTATATTAAATATTTTCAAAACCAAACAAGAAACTTTGAATTTTCTAAGTGATATTACTTTAAAAATTAATACAAAATGCATTTATGCTAATAAGAAAAGTTGCGCTGTTTTCCTAGTGGCGTCACAATTAATTAATTATTATTGAATTAAATTAAATATTTTTAAAACCAAAAGGAAATTTTTTAATTTTCTAAGTAATATTACTTTAACAATGCACAAAAAATGCATTTATGATAATGAGAAAATTTTCGCTGTTTTCCCAGTGGCGTCACAATTAATTTATTATTATTGAATTAAATTAAATATTTTCAAAACCAAACAAAAAATTTTGAATTTTCTAAGTGATATTACTTTAACAATGCATAGGAAATGTATTTATGCTAATGAGAAAAGTTGCGCTGTTTTCCCAGTGGCGTCACACATAATTTATTATTATTGAATTAATTTAAATATTTTCAAAACCAAACGGGAAACTTTGAATTTTCTAAGTGATATTACTTTAACAATGCATAGGAAATGTATTTATGCTAATAAGAAAAGTTGCGCTGTTTTCCCAGTGGCGTCACAATTAATTTATTAATATTGAATTAAATTAAATATTTTCAAAACCAAACAGAAAATTTTGAATTTTCTAAGTAAAATTACTTTAACAATGCAAACGAAATGCATTTATGCTAATGAGAAAAGTTGCGCTGTTTTCCCAGTGGCGTCACAATTAATTTATTAATATTGAATTAAATTAAATATTTTCAAAACCAAACGGGAAACTTTGAATTTTCTAAGTGATATTACTTTAACAATGCATCGGAAATGCATTTATGCTAATGAGAAAAGTTGCGCTGTTTTCCCAGTGGCGTCACAATTAATTTATTATTTTTTAATTAAATTAAATATTTTCAAAACCAAACGGGAAATATTGAATTTTCTAAGTGATATTACTTTAACAAAGAATAGGAAATGCATTTATGCTAATGAGAAAAGTTGCGCTGTTTTCCCAGTGGCGTCACAATTAATTTATTATTATTGAATAAAATTAAATATTTTCAAAACCAATCGGAAAATTTTGAATTTTCTAAGTGATATTACTCTAACAATGTATAGGAAATGCATTTATGCTAATGAGAAAAGTTGCGCTGTTTTCCCAGTGGCGTCACAATTAATTTATTATTATTGAATTATATTAAATATTTTCAAAACCAAACACAAAATTTTGAATTTTCTAAGAGATATTACTTTAACAATGCATAGGAAATGCATTTATGCTAATGAGAAAAGTTGCGCTGTTTTCCCAGTGGCGTCACAATTAATTTATTATTATTGAATTAAATTAAATATTTTCAAAACTAAACAGAAAATTTTGAATTTTCTAAGTGATATTACTTTAACAATGCATAGGAAATGCATTTATGCTAATGAGAAAAGTTGCGCTGTTTTCCCAGTGGCGTCACAATTAATTTATTATTATTGAATTAAATTAAATATTTTCATAACTAAACACAAAATTTTGAATTTTCTAAGTGATATTACTTTAACAATGCATAGGAAATGCATTTATGCTAATGAGAAAAGTTGCGCTGTTTTCCCAGTAGCGTCACAATTAATTTATTGTTATTGAATTAAATTAAATATTTTCAAAACTAAACAGAAAATTTTGAATTTTCTAAGTGATATTACATTAACAATGCATAGGAAATGCATTTATGCTAATGAGAAAAGTTGTGCTGTTTTCCCAGGAGCGAAAAAAAAAACAAAAACAAAACAAAATTGCAGTTTGTGTAATAATAAATTATTATTTGAAACACAGTTAAACAATTTCATATTCATAGAACCCGTTAACACGGACAGTAAAACATTGAATTTAGTAACTCATTTAGAAAATATTCCGTTTAAACTAAACGTACAGAACAAACTGTTTATTTTACGTGGTGTTGTGGGTTTTATACCGGGTCATTTTATAGCATTTTGCAGAAGACATAATGGCTTATAGGAGGAATACAATGACTTGCTTCCAAGCAAAAATCATTGTTCAAGATCAAAAGAAGTAGAGGTTAATATGTTCCTATATACAATGTAGGGTGACCGACGAGAACCATCTGTTTTTGAGAATGATCACTGACGCCACTGGGATAACAGCGCAACTTTTCTCATTAGCATGAATGCATTTCCTATGCATTGTTAAATTAATATCACTTAGAAAATTCAAAATTTTCCGATTGGTTTTGAAAATATTTAATTTAATTCAATAATAATAAATTAATTGTGACGCCACTGGGAAAACAGCGCAACTTTTCTCAATAGCATAAATGCATTTCCTATTTATTGTTAAAGTACTATCACTTAGAAAATTCAAAGTTTCCCGTTTTGTTTTGAAAATATTTAATTTAGTTCAATAATAATAAATTAATTGTGACGCCTCTGGGAAAACAGCGCAACTTTTCTCATTAGCATAAATGCATTTCCTATGCACTGTTAAAGTAATATCACTTAGAAAATTCAAAATTTTCTGTTTGATTTTGAAAACATTTAATTTAATTCAATAATAATAAATTAATTGTGACGCCACTGGGAAAACAGCGCAACTTTTCTCATTAGCATAAATGCATTTCCTATTCATTGTTAAAGTAATATTACTTAAAAAATTCAAAGTTTCCCGTTTGGTTTCGAAAATATTTAATTTAATTCAATAATAATAAATTAATTGTGACGCCACTGGGAAAACAGCGCAACTTTTCTCATTATCATAAATGCATTTTCTATGCATTGTTAAAGTAATATCACTTAGAAAATTCAAAATTTTCCGTTTGGTTTTGAAAACATTTAATTTAATTCAATAATAATAAATGAATTGTGACGCCACTGGGAAAACAGCGCAACTTTTCTCATTAGCATAAATGCATTTTCTATGCATTGGTAAAGTAATATCACTTAGAGAATTAAAAAAATTTCGTTTGGTTTGAAAAATATTTAATTTAATTAAATAATAATAAATTAATTGTGACGCCACTGGGAAAACAGCGCAACTTTTCTCATTGGCATAGATGCATTTCTTATGCATTGTTTAAGTAAAATCACTTAAAAAATTTAAATTTTCACGTTTGGTTTTAAAAATATTTAATTAAATTAAATAATAAATTATTTGTAACGCTACTGGGAAAACAGCGCAACTTTTCTAATCAGCAGAAATGCATTTTAAATACATTGTTAAAGTTATATTTATTAATTGAATCGAATTATTGTTATTTGTTCTGGAAATAAAATTATTTAAGTAATAATAAAAATATATATTTCCACCATGATACGGCACTTTAATAAATATGCAAAAATTATAGAAAATTACTGTTTTGGTTGTATAATGTATGCTTTTCGACGAAGATGGACAGTGGTTGTGAGTTAAGTATGTTTATTGTATTACTCTTCTGTAGTTGCATGGAGATTATGGGAATACGCACACTGGATTCGAGTATATATAAAATATGCCATAACTTTTTCATGAGAACTGATATTGAAGAAATTTCGATGGCGCAAGTGAGCGCAACTTCTAAGCTTTGTGTACAATGCAATAAAACTTAAAAAATGTAAAGTGGGGGGGGCTGGCACCCTCCTTTATTTCGTTTATAGGGGGTGTATTTTTGCAGCGCAACTTGTAAAATTAGGTGGTATCGACAGCGCAAGTTCCATAGAATGTATTTATGAAAGAAAAAGTTAAAAATTCCGAGATGAGGGGGCTTTCGTCAACTTAGCCCCCCCTATTTTCAAATCGCTATAACTTTCTACCCTTAACAGCGCAAGTTTTAATATTTGGGCGCAAGTGAGCGCAAGTTAAGATCGGGCGCAATATTTTTTATTTGAAAATTTTGAGTTGGGGGGGCCAAGTTGACAGACCCCCATATGCGAAGAGCGTATATTTTCAAAAGCCTGTAAATCGTGAGCGGAGAGCGTACGAAGTTTGGCACCTCTTCAATGCGCAGTCTATGCAGTGGATAATTAAAAAAAATCCATGGCCAACTTTTGTTTGTTTTGTTTTTTGTATTTCTGCAGAAAATCTGTTTCAGGCAGATTGTAGCAATCAACACCCAGCTTCGTAATATCTTTTATTTTTCATTTTTATATAAAAATTAAGCCACTACAGCTTGGGCCCTTTTTCGTACGATACATATATCGCATGTCGCATGAAAAGGGCCCATGCTGTAGTGGCTCTATATTTTAATAAAAATGAAAAATAAAAGATATTATAAAGCTAGGTGTTGATTGCTACAATCTGCCTGTAACAGATTTTTTGCAAAAAATCCAAAAAACAAAACAAATAAAAGTTGGCCATAGATTTTTTATGCCGGTATGAGCCTGTTATACGAAATACGTACGGGTAAGCATTGAGTTTTCGAGCACCGTATATGGGGCACGCATTTGAAATTCATACTGCGTAGCGAAAGGGTTAAAAGCCCTAAACATCCACGATTGTCTAACAATTCGTGTATTTTTATACCACTAAAACATTACTAGTAGCCTCCTTAATAATATCTAAAGGTAAAAAATTAAGAATATGGCATTCCGTTAAATTTTTTCCCAGCCACGACTCTTGCTAGAAGGAATTTGAACAGCAAATGCATTTTACCTTGAAACATACGATATATCAAACACTTTTATTAAAATATTCGTATTTTATTAAAATATTCATATATTAAAACTCTCTTTATTAAGTAAAAATTACTCTGTTCAACAACCAAACTTACCTAAAGGATGGTAGCATTGTATGTAAAAGTTCTCTCCTATAATCACAGTCATGAGTCCTAAAATAGCTTGCGGAAATTCAGTCACCAAAAACAGCAAGAGCACAGTGAGCAGCATCCTCGTGGTTCTATCGGTTTGATGCTCCTTATCGATATTCCTCTGATGAGATATCGACTTTTTCCCGTTCGTCTCCACCAGAGGCACTCCACTGTTGTGTAACAACTGTCTCCTCCTTCTTTTCGTATCGACGAGAGCGGAAATTAATCTTAACGATAAAATGGTTAGTAAAATACACGGCACTAATTTTATCACAACACCGTACACAAAAAATGTTGCATTTTTAAAATGCCCGCTTATCTCTATCGTGTAAATTGATGTGTTTTTTGTTGGTCCAGTGTGAGTGGATTTGTTGATGATAAATTTGTTGTTCGCATCGACATCTCTGTAGTTTCTTGCGATTCGATGGGTTAGGAATAAAGGTAGGCACACTAGAGGACACCATAAGTAAGTTAAAAATATTGTCAACAAGGTCCTTGGCACACTTGTCACAGTTTGCAATAGTTTATTATTCTGTCGATGTCCTATCGCGACATACCTCCATATGGCCAAAATAACTGTTAAACAGCAAGAAATAAAATGGCACACCTGCGTGAAAAGCGCGTGAAAATAAATAAAAACCGCCCACGAGTATGAGTAGTAACTTTTCTTTAATTTCGCGGCCGGGTTAAGATAAACGTGGATGGCAAATGGGATGTATTCCAGCATGACCATCAAATCAGCGATTGCTAAGCCGGTCAGAATTAAATTTGTAGGCCATCTCATTTCTCGTGTTGTCAACACGCAAACATTGAGAACGTTTGTTATTGAACCAAAAACACAGACTAGTATGCTGAAGTATCCATGGTAGTAACTGTAATGTTTTGAGAATGTTGCCAAGTCACAGTAAGGTGTTGTGTAGTTGGTCGAATTCATTTCTTCTGAAGTTTTCACATTGTAATGATCACCTGTAACAATAGAAAAAAAGGATTAAACGAATAATTCAAATATTACAAACAATTTCTTATACAAACATAGGTATTTTTAAGTCAAAAAATCAGGCAATTAAGGTACGATTAACGAGATGTGTCGTCGTTTCGTCGTCGTTTCGTTGATTTGTAGTGCTTACTGCACCAATACATGTATTACGAAAATAATTTGATGTCATTAGATACGCGTGTGAAAAGCAACAGAAAACTTCGTAATATGTCTGCTATGGTTTTAAGATGGAACATGCAAAAACGTATGTTCCGGTATGCAGCTTAAAAATTTTAAGGTTAAACGTCACATTTTGACAATGTCTTCGTAAAACTAAATCTGCGAAAACCCAGCCACAAATCATTTTACTTAATGTGCACAATTGTTTTAAATGTGAGTTTAAGTGGTATAATTCCAATTTCCACATCTACTAAATAGTTCAGGTATGTACAAAAATAAATAATGCATTTATGTTGAGTTTGTGTACGATTAAACGAAAATGTTAGTTAATTTGAATGCGCATTCAGTATATTTGGCAAATAGTCATAGGATTAATCTGTTAACACAGGGATTTTTTTTTTAAGTATACATACAGGGAATTTTGTTTGAAGTTTAAAACGAGTGTTTGCTACTCCCAGACTAAGTATGAAATAAAATTTTGAGTTTAGGAAAGCCTGAAAATTTGGTCTGGTCGCGTAGCGCGAAGCGCTACGCGGCCAAACCTAATTTTCAGGCTTTACTAAACTCGAAATTTTACATCATACGCCACACGAATTAGACACTGAAATATTGTGAACAAGTAAACTTTGTTTGAAATCAGTGTCGTATACGCGTGGCGAATGAAGTAAAATTTCGAGTTTAGAAAAGCCTGCGCTTCGCGC